>CM038470.1:16324014-17524014 GCA_021464415.1 Lonicera japonica
TCCTTGTATGTTTAATAAAAAAAATTATCTTAATTCATCTACCTCTTAGAATCAGGTTAACTAATAATTAAATTAAATGGGAGGAAAAAAGTTCAGACAATTTTGAATGAATAAACCTCGTGGGAAAACATTTATGACCACACTATCATTCTCAAAAATATTATATTATATTTTTTTTACAGAAAATATCAATTTTCGAGAAAAATATGACCCTCGAAATTTATTCATTTTCGATGCCAAAATAGTCATCAGAATTAAATATTCTTATCGAAAATAGTTTTTTCCGACCACTACTATTCTTCAAAAATAAATCTTTAGAAAAAGTGGATTGGCTACCAACCAATTTTTTCTGACAAGCAACAAATTATTTCCAACAAACATCTTTTGTCGAAAATAATATTTGTCGTCATTAAGGAGTGAGAATTTTTGACCACTCGCAAATTATTTACGACCACGACTGATTGTCGAAAAAATATATTTTTCCGAGAGTTGATCGAAAAAAAACTATTTCCGATGACATTTTTTTCGAGGACCACTAATGGCACCTTTCTGTGGGAAATAGTTTTTTTCAACCAATTGCACCGTTTGAAATGGCTATCATTGTTATAGTACATTTAAACAATGGTATAGTCCATCCCAAAGATTAAGTTTTACGTGTATTAAAATAAACCCTTATATATGTGGTTCTTTGAATCGGGCTCTCCTCCTTCCTCGCTATTATCTGCACACACGGTCAACTGCTGATTGCTTTTATCTCTGTTGAAACCCGCACCACAATCGTTGGAGACAACATCCGTACCTCTATGCACCATTATTGGAGGCGACATTTTTGACCTCGCGATGACTATTCTCTTCTGTATGTCCTTACCTCGGTACTATATATCTTCCATTTTGTGTTACTCTTTCCTCTTCAATTTAGATTGAAAGTTGCCATATATGAACTAGAATGAACCTTTACTAGGTTATTTTCCACCAAGTAAGGGTGCATATACTTAGTTTTGTTCCACCAAATAAGGGATGCATATATTTGGTTTTGTTCCATCGAGTATGTGCAATTTTTCCTCATCTTTCATTTGGTTATTTTCTACCGAGTGAAAGTGCATATACTCGATTTTGTTCCACTGAGTAAGGATACACATACTTAGTTTTGTTCCACCGAGTATATGCAATTTTTTTTTCTCATCTTTCATTCATTTATTTTCCATCGAGTAAGGGCCACAACACTCGATTTTGTTCCACAAAGTAAACCTGCATACGCATTTTTTTCTTTAAGCTACATCAATGGATGAATGTTTGTAAGAAAAGGAAGAATAAGACATACACGATGATAAGTGAAGAAGAAAATAAAAGATGTGTTTGGATCCAGGGATTGTGTTTAGATGGAAGAGTTGGTCTGGAGTGGTACGGTGGGTTTGTTGGTGGTGTGGTAATGATTGGAGGCATTAATTTTAGTTATTAATGGAAATGATTAATCATTTGACTAACTATAAAAAAGAGGGTTATATAAATATAAAGAATACACTCTTAAATGACATGAAATGTTAAGGAGTGTTTTACTAAGTGTAATTTACACCGCTCTTAATAAAAGAAGATGTTAGTTATCCTTAAAATTACTAAACCTTAACTATTATCAGGCAAAATTTAGCAAACAAATTTTATCTATGGTAAAGGAATTTTTAAAAACACTTGCACATAAAAATGTTTTGGTTTTTTTTGGAGGACAACACAACAAAAAATTCAGAAGATGGTAAGGACAAACGTCAGCTAATTATAGTATAAAATATAGAAGCAAAAAAGAATTGCTATAAAGTCGTTGTAGTATAGTGGTAAGTATTCCCGCCTGTCACGCGGGTGACCCGGGTTCGATCCCCGGCAACGGCGTATTTTTTTTATTAATTCTTTCTATGAACCGCGCAACATTACCGGTTCAACGAACCGGCCGAGCGGTTTAAAGTACCATCACCAGAATTGGAGGAATACAATAATATACCCCGCCACAGGTTCGAGAGAGGGTTTAAGGCTTTTACTCAATTTAGGGCTTTTACTCTCCGCCACCTCTCTCTCTAATTATTCATTCAGTTGTTTTATGCACTTCCTCAATCTTTTTACGTTTATCTAAGTTGCAATTGTATTACTACTCTCTCTTTCTCTGATCATCATATTTGCAATTAGGGTTTATGTTATTCTGCAATTCCTTCATTTGAGCTCATTGATACCCATTTTACTTTCTTCTACTACCTCTCACTCGTGACCATTATATCAAAAGTATAGTTATTAGCCATAGTGCCCCATTCTGTTTCGCTATTAGCGTTTACGTAATTCTGCAATTTATTTCTTTTGCGATTATTTTATTATACATTCTGGATTGATGAAAATTCTTTGTTTCTCTTACTTAACATGATAAAAAGGAAGCCTATTAGTGCACCCTGCATATTCTTCTTCAACACAAGGTGGTTTCTTGCTACTTGTCCACTACCGCCAGAACCTCAAATTCCTACTATTCCTACAAGCACCAGAAGTAGTGATCATGAAACACACTGTTTCTCATTGGTTGACCACCTTATTCGCCGCGGTTTGTTCTCCCCTGCCCAATTAGCAATTCAGCGTATAATCTCGCGGTGTTCTACGGTCCCCGATGCAATCTCAGCCGTTGATTTCGCCATCGCTCGAGGTATGGAGCTTGATTCGTGTAGTTACAGTGCGCTTTTTCGAAAACTAGTGGGTTCTGGGGAAGCCGAATTGGCTGAGATACTTTATATTGAAAATGTAGTGAGAAGAGGTAATTATGTGAGTCCATCTTTGTTGAATTCTATGGCGATTTGTTATTGTAAGTTGGGGAAATTAGAGGAAGCAAAGTCCCATTTTGATAGGTTAATTGAAATGAATTATGTTCCTTGTAAAGGTGCCTGCAAGTCCCTTCTTCGCGAATTTTGTATGCAAGATAGGTTTTTGGAGGCTTTGGATTACTTTATTAGGATCAATGATGCTGGTGTTGTGCTTGGTTTTTGGTGTTACAATATGCTGACAGATGGTTTGTGCTTTAGAGGGTACCTAGAGGAAGCCCTCTGTGTGCTCGATGTAATGCATGAAAGAGGGGTGTCTCTGAATTTTAATTCGTTCAAATCTTTGGTTCTTGGGTTTTGTAAGAGGGGCTGGGTTGAGGAGGCGGAGATGCTTAGCGTGGAAATGGAGTCCCATGGTTTTGTTCTGGACAAAGTTTTGCACACTTCTATTATCCACGCGTATTGCAAGCAAAAGAAACTGAAAATGGCCATGAGGGTATTCCTGAGAATGCTTAAAATGGGTTGTGAACCAGATACTTATACTTACAATACGCTTATACATGGGTTTGTTAGCTTGGGCTTGTTCGATAAAGGTTGGGTTTTGCACAACCAGATGATGGAATCGGGCTTGAAACCCGATGTGGTGAGTTACCAAATTATGATTAGTAACTACTGCAAGGAACATAAGGTCGATTGTGCGCTAATGGTTTTTAACAGCATGAGTCAGCGGAATATACCTCCCGCTGTTCAGTGTTACACGGTCTTGATTGATGCGCTTCATAAAGCAAACAGGATAGTGGAAGTCGATGAATTATACAGCAAGATGCTCGATGCTGGGCTTGTTCCTGATCATGTACTATTTCTTACCCTCATTAAGAAATGCCCGAAAGGGCATGAACTTCATCTCGCTCTCATGGTTTTGCGTGCAGTTGCCAAGAACGGGTGTGGTGTTGACGTCTCAAGGACAAGCACAGATGTTGAACAAGAGATTGATCATTTACTAGGCGAAATTTTGAGAACCAGTTCAGATTTATCTGATATGGCGTTCAGTATTTATATAATCGCATTGTGTATGGGAGGAAAAATAGATTCCGCTGTGAATTGCCTGAATAAAATGGTGGGTCTTGGGTGTCAGCCTTTGCTTTCTGCGTATAATTCGTTAATTATGTGTCTTTGTAAAGAAGGACTTAATGAGGATGTCAACTCTTTAATTGAGCTCATGCAGGATAAGGGGATGGTTCCAAATTTAGCAACTTACTTGATAATGGTTAACGAATACTGTAAACAGGATGACTTGGCATCAGCCTTTAATGTTCTTGACCAAATGGATGAGAGGGGATTGAAGCCTTCTGTAGCCATTTATGATTCAGTTATTAGTAGTTTAAGCAGACAGAAAAGAATATTTGAAGCGGAAAATATTTTCAAGGCGATGCTTGAGGCTGGCATCGATCCCGACAATATTCTCTATATCACGATGATCAATGCCTACTCAAAGAATAGACAAGCAATCAAAGCCCAGCACCTGTTTGATAAAATGATGGAGCATGGCGTTCGGCCAAGTTCCCACGCTTACACTGCACTCATAAGCGGGTTGGTTAAGAAAAACATGATCGAGAAAGGTGTCCTGTACCTTGATAGAATGTTGGAAGATGGTTTTATGCCGAATACGGTTCTTTATACCTCTCTTATCAATCAGTTTTTGAGGAAGAGAGAGTTTGAGTTTGCCTTTAGATTAGTTGATTTGATGGAAAGAAGTCAGATCGAGAGTGACTTAATTACGTACATTACGTTGGTGAGCGGCGTTTGCAGAAATGTTAGGCGCATTGGAGGCAAACATCACGTTGCACATAAGAAGTTGGAAAAGGCAAGAGAAATGTTGTTTCATTTGCTTAATCAGAAGGCACTGGCACCAAGGCAAAATGATTTTAGAACATCGATTAGTTCTTGGGAAGAAATTAAATTCTTCGCATTGAACTTGATCCAAAAGATTAAATACACTTCCTTTATGCCGAATTTATACCTTTATAATGGTATGATTGCTGGATTTTGTTGGGCGGACAAAATGCAGGATGCATATACTCAGCTTGATCTTATGCAAAAGTATGACATTCCCCCGAATCCGGTAACCTTCACGATTCTCATTGATGGGCATACCCGATTCGGCGAAACCGATCGAGCCGTTGAGTTGTTCAATATAATGAATGCAAACGCTTGTTATCCCGATAGAATATTGTATAATACTTTGATAAAAGGGCTTTGTAATACTGGGAGACTACTCGATGCACTATCACTTTCACATTCAATGCATAAAAGAGGGTATTCTCCTTGTAAAGCTTCTTATGAAAAGTTACTAAGTGGTCTTTGTTTGAGCCGTATGAGTATTCATGCTTTGAGGATGTGCGAAGATATGCTTGCCCATGATTACGTTCCGTGCCGATATAACCGTAGTTGGTTGCTTTGTATGTTGCGGGAAGAAAACAATTTGCATGAAGCACGGGCTTTACATACTTTGATGCTCGAGAAAGGAAATTTTTTCGATGAAATGTCGCTGCGGTTATGTAGGAAATCATACCACGATGAAAAAGAACTAGGCTTGGTTTCATGATTGAAGCCTTAATCGACACCTTTTGACAACCTTACTATGGTATCCTTGTGCATAACAAGGCCATGAAATTTGCCTCAACGTACAATGGATTTTCGTATGGTAATTGTAATTCTTATTTCCTTTTTTGACCTTTTGGATTGTTACATTTTCCTGTTCGTATCTTCCACAATAATGATTATCCTGTTGACTGTTTCCGTAACTTTTTTTCAGGGAAGCCGTATGCATTTTGTCCGTTGGATTGCCAAAAGGTCAATTTTTGGTAAACAATCATCAGGTAGAGACCCTTTTCACTGTTTCTGAATTTTATTAAAGAATATTTTTATCGTGAATGGAATATATGCACTGTTACTTCAGCTCCTTTGAAAAAAAATTCATTCTAGTAGAAAACAGAAAATTTTGATTCATGTACTTTTGCTAGCCTAAGTTTGCTTTCCACTTTCTTGTAAGATATTTTGCAGTGGTGAGTTCCCGTAAAAGATTATATGTTCTGAGGAGAAAATGGTCAAACTAGATTTTCAATAAATGAAGATAGCATTATAGCAATTCATTTTTAAATCTGACTACAGTTGATTTTTTTTTCTCATTTTTGCGCAATGATTGATTTATTCATATATCTTTACTGTTGGTTTTGGATGCAATTTGCTCTTTTGCCGCCAACCAAAAATTTATCCCCAGATTTTGCCAGTGCTGGAGCACATGTGGAGGCAGAACAGTTTTCTACTTCATTTTCATGGTAAAGTCCAGCAGGTAAACAAGATGCTTTACATTGTGTTTGGTTTATAGCTATACAAGAGGATACATGCATATGATGAAGTAGAATATATCTAGTTTGCTTTTATAATATACCCAGTTCAAAAAGAAAATATGTTTATGAGATAACTAAGCATTATTTACTTCGAAAAATGAGATTTGAAAGTTTTGCTTAAACTATTTTTTCCCTATTTTTCTGTTGTTTTCCCAGTATATCTAGAATCAAACTATTGCCCGCCTACAGTTGGTTTTGGGATTATTGATCTAAACTCTATGGGTGAGTGTGCTTCCAATACATATCTTAAAATTGATAAATGCCGAAAAGGGAATTCATCTAATATCATGGATTTTATTTATGTAAGGCGCATTTTTATTTTTATTTTTGTAAAGGTGGTTTAAAATACCCAATGGAGGAGCTGTTCTTGGGTGATCAATCAGAAGGTTGTCATCTATTTCTGCATTTTTGGTTCAATGGGAAATCTCCAAAGCCATTTCCCTAATAAAGCTTCATTTTTCTTAGCAATGTTACCGATGCCCAATCCCCCTTTATCTTTACTTTTAGACACCAAATCCCAATTCAATAAATGATCACAAGTTCCCTCCCCGAATCCTTCCCAAAAAAAATTCCTCATTAGTTTTTCAATAGTATTACACACCGTAATTGGCATTTTGAAAAGAGAGAGGTAATAAATTGGAATGCTTTCAAGGACCGACTGAATCAAAGTTAACCTACCTCCCCTCGAAAGACATCCTTTTAACCAACCCTGTAATCTATTTGAAATTTTTTCAACTACCGGACCCCAAAACTCGACTCGACAAGGGTTGTCTCCAAGAGGCATCCCAAGATAGGACATTGGCCACGACCCCAATTCACAACCTGCTGTTCTCGCCAACGACATCATATCTACTTCCTTCACATTGATACCTGCTAACACACTTTTGGATAAATTGATGTTAAGCCCCGAAACTAGCCCAAATATGTCCAAAATGTCAATCAAATTTTTAAGCTTTCTTTCATCTTTTGAAAGGAAGAAAATGGTATCATCGGCGAACTGTAGGTGTGAAAGTTTAACTCTATCCCTACCTATCTCGAAACCCTCAATAATACCCACTTCCCTTGCTTTCACCACTAACCTATTAAGAACGTCTGCTACTAAGACAAAAATAAAAGGTGAAAGCGGATCACCTTGCCTAATGCCCCTCGATGCGTTGAAAATACCCCTCGGTTTACCATTAACCATAACCGAAAAATTAGCAGAGGAAAGGCAGCCCTTAATCCATTTCCTCCATCTAAACCCAAAGCCCTTATTTTCAAGCACATGATCTATGAAATCCCATTCCACGTGATCGTATGCTTTTTCAAAATCTATTTTAAAGACCACACCTTCTTTCTTCTTGACCCGGTACTCCTCTACACTTTCATTAGCAATCAATACAAGATCAAGGATTTGACGTCCTTTAACAAATGCCCCTTGTGATAATCCTACCGTATCACCTATTACCTCTCTCAATCTCAATGCCAAGACTTTAGCCAGGATTTTGTATAAACTTGTGACAAGGCTAATCGGTCTATAGTCTTTAAGTTTGAGAGAAGATAGCTTCTTTGGGATTAGACAAATATATGTGGAGTTGGTGCACACATTCACTATTCCATTTTCAAAAAATTCATTAAAGACCCCAAGAATATCTTCCTTAATAATCTCCCACCCCTTTTTGAAAACCTCAATGGTGAAACCATCTGGGCCCGGTGCTTTGTCTCCCTCACAGGCATCAATTGCAGCCTTAATCTCATTTTCTTCGAACGGTCTTTCGAGCCAACCCTTGCTCTCCAGTCCGATTGGGTTCCAATCAATTCCTACAAGTCCCATACTACATCTATCTCTCTTGGTGTACAACTTTTTAAAGTAGTTTACAATCTCATTCACGATTTCATTTTCAGAATCCACAATGGAACCATCATCTCTTTCAAGTTTAGAAATGATTTTATTCACTTTCTTACTATTTACCACTCTATGAAAGAGTTTAGAATTGCCATCCCACTCTCTCACTCCTCGCACTTTAGCTTTTTGGTTCCACGAAATTTCCTCTTTCAAAACTAAATCCCCAAATTTTTCTCTCAACTCCCTCCTCTCCCTAATCAAGCCTTCTCCTAGAATTCCTCTTGTTTCCTCTTTATCAATTTCTTGAATCCTATCCAAAATTCTACCTTTCTGCATTCTCACATCCCCAAACACTTCTATATTCCACTTCTTAACCTTATGTTTCACTTGCTCTAATTTTTTGATGAATTTGTGACCCGCCCACCCATGTACCTCACTATCCTCCCACCATTTCCTTAATTTTCCTAAAAACTCCTTATTTGTCAACCACATATTTTCAAACCTAAACGGCGATGGCCCCCATTTGAAAGGATTAGTGTCAAGCACTAATGGAAAATGATCCGATTCAATTCTAATAAGGGCCTCCTGCCTCACCGACATATATGAATCCTCCCACCCTGTAGTGAAAAGAAAACGATCTAATCTAGAGTGAGATCTCCCATTTGACCATGTAAACTCAACGTTGCATAATCTTGGATCTCTTAGATTTATTTCGTTAATGAAGGCATCAAAATCCCTCATGCTTTTCGATATTCTATTAACCCCCTCCCCTTTCTTTTCCGAAGGAAATCTAACTACATTAAAATCCCCTCCAAGACACCAATTATCCCCACATAACCCATATAGACTCGCCAACTCTTCCCAAAATTCCCCACGTTCTCTATATCTACACGGACCATACACTCCTGTTAGCCACCAATTCTCCCCGTGAGATGGTGAGAACCTAATTGATATTGAGAAATTTCCCAGGATACATTCCTCAGCCTTAAGTTCTCTTACATCCCAAATGATTAAAATACCTCCCGATCTACCTACCGAAGGTAGAAACGCCCAATCTTTAAATCTAACTCCCCATACAGCTCCCACCACTGCCCAATTGATTTTTTCTTTTTTTGTTTCTTGGAGAATAACCACATCTGGTTTTTCTCTACAAATACTTTCCTTTATATTTCTTCTTTTACTCCTCGACCCCAACCCCCGCACGTTCCATGATAATATCTTCATTTATTACCAGCCATTACCCTACTTTTATAACTCGACCCTCTCCCCTTTTCATAGTTAATATCGCATCTCAAATTTTTTAGTTCTCTCACCCCCTTTCTACTAGAATTTTTCTCCCCCACTTCTCTTCTATTAGTCCTATTCTTAATGGGTACCAGCGTCATACCCATTTTGCTAAGTATTGCATTGAATTTCTGCCACTCCTCCTCACTCAAACCCATCATCCTTCTGTTTTCTGAGGCTAAATTAGGGACTGACTGAGGAATTGTCCTAATTCCAGAAACAGATTTATTTAAATCATTATGGTGCTCAACAATTAATTGACTTTGTGTATTTAGACCATTGCAACAAGTGGGTACCAAACAACAGTTACTTAGACCCTCTAACCCCTCCTCCAACCTTGGATTTTTTATGCATTTATACAACTTAGGTGATTCATGAGGTTCCACTGTTTTTTCAGAAAATAATGGGTTTCTCCTATGATACACTACGATATCCGACCCCAACGTTGGAGAAGAAAGAGTAGAAGGAGATGAACAATATGAATTTGATGTTGAAGCATTAATACGAGAGAGTGAATACGAAAGATTTTTATGAGAAAGTTCAGAATGTACCTTTGTGCCCAGCAATTTACTAGGTAATTTAGTGTTTACCTCCGTTGAAAACTTGGCTGTGGTCTCAAGGTCAGAATTACTTGGTGACATACATCCTTCACGGTTTTCTCCTGCTTCCTCAAATAATCTAACCAACCATTCACTCGTACTTGCATCTTTATCGAATACATAGCTTGACTCTTGCTCATCTTCGGAGGATAATTGATCTTCTGAGATTACATCATTCCCTTCTTCCAAACTAAAAATAACACCCTCCCTTGCATCCTGCCATACACTACTTGCTTCCCATGCCCCTCCTTCATCACCCACATCTTCAATCTCCATCACATGAATGGGGTTTTTTGCTGCAGGACGAGTGAGTATTGTATTACTAAACGGAGCCACCCTCTCATCACCATGAACTGCCGTTGTGTCTTCTTCTTCAAAACTGAGAATTAATTTTTTCAACCTATTCCTGTGCTCAAATTCGTAAGAGAATAATTTTGGAATCCAGCTTAACCTTCTCAGTTCTATACTTCCCTTAGATAGCCACTTCAACACTCTATTATGCTTATTCAATTTCACTCCACTTTGATTTTCAAACTTTGTGATTTGAAGACCTGCGTGGTTATTTCTAATTATCTGCTGATTAACTCCACACATGTCAATGGGGTCCAAGTCTTTCTTTATTCTATCAAAAATCCTTCCCACTCCTATCGGATCCAGGTTTTCCTTTTGCACTATTTTCTGCCTAACCCTCGTTAATACTGCCAAGTTCCCATCTAAATCATCCTCTTCTGGCTCTCCTAAATCCTCCACTCCTTCCCTCATTTTCCCCACATCTTCATTCACACTCCGAGTCAAACATTCATTATTTACTCCCCCTTCCTCCATATCCTCATACTCCACCTCATTTTCGTCTCCACAAACACCCGTATACGCAAAATCCATTGCTGTGACCGGTTTTTGGAGAATAAATCTTCTAAACCCAATTTCCAGCTTCGAAGCATTCTTGAGTTTCAAAGAAAAAACACTTCTTTTTCTTGTGATCTGTATACCAGCTGGCATAAAACCACTTAGGTTGCCCTTGGCCTTGAATTTTGCTTCAAAACAATTTCTCATGCTCAATGTATCTTGATGAATTTCCAATAATCCCCCACAATATTCTGCAATCTGTTCGAAATAGCTTTGATTCCACATACTAATTGGTAACCCTGCTACCGATACCCATCCCCCAGTGAAAGTAATCATTCTGCACTTGCTACCTTCATCCTCTTCCCAATTTCTAAAACTCACTGCAATTGATCCTCTAAGAAAAGCAAAATTTCTGTTACTAAATAAATTAACCTCCTTATCATTACAGCAAATAAAGAATGCCCTATCAGCCTGAAAAGGTCTAAGTCTGATTCTACATTTGAAAAGCTCATTAATTGCTGATTCAATACTACTCCAGGCGTCTTCTACTTTCTCTCTAATGCACACAAATGCTTTTTCTTCCTTGAATTCTGGTAATCTCTCTACTTCCTCCATACCTTTCCTCTGAACGGATCTGAAACTCTGTTTTTTGCTGTATATAATGTTCTTCCTGAGTGTATCGGCATATGACGTAGTACTTTGTAGTACCTTACCCTGTTTGACCCCATTGCTATTGCATGGATATTGGTACAATTCAAAATCTTTCTTCCTCCCGAACCCTCTTTTTTGAACATTAAGACTGTTGACATTCTTCCTTCTTTCTTTCAACCCCCCATTCAGAATTAATTCAATGTATCCTGCAAACTCTATCCATTTCCTCCCATTTGGCCCTGATGGAACCACTATATTTTCCCCTTGTCCGTTCGTGTTCTTGTAGATTTCCATGAATTGGCCCTTTCCATTTTTATGCTTATTGACCCAAATGATTTGATCAAATACCTTGTTCTTCCTGAAAAACGAATGTTCTTCTAACCCCTTAACTGCTTCCTTCAGTTGAACAGCCACCCAGAATGCCCCTTCAAAACTTAAGGAAATGACATTCCTTCCTCTTTTGTGACTTTCACTAATTTGAATGCTTCTGGATTTCTTTTCTTCGATCTTCAATAGAAAAAACTTCTGTTCTATTTTCAATGAGACAGAATCAAAGCTTTGGTTAAGAGCCATAGTAACTTACTGAAACTCAGAATTGACCCACTATTCAATAGAAATGCTGCAGAAATTAGTTGCTTGTTGATTAGAGCTGCCTTTTAGTAAACAAACGATAACTTTGAAAGGTGCAACTGAGAGGAAGAAACGCACTCCATGTTTTTGACCCTTGGACTTCTATGCTCTGTTTTAGTTGATGGTGAAGATGATGATGATAGGTACTTAAAGGTGATAACAGAAATGGTGTTAAACAGTGATGATGGTCGACTGCTGGTGATGAAGAAAATGGTGTTGGTCGTTAGATAGTGTGATGGTCGTTTACTGGAGAGAGATGGTCGACTTTTGGTATTTAAGAAAATGGTGGTGGTCGATGGTTAGGATGATGATCGTTTTTTGGTATGGATGAAGAAGGTGATGCTCGGAACTTATGGGTGATGGCGAAGATGGTGGTAGACGATGGTTAGGGTTGGGTTATTGATGATCTGTGGTGACGAGTTGAGGGGTTAGGGTTTGACGGTGGGGACAATGTTAGGGTTTGACGAGGTTAGGTTTGACTGTGGACGAAAGAACTTGGAAATGGAGAAGATGATGATAAACGAAGGTTAGGGATGGGGGAAACGAAGGTTAGGATGGTGGAGTGGAAGACGACTTTTCATCTTCTAGAGAGAGAAGCTCTTTTGGTGCTCAATAATTAAAAGTAAGTATGGACTCCATGAAAATGGGTGGGATGCAAACATGGTTACTAATGGCACTCATAGGAATCCTTGGAAAGCCATTTCTAGTGGCATGGTTAAATTTAAATCATTTATTCAACTTAAAGTGGGTATGGGTAATTCCATTAGGTTTTGGGAAGATATATGGGTTGGGGATTCTACTCTTGCTTCTCTTTTTCCCCGGTTATATAGAATTTCTCGAAACACAAATAGTGTCATAGCATCAATCATTCGTTGGAATTCTATTGATTCTTTCTCATGGGACTTAGAATTTCGCAGAAATTTAAATGATAGGGAAATTGGGGACTTTTTGGAATTGTTAGATTTGGTTTCTAATTCTCAAGTTTCTAGATTCGAAAGAGATTATAGATTGTGGATGGGGGAAAAGTCGGGTATATTCTCTTGCAAATCGTTCTTTCACTTGCTCATCAATTCGCCATTGGATCCTATCTTTGTGCCCCATAATTTTATTTGGAAAGTTGGTATTCCTCCGAAGGTGAAAGTTTTTGCTTGGCTGGCCTCTTGGAAAAGAGTTAATACTTGTGACTTACTCCAAAAAAAGAGGCCAAATCTGGTCATTTCTCCTTCTTGGTGTACTCTTTGCAAAAAGGGAGGTGAGAGTATCGATCATGTGTTAGTTCACTGCAGTTTCTCCAGTTATATGTGGAGTAAGGCGAGGGAGGAATTCGGAGTTATTGGAGCCTTGCCTGGATCATGGCATGATTTATTAGGCTTGGATTGGCAGTTTAGTGGAAATAAGAAGAAATCAAAATTGTTATGGAGATGTTGTTGCTTAGCATTAGCTTGGGGAATTTGGCATGAAAGAAACGCTAGAATATTTGAAGATAAATATTGCGAAGCCGGTGAAGTATGGTTTAATATCAAGCAGTTAGCATCATTTTGGGCCATCTCTTCGAAACTGTTCGGATCTTTATCGGTCTCAGATTTATGTGGGAATTGGAACGCAGCTATCCTGTAGTAGCCTTGTTTATGGCTTCATCTTTTCACTGTTGTTTGGTTTTTTGTAACGTTTGGATTTTTGTAGCCTTTTCATATTTCTTGAGGGGCTTTGGTGGACTACTGGTTCACTAAAGATGTAATCTATGTTGTATTGCTTTATTTATTTTTTAATAAAAGCGTTTTGTTTCTGATCAAAAAAAAAATTTCTGCATTTTTGGTGTTCATGCTTCTGGTCTGAGGAATTAGTAGCTTGATTTTTCTTTTTATGGAAGTAGCTTCTTACAGATAATGAAGCAAACTGCGAATGATGCAGAAGTTAAACTTCTATCATTTGGGTAAGTCGTGTGCTCATGTCTATCTTAATATTTCACTTGCCTCTTTGGTTTTCGTTGCCATAGTCATTGGGAGTTTATAGTCAAACCAAAGTGTTTGTGTTTAAAATAATCTTTTTTTTGGATAGTAAAAAACAATTACAGTGCGACATTAAAATGGGTAAAATCATTGCTTTTGAAATATGGAATTCAACTTTACCCAATGGAAAACCATAGGAAGGCTCACAGATAAAACACCTACTGATGCAAAATACCAAAAGTACCCTGGCCAATAGTAATTTATTAATTAACTACCAAGGACTGATTTATTCTTAGGCTTACAAGACTTTCCAGGACCCTTGGCTGTCAAAGTCAATGATTATTGTCTAACCAATTAACTGCTTCCACGTCATTTCTCCCATGCTGAAAAGAACTTTACTCTGGCAAGTTAGGGGCAGGCCAAGAATTCCACCTGACAAAAATACAGTCTGCATGCACCAGCTCTAGGTCTCGTAGAGCACCGGAATACCTGATTAATCCTTAAGGGCTACTTTAGTCCCTCGAGTCCGCAGGCTTCAGAACACACATATGAGTTTTACCCATTTATAAAATCCCACATATAAATGGTTAAACCCATATATAAACCCAAATCCATTTGGATTGATACACACAGAGGGACACATGAGGATCCATTGTTTAGTATTTTGCTGGGATAAAGAAGTAGTTCTTCTGGTTTCTGGGAGGACTCTTGTTTGGTATCAGTGTAGTCTTGGTGGTGAATACAAGCTTTGTTGTTGTGATCAAAGCCTTTGAATCTACTTTCCTTATTTTTGTTTGTTTCTTTCAAATTCATAAGTGTTTTATTTTTCCCTTCGTTTTTTGCACAGTGTCCACTATTTTGTACAGTTTTCTTACATTATAGAGTTTCTTTGTTCCCGATCATAAAAATTTGCCTCCCTACTTTGTGAACTATCCCATGCTAGAAGGGGTAGCTCCTTAGCATATGTTTCAAAAGCGTAAAAGTAGTATTGCTGTTCTAAAACAAAAGAACGCTAAAAAAACTACAAAAGTAGAAATTGAAGCTATTTTGCATTCCAAACACAACACACACCAAGAAAATGGACTAGCAGTGAATTCCTTTGTTAGTTTATTAGAGTAGTTCAAATATGGTTTAGTTTTTAACTATTTATAATTAAAATTCCAGTTAGAAAACATGGATTGATGACTATCTGATCTAATTTACAGGTAATGGTGGAGTAATCTCCAATCTTTGTTGGAGGGCTTTGAAAGTCAAGATGCGTATGATTAACTCGATTGGTTGTTGATTTTTTGTTATGGAAGAGGCCTGCCTTATGATTTTTGACACCATACGTTGCACTTGTGTGGTAAATTAGCAATATTAACTTTTAATGATTTGGATTTTCATTATAAAAAAGATTGACATTTTTCGCATTATATTTCAATGAATTTTCTTGTTCTGGCTTATTGTAGCTTTGGACTCAATGGAGACTAAATAAGCGACAGTTGCAGAGTTGAAGTTGGAGTAGCCCTCTACCATGGTTATGGTCCGTTTTATAGGGCTGCACTTAGCCGCATTTCTACATTGAAGTCAATCGGGTTCGTGTGAGGTCTAGGGTTTTGTTGAACTGTAGAATGGTGATCCCATAAAGCTTCAAAAACAGTCGGACCATGTGAGACCTCGTCTTCGAGTGCCTGGTCTTTGTATTGTACCACGTGGCATTACAGGAGATCCCAGGACAAAGTGCCAAGTAAGTGCAATGGGCTTGGTTTCCTGGCATGCATTTGGAGCTTCATTGTTGGCCCTTGTATGTACACGGCGCGTACCAAATATTTACTCTGGAAGGCCAATATTGACAAAGGCCTTGACAAATGTTTAGATATGTGGAAGTTATTTAGTTTGCATTGAAAGAATTTTTAAGAGTGGCAACACTAATTTTATTGTATATGAATTATTTTTACAAACACTTAGATCTCGTTTGGTCCACGAATTTGAGTACTCAGGAAAGAAAAGTCTTTCATTTCCTTTGTTTGGTAAGCACAAATTCCGGAAACACTTTCTTGATAGAAGGAAAAGTAGGGGGTAAAGTCATTCCTCTCAAAACCCATGGGATTGATTTTCTCTTGTGATTTCCTAGTGTTTGTTACAAATTTTTTGGACAACAGTACCTCTATCTAAATACCTTTCATGCTTTATCAAACACAATAAAAGAAATTTGACAAGAACTTTAGTTTTCCGCCTCCATGAGAAAGATAAGGGAATTGATTTTCCTTCTGTGAATCAAACGAGGCCTTAGTTCATTGATTATTGGATCATGGTTTGTGCAAAAAGTTTATGTCGAAGAATTATTGCTTGTATCAAAAAAAATCTCTCTAGAGAATAATTGGGTAATTGAATAGAAATAACAAAACACTTAAAAACAAAAAATAATAAAAGCTCATATTTCCCATGTAGAAACAATATTGTAATGAGTAATTATCATTTTTAAAAAAATAGAGAGATAGATAGAGAGAGAGAAAGTACATTATCTTTTGATTAGAAAACATGAATTACAAGGTGCATTTGGTTATACAGTTTTGGAATTCTATTAGAATTAAAATTTTTTGGTATTGTAATTCCAAGAATTACAATGCCATAGAATTGCAATATCATGATTTGGATTGTACATAATTTTCATTTAGAATTCTAGTATAATTCAAAATTTATTTGTTTGGTTAAATTAGAGAATTCTTATGAACTTTCAAATAGACAATAGGTAAATACCTCCACCACTTATTGATGAAGCCTTGTTAGTGAGTTTTAAAGCTCCGGTGGGGTTGCTGGAGCATTAGAAGTGAGCAGTGGTAGCTATAGTTGGCAATGTACATGCATATACATATATTTGGTATGTATTATGGTAATTATATACTTCCTTGAGTGTCTATAGATTTATAATATATATGTATTTCACTGTGTGTGTATATATATTACTTACAGTGTGTGTTAGAGCGGCAAAGGGTTAGAGTGGGGTGGTGGTAGGCGTAAGAGTAGGGGTGGAGGTTGATGGTATTAGTGGTGGGTTGGGGTGGAGTGGGTGGTGATGATGTAGGATGGGGTAGGGGTGGTGATATGTCAAGAAATTAGTATAATTTATATTACTAATTTATAATTTAAAGAGCATATATTACTACTAGTTTATATTTTTAGTTTTCTTTCAGGTGCTATGGAAATTGGAGAATATTGGAGTTTGAATAAATTAATTTAAGGCTAAATTGGAGAAGATTTAGAGAAAGGGAAAATCAGAAAAGCAGTTTGGTAATTTGGGCATATCTTTTCGCTCGGAACTCGGATTTTGGCGTTCTTTATATGGCTGGAAAGAAGATTTGAAGACCTACAATTTTCATGTTTTGAGTTTTCTCAAATTCTAAGATTTTTTTGGCTGAAAACAGTGTTGAATCTGTCACAAGAGGTGGTACATGAAAATTAATATATTTGGAGGCTCAATTTTAATGCTAATGCTTTATGGGCCATCCATATATTTATCAATTAGAATAAGTGGCAGCTCATTATTCGGAGCCCAGAGTCATTGAATTAAAATTCCAAATCCAAGCCCACGAGGAGTCCTAATTTAAAGGAAAACAACACATAAAAGGAAGGCAGCAGCAACAATTGAGGACAGCAGCCATTATTCTTTTTCTCTCTTATTTATTTTGTGATTTCCGTGTATTAATTTCAAGAGAGCTGCAACATTATTATTATTATTATTATTATTTGTTTCTTTTCCTTTGCAATTGTTTCTTCATACTTCTATTAGTTTGAGAGTTTTGAGATTTTATTTTATTCTTTGAGAGTTTTAAGACTAGCATGCGTTGATGAGTATTTTATTTATTTTGGGGAGTGGATACTTTTATGCATGTAATTCATAATTTATTTTCTTCATCAAATTAATTTGCGGATCCAAGTAAGTATTTACTTTTATGCAACTAAGTGTTTTATTATAAACATGCGCAGCTAAATTCTTTTTAGGGTTCGGATGAAGTTACATACCTAAATTATTGTGTACGCTTATATGGTTCAAATCCCTTCATTTTGATAGATTTAAATTAAACTAGTGGTTTTTTTATTAACTCGTCCGTTTTAATTGATTTATTATAATTGGATTCTCGTTGTGTTTTGTTGAGAGCGGATATAGGGTGTGTTTTGATGGATTCAACGAGTGTTTCAATATCTATACATAAGTTTGACAAAAGAAGAACCAATTTTATAAACTAATTGAATTAAATTGGGGATTTGATAAAACGTAAGTGAACATAATAATCGACGGTAATAGCAGATTCTAAAACCCTAAATCATTCAATTATTGATTTTTATTATATTATTTATTATAATATTAGTTTAGTATGTGCTTTATTTTATTTTACCTTATTTTATTTGCATAAATTATTCTTTGCTAGATTAGGAATTAGTGAAAAATTAATAAGACAAAATTTAAACATACTGTGCGAGTCTTTGTGGGATTAACCTCACTTATACGCTATATTATAAACTGATTCGTGCGCTTGTGAATATATTAAAATTTATCACAACAGGTGGGGTGGATGATGGTCATTGAGAGTATTTTTTTTAGAATTCAATGAGAATTGGAATTATAAAACTCTACTATCTTTGTTATAGTTTTCAATCTTTAGAATCTATAGTTTTGGAATTCTATTAGAATTCAAAATTTGAAACTTAATGTAGTATCCAAACAATGGAATTTCAAAACCATGCTACAATTTCAATTTCAATTCCATAACATAGAATTGGGGTTGCTAAACATACCCTATTGGGCATAGATTTGCTCTTCTAGATTCAATAAAATATGTCTAGCTAATTAGGAGCGTAAACGGATGTGATATAAATCAAATAGTATAGTATAGTATTCATTATTTTTATTTTTATTTTTATTTGAAATGTACTAACCAAATCCTTATATATATTCGTTTAGATAGTACGCTCAACTATTCTTGTTCTTACCATGTAGGAATAATATCCCTATGCATTAGTTATAAGCATGTTGCCTTATGTTTTGTTAATTAAAAAATTATCTCAATTTTAAAAATATATTTGACTATAATCATTACATTAAAACAAAACATTTTACGAGTTGTAACTCAAAAATCAAAATGAAAGATTGCAAAATGTACTAAAATAAGGATTAACATTTTATATCAAACTTTGAATTCAAATAATGAAAAAAAAATTCCATGTATAATCCAATATATTCACGTTAATATTATAACCTAACCACTTACATCTAAATGACAAATTAAAGTTGAAAACCATTACCATTTAAATTTGATATGGTCACGAACCTTTCTTTCTAGCAAATAACATACGTTGTAAATATGAATTAACTATTTATGTATATTTTCCTTTTTTATTCTTTTCTAATTAAGTCTTTTTTTTTGTTTACTTTAAAAGATTTTGTTAAATTGGGCCAATTTGTGCACACTATACAAAGTCAATTTTTGTAAAGAGTGAGTACATATATATTTGTGTTATAGAGTTAGGCTATAAAGATGAATTCTCCACTTTAAAAAAAGGGATTTCCATTTGAACGAGTAACTAGATGATTTTTTTTTATGAAAAATTTATAGAGATGATCTATATAGTAGAAAAATCACCTCACCAAATTTCGTAAAAAAATTCAACCTAAAAGTAGGTGACATGATCAACAAAAATTTTAATTGCCAAAAGATACACATATATATTAATTTTTCTGCACACTTACTTTTGGGTTTTATTCTTTTACGAAATTTGGTGGAGGTGATCTACTTACTATATATATTATCTCTACAAATATTTATTAAAAAAATCATTTATTTACTCATCCAAATGGGAATTCCTTCTTTTTGTTAAAGTGAAATAATTCCTATTTATAGCTTAACTCGTGTGTAAAATACATTATGTTGACCTAGAAGGTCTTAATCTTATGTTGCTAATAACAATAACTTAATTATGTATAATTTAAATTAATTGATGTTTTAAGTATAGCCACAATTTCAACAATTATCATAAATAGACAAAACCGATAGTGAAATCAATCATCAATATGTATTTCAAAATACATTAGTCTTCATCACTTACAAAAAATTGATCATAGTAAATTTACATGACAAATCAATGAGGATCAAAGCTCAAAGCAAGTAAAGAATCGAATAAACAATTTAAGCACTTGAAGACCCGTTAAATTGAATTTTGAGTGAATATTTAAGATTATTGTAAAGTTTCTTCTTTGATCAATTACATAACTCATACATATTGATATAGCATTCTAAGATTGATTAAAAACAATTTTGAATTGAAAACATCATTCTACAAAATTTGGTTTTCAAATGAGCACATTTTGAGTTCTCGTGAAAATAGGTGTCTTAGAAATATATTTTTAAGATCCCCAAAGCATTATAATTAAATTTTGAGCTAAATTGTAAAAGTTAAAAAATTGACATTTTGACCTAATGGACAGTGCCCATCAGTTGACTGGTGGACTTTGCTCAGTCGATTGATAGCCATCAGTCAACTGATACCTCAGAATATAGTCATTGGACTTATGATTTTTTACCATTTTTGGTACCAAACTTATACAAACTCTCTCAAACGGCTATATTATCTTTGGGACTATATATTAAATTTCTAAGACACATTTGAATAACTTTTGAATAATTCTTACTTATATTCTTCATCAATCTTCATTGAGTTATAAATCTTAATTAAACTTGATAACTCTAGTGTGAGTTTTATTTATAATCTTTAAATACACTTGAGATTTATTGTATCATTAGTGTACATCAGCAAATCACTTATATTATCAAATTGTGAGGGGTTTATTTCATAAGTTAGCAAGAGGGCTTCTTGTGTTGAGTGTGGTGAAAGAATCACATTTGTAGAGTGTTGTGATAAGAACAACATTTGTAGAGTGTAGTGAGACAATTACACTTATAGATGTTTTATTTTCAACAATAAGAAAATCGGTTTAATGAAATTTTCCAGGGGTACTACTTGGGTGCGGACGTATGATCTAAACAACCGAACCGCGTGAATAAAACGTCGTTAGCTTATTTGATTTAATATTTCTAACACAAGCTCTTTACTTACTTACATTATTATTTGTTGCTTGCTCTTGGATTTACTTAATTGCTTTGCTTATTTCGTTGATACATATCTTGTTAAAGTTTATTTTTTAACATTTTTTAAAAACTTTTTAAATTCCGCATTAAGTTTCAAAAACCCTATTCAACCGCCCCCCCCCCCCCCCCCCCTCTAGGTTTGCTTTCCGACCAACACATTGAATTAGAGTCACAAATATAGATAATTCATCTTGAATACGGATTATCTTTGTAGATACTATCATTATCCATATCCGCATTAATTTCCTCGAATATTTAAGAACACTGTCGAAATCTCCTTACGAATATTCAATCAAATATATATCCACAAAATTCAGATGCAAATATGGAACAAATTTGAATTTTCAAATACGCATTTACACTCAAGTAATTTTGTTTCTATTCGCAACATTTTACAGTTTATTTACATTGTGAAGTCAATCCACCTTCTCCAATAAGTTTAACCACATGTTAGGATAAATTTACAAAAAAATAAAATAAAAATTAGGGACTTAATTTTTATGAATAATATTTTTTTAATAATTTAATTTTAGAATATCCACTAAACTAATCAATATATTCACCATAATAGAATATGGTGATTTAAGTGTAAAAATTAATGGTAACATAATTAAAGATTAAGCACCGATATAAATTTTGAAAATTCCAGTCAATGGCAGATGTAGCACCTTCTTATATTGAAAAAGTAATGTGTATGTTATCAAAGAATAATTGATGTTTGCCATTATTAAATACCATTTGTTGTGAAACACTATTGATCCTCTTTTAAAAGAGAGAAAAGAAAAAAAAATACCATTTGTTGTGAAAAAATTGTTTTTTATTGTTATTTTATCTATTCTTCATATACATGTATTCAAGTATTATTCTTGCCGGATCATTTAAAAAATTGTTCTGATTTTTTACTTACAATAATGTAGGTTAGTATTTGTAAATTGGCTATGTGATTTGACGAGTGACCCTTATATTTATATAAATGTTATATTATTTATATTTTTACATAATCTTTTATATATACGGTTTAAACAGTGATTCGATGGTCTAGTGGCCTTTATATTTATATAAATGCATTTTGTTTATTTTATTAGACAAACAGTGCAGTTACTAAAAACGGTTTGATTTTGATTTTTACTATGCACATACACCAAAATTAGTATTGTACCAACTGAGCTAGTATCTTAATCATTTTTGTCAAAGTAGATTTTAAGATAATATATATACATATATAATATGTATATATATATATATATATGAGTTTGGTATTATTAGGTTTTTGAGTTTGCAGACAAGTACAAAGGATCTTACAATGACAGTTTTGCAGGGCTGGTCACGATTATTTTAAGGCCCTAGACGAAACTTTTAAAGGTGCCCTCTTATAAATAAATATATTAATATAAAAAATAAATTAATTTTGTTTCAATGATAAGAGTTTACATACTATCAAAAACACCTTACCATTACATAGAATTCTGCAAAAACATTTTAATTAAATATTTAATTATTTTATTGTTTTGAAAATCAATATGAATGAAAGAACAAATATTGATGCCCCCTAATTCTCTTATATTATGAGTAAATTGAGATTGAATATGGAAAAAAATGAATAAAAGAATACTAGAAGAGCTAAAGATGTTGTTTCCCTGCATGTCGTTAGTGCTTTTAAAACTACTTTTTAGGAAATTTGCATTATTATTATTTTTTCTTTTTCAATATATATATAAAGAAATAAAATATTAGTGCCCCTCTTAATTTTTGGGTCATGAGCGGTCGTCTTGTCAGTCTTATTCCAGGGCTGGCTCTGCAGTCTTGGCCCCTAGGTGTGCCCATTTTATTGTGATTTCGGCGGTTACTAGGTATGTATGTATTTAATTATTTGAGGGGGAAAAAAAGAATTCTTATTATTGTTATATTATTTTGTCTAAAATGGTTACCCATAAAAAAATGAATTAATCTGACAATATATATTTACTTTTTATTAATGCCTAATATGTTATATGATGAATAGATTTGGGGAGCAGCATGGCCATGCAAGGCTACTAACACAATTCAATTAATTATTGGGATTATATTAATGAAAAGTGAAAATTTGGAGAAGGCTTGGGTTGGGAGTTTGATTATAGTTCAAGTAATTTTCTCACCTTACCTACGTATATAATAAAACATGCTGTATAAATAATATTACTTTTCTGTTAAAATCATCAAGAGTGGGCCGGTGGTCGCCACATTAGAATTAACTATGGATTTAACAATGTCCAAATAACTACAGCAGTTACAAAAAATTCTGATGACCAACGATTTTATGTTTTATATCACGTCCTCTTATTTTTTATTGTTTTGGAGTCACAAAAAAAATTCGCCAGATACT
The DNA here is from genome assembly GCA_021464415.1 of Lonicera japonica. Classification (NCBI taxonomy): domain Eukaryota; kingdom Viridiplantae; phylum Streptophyta; class Magnoliopsida; order Dipsacales; family Caprifoliaceae; genus Lonicera; species Lonicera japonica. Next base: position 16,347,481 of record CM038470.1, read on the forward strand.
ATAATGTTCCCCTATCGATCATTTTTGTTGACAAAGCTCAACTGTCCAAAATGAATTGACCTTCTAAGGAGGATCATTAAATTTTGTATAATACTAACATCTTAATTGAATTTACAACTTAACACGTACATGCTAGTTTCAAATGACAGTATATACATGCATGTATCATGATATATTGTTTATATGTATTGTTGAGAATGGTTGGCTCAAACTATTAATCCCACATGAAAAAATTGTAAAACACAACATGGGTATATTAGTAGGAGAGTGTCCCACATAATAATGAGACATTTTAAGATAAAACCTTATACCTCTATGGCTCAAAAGTTGGGAACAATATCGTCACTATGTGCACTGACCGATAGGTATATACCTATGGCATACCATGTATAAATATTTACTGGAGTGACTAAATTATCAACAGAAAAAATGAAGAATGGGTAATGTTAACTAATTGGCCAAAAAAGGCTTGCACAATCCAATTGCAAGTGTATATGTATTTGTGCCACTCAAATGCTTTTGAGATACATTTTTTGGTTATTCTTGAAACATGTTTTGGGCTGGGTAATGTTTTTCATGAGAAATATGTTTGAGCCACATACTTTCTTTTATTATTTTTTTATAATTTTTACCTCACTAGTAATTATTAAACAAATTTTATTATGTATGCATGTCTATTATTAATAAATTACATGCCATACTGATTTTATTTCAATCCATTTTTGATTTATTTCATATATATATATATATATGTATTTGTCAGTCTTATTAAATTATTAATGTGCATTCACTCCTCTCTGTTATTACATTCACTATTCACAATACTTTAACTTTATTTTTTTTGGGTGATTTATACTTAAGTACCCAAAGTTTTATTATAATTGGACCTTGGTACCCATTTTTTTACATATTGGTATCTTGATAACCTATTATCAATTTAATAGGTACTTTAGTATCTATTTTTATTGTTCCGTCAGAAAGATGTGAAGTCCTGTCAAGTTCATATTGTAGTAGACCAAAACACCCCTGAGCACATTTAATACACAACTAAGTAAGTAAAAATGCAATATGATTGTTTGCAGCAAAATATGACCGTTTAATGCTTTCATCTGCTTATAAATACCAAACACCAAGCACCACAAAAATAATGCAAATATTTTTACAGTCAATGCAACAATTCACAACAATGGGAGGTGGTGGAAAAGAGCAGTGTCAATGCAACCAGGTAATAAGCTGTCATACTTAAAACATCTCAAATGCAATGGAAAGTGCATTGCAATAACTGTGTTATTTGTTCTTAACAGAATAACAATGCCCCTGGGTTTACAACCACTGCTCAAAAGGAAATTGTCATGGCATTATGATGATGGTGACCTCTGTACAAGAAGAAACCTATGGATATAAGTTCTTAATGTGCCAATACCAAAGTTGTGGTGCATGGAAATGGCTAGAAAATGCAATTGCTGAGGTTGAACTGAAGAAAGCAATGGAACAAGTGCAAGTAGTTCAAACAGTTGCTTTCATTGTGGGCAAAGTGGACATTGGGTTAAAAATTGCCCTTGGAAAGCAAATGTATGTCCTAATGGTTACGAAGGTGTAAGAAAGTTATTGACGTCTACAAAAGAGTGGAGTAAAAGTGAAATTTTTTTAAAGTGTGTAAAATGTGAATGTTTTGAATGGTTAAAACATGCAATGGAAAAAGTTGTAAGAAGTAATATAAAGGTGATGATTTATGACAAAAAGATAAAGTTTTTGTAAAAGCATGTAGATTGTAATAGAAATTAATGTGATAATAGACTATGCAAGCATTGTAACTGAATGTAATAGAAAGTGTCATAACACAGTTAGTAGTTACAAAAAAGATAACCCAATATGATGTAACGCATTTGGACTATACATTAGCAAAAAAACATAGTCCAAATGTACTACATATTACTAAAATAAAGTAGTTCAACTTAAATGAACCACACTTGGACTACATAGTAGCAAACACAAGGTAGTCCAAATGCACTACACATAACCAAAAAATTGTTTGTTCATTCGTCTAAAAAAAATGCATAGAAGTTACACTCACATGTGCAAACTTCTGTTTGAGCTATTTAATTCCCATCCATAGTTGTAGTTGTCCACATATGGAGTTGGCATTGAAGCTAGATTAAATGCCCTTGATGTAGGTGGATAAAATATTGTACCCTTGCCCATGCCTTTAACTGTTGGTGCAGGGGGATGGCAACAACTGGGATGAAAGGACATCTCACACCTTCTGCCTCAGTCCTCCTCCTTCCTGCCCCATTATTGTAATAAATGTAATGTTTGTAATTGTTTGATGTATGTGTATTAAATCATATTTATTACCTGTAACTGGTGGTGCTGTTGAGCCTTTGCAAGTCTTTCAGTTGTGTCCTAAATTCCCACATTTACTACATTTCTTCCTCCCATTACTCTTTTATAGCATTACCTCATTTCTTCCTTTCATTCTGTTGTTTATAGGTCTCCCAGGAGGCCTATAAAGTGGGGGAGGAAGGACCTTTTGTTGGGGCAGTAAGTATTATAACAAAAAACAAAGTAAGGACAGTTTCACTAAGTGATAAGAATTATAAACACTTAAAAACAACATATTTGTAAAATAAACTCTTTCCAATATTTGGAATCCTCAAAGGGAACTATGTATCTTTCATATGTTCTTTTATAGGTATCAATAGTGAAGTAGGATTGCAGTACCTGAAATAAAAAGCATTTAATTCGGTTAGTAAGTGATGCATTTAAGATGAAATGATTTGACTAAATGAAAAGCAAAGTGATACTTACTTCTCCCATAGCTCCCTCATTGGAAATATGACACATATGGCAAGCACATAAGGAATCCCACTTATTTGCCATTCTTTATAGCTGCATTCTTGTGCCCTTAAGTTAACTGTCCAACTAACCCCGTGCTTATTAATTTCTACATGCATCCAATCAGTTGTGCCTTCTGTAGTGTAGTGTTTATATTGCCTTTTCAATTTCTCAATTTGCTTTTCAACCCTAGGAACAACCATTTTTTCACCCATCATATCCCTTGCTTTCACTCTCATCCTATACATCAAAGACATTACCATGTATTGGAACTTCTTAACCAATCTCACTAGTGGCATTCCCTCAAATCAAGAATCATTTTGCTAAATGATTCATAGAAATTATTAGTGATGTGCTCACACTTGCATGTAGTGTCAGAGTAGGCCCTCGCCCAACTTTCTTTGTCATTGTCATCACTATACAACCACTTAAAAGTCTCCAAATCATCTTTACGAATCTGCTTCATCCAGCTCTCATGCTCTTCTATATTATAGGACTTAGCTGCCCCCCAACTCAAGTGTTGCATGTGCCTACCATGGTGCTTTGCTTTGAAATTTTTATACATATGCCTAAAATAGTACATGTGTGGACTTGTAGGAAATACATCTTTAACAGCATCCAACAACCCTTTACATCTGTCTGACATGAAAATTATTGTATCCTTGTGTTGCATTAGGTGATGTTTCAATATTTGAAGGAATTGGGACCATGAGTCATATGTTTCTCCTCTTGTTACGTACATGGCTACTGGAAATAAGCCTTTGTTCCCATCTAGAGATATTGCAGATAACACTGCTCCACCATATTTACCCTTCAAGAAAGCCCTATCAAGCCCAATAAGTGGCGTACAACCATTTAAAAAACCATCTAATGATGCCTTGAAAGCAATACAACAACCCACAAACCTGTTATCAACTGGATGCCTCAACCACTCAGCAACACTCCCAGGATTCTTCTCAAGAATTTGCTTACATATCTCTGGACATAACCTATAGCTTTCATCATACTTCCCATATATGTTCTCATGACATTTAAGTTTGGCATTATATGCAGAATCATAAATAATTTTCACCCCATGTTTGCTCCAAATCTTAGTTATTATATCCCTGGGTTTAAAAAATTTGTGGCTTCTTATATCCTCCTCTATCTCACCTGCAATATTCCACCTAGCATCTGCCATGGAATTCTTGCATTTATCATCACTTTTACAAGTGTGTTGGCTCACATACTTTCTCAACCTAGCCGTGTGCTCATGTGGCAACTTTCTTACCAAGACTCTCCATTTGCAACTTGGATCTTTACAATGTAAATATATTTGTAATTTATTATTTTTTTCTGCTTATACTCAAACTTTTTGGTTATTGCATGTTTCCTCATGAACTCCCTACAATCTCCCATTGTATTCCATTCCATCTTCTCATAAATCTCCAAATCATCATTTGGTTCTCTTTCACCTAACTCATCAATTTCACTATCATCTTCTTCTTTATACACATTCTCAGTTTCCTTAGCAAACTCCTTGAAATCAGCATGTTCCCCCTTAGTTTCTACCTCTAAATCATTACCCTAAATGCCCTCATCTTCAGTACCCTCATAATCACCATCATTACTGGAATCACCACTACCATTATCAGCTTTCTCCCTTTCCTCAGCCTCATACCTATCCTAATCCCATTTCTCAAACCCACCACTCTGCCTATCATCATCACTACTATAAGTAAAAGCTACACTGTGATAATCGTCTTCAGCATGCAAATCATATATTCCAAATAGTGGATCTAAGGCACTTAATAGAACATCAAACCCCATATTTGGTGTGCTTCCCTCACTAGGTCCACAGTCATTCATTGACATTTGACTATCAAACACAAGAACCATACACATCTCACTATCAAACCTGGGCAAATATACATCACATTCTTCCATTAAACTATTCCCTTTATCTACTGAATGTGGTTCATTTAGTTGTTCAGATTGTGCGTCATTTGTTTGTTCGAGTTGTGGTTCATTTATTTATGGAGGTTCAATCTCAGTGAATTGTGGTTCATCATCAGATAACGAAATAGGGTGTTCTGAATCACAACTGAAGGGCAGTTTTATTTTCCCCTAAGTCTAGGTGATCTTCTGTAAATGATTGAGGGGTATGGTGTGTTTTTTCTTAGTGTTCTGAAAGAATCATTTGATTTTCCCATAATCCTGAAATTGTTTTGCATGCATGGGAATTATGAATTCAAACACATGAGTGGCAAAAGAAAGTACAATAATAATTAAATGTCTATGATAACAAAAAGTAAAACATTTGGGACTTCATGCTGTAATTTATCCAACATTTGGGACCACAAACCCTAATTTTTTCACCCATATGCTAATAATCAAACGAATATGCCAAGAATCAAACTAAAATAATCACACAAGCAATAAAAAATGCACAAAATCATTTGCATAAGAACAAATTTTGGGAAGTAAGCCCTAATTTATAAACCGTAATTTATCACGTCTATAATACACTTATAAATCCTAATTTATAAACAATTATACACTATCACGTCTATAATACACTTATAAGCCCTAATTTTTAAGCATACATACATGTTTTGTTATCCTCACTATTATTCACTCAAACGGATCAAATTCTTCAATGGCTTATGTTATCCTTCAGTGATGGTGTAAATCGCTTACAAATACAAACGTCGCGAGTTTGCAAACCAATTATTTTAAGTCATCGTGAGTGATTTTTAGTATAAATTGGTGACAGGAAGAATTATAGAGAAACTAGGTTTTTTTTTGCTCTAATCGTATTTTGTGGGGGAATTGTTGTTGTTGAAACAAATGGGAGAGATGGGTGTGTTTTGGTTAAAACACAAGGTCAATTTAGGTATAAGATGTCACAATTATCATTGACTTAACGGCTTCAAACGGTCAATTGATGAAAATGTGGAAAATGGATACCAAAGTGCCTATTAAATTATTAATGGGTATCAAGATACCAATATGTAAAAAAAATGGGTACCAAGGTCCAATTATAATAAAACTTTGGGTACCTAAGTACAAATCACCTCTTTTTTTTTCTTTAAGACGTAATACATGCAACTAGGCATGACTATTTTATTTAGGGCTGGACAGGGTAGGGTTTGGTATTAATATTTATTAACGATTAATATGCTAGTCCAAGTTCAGCACAAACCATTTTGGGCTAATATTTATTTTTCAATTAATTTCTCATAAAAATTATTTGTTTTTTTTATTAATTTTTTATTTTGTAGTCAAACACATTTTTATTATATTACGACGTTATTTATTTTTACCTCTTAATATAAATATAAAATTTGTTTTCTTGACCTTAACGCTGATTAGATTAAAATTACAAATTTAGAGATAAGTTATGTGATGAATATTTAATTTTTTATTTAAATAATATCCCTATTATTTTCAATCATATATTGATATATATCATAATAATGGTACAACTAAGCACAAGCTGAATAAAATTTAACACATTTTAAAATACATTTTTTCAAGGTAAGAGGTCAAAAGGAAAATAGGAAGAAAATAAAACTATTTAATAGGGGTGTGTATCAGTTGGAAACCAATATACTTATTACAATCCACCAACAAATCCAATCCAATATGATTTTATATTTTAGAATCCAATTAAATCCGATTTTGTTTTAAAATCCAATACAATTGGATTGGATTGGTTTGAAACTAATGTCTGTGTAAGGATTATTTAAGTATTAACAACATGCAACACAAATCCAATCAAATTCACAAAGACCAAGACAACATAAATAAAAAGTTCCTCATTACTAAAATAAAAATCTACATTAAATCATTATATATATTAAAGTCTAATTCATTAGTAAAATAAAAGAGAATTAAATTAGTGTTTATTTATTAGATTTTTTTTATATATGTACCAATAATCAGGTGTGGCGCAACCTATATGAATAACTTACTATATAATAATAAACAATTATGTAAAGACAAGTATCATTTTAAATTAAGGATTGATTGGATAGATTTGATATTCGTTTCGCAAATATGTTAACCAAACCAATCAAATGTTTGGTTGGTTTTTCTAAAATGCAAACCAATCCAACCCACTAGCTTCATTAAATCAAATCAAAATTGGATTGGATTGGATTAAATCGGCCGATTTAAGCAGATTGGATTGAATTTTGCACACCCTTACTACCTAAACAATCTTGTTTTTCACCTAATTTATGAAAGGACCAATTCACCTACAAATATATATGTTCTCTTTAAACCAAAAATTATCTAAGAAATAAACTATAAAAAAATAATACTAAGTGTAGTCAATGTCTTTTTTTTAGTTTGGTCCACAAAGTTCTAAATTATGTAAGTTATCACCTGAATTTTCACTCGCGTCTCACTTTGACCCAAAAGTAGATGTTCGGTCAAAAAATTAGACGAAATCCAATTTGTGCAAGCCACGTGATTGTCTTTTAGGGGCAAAAAAGGGAAGCAACATATCTTTCTTGCCAAAACGAAAAACAAACCAATATCCATACCATGTATTAAGTGAGAGTAAGGAGTTTTTGGTACGTGAAATTATAAAAGTACCCTTATCGCGCCAAAAATTACTAAAAGTATTAGTGGGGATTTAAACGTGCAACCTTAAGCTTGAAAAACACATGTACTAACCACTTAACTAAATACCATTTTATGTTTTTCATTTGAGTAATTAATAAGTATCATATGCACACGCGTAGAGTGTGTCACAATGCTAGTTAATATTTATACACGATTGAATATACCCAAAATGGAGAGAAAATAGATCAAGGCTAAGGAAAGGAAAAAATTGAACTACAATAAGGGCTCCCCAACTTTTTGATGGGATGAAGAGGACAGTGATGAAGACTTCTTGGACTAATGTGAACCATAGTAGAAGATTTAGAGCTTGTGACATTTTTAAGGTAAGATTTTTGTTCTTTCTATTCTATTTGAGGATTCGTATACGAAATTTTCCCTTTGATTCTCCAAATTTGTTTGTTGATATCGTAGAACAATGGGGGTCAATACTTCTAATGGAATAAATCTCCCATGTATGCGAAAGCTAATTAAAGAGATAATTTCAGGGTTATTGAAAAGAATTAGTATAAATGATAAAGAGCTTCAAAGGTACAAGAAAAGAGATAATAAATGGTTCATTGTCTTTTTGTCTGTAATGATGTCTATGTTGTTTTTTCTATTAGGGAAGAATTGAAGTAGAGAAAGAAGTAGGTTTTTTCCCCTTGTAATAGGGGTAATACTATGTTTTGGAAATGGATTAAAGTGTGTTTTTATTTATTTATATTAAGTTGCGTAGGGCTCTGTTTATAATTGATGTGTAGCTTATAATGTGTGTTTTAATAAATTTCATATCAGTTGCTCAAATTGTGAAATTGGCAGTGTAATTGAATGTCAATTGAGCAATATACAGTTTTTGGATTTAGTCAAACACAATATAAGGTTTTTTTGAGCTTTAATCGAATACAATAAATAGTTTCTCTTTGGGGATTATGGTTTTAAGACAAATAAAACAAAATTAGATTATTATTAAAGTATAAAAAGAGTATACTCATTTTGGCGGGATCATAATTGTTGCTCCCTCTTTTACCCCTCTAAAATAGTGATATGGCTTACACAAGACTAATTACATTTTAATTTTTTGACAGCACATTCACTTTTGGGCTAAAGTGAAACATAAATGAAACTTACTGTAAAAACTTATGTAATTTGAAACTTTGTGGATCAAATTGAGAAAAGAGATAAATTTTAGGGATAACTTTTGTAAATAACTCTTCCCCATGTATGTCATTTGGATCAAAATACTTGCAGTTCATTTTTTTTTCCTAAACCGTGCAATATTCGAGTTAGCTTTCACGCATCTCAACTAATTCTTTTCACTCCGAAAGATTCGACATTGTAGGATAAAGAACATGGCCCAAGTGGGCTACGGCATGGTAGGCCAAACCCCTGGGTTAAAATACTTGCACTTCGGTGTTTAGTTTAGAGTTAACTACATTTTAGTACATTATACTTGCAACTTGGTTTCATTTTGGGCAGTATACTTTTTTGTCGTAAAAAAGACAATACACTTTCTTTTTGTTCCGTTTTGGTCACAGCTATTAACACCATATCAAGACTTTTAGTTTTTATCCTACATCACAAATTATTAGACATATTAAATTATTTAAATGTCCACATATACTCTTACTCAGCAATCCAACTCATCCTATCTTCTGTTAGAGTGATATACTAAAAGCCATGATTTTATTATTATTGATTTTGATATGTTATATAAACTCGATTTTGCATTTTTAATGAGAATCTTTATAGGTAATGGTTGCATTATATTATTTATTTAAATATTGTGCATGTGTGTCTTTTATTCCATATAATAGATAATTTGGTGTGTAGATTATAGCTTACACACAGAAAATCATATCATCGGTTCTTGTGAAATATAAATTGATTGGTTCACAGTCTTAGATGGAATTGGACATCCATCGATAAGATTGTCGGACAAGTTTTAGTAGTTTATCTTGACTACAGAAAACAGTATAGTTTTAACTTATCGTGCTAGTACACTTTGTGTGTATTGAACAAGACTAGTTTGGGTTAATTGTTTTTATACTAATCCCATGGTTATTATGATTACTTATACTCTTAATCTTGAAATAATTAATAGACATATATATGTAGTGTTTGTTGTTTTGACTTATTAGAAGTGAGATTCATTTATGAATTAATAAGTTCTGTGAATTAGACAATGACACTATATATATATAGTGAATATTAATTATTGATGTAATTCATGTCCCAATATAGGAATTAATGATAACTCCTTGAGAATCTTATAAGTTTTGATCATGTCAAACTATGCAGGTGGATTATGTTAATCCGACATATCAAATAAGTTAAGTAGTAAGCTCAAGGATTAAAAAGTCATTTAAATATAATTGTCAGTAATTTAATTTAAATGACGGTTATCTGTAATCTTAGTATGAGGAGAATAATAAGAATTTAATAACAAGGAGCTCGAATTATAATTTTGAGATAATGACAGGAGTGCAATTATAATTATTTAGTGGTGTGAATTATAATTTATGAAATGAATTAATTCATAATCGAATTAGGATTTCAGTTTTCTATAGTAAGTCCAAACACTTATTTCTCTTTAGGGTCCCTATCGTAATCATATATATACGCCGGCCTCGCCTCTTCTCGTAGTACAATAATTCTCATAAATTTAGGGTTTGTGCCGAAGAAAGAGGTGGAGTAATTCTTGGTGATACCGTAGCCCATACTCGATATAAGATAGCACGGCAAAATGAATACAATAGAAGATCGTGATGTTCCATCGAGCCCGTATTCTTGATTCGTCTACACTAACTCCTGTTCGTGCTAAGATGAGATCAAACCAGAGCGATCTCGAAGGTAAAATCTGATTCTGCACTAGGGTTTTACGTAAAAATTTTGTTCAGCCTATACGCAGTATTAAATGATCCTGGTATTAAATTTCCATCATCTTCAACCTCCATTTCTGCATAAAGAACCCATTAAGCCCTAACTTAACATCAGATGTAATTTTCCTTACTCCATTAAGCCCATTAATTTTTTTTCTCTATATATCTTTATTTCTCTCTCTATATCTCTCATCGTCGACGTTTAACTCTGATTGATTTTCTGGAGAATTATCCTTTTTTCCATTTTATCTTAAAAAATTGAAAAAAAAAATCTCTCTACAAAAAAATACCTAATTTTTCTCCGTTATCGATCCTTAATTAAGTTAATTCAAGTCCGAAGTATCAGTAATTCATTTTTGTTGTCAATTAAGGTTTGACTTCGAAAATTTGATTAATCAAAAAAATACCGATTATCTAAAGGGAAAAAAAGGGAAAAATTTATCAATGTCACAGCTGATTCAGGTGCAGAATGGTGTGGCGGTTAATGCCGGTGGAGTGAATCAATTTTTGATGATATCGTTGTACGATGGGGACCTTGATCGATTCACAGCTTTATGATTTGTTTAATTAAGTTGGCTAAGTTGTATTTGTTAGAGTTCGTGGGGACTTGAGTAATTATATATAAATATATATATGTTATAATAATTGAAGTTTTTCGGATTAATTTTGGTTTATGTTTTGTTAATTCTTGAACGAATTTGATATATACATGTTTTAATTATTGTTTGTGTTGGATTTTACATGAAAAAAGAATTAGGGTTCTTTGTAGATATATAGGTTGAAGATATGGTGAGTTGGATTGGTGAGTCGGAGTCTACGTGGACAATTAACTAATTAATATGTTTAATGGCTTGCCACGGAAGATAAAAACAAACGATTATCAAATGGCTTGCACGTAGGTTAAAAACAAATAGTTATCAAATGGTGTTAATAGCTGTGACCAAAACGAAACTAAACAAAAGTGCACTTTCTTTTTCTTCTTCTTCTTTTTTTTTACGACCAAAAAAAAAAGATTGTCCAAAATAAAACTTAGGGTGTGTTTGATTGCTTATATTTTCCAGGAAAAATAGGCTTTTTTCCACTCAAGTTGCCACTTTTATAGTGTTTGATTGTCTTAATTTCCCTCGTAGTCAAATTTCATCTTTTTTCACTATTCACCTCATTTTCCATCTAAAGATTGAAAACATTTTCTTTGGTGAGGGCTTGTTTTTATTTTTCATGCTACTTGCACATTTTTCGAGACAAACTTTTACCCATTTTTTACATTAAAAATGCCATAACTTAAAATTCAAAATTTAATAAAAAATTAATATTTAAAATATACTTATCAAGATCAATTAAACAAGATCCATCATGATTATAGAATTATGTAAAAAAAAATTCTAAGGGTATGTTTGGTGGGTGTTTATTTTTTCAAATTTTAAAATCTCAACTTAAAATCAACTTTATTTTGACACTTCCAAAAATTTATTTCACTTTACTTTCTCTCTTTAGAAAAACCTTTGAAATCTTGTAAATTTAAATTCAAAAATCAAAATTAGATAAGAAATATATATCAGAAACCTACTCGTCGAGATGTATAAAATAAGATACATTGTGACTATTTTTTAAAATTTTGTTATGAGATTTTTTAGTTGGTTCAAAAAAACCCAAACAAAAATCAAATTCACTTTTTAAACGTACTTCCAAATTATACTAAACATCATATTTTAAAAACTCAACTCAAAACATCAACCAAACATCACCTAATAATTTTTTCTACATTAAAAATGCCATAACACAATTAATATTTTTTGAATAGAAAATTAAGGCAATTAAACATATTTAATTAACATTTTTTTATACAACTAAATTCTAGATAATTGAATTATTTGAAACTTACTTTTCTTTCCGTGCAAATTATAAGCTTGGGATCAAAGGCACCTTGCTTTAGTTTGCAAGGCTATGAAATTCACAGGGTCTCATTTTCAATAGAAGAGAGAGAGACCGGAAAACAGAGAAGAAAAGAAAGGAAGAAGAGGGGAGAATGTCACAACAGAGGAGATCAGTGGCTGCTGGGAGGCCCTCTGGAACGGACGGCTCTGATTTCTCCTACCGCATGGTCGTCGATTCCAGTAAATAATTATTCTTTATTTTTTCTCTTCCTCATCTTCTTCAATCAATTATATATATAAGCTTCTTTTTTTCCTTCCAATTAGGGTTTCTCAATTGCATATTTATTTTTTTGTTTTTGATTCTTTCTTAGGATACAAAAAAGTCGGCCATGGCAAGTCTCGTCTTTCTTCATTAATTTTCTCTCAGGTTCTCCTCCAATCTATATGAATATATACAGGATGTAATGCCCTAATTTGATTTTTTATTTGGTGTTCTGATTGTTTATTTACCGATCTGAAATAATTAATTGAGCAAAAATGCTTCTTGCCTAGTACTTGAAGAAATGTTTTGAAAACCTCAAAAATTTGACGAATTCATGTGTGAAAGGAATAATGGCATTTTGGTTTCTTTTTGAATAATAAAAGGAAATATTGGTTGAACACAATGTAAACATCTAAAGGTCGTTCACCTAAGGTTTTGAACTCAATTTTCCTAGTTGAGGCCATCCTGGTCTAAAACATAAAAATATTGGGGTTAGATTGTCAATCGATTTCTATACCGAGACAGTTTAGAATAGTTGCCTTGTGCTTGTTTGGTTCGAGCTTTTGTTGGATCCTGGAATCCTAAACTGTTAAATTCACACTAGGAGTCTCTTATAGTTAATGTCAAGAGGTTGAATCATAAGTTGATGAGGCTAGTTTGGGCTTGAATAATGAACGAAAACTTGAACCAAACTAGTACTAAAAGTGAATGTCTTAGCTCTTTTAGTGCTGTAGTATATATTAGTAACTACGGCTGGTCTTCAACACGAAACAAACACAACATGAAGTTAGGGGTTTTGGGTCCTTATTGAACTAGGGTCACAAACGGGTTAATATGCTACACACAATTAAGAAAATGGGTCGCATAACACAAACTCAATTATGCATCCATCGGATTTTTTGTTACTATACCTCCAGCACGTGTATCGCAAGGTTTTTCGTGCTTTTATTCCACGTTGAGAAAGACCAACCTCCTCTCCTATGTACCGTTACTTTTTTTCAGTAATACCTTCAACGTGTTAATTTCGTGCCAATGGCCTCTAATATTCTTATGTTTCTCTATGATAATTTGCATATCCTCTATGATAATTTGTCTTATTTGAAAGCCTTTGAATATGATATGCGTATACTTACATTTATAAGTATGTACGATAAATTGCATATCCTTTATAATATGTCAATAAAAACTTCTTGTTTTAGCATTTCTAGCTTGTACATGTGTATTTATTTGATAAATGTTCTTGCATATTATCTCAGAAAATGGTTGCATTGTCAATTGTAGGCTTTCATACAGTTATTAGGAGCATTGCACTTATATTATACAACACCTAAGGGGGAGAGTCTTGACTCATTAGCTACTTCATCCACCGTTATCTGCTTCATTTCTCTTATCATAGGAGAATTAGGTACGTTGTTGCACCTTCGTTCATCTCGAAGTTACTCCTTGTGTGTCCACTACTTTTATCACTTAACTTTGTCCTATCGGTATTTTTAATTAAAGGTCGAAAGCGAAGTCGGGTGAACTTTTTGAAGTTTTACATGTTTGGAACATCCATAGGAGTGTTGCTTTCAATTGCTTTTGTCCTCAAGAGTAAACTCGTGTTGAAGGTACGGAGACCTGTTCTTTCCCAACTCTAGTAGGTTATTATTGCTTCACTTTTTGTTGGTTTCCAGTGGAGGACCGGATTGTTCGTACATGAAAAACTTGCAAATAAATTTTACAAAATCATTTAGACTCCATACATCATTTTTAGATTGTGATAGAAATTCAGATTCCAGAAATTGAGCCTAAGAGATTCAACGAAGCAATTTATGCAATTAGCTCAACTTTATGTAAGGACATTGGTGTAAGTGTGGAAAGAAGGAGCAAATCTCACTCTACCACTCTAATTGCCAAAGAGTTGTGCTTTGGAAACTGGAAAGACCTAAAGAACTATTATTACCGAGACTCATAAAGATCCCACTTCCACAACTTTTGAGTCCTATCCATTAGCATGTAAACCATGTATACTCCTAATAATTTTATATTACAGTGAATCTATAGAAAGGTGAAAGTACCACACCCATTTCCCACTCCCTAGTCCCATCCCACATATTGGGTAGAAGGGCTTTCAAAGTAAGATAACTTACTCTAAGGCCTTCTAACAAAGTTTCTGTATCTATTATTTTAGTTATTAGGAATCTATTCCCCAAATGGCTTTCTACAGTTAGGAAGTTGCGCCTAAATAGACCCTATTGATCTCTGGGGAATCTAAAATGAATATAATCGTGAAAAAACCTTCTAAGATTTGAAAACCGTGAAAAAACTTCTGTTGAATATTCTTGTAGTTGTCCAGGGAAAATATCTTCCTAGACGTAAATGCATTAACTATACTCCCTCTATGTTGTAGGTGTGTTGATTTCCACCTTCAAAGGAAGTTTATTTTCAACTTTCTGGTTAGTAGGGCTGTGGATAGGTAGAAAGGGCGAGATTAAGAAGGCAAATTAAGAGTCTAGTTTGACTTTTACATTTTTTAATGATGCACTAATTTCAAAGTAATCGATTGTAACCACCGGGTTCTCCCCCGAAATGGCTAGCCAACTCATAAGTTTATTCATTGCACCCACATATATACCAAGGGCATATCCATTACACTACCGATGTGGGATATTTGGGTCGTTACATCAATGGTGAGGAATAGTACTTTTTTACCATTGGAAGATATGGTACATCGATTACATCCTTGAAAGGAAACTGGAGTCTTAATTTGGGACATTTTGAAAAGGAAGAGTTGACTCTTAATTTGGGACAGAGGGAGTACTATATTTCCTTAACCATGATTAAATATTTTAAGATTGAACCCAATTTATGTTCTCAACATATTGTTTAGGTATGATTGGAGAAACGTTTAAAGTGTCACAAAAAAGGACATGTTATATCTAAAAGGTTTATAGATATTTGATTCAATCAGTTGAAGACTCACATGGGTGCAATTGGGGGATGCGCAGCTGAACCCCAACTCCCCCCAGAAAAAAGACAACCAAAAGAAAAAAAAAAGATTGCCAAGGAAAGAAATGAAATACAAGATTTGTAATGGTTTCCAGACGTTACAGTATTTGTGATAACCATGGACCATGACAAAATGAAGTTTATGGTTTTGGACAGCGACTGTAAAAATATCAACATTAACTAGATTTGTCACGGTTTTCAGTTGTGACTTGTGACAATATGTAATTTCTATGTTTGTCAATGGTTTTGGACTTTGACTATCTTTTCACTTGACAAGGATTTTTCCACTGTGCCTGCCTTGGGTGGTTTGCCACTGGATAATATTACACCATTTTAACTCAAAATATTACAAGTAAAATGGAATTCAATGTAAAACAATTCCTAGGAATTCAATTATTTTCCACGTAGACCAATTAAACACACTGGTAGTGCTTCTTAACATCACCAATTTTACAATCATTACTGACTGATACAATTAAAAAACATACACAGTTGAAAGAACGTTTAATAATTACTTGGAATCTCTAAATTTATAGGTTGTCCAAGATTCAGGTGGCTGGGAGACAAAGAAACTCGAACTTTTCAAAATGGCTATTACCATTCTCGGTGAGTTCCATATATCTCCGATCCTGATTAATTACATCGGATCATAATCATAAGTTTACCATACATTTAGATGGTCCTTTTAATACCAATAATTTCTTTATTTACAGGATCACTTGTACAGATTTTTTCAATCAGTACAACTATCTCGCTTATTCGTAATATGTCTCCTCCTAAGAGAGCTTCTTGATGGCTTGTTGTAAGTTTAATACTTCTATGAGTACTCTTCAATCTTCATATCTCAATTGGTAGAGGATCAGCTTCCTTTTTTCCCTCTTCGGTTTTGGATTTCTTGTCCGTTCTATTTTCTTTTTCAATCAGCATTTGAATTTTGATAATCTAGAAAGATTTTTATTCAACCCATATAGTTTCTGTGCACAATGTGCATTTCATTTTTGGTCAATAAGTGCAAAGCATATCCAAAAAAATGAAATGGACCAACTCTAAAGTGCTAGCAAGCCTAGCATGGTTCATTTTTCCGGCCATGTTGAAGTTCCGACACGCCTAGTTGAAATGCGCAAGCCAATAGAGTTGCAGAAATTTATTAGTGGCTTGCGAATACAGATAAATAGTTTATACTAGTTGGTGAAAGGTTATTGGCTATTGGCACTCTTGACTTATATATTACCACCCTCCACAAGTGTCACTAATAGTCTATCAAGTATGACAAAAGCCTTTTATGGAACGCCAATACTCAAGTGTGAAGTGGTGACATTATAAATGTAGAGTGCTAACAGCCAGAGTCTATGCAGTTGACATCATTGGCATTTTGCAAGAATCCAGGAAACCCCTTGTTCAATTATGGAGTGGATCGAATATGTGGAATGGGTGTTTGGAAGATAATAAAATCGGACAAAAAATAGTTTTTGACGCATTGATGGATAATATTATATTATCTTGTGGGATAATAGTTACCTTGGGGTGGGGTCATTAGTCAAATTTGTCAAATGAAACGCATATGGTGAGGCTATTAGGAGTATAAGAGCTTTGGTTTTGCATCTTTCGCATTTACACTTTGTTATCCCATTGTGATTTTGGATATGTGCCGAATTATTGTTGTCTAGAAGATGGAATTTGATCCATCTCGCGGGCAGTGTTTGAGAGCATAATATACATTATTGACCAGTCGTATTCGGTTCCCCACCTTGAATTGGTCCACTTGTTTTATTGAAAAGAGTATGCACATTATTGACACGGTTTTCAAGGTCGGCTTGCGGTTGATTAGTAAAGGACTATGAAATGATTTCATTTAGTTGTACACGATGCATGTTGAAGTATTTATTACACATGGAAACATGGTCTCAAAGAAAGAGATGTCTTGATGGTACATTGGACGTAAACCCAACTTGCTCTACTAATGGGGTCATATTTGACAAAGATTCAAGCTTATTAAAGATTTTTGTCAAGTAAGAAGATGGAGGGATATGCATTTCTGGTATATAACCAATAAATTATTCATGTGCCTCGTCATCATTTGTTCGATAATTATACTGTCACGTAGTACTTCGGAGTTTATAGAATACATCGATGCACGCACTTACTCTCGATTGGGTAAATATCTATAATGCTACTATTGCGAGTATGCCGGCTCATGATTTCGAGACATTGCATCATGGTTCACAAAGCAGTATAACTAATTTTAATGGGAAAAAAATAATTTAAAAACATGATTTTGTATCACACAAATATTCTAATCAAGATTTGGATTGGATGAAGAAAAATTAAAATGTGGATAATTTTGTAAATCATATTCACTAAAAAAAAGTGGAATCTTCTGTCTTGGAGTCGCTAATAAGAACAACCATGTTTAGGCTTATTTCTGTACCGGGTGGTCCTTTCTTTTGCCTCAGAAGATTACAATCCTCTCTAGAAGTCAGATTCAGATTCAGATCTGATCTGTATATGAATTACAGCATGATAAATACTACGCACTGTAACACGCGAGATTTGTGTGCACTCTCTTTTCATACACCGGGTCCTTCAAATTAAAACAGTCTTTTCGTCACTTGAACCATAAACTGGAATAAATACATTTATTCCTTACACCTTTGCAATAAGTGAACAAATTTTGTTTCCCTTTGGGTCATTTGATCGCACTCTCTTCTCCGTCTAAATGACTTCTAAAAAAAATTAAAATTTAAAACGATGGGAATCAGATTTCTAATCCTTCTCTTCCCCAATCTTTATGTCGGTTGTAACGCTTACGTGTGTGAAAACAAAATATCATAATACTCCATCAGACTTAAGACAATTATTTAAACAAATAACTTGTTTCATTAAATTATAAAGTTTAAGCTTAATTCATGACGAAGAAAGTGAACGCTTACCACCATGGCCCTCTAAAGAGAATCCTTCTGCAAAATATCTAACAATCTTCACGAAGAAATTCATTACGTTATATTCTCACTTTTCTCAAAGCAATTACTCGTGATAAGGCTATCCAAAATATAATTTTTCCAATTTGCCTCCTTTGTGCCATATACAATAATTGTAAAATGAGTACAATAATTGTAAAATGAGACCCCACATCTACGCACACAACAACTATATGTACATAGATAGATGCCTTGTGAACAATGTCTTTAGTGCGTGTGAGTTGTCTCGTTAGTAAAGGATCTTACCCAAATTTTGATCTAGTTTCAAGTCTCACTAGTTGCAATTTATCTCCTGTTATAACAGTGTAGGTTTGCTCAAAAGAATAAAACTTGTTCGGTATCATCAGATATGATACACATCATATTCATTATGTTCTAAAAAGGAAGTCAAATTCTTAATGTAAGATATTCCAAAAACGAACAATGAAATCTTAATTTGAGTCTAATGGACATAATTTTTTTCTCAGAGAAAAATGAAATTCGTATACATTGTAACAAGTTTAAATCTTTGACTTAGCAAAATCGAAAAAGTACCGTCTTTTTTTCTCTGTCATACAATTTTTTTTCCTCTATATTTGAGCCGTCCAGGCATTATGCTTTAAAAAAATAAATCAAAAAAAAGAAAGAAAAGATTTATGTGATATTTGGTTGATGTTTTGAGTTGAGTTTTTAAAATATGGTGTTTGGATAAAATTTTGAAGTATGTTGAAAAGTAGATTTGATTTTTGTTTGAGTTTTTTTCAACTAACTAAAATATCTTATAAAAAAAATTCAAAATATAGTAACAATGGATCTTGTTTTATAAATTTCGACAAGTAGATTTTAAATATATATTTTTTTATCTAATTTTGATTTTTGTACTTAAAGTTATGGTGTTTTAAAAAAAAAATTCAAAGAAAGAGAGTAAAGTGAAATAAATTTTGAGAAGCGTAAAAGTAGAATTGAATTTGAGTTGAGTTCTTAAAATTTGGATAAAAAAACACTCACCAAACATGCCCTTACTATAAATATATGTCCATATATAGCGCAAGGAGATTCTCCTCACCATCCATTCCACATCCTTCACCCTCAAACATAATGGATTCCTTCACTTCATCCAAACAACCCCTTAGCCATGGCCTTGCACCCATTAGCACAATAGCCCTATTGTACCTCATCACCACCCTCGCAACCCAATCCTTAGCAGCAAGAGTACAACCCCAAGTCAACAACACCAACACACAAGTCATCAAAAAAACATGTGGTGTAACAATGTACCCCAAACTATGCTTCAAATCCCTCTCATCCTATTCCGCCTCCATCGAAACAAACCCTTACGAACTTGCCAGTGCCGCGCTATCCGTCACCCTAAAACGCGCAAAAACAGCCTCGGATTGCCTGTCGACACTCTCAAGAAGGCGGAATCTAGGCCCTAGGGAGGTAGGAGCAATAAAGGACTGTTTGGAGAACATGGAGGACTCTGTGGATGAGTTGCAAAAATCAATTATGGCAATGGTGGATTTGGATGGGCCAGAGTTTGAAATCAAAATGGGAAATGTGTTGACTTGGGTAAGTGCTGCTTTGACTGATGAAGATACTTGCATGGATGGGTTTAAAGCACAAGGTGTTAGCATGGAAATTAAGGGTATTATTAGGGGTTTTATTGTTAATGTTTCTCATTTGACTAGCAATGCTTTGGCTATTATCAATAGTCTTTCATCTACTTAAATTTTGAAAAGGGGAGGGCGGGGGGGAATAAAAAAAAAAACTAGAATGTGTATTGTATTGTAGAAAATTAATTAAAAAGGGTTCATTTCTCTTATTTTCTATGAATTGTGATAAAAGGTTAAATTCGAGAGAGAGATTGTTGGCTAATTTTTATTTTTTTCTTTCTTCTTGACTCATATTATGCTTAATGTTATCGGGAATACACTTTCTTAAAAGGGGTGCCTTTAATTTTCCAATCACACCACCTTTTTCTCTTGGCGCTTTTACGTGTTAGTTAGATATTTATTTATTTATTTGGGGGGGGGGGGGGGGGGGGGGGGGGGGGGGGGGGAGAATGTCTACATTATCTATATTACAATATTATATACCTTAAACACGATATATTAAAAATATATGTATTCCTTTTAAGTAATCTCATATTTTTTAAAAGAAAAAGAAAGGAAGCAAAGTATAAAAAATATGGTCTCTTGAGAAATTTTAAAATAACTATAATGAAAATTTAGATATCAATCTTCCCCTTTTAAATTAATAGTCAAACTTTAAATTTTGTGTTTTCTAGTAAATATGTGGCTACTATCACTCTAAGAATTAAAACATTTTAGCACTTTAAAATCTATTACAAGTGTTTATAGTATAAAATATCCAAAAAATATTTAAAAAAAAAAAAAAAAAGGATGTGTCACAACAATTCATACAGGAGTACAAGAGTTTTTATTTGGGAGTTATTAATTTTAAAAGTAATTAATACAAAAGTTCTAAAACTTTATTTTGTCTCAGAAAAAAAAGAAAAAAAGTTAGTTCACGTGACAAACAGTCTGTCATATGGCCGGGTGGGTCGGTCGTAAGATGCCTGCTTGTACGTCTAGCCGGCGGCTCATAAGATAAACACATGAACATGTCCCTCTAATTTTGTCACCAGCATTAAGTGCCAAAAGCACATCAATATTCTTGATATATGTGCCTAACTCACATTTTTTTTTTAATTTAATCTTTGGAAAGAAGTTCAGCTAAAACATACAAGTGGTAAACTTAAATAAATGCATGTATCGTAAGTTTAAATCGCACGAAATATAATCTTTAATAATCACGCAAGGCTGTACTCTAACTAACTAAGGCGTAATTATGACACGATATTTTCAAAGATGTTAACGAATAAGACGTATTGCTATTTATTTATATTATCATCCTTTCTGAACACTAATATATTTCTTTGTCAGAAGCTAGATTTGTTTTGCAATAATATTACGGGGCACTTATTAACCCATACCATTTGATTATTATTTTCTAAAAAAAAAATAAAAAAATTATTTTATTGATGCAAACTACTTTTTTTTAATAAATAATTAAAATATTAAAGTTAAATTAATAATAATTAATAACTCTAAATTATTTAAACTTAAATTAATTATTAACCTTATTAACTAAAAACTCTTTTATTCTTCTTCTTCTTCTTCGTCATTATTTCTCTCCACCACTAACACCGCAATCGCAACTACCACCACTAGCACCATTCAAATCATTATCCCTCTCCAAAATAAATATGATATTTATATTTTTATTACTTCGTTACATTTCATTTCATTTATAAATCATTTAATATGCAAAAATAAAATAAAATAGATAGATACAAGGCACAAAGAATATTTACTCAGTTCCTAGGAACCGAGTGTTGTTCATCATACTTAGCTTAAATGAACCGAGTAAAGCACACTTCACTCGATCCTAAGAAACATAGTTAAGTTTGGGTCATTTTTTCATATTCACTCGATTCTTTAGGATCAAGTGACATGTGCTTTAATCAGCTCATTTGGACCAAGTATAATGAACACCACTCAGAGAATCGAGTAAACCTTCATCCATGGCAGGTGCGAATAAATTTTCATAATCATCCACTTGAATAATCTCTCTCGCAAGGGAATTATTGAGTGAGATATGCCATAAGTGGTTGTAAACATAAGATCCAATAGTAGCATTGCATCTAAATGTCTAATTGAGTCGTAAATGATAAGTTCATTTGTGAAAAAAGAATATTAAAGATGAGATTTGTGAGGTGTGTAGATTTTAGGGCTGGGATAATAAACCGAAAAACCGAAAACCGAAAACCGAACCGAAAAACCGAAAAAATCGGTTCGGTTCGGTTATTATTATTAAAGTGGACATTTTTAACGGTTCGGTTCCTAATGGTTATTAACGGTTCGGTTCTCGGTTCCTTGATCAATTTAATTAAATGAACTATTTTAATGGTTCTAATGGTTTTAACGATTCCCCGAAAAACCGTTAGACCGGTTTTTTACCAATTTTAAAGGTTTTAACGGTTCTAACGGTTCTGAACCTTTTTTGGCCGGTTCCTATGATTATTAACGGTTCTAACAGTTCTCCGAAGAACCGTTAGAAACGAACCGTTAGAACCGGTTCGGTTCCACTTTCGGTTCTTAAACAAAAATGCTCAAAACCGAACCGTTTTTAATTTTCGATTCTCGGTTCCGGTTCTTATCATTTAGGACAAGAACCGAACCGGTCCCAGCCCTAATAAATTTAAATTGTAGAAAGAGAGATGAATGTTTTTAGATTAATATTAATTAAACTTAAAAATATATAGAGTATTACGATTGTTAGGAAAAAGAATTATATACTTATAAAATATTAAAAAGTTAAATGGTGTACGTAAACAATAACCCCTTTCAGTTGTGGAGAGGTGTTCACGAGCAGTGTTCTTTCACATCAAACAGCCATCTCAAAGTTGAAGGCCATGTCGAAAAGTGGAGCCTTCCCATCCAAGTATAGGTGCCTCAATTAGAGTTGTTTCAGTCATATATACAAGTGGTAGTACTGCAAAGTCATATTATTGCGGTTATACAATTTCATACCAAATCACTAACGATTATTAAAAGCACTCCAAAATTTAAATACAATATGGTACTTAATACATGTTAGAGCATCTCTAACAATGCTCTTTAGTTTAGAGAGTATTTTTTTTAAATTAGAGAGTATCTTTTAGAATAAAGAGCTATGTTTACATAATTACTCCAACAATGCTCTCTATTATTTTATTATTATTATTATTTATTTGACATTATTCGGTTATTTTTAATATTTCTTCTATTTATCATGCCAACTATAAATATAACCAAATTTAATGCAACTTTATTATACATTAATTAAAATTAAACAATAAGCTAAAATAAATCAAAACCACTAACTAAAAATTATAGTATGATCCCTTTCATAAAATAATCAATTTTTTTTTATTTTCTATAAATTATTTACAAATTTATTTATTTATTCTTGAAGACTCCATATTCAAAAAAAATAGAAGGCTAGCATTTTTTCTTCCTACATGAGATTTTTCTGTATTAAAAAAAAACTACAAGAAGGAAAGAGAATAGAACCATTAAAATATAAGTATTGACATATAATTTTTATTTTAATAAAAAAATAATAAGTAGAGAGTCAAATTGACTCTCCAAATCTAGAGAGCCTAACAACACTCTCAACTGTATTTTAAAATTTTACATAATCTATTGGAGTATAAATTTATTAATTTTGCTATCTATTATAGAGAGCATATTCAAGTAAAGAGTCTCTTGAAGATGCTCTGAGGAACAATAATGTATAAATATAAAACACAAATATATCTAAAACTACTCCTTTTTTATGGGTAAGCTTGCAGGCGCTCTTGAGTATTTTAACACTAGAATTATGTATGGTGACATTTTATATGTATCTCTTTTAACATTTGAATACTTTTATATAAATATAAATATTTGACATATAAAATTAATATATTAATGTGTCAATTACTAATTAATTATAATATATTATGATAAAATTCTTTTAATTAATATGTCAATTTTTATACTAATATTTATATCGGTTTAAAATTAGGAGGCTACTATTGACACGCACCAATTTACTCTTTAACACTCCCTCAAAAAATGTTGATTATTCTATTGACACATACCACTTTTTTATTATTTTTAATTAATGGGTAAAACATTAAACTCAAATTAATAATAACTAAATAACTCTACATCACTTAAACCCAAATTAATTATTAATTTCACTAATTAAAAACTATTTTCTTCTTGTTTATCATCATCATCATCATTCCTCTACACTACCGCCGCTGCCACCGCCGCCACCGCCATCCAAATCATCATCCCTCTCTACAAGAAGTATGATATTTATATATTTTTGTTGTTTTTTTTATGTTTTCTTACATTTATAAATCATTTGATACAAAAAAATGCAAAAAAATAAAAAATAAAAGCAAAAACAAAACACAGAGAAAGTTTATTATGATTCCTATGAACTGAGTGTTGTTCATCATACTCGGCCCAAAGGAATTGCGTAAAACACATATTACTCTGTTCCTTAAGACCGAGTGATATATGCTTTACTCGGTTTTTTTAAGTCGAGTATAATGAACAACTCTTGGTTCCTAGGAACCAAGTAAGCCTTCATCCATGGTAGGACTTTGTTTTAACGTGACGTGTGCATTGGCTAAACCAAAATCACTTATTTATTTTTCTTAAAAAACATATTTAATAAATTCTTGTCAATGGCACATTGCGTAACTTTCTTTTTAACCGATAATGAAAAAGATCGAGAGAAAAAGTGAGGGAACGATTAGATTGGAAAAGAAGAAGTTAAAAGAAAAAAAATTGAAGATGAAATTTGTGAGGTGAGTGAACTAATTTATTTTTTTAAATTGTAAAGAGAAAGCGGAGTGAAGTGGAGTGGAGTGTTTTTTATATTAATATTAAAATTAAAATTAAATTTGAAATATTACGAGTATTAGAAATATATGAAGTATACTTATAAAATGTTAAAAAAATAAAATGATGAGTATCAATAGTAACCCCTACAATTATTACTCTATCGCAGGGTTAAGGGTCCACAAAGTCTAATCAACGGGCCTTGGCTGCTCTATCTTTTCATACGTGCTCTTCAATAGCTAGTGCTTGCTTTAGCTTTACCAACAATGCACATGGCATGGCCTAGTATTCCATCTGCACTGCATCTCTAACAGTTCATTAGTTGTTGGTTTTGGGCTAAATTCAAATTGAACCTTGTCATCAAAGGGTTTTGTTGGTGGACCAGGTTCAAAATATATACTTTAAATAAAGATGACTTTTTAAGAATTCAACTAAAAAAAAAGTTCACATGCATGACACGTGTATCCATATTTATTTATTACAAAAGAGAACCAGATATTGGAGTGAAATATTTATTATTTGATAAATCTCAAAGGTTAAAGTATCTAAGCTAAGACAGTGTATCCTAAATAACAAAAAAGAGAAGACATCCTAAATAAAAAGAAAAAAAAAGCAGTAGCGAAATTAGGAATCTATATTAGCCCCGGCTAAACTTTTTTTTTTTTTTTTTTGATACAATTCATATAAAGTTGAATAAGTCACTTAAATCGAACTGGAGAAAGATTAAAAGGAAGGAGGCAAAGTTTGAAACATGACCTAAGACTTATTAAATCTGACAAACCTCTAAATCTAGTTGCGAGTTTTAAAAATTGTGTAATTTAAATATTATACTCTCATATATTAAAAAGATTATAAATATATTTACTATTTGTAATAAATTTTATTTTGTATTAAAGGAAAAAAATTAAAAACAAACATATTGTATATGAATGGTATATAAGAGAAATGCAAAAAAAAAAAAAACACTTTATGTACTCTCTTTAATGAAGAAAGAATTATATTATATACTTGGCCGGGCTAGGCTTAACAATATAAAATAAGAGAGGCTTGTATATAATTACTACAGCCACTGTAATTTAGTCCATTTGTGTCCGGGTTAAAGCCTTGTGGAACCCTCTCATAGTTCCACCAATGGAAAAAAAAGGGATAAAGAAGAGATAAGAGAAAGGAAAGAAGAGATATACCATGGATAAAGAAAAAGAAAATAGACATAATTGGAGAACTGGGATCTCTTATCCAGCTGGACTCTTTCTAAATGTCAAATCTCCAGCTGGTGTTCGTATGTTAGCGATTTAGTTAAACTAAAATTTACTATGTAACTATTATGCATAGCAGTGTTTTATAACACAACAGAAATATGCAGTACGTCTAAAAATTTGCAAAGTACTACGGACATTTTCAATGGGTAACGTAAAATTAGATATTTAGCTTATCAATGTGGATAAAAATGCAGTGGGATAAAGCTAAAAATCCCTCTCATGACACATTGTGTGTCATGGCAATGGCCATAGAATTTTCAAACTTGCACTAACGGAGCCATTGATAGAGAGAAGATAGCCATTCACATGCAATTTTCAAATTCACATACAACGTCGAAAAATTGAAATTTGGTGATTACTTCGCAATACACGCGATGTGGTACATCACCAATGACTTATATGTCACATTATCACAGAAAGATAACATAAAATGTCTAGTGGATAATACATGATGATCTGATATTTTCTCCACGAGATTTAGAAATATGATGGAGAGAGAAAAGATGTAAAATATTAGAATAAAAATTTCTATTGAAATGGAAAAAGGAAGTTGTGTAGTGTACTACAATGGAAGAATTAGGGGTTAACTTATAAATGGAAGGGTTAAATAATCGTTAAAATTGCAACGGCTAAAATCCAAAAAACCTTACCATGGCACGACACACAAATACACGACACGACACATCATGTGTCGTAGAAGTTCATTTGTTGCCTCACGACACATCGTGGAAGAATCTCCACCCTTCCCTGACAGATGATGTATCGGGTAGTGGATTAGTTTATTGGTAGGCAATTTTAGTTTTGATTTACCTTTTTAACATCCAATTTTAGTATATTTTATGTCATGACGAGGTAGAAAAAAAAGAAGGTATTTACCCTTTTTGCATATGGGGTGCAGATGGCCTAAATATTTACTAATAAGCATTTGTAAACCATAATATAGTATGAAAATGTAAATTATTTTATACAACATCTAAATTCTAAAATACCATCACTTAAAATTCCTCAAGGAAACTAATACACTGTTAAATGATTAAGCAAAAGTGGTGTGGTGCATGGGAATGTGGTTTAAACCTAAACAAGCATATATATGTATAATATATTACATACTAACATAACTTAGTATAAGTGTGTTAGGTTTATATTTTTAGTTGGTTTAATTCCAATACAAAAGGCATTTTTTTCGTTGTAATTGCTTTATTTGAATAGAATATTTGAAGATATGACAATCAATAGAAGCTCACCTAAGTTGGTTATATGATTTGATTCAAAATATAGGTGGTGGTGGTTAAGCGTTAAGATCAAAATCAAAAGTCTTTTGAGTCAAACTTGAGTTTTAAGTGTTTTTTCCAAATTTTGTCGACGTTCAAGAAATTCCATCGACACAAGAAGATGAGAAAATTTATTTTTTAGATATTTAGCATGTTCCATAAGTTGTCTTTGAAATTTAGGTCAAATCAGAGTTCGGAAGGAATTAAAACGATGAAAGTAGAAAAAAACTAAAAAACGTCATAAAAAGCAAAAAAATCAAAAAAGGGGGTTACACTTTTTTATCAAAAAAAATATATTTTTTAAGTGTTTTAAACCTATTACAAAAAGGATTTTGATTCAATTTATTCTATAAACATAACCTATTGGTTTGTGACAAAAAACCATGATTTTATAGAGTTTTTTTAGGTAAATATTCAAACGTTAGAATCACTTTTGAGAGTTTTAAAATATCACCTATTGTTCTTCAATTTTAAAAAGTAAGGTTCCAAACATTCACAGTTTTACAAAAGTGTCTTTGATTGCAATTGGAGACGAGATGAGCGAAGTTGCTAACTTGTTATAATAAGATCGTAGGTGGAGTGAAGGATTGTGATCAAGTGCATAAAAGGAGGCGACGGATAATCCAAAAAAGCGAGAAGCGCTATGCCAAGTCAGTTGCAATTGGATTCTATTTTTAAGGGATTGACGGAACTGTTACATAAATTGTGGAGAAGTAATTATTGTAAGTCATCGAGTATGTAAACACTGTCGGTTAGTCTCAATAATTAGTTTTACGCAAATAAAGATACCTCATTACATCCTTGTGTTCTAGATTACTTTTGCATGATTAATTGATTAATATAAATTGTTTGAAATCACGACACAAGATTTTGATAGTACTAAAATTATTAGACTCGGGATTTTAATTCCAATTATCAAATTTCAAATTGTTTTGATAAAAACCTTAAAATTAGTTTAGACAATACAATCCTAAAAATTATTATTTTCAAATCAAATAAGGCCTAATTCGAGTTGAGCACTTAAAGTTCATACTGGACCCAAAATTTAATTCAAACTTAAAATTTTGTTCACACTTGCCGACTCAAACTTAATTAAGATTCAACTCACAATTTAGAGGGTTTCAGGTTTGCTTGGCTCAATTGACAAGTTTAAGTATATTTAAATAGATGGTAACTATGATATATTTCTCCTATTTTGTGTAAAAATAAATGGCATAATATAAAAACCCTTTAAAGCATTTCCAACAATGCTTTATAGTTTAGAGAACATCTTCTTTAAACTTGAGAATATCTTTTAGAGTAGAGAGTCTTAATTATAAAATTACTCCAACAATGCTTTTTATTGTTATTTTTAATATTTCTTTTATTTATGATGCCAACTATAAATATAACCAAATTAAATGTAAGTATATTATGCATTAATTAAAATTAAACAATAAACTAAAATTAATCGAACTATACTACTAAAAATTAGAGTACCATCCCTTCCATAAAATAATCAATTTTTTTAATAAATTATTTACTTATTATTTATTGATTATTAGAAACTCCGTATTCAAAAAATAGAATGCTAGCATTTTTTCTTCTTACATGAGATTTTTGTGTATTAAAAAAATATTACAAAAAGGAAAGAGAATATGACCACTAAAATATAATTTTAGATATATAATTATATATAATCATTAGTTTAGTATAATAATAATTGTAAGTAAAGAGCCAAATAGGCTTTCCAAATTTAGAGAATTTAACAATACACACTACTCTATTTTGATATTTTATATAATTTATTGGAGTATGATTTTATTAAGTTGGCATTATAAAGAATATACTCTAAGTAGAGATTCTCTTAAAGACACTCTCGTAAGAAAGAAAGCAAATTATTATTTTTTTAAAAGAAAAAATGAGGAGAAAAAAATACAGCCAATACAAATAAAAGGAGATAGAGAAAACTTAATTTGTCCATACTTATTTGAACCTGATGTTCCATGTGCGCACGGATCATAATTTTATGAGCATTGTTACAAATATTAAGGATCCGTTTCGTTTGATAAAAACATAAAAAAAAGAATAATTAAATTAAGTGTAAAAATGAAAAATAAAAAATGAAAGCAATTAATTTAGATAAAAGGGTAGGAAATAAGTTAATGAATGTGGTGAAATATTCTATATCACATATTCATTTTTATGAGTATGTATTCTACATTACTTTTTATGTTTGTGAAAAAAATTTCTTTATCACTACCAAAAAAATAAAAATAAAATATTTGTATGAAAAAATTCAAAAGGTATCGGTTAATCTCTCTTCTCACTCAAATTTATTATTATTTTTTTTTTTTTACGTTCCAATCAATCAGAACCTAAAAGGACAAAAATGTAAACACAGGCTCTCAACAGGCATTTTAGAGCCGAAAAACAAAAAGATTGCTCCGCCTCATCCAAAAGACCAAAACTAATCCCATTTACTTCAAACCTCATCTCATTAAAAGCAAAATTAAATAACCACAACTTTAAATTACATATTCACGGGTCCAACCAAAAAAAGGGAAAAAAGAAAAGAAAAGGGCACTACATCAAAACTCGGATCCGACCAGGATGACCTTCGGATCAGTGCTTTTCAGCCAAACTATTAACCAAAGCAAGAGCATTACTAGTGACCTGAACCAAGTTAGTAACCCGGCCCCGAACTGAATCCTTAATCTTCCCATTCAAGACCCGACCCGAAAACCCGTCCAAACAAGTATTGTCATCAGTAAGTGCAGCACTAACCCAAGTCTCCACATTACTCATGTGCCAAATAAAGTCCGGACCCGATGCCCGACCCGTATTCTTGAGTTCCCGAACCGACTTGCTAAGCCTATCCGCAGTATCACCCATTTCTTCTATACAGTCTTTTAAGGCTGCATATTCTCTCGGCTTCAATCCCTTTGTTTTAGCGAGCTGAGCAACGAAGGCTTTAGCCGACTGAGCCTTGGCCAGGCTGACAGAAAGAGCCGTCTGAGCCAGCTGGCGGCGGCTGCGCTGGATGGTGGAGGCGTAGACGGTGAGGGACTGGACGCATAGGGCGGGGTAGGTGGTGGCTTTGCAGGAGGACTTTATGAAGTCCGTCGCCGGAGAGGTTGGCGCCGCGGTGGAAAGGTGGAGGAGGAGGAGGAGGAGGAAGAGGGGTAGAATTGGAAGAAGGGAAAATGTTGCCATGTGGTTATGTTTGTTTTTTCGGGTTGATGAGAGAGGGGTAGAGGGGAGTGTCGTATTTATGGAGAGAGGGAAGGAATGGGATTTGTTTGGCGAGTGGGGCCCGAGGGTTCGGGTTGATGCATCTCCAAGAGAGGGGTAGAGATATATAGGGTCAAAAAACCCATCTCCAAGTGTCATGAAGGTATTTCAAAAAGATGGAGAGAGGGAAGGAATGGGAGGGTCTTTGGTCATCATTTTTACATTAATAATTTATTTTTAAAATTTTAAATTATTTTAACTTTTAATTTACAATTCTATATTCAATAAAATTTATATTGTTAAAAAATATTCTTGATCTATCAAACAAAATCCATATACTTTATATTTTTTTATTAAAAAATCACGCAATTTTATGGACAACACCGAGTGATTTTTTTAGGGCCCAATATTTTTAGTGCCACATAGGGTGTTTTTAAATATGCTTACATGTCATATTTTTAGTACATCCAATCTATGTTGGAGATGCTCTTATATGCTATTGTGCGCTGGGGGTTGTGTGTAGGGGGGAATGCGGCAATCATGGAATGATTTAAGGAGATGTAAAATTTAAAATTAAGGAAAGTAATTGACGTTTAAAAGCATCCGACAGTTCACCCAAAAAAAAAGCAACCGACACGGACTCATGTCGACTAGAGATATACGGCGCGCCATTTAATGTGGGGTAGTCCACTGCTTATGTTATTTTGATTTTTAAAAGATCAGCTTTCCTATTTTAGAATACTAACCCCTGTTTGGTGGTTTTTTTTTTTTCCTCTAAATTTTAAAAAATCAACTCAAAATTAACTATACTTTTACACTTTTTAAAAAACTTTAATTTTACTTTCTCTCTTTAAAAAAAACTTTTAAAACACCATAACTTTAAATTCAAAAATCAAAATTAAATAAAAAAAATATATTTAAAACATACTCGTCGAGATCTATAAAATAAGATCCATTTTAACTATTTTTTGAAATCTTTTTATGAGATTTTTAGTTGATTGAAAAAAAATCAAATCCACTTTTTAACATACTTCTAAATTCTACCAAACACCATATTTTAAAAACTCAACTTAAAACCTCAACTCAAAACATTACCAAACAACCCCTAAAAAGCTCTTGTTTGGTACTTGTTTATTTATTTTATTTTTTTTAAAATTTTAAAAATTTAACTTAAAATTAATTTTATTTTTATAATTTTTAAAAAAATCTTAATTTTACTTTCTCTTTCTAAAAAAACTTTTAAAACATTATAATTTTAAATTCAAAAATTAAAATTAAATAAAAAATATATATTTAAAACATACTCATCGACATCTATAAAATAAGATCTATTTTGACTATTTTTTAAAATTTCTTTATGAGATTTTTAGTTGGTTTAAAAAAACTCAAAAAAAAACCAAATCCACTTTTTAATATACTTCTAAATTCTACCGAATACCATATTTTAAAAACTCAACTTAAAATTTCAACTCAAAACATCTACCAAATAGTCATGTATTATTTTGATGCATTTATAAATTAGAATGAAATGTAATCAGGGTTGGCCTGAACATAAGCGGTCAAGCTTGTCACGTAGGACTTAGACATAGCAAGACCCTCAATTTTTTCGGGGCTGTGTATATATATTATAATAAATAAAGGGAAATGATATTAGCACTCCACTTTTGTCCTAAGGCACTCCACTTTCATTTTTAGTGACACTTATATATGCATTTTGGGACACTTTGTATGTCACTAAAAATAAAAGTGGAGTGCCTTAGTATTAAAGTGGAGTGCTAATAGCATTTCCCTAATTAGCACTCCACTTTTGTCCTAAGGCACTCCTGTAGACACCCCGATTGACCCCCGCAAGAACCCTGTCCTGTTTTTAGGTCCGGGACAAACCCGAGCACCCGAAAACCCTTGGTGGGTTTGTTGGCCAACACATATTTTTTAGAGAGATTGTCGCACGACATATCACTTTCATTTTCGCGCGACAATATGTCTTGTCGCGCGACACTTGCACCCGACCAACCACTTTCTGACACATATGAATCCATCACTTCAGCCGTTTGTCGCGCGACAAAGAGATTTGGGACACTGCCCTTGTGGGGGAATGACAATCTCTCACTAAAAATAGGCCAAAAAGTGGAGTGCCACAAATTCCTTACTCTCTCTGTATTATCTTTAAGCCTTCTTTGGAGCATCTGCTAATAGCATTTCCCTAATTAGCACTCCACTAGAGTCAGACCGCCGGAAATTTGTCCTAAGGCACTCCACTTTCGTATTATATTTTCTTTTTAGTGACACTTATATATCACCGGGAAGGTAACATTTTGGTAATTAAATAAGACACTTTGTATGTTTATTGTAGACTTGTTTAAAAAAACGGGGCGCTAAAAGTAGAGTGCCTTAGTATTAAAGTGGACATAGTGCTAATAGCATTTCCCTAACGCGCTCGATAAAAGGTTTTATGTTTGGAAAACAGTTAATAAAGTAGTTTTTGGTCTGATGGTTGAAGGCCCCTTCATGGCTACATTGGAGGACGAGTTTGAGACCTGGAGCATTTCTTTTTGCAATTTAAATTCAATTAATTAAAAAAACCCTTTCACAGCTTAGCTTAGGCTTTAGTGTGAATTGATTTGAGTTTTTTTTTTTTTTTTTAAGGAAGCACTATCTTTTAGTTTTTGTTTTAACTAAATTCTACACGAGTATGAAATTTATTACACTTTTTGTAAATTTTCAAATCTCATTGGTATATAATATTTTTGTTGACATTTAGTGTAGTTATATTACATAAGCATATAAAAATACAAAAATATCCCGAAACAAAAATTGGTCCAGGGTCCCTCAAAACTCAGAATCAGCCCTGAATGTCATGTTCTTACGGTCAACAAATTTAGACTTTTTACCTTAGATTTTTGCATGATTTAATTAAGATTTTCTTAGGTCAAATTCTGGCAGTGATAAATTTGCTCTGGCCAACAGCAGGCACCAACTGCAAGCAAAATTAATTGGGGTGTATGAAAACTGATCCAGACATTCTGTGAAGATGAACCCTCCAAAAAAAAATGCAGATGAATAATTTCATATAATTTAGTATAGTAGAAGAAGTGAACGATAACATGATAGTTCATCATTCACTTAGACAAAAGCTCAAATATAAAAAGGAAAAAAAATTTGAAATAGGTATTTGATGCTAATTGTGTAACGTATTGGTAGTTTGAGATTTTTGTAGGGAAGAATAGTAATACTCTCTTAATTTCAAATAAACAAATATTAAATACGTGAATGTATAAAAAAAATTTATTAAAAATCCGAATATGATGTAGCCACATGAGGAATGACCCAACTGCAATTGAAGTTAGTTGATAATTTAAAACCGCGTGCGTGATCATGATATGCACATGATATAAGGTGTGTGGTTTAACGAGGGGTAGTACATATTTGTTCATCATTTCTGTGTAAGAGTTAATAAAATCATCTTAATTAGTTGGTTGGTGATTAAATTAAGAAAGAAGGATTCACAATATATAATTATTATATCATTAATCTATTACATTAAATAAACATATAAAATGGTCATATTAAATTCATGTAATTAAAGTCAACAAATGTGAGCTCTCTCAATGGACCAACTACTCAACGATCGGAGCAAATTCATGCGCCAACTGGGCTAATTTTGGTATATGTCTCTCTCTATTACTACTATTTCTTCAATGGCGGCAAGTAACTACACCTGGGCTGGCCTAGTGCACCAATTGGGAAGATATTTCATGACTAATAATTAATGTCAGTAATGCAATATATATATATATATATATAACATGGCGTTATTGCCACTTTCAAAACATTCTGTAACATTTCCCTCAAAAAAAACAATGACTTTTACTATTACCATGCACCCATCACAATTATTTTTGGGCCACAATTAATAACCTTCATTTACACATGATTATTTATAATTAATAACATATTTACTACACTTTTTTGTTTATACCCATTCATTATCATTAACCCACAAAACCAACAATAACCCACGTCCTTCAATCAAGCTCACATCATCCAACCAAGTAAATACGTTCACCTTCATTTCCATTATCAAGAGTTGAAGAACATAATCGAAGCATCAACATTGATTGAAGACAAAGAATGTGTGATGATAGAATTGTAGAGAGAGAGAGAGTGGGATAGAGAAGGTTCAAGACAAGATTGATAGCAAAGTAGTATTTTTCCATTTTTTGCTTTATGATTTCGTTTTAATTCATTCCAATGATATGGAGATTGAAAAACATAGGGAAAAAAAAAAGCACATTCCAATTGGTTTCAATTGTAGTCGGCCTACCGCAACCAAGAAATGTGCACAAACTCGGTTCTGCACAGCCGAGCAAACTTTCTTGGCTGTTCTGACAGATGAACATGTGCTCGGTTGCACAGAGCCACATATGATGATATCATTCGGTCATATAGGGTCGCGTTTGTATACAATTCTCGTGTCCTTAAGCCGAATATGCATTATTCCATGTTTATAATTTGTTGTACGCATAGTTGGCTGTGTAGGGCCATATCTCTTAATTATATTCAGTCTCGTGGGGCTGAGTGTGTCTAAGATATTCTATTACGATCAACCGAGCATGCATTCTTTTTAAATTTGATTTGTTCATACTAGAATCAAGATTCATTCAATATAATAATAGAGGATAATCAAGATCTTACTTGGACTAGTGGATTCTTAAGGCACGGAGGGAGAAATTCAATCCGAAGAAAATCCGCAGCAATGGAGTTAGGAGTAAGGGGAAAACGCAGATAAGAGGAAGAAGGGAAATGGGGAAGAGAGAGCAGGAAACGAAGAGAAGAAGGGGGGGGGGAGGGGAACCATTCTGATTTGAATAGAAGAGAGAGAGGGGCTATTTCTGTTGTTAATACTTTAATTTTAATTATGAGTGGTTATAATTAATAATTAATGATTATTATTAGTTAATTAACACAATATTAAGGTGGATGCTCTTTGGGAGTGGCGGTAGAAATATATTGTACTCGGAGAGTGTCGCAAAGAAAGAGTGTTAAAGAGAGTATTGGAGTGTGACAATAGTTTAGGAGTAAGGGGAAAACGCAGATAAGAGGAAGAAGGGCAATGGGGAAGAGAGAGCAGGAAACGAAGAGAAGAAGGGGGGAGGGGAACCATTCTGATTTGAATAGAAGAGAGAGAGGGGCTATTTTTGTTGTTAATACTTTTAACTTTAATTATGAGTGGTTATAATTAATAATTAATGATTATTATTAATTAATTAACACAATATTAAGGTGGATGCTCTTTGGGAGTGGAAGGTAGAAATATATTGTACTTGGAGAATGTCACAAAGAAAGAGTGTTAAAGAGAGTATTGGAGTGTGACAATAGTCCCACCATATATACAAAGTTCGATTTTGATAAGTATCAATGCATATGTACTCAAACTTTTAATAATAATTTTTTATCGCTAAAATATTGAGGAGGATTTGATGTGTACGCACCAATCTACATAAGAACTGAATCATATATATATATATATGGATGAGTTTTCAATGGTTACCTTCTCTTTCTACCCTTTGATGGGTAATGACAATAATTAATGCACATTGGTGAGGTGTCAAATCCTTTAACCTGTTATAGCAGGTTAATGTGACCTATTCTATTTTTATTTTTTTAATTAAACTTTAGGTGGTGTTTGGTTAAGATTTTAAAATCAAGTTTTTAAAATTTTTACCAAAAAGTCAACTTTACTTCACACTTCCCAAATTACTTTACTTTCTCTTTCATAATTTTTTTAAAACACCATAACTTTAAATTCAAAAATTAGAATTAGATAAAAAAAATATATTTGAAACCTAATTATTGAGATCTATAAAACAAGATCCATTGTGACTATTTTTTTAATTTTTTTTACAAGTTTTTTTGAATTGGTTGAAAAAAACTTTAACAAAAATTAAATTCACTTTTCAAAACATGTTTTAAAATTTCAACCAAACAAGATTCCTTAAATGTTTTATTTGCCAATTAAACCTGGGATAACCCAATTCCAAATTAGAATAAGTGTTTATGGGTGTTTTCATCTTTTCAGTTTTATAATTAATTAATAACATAAGTTTATTAAAAATAACACTTTTAAAATATATTTGACTTTGAATTTTCATCTCTATACAATAGGTGTACAAATTAAATACAACTAAAGTACTATTTCAATAACACTTTTAATTTAATCATTTTATTATCATTCGTGACAAATCATATCACAATAAAAACTCAAAAATTAATTTGAAGCGTCTCATATAGCATGTGCTAGTGGTTTTATTAGTCACTGTTCAACTAAATAATAATTTTAACACAATAACATAAAATAATATTAAAAGAAACTTATTTTCTTAATTTAAAGTATTTCAAACAAACTCAACTTTTAATAATTTGATAAGATACAGAAGTATGCGCATGATTTAAGGGAAAATTTTATAAATAATTTGTCGTTACTTAATTCCGCACTTAAATACAATAAACCCCTACTTTTATGTAAAATAATTAAATTAGTATAGCGAATAAGTAAGAGTCGATACAAATTCAAGTTAATACTTTAAAAGTAGGAAAGTTTGTCGAAATCCAATATTTTAGGAATTTAGATTAAAACTGTTTTTAAATTTTGATTTTTAAAGTTATTTTAACTAAGAAACAAAACCAATTAAATTAAATCTAGCAAGTACGTAATCAATAATAAAAAATCCCAAGGAAAGAGAATTCACCACCATGGATATAAACAAAAAAGTATTTAATTATATTTTTAATATTCATCCCTACTATATAAACAAATTCAAAATCACCATCATTCTTTCTTTAAAACTAATGTAAATAAAAATAGGCATCGCATGTATCCTTATTTATGGTGATCATAAGAGATCCATCATTTATTTTAAAAACAATTAAAGTACTAGAAAAAAAAACACATTATAATAATGGTAATTTCAAAATCTATTTTAATTTGGGACGAATAATTAAAAATCAATTATAATTAAAATAAGCCCATTACATCCATGGCAGTTCATCCTTCCCTTTTGGGTGATAATTTAGCCAAGCATATTAAATAAATAATACATTAAAACAAAATAATAATTCATCATTAAAATTTAAAATTAAAGTACTTGAATACAAACTATAGATAATTAAAAAGCTAAAAAGCGTCTCTGTTTATGATGCACGAACTAGTGTGTACTGCATGGCTTTACGCTGTCTACTTATTCACCTTCAATACTTCGGCCACACGGCAACTACTATATAGATGATTTTATCTCTTTATAACTCTCTAACAATATCTATATTCTATCTATTTTTTTATATCTTTTTTCTATGATTTTAGGTGTAGAGAATATGTCTATATTTAGTAATAAGAGATACATGTTTAAAAGGTTTAGAAAACTATAATTATAGAAGAAATAACAAATACGAGTTCAATTAATTAAGAAAGAATAAGGAGTTGTATTTTAATTATGAGAGGATATTGAATTGGAATATTCTTTCTTCTTTATCTTCTTTTTTGATCTTTAATAGACGTCTTCCACCTTTTTATCACAATTTACTTCTTTCCTACAAAAAGACAAAATAAATATTATTCCTCCATAATTTAGGCATTAATTATATTCTAAAAAAATATTATTTGCAGGTTTAAATAGCAATTTGAGACACTTATCAATGCACAACTTCCTAAATAACACTTAAAATATATCTTATTTAGTATTAAATAATTAATTATTTGATTCAATGATCAATGTATTGTGTTTGACAAACAAATTTTGTATCATTTTTAAAATTGAGAAGTATATCCACTAATTAAAATTAATTTATAATTGTACTAATTAAGATTACATTTTCATTTAGATTCTTAATCGAAATCTACTTTCATTTTAATTTATTTTATATTTTCTTTTAAGGTGCATTTGAATTA
This sequence comes from Lonicera japonica, assembly GCA_021464415.1. Classification (NCBI taxonomy): domain Eukaryota; kingdom Viridiplantae; phylum Streptophyta; class Magnoliopsida; order Dipsacales; family Caprifoliaceae; genus Lonicera; species Lonicera japonica. The sequence goes on from CM038470.1 coordinate 16,386,003, forward strand.
TATAATTGAATTTAGCTTTAAAATTCATAAATCTAAGATTCAAAAATTACGTATTTGAAATACAAGAGCTTAAAATTTTGTGTTTGCTAAACAAATAAAAGGAAATTGATTTCTAAATCCAAATATTATTCCTCTAAAATTTATATTTAGTTGATTAGTAAGCTATTTTTATTTTTTAACACTGTAGCAGAACTCATTCTTACACAGAATTAACCCGTTTGACTCGACCCGCCCTTATTATAGTATTTTATTTCTTATAATATAGCATAATTACCATGGAACGGGAGTGAGTTTATGCATATACTATTTGAGACGGATTTAGATTTTAAAAAATAAAACATGCACCGGGCTGGAATATGTTTATAAGCTTGTTGGGTTTGGGTTTGGATAGCACATGATCCTTTGTCATCATTCGTATTATTATTATAATTAATATTACAAGTATATTTATAATAACAAAAAATAATAATTTGTTTAAAAATTAATTAATATTTTTTTCAAATTCGCAAGTTTGGAATCTCTAAGGAACAACTTTATCTCTAAAATTTGAAAGTTAACTTTAAAATAAGTATCAAATCTCATTATTTGAATATATTTATAAATTTTAAATCATAATTTCACAGCAAACAAAAATATTTAGATTTGATATTCCAAATCCCATGTTAAAATTTTCTCTCAAATCCACATTCCAAACACACCCTTAAAGAATTTTAAAAGGTTTTATTAAAAGATATTTTCAATTAACTATGTTATTAATACTTCCACCCCATAATAATAATAATAATAATAATAATAATAATAATAATAATAATAATAATAAATATTTAAGAATCAAGTATACATATTCTTCTATGTTGACAATCACAATAGACCTATTTCATGTTTATCAAATTTTTAATATATAATCATATAAAGTATTTATGATCATGCAATTAATTAGTTAGTATGACATTTGGTACTATAATTTATAATACGAATATTATTTTCTTTTACTAGAATAGTTTGTGAGAGGATAATTATGTAAACAACATACCATAAACTTTTGAGATTTATTTTGTACTTCAAAAAAAATATTTTTTTATGAATTTATGTGAAATAAATGAGCCTACAAACAATTCTAAAAAAATCATCAAATTTTAATTTTTTTTGAAAGGATCAACATTCTGAAGTATTTTTATTTTTCTTTTTTGCTGTACATAATTTTTTTTTTTTTAAATTTTATCATCTTATCATTTGATAATTAATTTAAAATTTAGAGTTTTCAGAATTAATAAAATATATATATTTAATACTTATGTTCTTGGTTGACCTTTGTTATAAGATTTCGATTACATATTCAAATTTGAAATCTTTGTTTGAGATGTTTAGTTTGAATTTGAGCTTTTGTTATTTATATTTTTTTATTATTTTTATTTTTTAATAGTTGTTATATTTATTAAGGGGTAGTTTTGAAAATAACTATATTTTATTTTTAATAAATTAAAATTTATTTTGCCATCGATTAAAAAGTTATCTTTAAAACTAATCCTAAAAATAGAATATCCTTTATTAGAATGAGAGTAATTGATTTGTACTTTAAAAAGAAGCCCCATATTTTTATTTATTTAATTAACATAGATGTACCTATTAATCTAATTTATTTTTGAATATTAAATCATTAATAAAATAATATTTATAAAATTAAATCAATAATATGTTTTTGTTAGTTTGTCCACACTTAAAGATTAATTTAGGAAACAATACTAATTAACTTAACAATGTAGATTAACTACAAGATATCAATATAAATAAAATCACCTATTTTATAGGGGTAAAGAATAGGGATATCCTGTATTGGAATTACAAAATCATGTAATGAATATCTAATTTATGTTTCCTTAAAATTAAATAGAAAAAAAATGTCATGTCATCAGGTATCAACAAGTTACCCACTTTAACTTTGCATTTAATACTTTGTATTTCTCCAATGTGCATTAATTATGTTAGCCAACTACACATTTGATCCTAACCATTAATTTTTCATCCAATGGTTAATATTACAATAACCATCCATAGGTAAAAAGAGCGGTAACCATTGAAATCTCACCCATATATATATATATATATATGTCTGCATACAATTTAATAACAGGCCTCTCAGCATTTTAAGTCATGAACATTACATCTCCTTTGAAAATCTAATTGTATAACAAAGGTCTTTAAAATTTATTTAGAGGTACAAAAAATTAACACATTATACCATAAGTGCCTAACAAGCATGTTGTACCAAAAAAAAAAACAGAGAGGGGAAAAAAAAACTGATGTCTCGACTCTCGATTTTAGCACAAAACCCTATGTATATTTATATATCTTGAGAATGAGCCAGCTACTAATCATTGGGAATCAGTTTACCAAGTAAGAATCAATCCTTGTACAAATGTATATAAGGTTGATACTTACGATGAGATTGAGTTTAATTGATTGCATGCGCCACACTGTAAATAACCAATTCAAAAGTCGACAAGATTCTTGATATATATTAACTCAATACTAATATATTTTTACATAAAGGTGTGCTTCTTGTAGGATCAAAAGTTCAATTAAGTAAATAGGGCTAAGGTCATTGTATACCTGAAAAAAAAAAGTGAAGAAATTAAATCACTGAAGTGGTGTCACGTCACACGTGCAATAACACGTTTGAAAAAAATATACATAATTTTTTTTTAATAAAATAATTAAAATTGAATAATCAAAATAATTTTTAACTACTTATTTAGTAATTTGTTAAGGTTAACAATATATACCTCTCTGATGGTTATTTTTTCTTGATAACTAAATTTATAGGGTTTTTTATATTAATTAGCCAAATTTGAATTTTTTTTTTTAAAATAGAGAAATATTATTTAAATTTGAAAAGATTTTTTTTAGTCAATAGAATTAGTGGGTCCTTTATTTTATTTATTAAAAAGGATGCTAACTTTAATTATAAAAGAGGTAAATTTGATTATTGTTTAAAGAGTTGCTAAAATTTAATTATATTATTAAAATAGTATTTTAGTTAATATTATTAAAATTAATATTTTTATTATACAATTAGAAATGCTGTTAAAAAATTATATAGAAGGATGACACACTATAGCAAATCAGTTGGAAATAGAGTAAACCAACGGTGTGAACGAAATCACATAAATGAAGAATTGAAGAGAGCGAAAATCACATTGTTGTAAAAGTATCTTTCTATTACTTTTTGGGCTAGACTTTGCATGTGTTGCTATTTTTTTTCCTACTGAGTGGTGGATAGATTTTCGATCTTCATCGTACCCTACAAGTAATTAAATAGACTAGTACTTGACTTTAACTAATATGGCTCCTTAAAACAAGGAAAGGAGATTGAGGGACACAAATTGCAATAATTCATGAAGAGAATTTCTTAACGTGCCACTACTCTTTTTATAATGACGACCAATTTTCCAACAAAAATTAATTATTTTTTCTCTGCTTGCTCAGATCTGGGGTGCGACAGAAGTGGGCAATCATTACTTGCATGTTATTGCGTTAATTTTTTAGTGGACTAATTAGTTTACTAATTATTACTCTCTCTATCCCGTAAAAATAATTTACTATTTTTTTGTTATCTGTTCTAAATTATAGTCCACTTTCCATTTTTATGTTTAAAAATATATATTCCAAATATACCCTTTTTATTGGAGTAAGTAGTATGGGCTAAAGCACAAAAAATTAATGTTGTAAATAGCTTTCCAAATTCCCATCCAATGTAAACATCTATTGCTAAGAGCATCTCTAATGGCATAAGTAAATTTGAATAATCAAAATGGGTTTTAGTTATTCATTTAGTAAATTTTTAAAGTTAACAATGTAGAGCACTCTAATGGTAATTTTTTCTTAATAACCAAATTTGTGGGGCCCATTATATTAATTGGTTACAAATTAATCAATTTAAAATTTTGATCAAAAAAATGTGGGAAAGATTATTTAAATTTAAAAATATTATTTTTTACCCAAAAGAATTAGTGGGTCCCTCTTTTTGAGTTTTGAAGAAAGTTGTTAACTTTGATTATAAAAGGAGAAGATTTGGTTATTGGTTAAATAGTTGCTAAAATTTGATTATGCCATTGGGATAGGATTTTTTTACTAACATTGTAAAAATTGATTATAATTGCTATTTTGGTTAGACCGTTGGAGATGCTCTAATTTCAATGAGTTAAATTCCCCTAATTAATGTAATGGATATTTAAATAAAAATAAATCTGTGAGTTTATTAAATAGGGGCAAATTAGGCAAAGAGGGTATAGATTTATATTTTCAATTACATTAATTGATGTTTTCTTAATATGTGTGAAAATAAGTAGTGGACTATCTTTATAGAACAGAGGGAGTAAAACATGTTGAGTTCCATTTCTTATGTGTACACATTTTGTTTAGTAGTTTACTTTAAATTAGGACTCTTGCACTCTTATATGATATATATTTTCGAGAAGAATTATTAATGTCAATTTATTAATATTGAAAAATAAAATATATTTATTATGGTGAAATATATTATAGTTGGCTATAATAAAAAATAAGATTCTTAATTTAAAATATTTTAAAATAAAATAAAATTATATTCTTAATTTGAGTAGTACGACTTCTTTTCTTTGGTTATATAAGAAACTTACACAGACGTGAGCAAGAATATGATAGAGTTGTTGACCACGACCATTTTCGTGCGAATGTTAAAATGAATAGAGCGCCCGATTAACTAATACATCAAAGAAGATAAAATATAAAAAATTTCTACCAAATAAACCCACCACTTTTTTACACCTCTCTCTCTCTCTCCCCCCCAACACAAACAGAGCCATAATCTTAATCTTAAAATTTGGAACAAAAAACCTATTTCATCAGTTCCAATTTAAGAATTTGTTGTACATTTATTTAGGATGTCCAGTTAAAAAGTCACTTTCTTTTTAAAATACTAGATCATATGCACACGTGATGTGTGTGCTACTCAGATATATTTAGTTAAAATTAAAATATAAAATAAAGATTTTAAGTGGTATAGCAGTTAAGCAGTAAATTACTTTGTTCAAGGTTCAAACCTTTTTGCAACCATATTTTTTAATGAAAAAAAGATCGCAGTGGTAAAATAGACAATTCAAAAGTCTGATACAACTTCATGACAATAAAATCTAATCTTGTAGGTTTTCGACCCGGGCCGACCCTAATGGATGGGTTTTTTTTGACCTTGGATTGGATTTGGATTTCAAAAGGAAAAAAAAAAAGAAAAGGAACTACTCAGGTTTGGGGGTGGGTTTGCATCTAAAAAACCCAACCCGACACTACCCTACCCTACCCGCACACAAAGATATATAAATATTTATATAGTAGCATGCCGACATGTCCTAATTTAATCTCTCCCTCCTCCTCTCGATACTCTGTAGCTAAATTTGATATAATTATCTTCTTTGTATGTAATTTATTTTTATAATTCTTTCAAATATAGTGAAAAACTATTAAAATAGATTTAATTTTATTCGATTTATTTTTTTGCATCGTTGATTTGGCAAAATATAGTTAAAATTCGGGTGAATTATATTTTTCTATTTGATTTGGGATAGATTTAGTTAAAATTCAAGATGAGGCGGGTTTCGGATTTAATAAATTTTTGTAACGCGGGTTTCGGTTTCAAAAATAAAACCCGCATCGGGTTCGAGGTAGGTTATTACAACTATGGGTCACGTTTGGTATTGGTCAAACCCGATCTATTATCATCCCTATTAAAACCCGCATCGGGTTCGAGGCAGGCTATTACAACTATGGGTCATGTTTGGTATTGGTTAAACCCAATCCATTGTCATCCCTAAATATATCTAATTCAAACTAAAATGTAAGACAAAGATGTTAATTGGCCTAGTGATTAAGTAGTGAATTACATAGTCAAATGTTTAAGGTTCGAAACCTCTTGTAAGTATATTTTTTAATGAGAAAAGAGACTACAGAGATAAAATAAGTAATTCAAAAGTCTAACAGCTTTGTGACGGTTGAAATGAGTCATGGCTTTATATAATAGTATAGATAATTAACCATGCATGATACTTAAGAGCGGAGCCAAAGCTTTTTTTTAAAGGGGAGGAGAGGAGATTTGGTACTAGTGTTATTTTTTGTAAATTAAAGAAAAAAATTTACTGCTAAATTTATTTTTATTTAAGATTAAGCGGGGTACTAGTAGTAAATTATTTTTATTTTTATGGCCGGAAGGGGACACTTGATTATATGCATATATTTGTTATTTAAAAAAAATTGATTTGAAGAAGAAAATAACAATGTTTGAAAATTTTTGAGGGGCATTAGTTGGCCCCTATCCCTCCGCCCTTAACGATATTAAATAAATTGAGTTTTCAACCAATGAGTAATTTTAAATCAGTGGCAATATTTGGACGAAGAAAATTCTTAAAACATTAAGAAAGATAAAATTAGTGAGGATTACCGAGCAAAATTCAATTAACAGAAGTAAAGAAAATGCTGATATGGTCACCTTCACTAATGAGGATTAGACACCTGTGCTAGTCGTCGACCTAGCTATAACACCTTGCCAAGATGGGTGTCACAGCTAATTATAAAAATACAGTTGTAAAGTACAAAACTAGTTAGTTATGAGTAATAGTGCTAGTAGGAAGTAAAACTCTCTGGGGGAGCATTCCTACAAACAAAATATGTTGTCCATTGTCTTTCATTATTCATCTGTGTATTAATTTTGCTTCTTTTTTTATTTTTTGAGCAATTGCACCTGGGAGGGATTCGAACATAGGTAGATCGTCCATCACATGAATCTAGTGAATTACTAATCCAACCCCATAAGGTCTGTATATTAATTTTACTAAGAATCTCATCTTATGGATCAAACCAAATTTTTAGTTTCTCACACAGTCTCTAATATCAAGTATTGATATATTTAAGTTAGTGTCCTCACTTGTTAGTGGTGAATTTTAAATATTGATTTATGTTAACTTTTATTAAAGAAAGACACAATCTCTAATCTCAAACATTGATATAATACGTTAAGTTATTGTTCTCACCAGTTAGCGGTGAATTTTAATTGTTGTTTCAAGTTATTGTTCTCACTATTTAGGTGAAAAAAGTTACATTTTTGGTGAACAAAGCATTACTTTTGTTCAAAATTATAATATTTTTACGTAAGCATTTCATTCCTAATAAAAAAAAATCTGATTTTAGGTAATCGAAGATAAATATTTTTGTCAAGAACATTTTATATTTTTTAGAAAGGGAAACTACTTCACAATTTTTTTTGAAGCGAACTATTTCACTATATTTTGTTAAGTCAAATTTGGTGTAAAAAACTCGTATAAAATTGGAGTAAATCTTGCAAAACTTGATTTAATAACATTAGTTATGAATTTTTATCATAATTCAGCTTAATATAAATGTCGTACCATTACTATTACGAGGATTTAACATGTGATAATTGGCCCTATTGATAAAACCATTTCAAACGTTATAGAGACAATACAATATTCTGACGAAACAAAATTAATAATAATAATATAATAAATAAAAGTTAGAAATTAGGTAGAAGATCTTATGACACATTGATTTTTACCAAAATCCAATGAATAATATTTTTTTGAATGAAGGGCCTATTTTTAATTGGTAATTAGTGTAAGAGGCCTATTTTGTTTTATATTTTAAATAAAAGTATTTGAATAAATTTAAATATCATTTAATTAATAAAAACATGTTATATATTACCTAAATTACCCCCTCTTTATGAAATTTGCACAAAAAATATGGACTGCAAAGTTCATATTGCAGTAAAATATGAACTGCAAAGTTCATATTGCAGTGAAATATGGACTGCAATATGAATTTTGCACTAGAAATATGGACTGTAAAGTTCACATTGTAGTAAAATATGGACTGCAATATGAACTTTGCACCAAAAATATGAATTGCAAAGTTCATATTGCAGTCCATATTTTAATGCATATGAGTATTTTTTAGTTTATTTTAAGGGTTGGAATGTCATTTTACAATAAAAAAAAGACACAAGTCATATTATCAATAAAATAAAAAATATACCCTTTATTTACAAAAAAATTATTCATTAGCTTTAGTGTGAAAATATTTCTCTAATAAGACTTTTTTTTAACTGTCCCTAAATAAAATTGTCGCAATTGCTCATTTGCCGTTAGTTGACAAATTAAAGACCTATGTTGCTTTGACAAGGCCAAAAAAAAGAAGATATGGAGGATCTTCAAAATCTAATGTAGTATTATGCATCTATTTGACCTCCACTTAATATCCCCTAAATAATTGCCCCATTGGTGAATTTCTCCTTTATATAATACCCACACAGGGCACACAGATGCTGGAATACAAATATAGTACTTACAATTTAGTCGATCAAATTGTTGCAACTTGGGTAAGATCATCTCCACCAGTATAAAAAAATGGTAAATATAGTATATATTAGTATCTGAAATGATAAGTGAGTGTTATATTTGGCAAAAGATAACTATTTACCATAGTTGATGGACTGTGCATTGGTTGTGCACGAAGTCGATGCACAGAACATCACCCTTTCTTTTTTTAAAAAAAAATAAAAATTGCCACAAAAAATACATAGAATATTGACTGTGAGTTTTACCTCACAAACGATACTCAGTGCATTGTTTGTGTCTATTTTACCATCTCTTTTACCTTTTTCGGTGGAAACAAAATTGAAATGGTAAGCAAAATATATATTTTTAGCCTACCATATTACTTTTTTGCTGCAAATGGTCTAAAGATAGATTTGCCCCCATAAATATTTTTTCCTTATATAGGTAAAAGTATGCAGTACAAGGATATCATATATATGTTCTATCATGAAAGTGAATGTATACAAGACATGTCTTGAGATATATAAAACTACATAAAAATTTAAATGTGAGATGTTTTAAGTATGTATCATATTTCTTGTATCCTTATTCTACTATGTTCTTTAAAATATAGGCTCTTGCATATGTTATAAAAACAAATTATCGTAATAAAAATTGTATTCAATCATTTATTTCTTAACACTCTTATGGCCGATTCTAACTGTATTGCCGCATGATAATCTATAATAACTATTATAAATATTAAGATAACTAATGACCAAATTCCCCAAAGCACCACTGTAAATAGACACCTCTACATCTATAATTGTATCTCGCCAAAAAATATTTCAAATGGCAATATCAAGATCTGTTCTTCCATTTCTAGTCCTACTCCTCTTTACCGTCAGCGTGGCGGATTCCCTCACTTTCATCGAGACCTCGTGTAGCGCCACTAGCTACATATCCTGAGCTTTGCGTGGAGTCTCTCTCCCAGTAGGCCATCACCATTCAACAAAGCTGGTTCCAAATGGGCCGGGCTAACTGAGCCGGATCTGAGGTGAGCCACAACAGACTCTTGCGTCAGACCCCAAATTTTTTAAGGCCTTATAATTTTTTAAAGTTTTAAATTAGGGAAGTTCATTGATCAAAAAATCTTATATATTATTATGGGTGTTCTTAAATGCACCCACATAATCTGTCTTCTCACCCCACCAAAAGTCAAAGTTACGTTAATCTTAACCTAAAAAATAGCGTAAGCCCCATTCTTCTCACCCCACTTTCTATACTTTGAAAAAATTGCCACTAATTTGTCTTCTCACCCACTTAAAATTTTAAAAATTTATTAAAATTTTTTTTTTTTTTTCCAACAAACAATCATCTACTATTTTCATTTAATTACATATATCTCATAACTGTAAGTTTATAATAAATATTCTTTAATTTTTATATTAAGTGCTAGATTTTTATTTTTATTTGCTCTGGCACGATAATATTTTCAATGATATTTTTCTTAATTTATTCAATCTTTTTATTTGTACATGCGTGTAGAGCTCAATAAAACTCACGTTAAGTTATATAATGTCAAAGCTAAAAAATATTTGTCTTAACATGTACCTAATATGTCATAAATAATATATATATATATATATGTATTGCATGTTGTGCTTTTATTATTTCAATATTTAAATTCTAAAAATTACTCGTAAAAATATTGAAAAATGAAATAGTTTAATGAGAAAATCTCTATCCTTTTAATATTTTGTAAAGATGTCGTTTTTTTTGAGTCTCAAAAAATTAAATATCGTAGAAATTGAAACTAACAAAATATTTTAATAAATGATTTATTTTTATAAAAAATATTTTATTTGTCCAATTCATTTTTTCCATTTTCACGAAAGACAACATTTTTTAAAAAGAAAGAAGAAAATGTTTTTAAGTCACTAAAAAATCATTTAAGAACACTCGGGATGAAAAGACGGATTTTGTAAATGTATTTAAGAATACTTAAAAAAATTCATCACTATTCACTTTTTTTCCTGCGAGTTTTTTTTTTTCCTCTGTCATCTTTCTTATAGTATTTTTGCTAAAAATAAAATTGATCTTCTAATATCGTTGATGCAGTAAATTAAGACATATTTATATAGTATATGATTTAATTATTACTTTTGTTAATTAATTAGTTAACTTCACCGGCTCCTCTGAGCTTTTACAATCTAACCTAACTTATTACTCCATATCGCTCACATGTATGTTTTAGAAAGAGAGAGAGAGAGAGAGAGAAAGAGACAGAGAGAGAGACAGAGAGAGATAGTTTACATAAGTATGTATAAAAAAAAGTTAATAAAGAAAAAATAGCTTAAGGGCTTTTCTGGGCTTTTTTTTAATTATAATTAATGTTTAAATTTTCATATATATTATAAAAGAATTAATTTAATTTTTTGTTTTATTTAATATGTCTTATATTAATGAAAAAATTAATATTATTTTATATTTTTATTTTTAGTGACAAAACTTTATCGTCTTTACATTGTTTTAGTAAACTCACCCCACCACTGGGGTGAATTGCAAGATTTTTTAAAGATTTGATGGGGTGAGAAGAAAGTATTCTCACACTGGGGTGAGAAGACTGATTATGTGGGTGCATTTAAGAATACCCATTATTATTGATCAAAAAATAAATAGTGATAATTTATGTATATTAATTTAATTTTATTTATTTTCTTTGAATTTGGATGCTTAGAAAAAAAAAAGACTTCAAATTTTGAAAACAAAAGATCTCATTAATAGAATTCGCTTCAGCCCCCGAATTCTCAAGTCCGGCCGTGCGGGCTAACTGGCATGACCGTGAGCCGACCAGCAGACAATCAGCTAAGTCATATCTAGACTCGCTAGCCGATTCCGTCACAAACGAGTGCCGGAGGTAGTGAAGGAGTTCGTAGATGAGGTCTGTATGACGATAGGGTACCTTACCACCAGGGGTGGGGCCTCGACCACAGAGCTGGAGACTTTGCTTAGTCCACCACTTAGTGGCAATTAATGGGGACTGTTTTCACTTCGAGAGTGATCAATTGGGTACTGATACCCAGGATTTGATTTGGTCACGGGTCACAAATTTTGCACAAGTCATTAGTAACGCAGTTGTGTTAGTGAACAATATCTAGTGCGTAGGTTTAATACTCCATCCGTCCCAATTTAATTGTCCACTATTTTATTTATAACTGTCTAAAAGTAATTGTCCATTTTTACATTTAACATGTCATTAATTATAATAATTTTTTTATTTTCAATATTACTCTTTAAACTCCCCCCACTTTCTTTATTTTAGGTCCCGCAACCTTTTTTTATTGAAAAAAAAGTAAATGATATTTTTGAAAATAAGTATTTGATTTAGCTGAAGTATAGATAACTAATTTAGATATATATATAGGCATTTCGTCCGTAGAATCAAAAGTCTAGTTATATAAATATGACATTTTATACTAGATTTAAAAAAAAAAAATCATTAAATTAATGTCACATGTTCGAAGACATATAATAGTTATAAGAATGACATGGTATAACAAATCAATATTGTTGCGAAAATGTGAAATGGGAAAGTATAAGGATACTTTCACATGTTACATTAGTTTAATGATTTAATTATGAACATGTGAAAGTATCCTTATCTTCACATTCTTATAATTATGAACATGTGAAAGCAATATGAACAAAATCACATAAATGGGAAGATAAAATCATATTTTTGCGCAAGTATCCTTCATTTATTTTTTGGGCCAGATCCAAAACACCCTTGAATTTTGCATGTGTTGCTAGATTTTTTTTGGGGAAATGATATTAGCATTCTACATTTGTACTAACGCACTCTAAAATCATTTTTAGTGACATAAAAAGTGTCCCAAAAGATCTATATAAGTGTCACTAAAATTGATTTTGGAGTGCCTTAGGACAAGTTTTTAGTAAATGACAAATTGGCATTATTTTAATTACTTATTAATTATTTCATTAAATTGGTTTTTTTGCTTTTTGTCCCTATGTATTTTTACATGTTATCTCAATTGTTTGTTCCTATGTAATTAATTTGAATTCAAATTGGTTTTGGATGTGATTTCTAACAACTTTGGAGAGATAGGGATAAACATTTTTAATCAATAAAAAATCTCATTAACAACTAATCTTTAACTTAATCCTATCTGCTTTCTCTATCTCTACCCCCACTCTAAATTAAGGTTTAGATCTTAGAGTTTAGATAGTAAGTTATTTATTTTGAATAAGCAAGAATGGTTCAATTTTAATTGCAAGGGTGAGAAGATTAATTCTAAGATGTGGTGGTTAACTCCTTGGACTACAGTTTTTTAATAGTTGTGTGGAGTTTGTGGAAGATTAGGAGTAAATTTAATTTTGAAGGTGTTCAAATTCCTTTCAACACGAGAATGGCCCAAATTAAAGATTTTGCCAGTGAAATTCTCGGGTCCTATACTAAAGGGAAGACATATAATTTTGCCTGCTTCTAGTGTGAGTTCTTGAAAACCTATGGACCCCTTAGTTTCCTCAAGGTCCACGATGCTGGCCACATGGTTCCAATGGATCAGCTTAAGGCAGCACTAAAGATGTTCAAGAGGTGGACGGTGAATTTCTGATAAACTTCACTACTATACTTATCAATTTAATATGTCTACTTGAAAATTAAAAAAAATATGCCTTAATATGCTATTAAAAAATTAATTATAAGTACGCAATTTAATATGTCTATAAAAAAAATACTTAGTTTTTATCGTAAATATTTTTTCTAACATATTATTTTCTAGGTATATTAATCTGTAGACATTTTTTTATCTTTGATAATTTTGCAGACATATTAATTAATAATTACAACATTTTATTTTGTTGGCATTTTTCTAATATATTATTTTTTAGGCATATTAATTTGTATGCATTTTTCTATCCTTTAATTTTGCAGACATATTAAATAACAACTACAACACTTTATTTTGTAGACAATTTTTAAGGACTCAGATAGATGAAACATTGATTCTTGTTTTATCATTGGTCTGAAGCGAATCATATAAGTTGATAAGTTTTTAATTGTTTATTTATCTAGCTAACTTTATGCTTTAAATTTTGAAAACTCCACTTTTTTTTGGAAATTTAAAGTTTCTGAGTTTTAGTTTTTTTTTAAATTTGTTTTTCATTTGAATTTTTTGAATTATTGTTATGTTTATCTTTATTTGAATTTTTTGTTATCTATTTTTGAATTTATTATCATCGACTTAATTACGTAATTAATTTGATATTTAGTTTTGGGTATTTATCTATAAAAAGGGTAGTTTTGGAATTCAACGTAATTAATTAAAATAATTAAATATTTTGTGTTTTGTCCTTAATTAAAAAGTTGTCTTTCAAACTAATCTCATAAAAAGAGTGTCCTTTATTAAAAAGAGAGTGTGACATTTGTCCTTTAAAAAAAAAGTCCCTTTTTTTTTCTTTTCATTTTTTCTTTTTTTTTTTGCCTACAAAAGAGTATTACTTGACTTTGACTAAATAATAGGGCTCCTTCAAACAAGGAAGGAGCTTGAGGGACACAATTAATATTACAATAATTCGGGTAGAGAATTTCTTAACGTGCACTCTTTTTAATAATGATAACCAATATTCTATGCATGTTAGGGGGTTAATGAACTTAATTTTTCAAAGAAACTTCTAAGATAAGTTTTATTAGTTTGATTAGGGGGTTAACTAAGATTGTCAAATATGTTAAATTCCATTTCTTCTGCGTACACATTCTGTTTGGTAGGTCAATTATTTAACATTGAAAAATAAAATCTATTTATTATGGTGAAAAATATATAATATGTTTTTGTTATAAAAGAAAATGAGATTCTTAATTTGAAGTGCAACTTTTAATTTGAATATAACCTTTTATATATATATATATATATAAGCGATAAATAGATGGGAGCTTAGAATTGTTGAGTCTTTTAGTTTTCATACGAGGATTAAGATGAACAAAGCACCCAATTAACTAATGCATTTGGGAAACAAGAGCCCACGGTAATTAAAATATTATTAGTGCATTAGCCGGTCAAGCTAGGGGGGTGATCCTGTTAAGTTCATAAAAGGTGGATCAATAAATCTAGATTCTAGAAGTAGGGACAGAACTAGATCCTAGCAAAGGAAACACAGGCCCATCGCGACAAAAAAAGAGAGGTTATTAATAAAGAAAAATTTAACCAAATTCACTCCCTTACTGTTTAATCTAGATTCGCTCATGGACTTAGTACCGCACCCTTTTTTTTTTTTGAACAGAAAAATTGCAATTGCATTAACTGGACAAGATAACATTAGAAATAAATTGAGGGGGAACATTCTCCCACTCCTCAAAGCCAGGCTTAGAAAGAGCCGCCTTAGCTATGCTATGAGCCACTTCATTCGCTGACCTTCTAATAAACTCCACGTTGCAAGACTCTAAGGTCTCCACAATTGTGCGGCAATCATCTAGAACTAAACCAAAAACCGACAAATCCGGTTCTTTTTTATTAAAAGCATTAACAAATAAAAGGGAATCTGTTTCTACCGTAGCATTCGATAAACCATGGCGCTTCAACCAACTTAACGCCTCGCGGATTCCAATAGCTTCTGCCACCTTTGGTTGTTGCGCACTTTCTCGACGACCTGCTCCTCCTGCTAGAAAAGTACCGGTATGGTCTCTAATGATAAAACCATACCCCATTCGATTGTTGGCGGTATCCACACTAGCGTCCACATTGCACTTCACTCGGCCAAAAGGAGGGTTCTCCCACTTCGGAGTTGCTGCTATGCTGTATGAAGAATTAATGCTTGAACTTTCCTTTGAATTACGCCATTGGTCAATCATATTTTTCGCCATAAAATACACTGCTGTCGTGGAAAAAATTTTGCTTTTCCAAACTGCCTTATTACGATGAAACCAAATGCTCCAAAGCACGCACGCCATGCCTTCGAGTTCGGATTTACCGAACCTGTTACGAGCCGCATTCCACCACATTGAACACGAACCATGGCCTGCAAATTGATCTCCATATGGAGACCGCACCCAAACTGCCTTAGCCTTCGAACAAGCGACTAGTACCGCACCCTTTATTTGTGTTACTTTTACTCATTTATATTCTTTCCACTCAGCTTTACTCAAGGGTATGTAATATGGCGGACAATTGCACAAGGTCCCAACCATTCCAGTACACTATCCAATGAAAAGTCTTGGCGTGTTGATATATTTCAAAATGCCCTAGCCTCCTTGCCTTTTCGTATCCGATCTTGCACCTATATCGATCGGGAGTTAGAGAAAACTGAGCAACCAATGCATATGTATATACCATACAAGCGAGGACCTACGCTGAGTCCCTATCACGATCGAGTTAGTGTAGAACTACTAGGATTTTTATATTCTGTATGTGCAAAGTTCTGAAAGTTTGAGCGAGTATTTTCATGTTTGTTGATATAACTAATAGTCCCAGTTGTTCAGTTGCCGTTAGTTGACAAAAGATCCACATTATCTTGATGACTTTTAACAAAGCAAAAGTGGTATATAGAAGATCACCAAAACCTAATTTAGTATTATGCCACCTCCGCTTAATATATCCCCATAATAATTGCCTTATTGGTGCATTTCTCTTCTATATAGTACCACGGCACACAAGCTATAATCTGGAATTACATTTAGCACTTTAAAAAGTATCACATAAAGCTAAACCTGTTAAATTATTACAACCCATATAAGACAAATTGAATGCTAATAAAGTGTTTATGCCTTGTATGCCAGAAAACATGTAGGACTGGAATATTCTATATAGAGCCATCATTAAAAGGATTGTACCCAGGCTCAATCCTAATATATATACAAAGCCTCCTGCCAAAGGTCAAATCGAAGACCTTTTATACATACATCATATTTCTTGTGCCCTTATTCTACTACCTTGTTTAAAATATTGGCTCTTACCTATGTTGTGTATATATATCGTAACAAAAGCCCTACCGCTGTGTGATAATCCAGAATAGCTAATATTAATGTTAAGATAACCAATGGCCAAATTGTCGAAAGCACACCCTATAAATACACCTCTACATGACTACATCTATAATTGTATCTGTTCTTCCATTTCTACTCCTACTCCTCTTTACAGTCAGTGCGCGTGGTGGATTCCCTCACCTTCACAGAGACCTCGTGTAGCGCCAGTGCGCCACTAACTATCCTGAGCTCTGCATGGAGTCCCTCTCCCCTACACTTTCGCCATCCAAGAGAGTCAGTTCCAAATGGGCTTGACCGCCATGACCATAAGCCTAGCCAACGGCTGGTTGACTAAGTCATTCATGGATCTACGAACAGTACCAGGAAGAAATGCCTGCAGTTTGTAGAGGGTATTGTAGACGAGGTTGACAAGACGGTTGTAGACCTTACCACCACGGGTGGGGCCTCGACCACCAAGCTGGAAACATTGCTTAGTTCAGCACGTACGGGCGATGAAGAATGCTTTGAGTATGAAGATACTAACACCCAAGATTTGATTCAGGCACGGGTTACCAATTTGTCAAGTCACCAATAATGCGGTTGTATTAATTGACAATCTAGTGCAAGAAATTGACCTACGTGTGAATAGAAAACGCTTTGTTATGATTGCGTTTGAAGTTGAGTGTTCTCGTCATTCTGGCGGTATGTTGTACTTAATCTTTTTTATTATGTTATAATTACGGCTTCCTATGATCAAATTTTGCATAATCGTGTTTAACGGATTAATCCTAGGGGCATATAAGGGTGTGTGCACAGGGCCCCACCAACACTATCTAATGAAAAGTCTTAGACATGTTGCCCTTCTTGCCTAAGCAATGACGGGATTTCAACTGTTTTGAGGCCCGGTAAATATATATGCTTTCGCCAATGTTTGAACCCTCACTACAAAGTAATCTAACCCACTTAAGCACTAGGGTGTCTACCATTTATGCCAAACTTTTTCCTTCAAATTATATACATGCGAGCTGCACACGCAAAGTTATCTAACATAAATATATAATATACAATGGGCATTTGCATTGAGTGTTAGAATCATATGAGGTCAAATGATCCAATGTTCCAATCTTCCACCATATTTCACCTTATAAGAAAAAAAGGGTCATACTAACAAGATTGTTTTTCAACAAAACTAGGCTCTGTGGTCAAACTCGAGCTACAAGCCCCTTGTACATCAACCAAGTGCCCAAGTTCTTTTGAGATCATTTTGGCACATAGTTAATAGTTGAGTAAGTAGTAAGAATATTATTATTAAAAGGCTTTACCAAGAAAAAAGTGATTTTCAAGTGACTTATAGGTATATAATTTATTTGCGTTACTTATTTCCTTTATTTGCTTTCTACTCAACTTTACATCAAGTTGATCTTTATTGTAATTACTTGTTCCAGTAAAAAGCAGCCCCAGATCCCACTAAAAACACAAAAAGGCTTAAACTTTTGCCTAACAAGCCATAAGAGGACATGATTATTGTGCATCAAAACATAGTTCTTTGCAAAATAGTCTATTGTAAATAGTATAAGAAGACAAAAGGAGAAGAGATGTCTGGATAATAGTTGAACCAAAACAGACAAGGGATGTCCGTATATGGGTTCCAACAACAATTGTCTATTTGAACTTTTGGAGTCTCAAACGGATCTTTGTTATCTGTTTGTAACCTAACAAATATCATTTGTCTGTGTGATAAGGAACAGAGACAAACTTTAGTAGTTTAGTTTATTCTTCACCTAATATACAACACAAAATTATAAGATTGATTTATCCTACAGATTTGGAGCGTGTTTATTTGAAAATACCCTCTATGCCTTCTCCTACCCAATCTTGCACCTATGTCGGTAATTAGGGAGAACTGAGCAACCAATGCATATATGCCAATGTGAGCAACGACCTACTTTTAGTCTCTATCACGAGTCAACGTAGAACTTCTCATAACCAAGCTGTATGCATGTGTAGCAATGGGCATTCACTTGAAGTGTTCTAAAAATCAGGCTTAGGTGGCGATTAGGCGAAAATCGTTGCCTTCCCGCCCGGCCTAGGGCTATTCCTTTGTATTTAGGCACCGAGGTGATTAGGTGCCAATTAGGTGGGCTAGGCGGGATTTTTCCCTCTTTTTTTTTCCCTTCAAAACAATGTAGTTTCATGTAAAAAAAACACCACGTTTATTAGCTAGCCCTCTTACAATCGACCTACTTCCGTTCTCCTCATCCTCCTCCTCTCAATCTTTGATCTCCATCTCCTCATCTCCTCTCCCATCCGGTTGTATTTTAGGATGTTCACTTGGATTTGATTGTTTGATCTTGTTTATTTTGTTTTTGAAATGCATGTTTTATTGGAATATTAATGTTAATTTCAAAGGTATATTATGTTTTGTTAGTATTATGTTATTTAAAATAATATTTTAATAAAAAAATCGTTTGACCGATTAATCCCCGACTAATCCCCTAGGCGCTAGGCCCCTCCTCGTCGACCTAGGAACGCTTAGCGATTTTTAGAACATTGCAAATGATAAAACCAGATGAGCATCAAATGATCAAATGCTCCAATCATCTCGTATATATCTTTTGAAAAAGAAAGAATAAATACTATCGATGGCTACTAAACTATTGTCAAATTTTACCAATAGCTACTGAACTTCATTTAGTTACAATCGAACCATTATACTTTTAAAAAGTCACTTCGTTAAATATGCCCGTTAGTTTTTGACGAAAACCAGCCCAAGTGATTAACATATGACATGTTAGGGGTGTTTCAGTCTTTTTCCTTATCTTTTTCCTTTTTTATTTTTTTATTCTTTCCAGAATTTCTTCCCATTTCTTATTCTTCTTTCCAGAAGACTTCTTCTTCTTCTTCCCGAAACCCACCTCTGATCATTGTCGGATTACTCAACCCATTCGGCGATTGATTCGAATTGAAACCTAGCCTCCCTACTAACACTAGGATCATCTAAAATCGAAATTATAGCTACTGCAACTTGACTTTTGCGGCCCAAAGCGGCTGTTGCTGCTACTCGGGCTGCCATGCCGCTGATGGGCCTAAGCCCTATTTAACGCTACCATCAAGGCATTGGAAACTGGTGGGTCCATGATGGATTGTGTGGTGGGAAGTCTTTCTAGGGCTACACTGAATTTCTTCCCCTCCGAATTTCTTCCTTCCCCTTTCTTCTTCCTCCAACTTCTACTTCCCATTTCTTCTTTTAAATGGTGAAGCTACGACGATTAAAGGTAAGCTATGGCGGGACGAGATGTCGGAGATGGAGGTTGCAACGAGTGAGCGGAATCGAAAGGGGTGAGCTCTCTCAGGAGATGGTGGATGACACCGTGGCAATGAGGAGTGGTTGTGGTGGTGGCCATGGTGGAAGAAGAAGAAGAAGAAGAAGAATGGCGGAGGTTAAAAGGAAGAAGATGAAGAAAGAAAAGAAAAGAAAAGAAAAGAAAAAGAAAAAGAAAAAAACGAATAGAGAAAAGAGAAAGAGAAAGGAAAAGGAAAAAAAACTAAAATACCCTTAAAATTTCGCGTGATAACTGTTTTGCCAAAAATTAACAATGGAATTTGACAGAGTGTTCACCGATAGTGCTTTTTAAAAGTTTAACGACTCGATTGTAATTAAGAATAATTCAGTAACTACAGGTAAAATTTGACAATAGTTTAGTGGCCATGAATAGTATTTTTTTTTTTTAAAAAAGACGTTATATTAGCAATCAAACTCAAGTTACGAGCCCCTTTACATCAACCAAGCTCTTTTTAGATCATCTTGGCACATCACTAACAGTTGAGTAAGTGGTACCAACATTAGTATTTAAAGGCTTAACAAAAGAAGCGAAGTGACTTTAGGTGGCTTACAAGTATATAATTTGTTTATGAAACTTTTTTCCTCCTCTTATCTGTTTTCCACTCGGCTTTACATTAAGATCTCGTTTGGTTCACGGATTTTAGTACTCGGAAAAGGAATTAGCAAGCACAAATTCCGGAAATATTTTCCCGAACAAGAAGGAAAATATGGGGTAAAACCATTCCTCTTAAAACACATGAGATTGATTTTCTCATATGATTTCCAAGCATTTATTACAAAAGAATTGGACAATAATAGCCTTACCTAAATACTTTTCATGTTTTACCAAACACAAGAAAGGAAACTTGATAAGAAATTTAGTTTCCCACCTCCATAGGAAAAATAAAGGAATTGATTTCCCTTCCGTGAACCAAACGAGGCCTAAGTTGATCTTCATTGTGAGCACTTGCCAAAAAGCAAGAATAGAGCAAATAATTCTCTATACAAATAGTCTACAAGTCCAATCCTCTCTCCACCATCATTACACGCACCCTCTCTACATCCTGCAAACGACCCTCATTCCGGTAAATTTTCATCAAAAGCAGGAAATTGTGCTCATTATCAGGCTCCAACTCGAAAAGAATTTTTGCAGTAACCACACCAATAGTCACATTGTTGTGAAGGAAGCAAGCATATAGCAATGCTCCCCACACTGTTGGGCCAGCCTCAAATTCCATTCTATTCACTATCATGTCATAAGCTTCATCGATCAAACCTGCCCTTCCATAAAGATTCACCATACAAGCGTAGTGTTCCATAATTGGGCTTATACCATAACTCTTTTGCATCATTGAAAATAACCTCTCCCCATCCTTGACCATTCCCAAATGAGCACAAGCTGACAACAATGATATGAATGTGACGCTATCTGGCAGAGCATTAGCACCCACCATCTGCTCAAAGTACAAAAGGGCACCAGGGTGTTTATGGTGAGCTGAAATTATCGAATTCCACGACACTACATCTCTTTCAGGCATTTCATCGAACAACCATCTCACTCGGCACAACTTGCCAAGATTAGAGTACAAAACAATCAAAGAATTAGCGATTGACAAAGTCCACTCAGTCCAACGGCGAAGCACCCATCCGTGAATTTGGGCTCCAAATTTTGGCGGTAAGCCGGCAGTGAGGAGAGCAGATATGGCAACCGAGTCGGGCTGATATCCATCTTGTATCATCCCCCTAAATATGTGCATTGCTTCCTCTAAAAGCCCATGTCGAACATACCCGGTAAGCATCGAATTCCAAGAAACCAAGTCCTTACACACAATGTTATCGAACACCCTTCGAGACTTAACAATATCACCACACTTGGCGTACATATCAACAAGCCCGTTGAGGACAAACCTATCATTTCCAAAGCCACAACGAACTACATGGCGATGAACTTCCTCCCCAATTTGAATCAGCCTAATTCCTCCGCAAGCTTTCAACACCCGGGGGAACGTGAAACCATCAGGCTCCACACCGTCTTCCTCCATCTGAAAGTACAATGCCAACGCATCTTCGTACATACCCAGTTCAGCATACCCGGAAATAAGAGAATTCCAGGCGAAAGCCGAAACGTCCCTCTTAGACATTTGATCAAACACCTGGTGTGCCTCATCAATTTGCCCTGCAGATGCATATAATCTAAGAAGCTTGGAGGACAGCCCTTCGTTTCTACGCAAAAGATTAACAGGTATAAGGCGGTGGATTCGAATACCGTGATCAATAGCTTGTAAGTGAAAGCAGGTCTCAAGAAGGGAAGAGAAGATTTTGGTTTCGATTGTTATGCCATTTTTGATAGATGCTTCAAGGTCTTTGATTACGGCGTCGAGTGCTTGGAGTTTTGATTGGGGATAGGGTTTTTGGGTGGTGAGGAGTGGGGTTGGGGTTGATTTTGGGAATGAGAGTTTATTTTGATTATCATTCTTCTTGTGTTTCGGTTGTTTTTGTTTTGGTTGGTTTGTTAATTTTGTGGTTAGAGAAGACGAGTACAAGGCCTGTAAAGAAGAGATTGTATTGAGAGTTGCAGAACAAGTACTGAAGTCCATAAATTTAAATATAAAGAAAACAAGAAATGGGGGGATTGGAGAAGGGCAATTTAGGTTTAGACGAGAATGAATTGATGATATGCATGGGCTGAAATGAAAAAACAACCGTGTGCCTCTTAAATTATTATTTTATCCTTTAAATGAAAAAACGTTTTATTTTAATTTTTAAATTTTTAATTAATGTCACTTTAACTCTTTTATCTACATTTTATATTAAATTGGATAGAATAAGATATATTTTTGTTATTTTAATTATTTTTAAAAATATAAGTTAAATTAAAAATTTTTATAAAAAAAAAAAAGAAGAGAGAGAGAGAAACCCACAATCACCATCTTTCTTCTTCTCTCTTTAAACTTTCATAATTTCTCTCTCATACACATACATACATACATACATAACATAACATCTTCTTCTCTCTCTCTGGCCACCACCACAATCACCATCACCAACTTCTTCTCTATTTAAACCTTTCAAAATAGAATCATATGACAAAATCCATGGGGTTTTAATTTAGGGTTCATTTCAGGATTTTAATTTGGGGTTTTAATTTGAGGTAGAGATCCGGTGCTAATTCCGACGAGGTGCTGGAATTGAGTTATTTAAAATATATTTGATGGTATGGCGAAAAAATAAAGAAAGATGGTGGTGGCAATGGAAGTATAAGGGTGGTGGTAAAAGTACAAGGATGATTGTGATAGATTTAGAAAAACCTAACTTTTTGATCTAAAAAAGCATTAAAACAATGTTAAAAAAAATCAAACGGTTTTTTCATGAACCAACTTTAAAAAATATCTAACTAAAACATTTTCAATTAAAATGACAAAAATGCTTCCCATTTTTGTCCAACTTAACAAAAATTTTGGACGGGAGTACTAAAATAACACTCGCTAATAGTTTAAGGACTAAAGTGGAACCTTTTTTAGTTTAAAAGCCAAAATGACATTAGGCCAATAGTTTAAAGGCTATTAAAATAGTTTATTAAAAACAATATGAAAGAATCAACTTATTAAGCCATCACCTATGTTATGAAAAGTAAACAGATAAATTTGGCATTTATTGTATTGAAAAAAATATAAAAGTTATAGGGTAACTGTTAAAAGCAAGTAAAACTAGGGGTGGCATTTTGTATCATAATTATCATACTATTATTAAATTGTACCCAAATTTGGTAAATGGTATAGTATCGATTGGTATTATACCGTATTAAAACGTTATGGTACAATACTCGTACGGTATTATCTCAAATCTACCCCCAAGTAAAACATAGCTTTAGATAATTTTCAATACCTTCCATTTTAACTTTAAATTGGCATGGGGTGGCACATTATATGTCGCCTTAAGAGCATGCATATGGCTTTTTTGAATTTTGACCTTACGGGGACAATTGGCTTATTTGTGACTTTTGGATTCAAGTGGTTTTGGGCAACACATCATACATCCAAGGCTATATTTATCATTTTATGGTATAGTTTAAATTGATACGCTAAATACCCACTTTTATATTAACGTTTAACATTTGTACAACAAATGGCCTTAAACATTAAATCATATTAGTCTTGTTTCAATTAGGGGTATTTTCGATTTCAGTTGGGATAGAAATTAGGAGACCCAAAACCAAACTGAATTTGAATGTTTGGTTTGAGTTCAGTTTATAAATCTTCCAAACCCAACACAAACCAAACTAAATAAATAAATTTTAAGAAAAACAATTATCTTAGTAAAAAAAAATAATAAATCTATAATTGCACCTACTTATTTTGGATAAGAAAAATATTAACTCTTATATTTATAATATAGTTTCGATATTTATGATAATTCAAAAAGTTAGGTTCTCAGAACATGTAAATTTTAGGAACATAAAATTTTAAATAGTAAAGTAATATTATTTTCGAGTCATATATGCAATCATATATGATTCAGCTTCGTTTGGTTCGGTTCGGTTCGGTTTTACACTGGTACACCCCAAACCAAACATATATAGTTTCAATTTGGTTTTTTTGTTTCGGTTTTAGTATTTTTTTCAGTGCGGTTTTTAATAAATCAGTATGGTTCGGTTGTTCGATTTTCGGATTCGCCACAACTCCCCTAATTCCACGAAGTAATTCTAAACTTTGGAATCGGAGTAAAAATAAACTCATAAAATTTTACTGATTAATGCCTTGAAAAGTGAAGCGTATAGTTTGTCTTATTTTGGTCTCTTAGTTCAAGAATGTAAAAACCTTGCCAGTAGTATCGTTGAGTGTAATTTTGCATATGTGCATAGATCAGTGAACTAGGTCACTCATTCACTTCCTCGGGCCTCCGGTTCTTCGTCTGATTGCGATAGTTTTGAGTATGTTCCCCCTCCTTTTCTTGTGAATCTTTTATCTTTTGATTTAATTTAATAGTTTCTTTGTCTTGTTTCAAAAAAAAAAAAAACTTATAAAATTCTGTCCATTTTGCTTGAAATTGTGTGTTAAGAATGTTGATATCCACACAGGGTACTGCGATTCTAACCCCACCCCCGTCTCCTCTCACAAAAAGCCATTCTGATTTATAATCGTCTGTATAATAAGGTTTTTTTCAGTCTATTTCTTTGCAACAGGGGGTTCTGCTAAGTGAAGATTATATATTAAAACGGTACTTCCTTAAAATGGAAGTAATTGAGGATGCCAGTAAAAAGAACCCCACTTTTATTTGATCCAAATACAGGAAAGGAATTACAAATTTCAGGAAAATAGTTTTCCTAAAATTCAGGATGTCAATTCCCTTTTTACATCTATGTTATAGGGTGAGACTATTTACAACCTCCATGTCTCTCGTTAACACTTCTCCTCTCACAAACACCCCCTAAATCTAATTTTTTGATCACTAACACCCCTTATTTACCTCTCCTATTTACTTTAAGTAATTTATATAAAGTATGTAATTAAAAATATAATTAACCTTAACTAAAATTAATCACACACTTTAAAAATATAATTAACCTTAACTAAAAAAAATTAATCTATCAATTTATCCATGGGAAATAAATTAATCTTAAACTCTCTTGATGTGGGGAGAATATATGATATTTACTCTCCTGATGTGGGGAGAGTAAATGGAATAAATTCGCTTAAAGTGAGGAGACTGGCTTTTAAACCCACTGGAAAATTTTAAAGTTAAACTCTCCTCATGTGGGGAGAACATATGCTATTTACTTTCCTGATGTGAGGAAAGTAAATGGAATAAATTCGGCCAAAGTGGAGAGATAGTGAGATATAAGGGGGGTGTTTTAAAGTGTGTGATTAATTTATTACTCATGGATAAATTGATAGATTAATTTTTTTCCTTAGAGTAAATATTTTAATTGAGGGGGGTGTTTGTGAGATATTAGGGGGGTGTTTAAAAATAGATCTATTCAAAATTAAATGGGGGGCGTTAGTGAGATAAATGGAGGTTGTAAATAGTCTCACCCATATTATATGTATTACAAACAACAAGAAGCCAAACATCCTTCTCTTACGAGCCCAATAAATTAAGAATTCAAAACTCCTCTCCTCTTTCCAAACACAATCTACACCCTTATATACGTTCTTATTCTCACATTGAAGTGTTAAAATTAAGATTAAGAGTATCTCCAACCGTTGTGTAAATATTTTTGTGTAAATCCTATGTGTCAAGACACTTTTACACAAAACTTGAAGTGTAAAAAAAATATGCTCCAATGGTACATTTTTAAACTTTTGTGTAAATTTTGAATGAACCAATAAGATAATTATGCATATTAGATATTATTTTATGCAACTTTTTATTATTTTTTCTTGAATTTTGGTATACATAATATTATAACAACAATGGATCTTGATTTGTTGGTCTTAATGAGTAGATTTTAGATATATATTTTTTATTAAATTATATAATTTATATTAAAAGTTATTACATTTTAAAGTATTGTAAAATAATTGAGAAAAGAAAATGCTGATGTGGCAGTGTAAACTTGGGGTGTATTTTACACATTCGTTTTACACAAAAGCTAAATTTAAAAAATTGCTGGGGCTCAAAATTTTTACAAGTTTTGTATATTTTACACAAAACTTAAATATACACTACTGTTAGAAATGCTCTAAAACACACATAAATACACAACCAAATACACCACACCCGCTTCAAACACTCTACTCTTCCAAATTATTTTCTCTTTTTAAAATTTTAAAATTATTTTTACACCCTAATCATTAAAATTAATAAACAAGATCTACTATGACTATAAAATTAGGTATGAAAAAAAAAATTAAAACAAGTTATTGAATGTTACATTTAAAGGCATACTTCATGTTTGTATATCCTTGATAATTTCAAATGCTATAGTATTCACAAAAAAAAGGGAGAAAGAGAGAGAGAGAAGGGAAAAAAAGTTTGTCGTATCTAGGGGTGTGCATAATTTAATCAATCCGATTTTTGAAACATTTTCGAACACGACTGACATGGTCTATTTTAAACTTTGAAGTACTAAAATGGAGACGTTGTATCAGTAATTAACTATATATTGTGATTGAGTACTTTTAACTACTCATACCTTTTGTTGCCCTATTATCATATTTGTTCAAATTAAAGTATTCTTTTTTTCATAATTTTTTTTTATATAAAAATGGCGTCTTGGGTATAATAAAGAGGAGTGTTTAACAATATAACAAAATTAGCATCATTTTTTTTTATTTAACTGGTTTTCATTTTTTAAGCTTTTTCGAAACTTACCGAACAAGATTTACATTACATATAAAACTTATTATTTCTATGAAATTTTAAAAGACTCTTCGTAAAAAACTTTTTTATACCAAATAAAAAAGTACTTTATGGTTACCAGATCTTTTTAGCATTGGAAATACTCTTGGTTATACTAGAGGCATAACTAACTTTTAGCTCATACAAAATTTTGCACTCTTTTTTGGACGTGAATGATCTAACTTGATTATAAAAGTGACTATTTGCTCAATCGGTAAGAAGTTTTTTTTTCAAAAACAAATGTCATGGATTTATTGTCCTTATTAGAACAACTCTAATGGAATAATTAAAATTGGATAACTAAAAACACTTTAAATTATTCATTTAATAAATTTTTGTTAGTATGATTCATTAATTTCCATTCTGAACTTTGTACCCGGTTTCAAGTTGCATCTCAAATTTCAATTTGTTCCACCTTACATTCTAAACTTCAAAAACTGGTTTAAATGCCCATTCTATTAACATTCCATCCATTTTACAACATAACTTGTATTTTGACATAACAAGGGTAAAAGCATAAAAGGATATTTTCCACTAATTGTACCACCAATTTCCCCCTGTTCCCTTCATTTCTCCTCATTTCCCTCCATTTTACACCCATATATGCATTCCTTCTTCATTTTAACCTAACAAAGCAACAACAACAAAAAAAAACACGATTTCTTGGGAGATTGAAGTAACAAGGTAACAAAAAATGCCTCCAACGAGGCAATCTTCTTCATTTCAACAGAACAAAGCAACAAAAAAAAACCATTTCATAATGATTTTTTAAAATTTAAGTACTCTTTTGTTAAAAAATTAGACTTAGGTGCCTTTAATTGACATTTAACCAAACCAACGCAAACTAGATTAACTTATTAAAAAGTATATTTTTTTAAGAGAAAATAAATAAAGAAAATTTTAAAAGAAAGAAAGAACGATGATGGCTTCCTCAGCCACACCCCCCCACCCACTCTGACTACTCACACCATTACCTGAGCCACTAGCCACCCCCCACAGACCTCATCCTTCGTTTCAGACGCCAATAATAATCTTCATTAAAGGGTGGGTCTACAGTGATTTGCAGCTTTTTTAGTGAATTGGGGCAGTTTTTTAAGTGAAATGGGTTGTGAAACTGAGCTGATTATTGAATCCACATTATGAAGGAAGGAAGAGGAAGAAGATTGAATCCACATTATGAACGAAGGAAGAAGAAGAAGAAGAAGCGAGTAATGAGTTATATGATTTGCCCCATTTATATTTAACTTTATGTCCCTTTTTTTGCATCATGTGATATGCACATAACAACTTCTGTTATAAAATGAACAAAATGTTGACAGAGTAGACATTTAAAACCATTTTTTGAAATTTAGAGTGCAAGGTTGAATAAATTAAAATTTGGGGTTCAACTTGAAACCGGGTAAAAGTTCAAGGTGAAAATGGGTCATTTACTCAAACCTTTTTTCTATTTCTTTTTTTTTTTTGAGTTCAGTAAAGCGACGGTAGGGAAAGACGGATAAAAGTCTACTAATACTAATGCACAAGGTTAAACTCTGGCGAAATACCAATGTAAAATAGTTTCATACTACCTAAAATAACTACTTGTTATTTTGCAATTTTTTTTTTATCAGAATGATCAATATTGTGAGGCCTAATATTTAGGGATGGCAAAAAAACCCAACCCGGCGGGTTTCCGATCCGACCCAACTCGGATGGAGCGGGTTCGGGGCGGATTTTTTTAAGCCCGGGTCGGGTTTGGTAATTTTTTTAAAAACCCGGAGCGGGTTCGGGGCGGGTTAGGGTTCTGCATTCTTAAAACCCGACCCGACCCGCTTAGATATATATATAAATATATAAATATAAATATTATATATATATATATATATATTTAATATTTATTAAATACAAACCCTAAAAGTCATCTGTCAATCTCTCATTCTCTCAGCCGCATCTCTCTCATTCTCACTATTCACTCTCTCACAAACTCAGCTGCCTCTCCCTGATTCTCAGTTCTCACACCCACAGGTCTCACTCCCACAACGACACACCCACACCTCTCATCCTCCATCTCCGGCCTCCCTCGCAGTCTATCCTCCTCCATCTCCAGCCTTCACGCACTCATCTACTCCTCCACATCGACACCTCTCCTCCATCTCCGGTCCCACAGATCCTACTCTCACACCGAATCTTCACTTTGGAAGATTTGAGAAGTAGAAGAGTTTGTCTTGTTTTAATTTGAGGTTTTTGATGTTTGAATCATTTAATTTGGTTTTAATTTAATGTTTGAATTGTAGAATTGTTGTAATGTTGTGTTGATATTTGTAATATGTAGTTAATAAGACTTGTTGTTTAAATTATGCCTTACGGGGTTGAGTATTTGATATGAATTTTGGCAGAGGAGTTTGAGCTGTTGGTTGTTGTTCTTGGTTTTTTTTTTTTTTTAAAGCTCAAAACAGGGAGTTTGAGCAGGTGACCCAATTCCTCTACTCGGGGCGGGGCGGGGCGGGGCTCCTATATATTTATGCGGGCGGGTTTGGGTTTTAAAAGATAAACCTGTTTCGGGTTCGGGGCGGAGTGATATTCATGCGGGTCGGGTTTGGTATTGGCCAAACCCGCCCCGAACCCGACCCGTTGCCATTCCTACTAATATTTTGAAAACCCGCAAATTAATTAGTTTAAAGATTTGCACAAAAGAAGTAAGAGAAAGAGTATCTATATCTAAATAGATTATGTTTATGTCTGTCCATCTTTTCTTTTTAGGTAAATTGGCCAGTTTTCAATCACCAAACTAAATCTTTCCACTAGTTCGGTCAAAAACAGGCCACCCACGTTGGCCTGATGGCCTAACCCTCAAAAATTACATCTCGTATTAGTTGAACACGTGACCTATGGCTTCATAAGACATTTGTCAGGTCTCAAACTTGCAACTAATGACCTTTACTTCCGGACATGCCACTCATGCAAATTATATACCTTTCAAACAGAAGGCTTACTTTGACTTTGAACTTTTTAGAAAACCATACTAATTGCAACCCAATTAATCAATAATACACACTTATTTTCTAATTGTGAGTACATCGATTATGTCCCAAAAATAAAATATAATTATTTATTTGAGATATTCTGAAAAAGAAAATGGGCTATTTTCTTGAGGGAATAATTACAATGATAACATGGTGTAACAGGTTGAACAATAACCACTAGATAACGAAATCAAAGGTTCAGATCACATCAATGGTGCTTTTATAAATATTTAGCCCCTTGCAAGCAGCGGAATCCTAGCCCTGGGGTATAAACTGCTATGCCACATATGGTTACAACCGTTGCAACGAATAATTACTAATCCGTGTTGAGATCGTCTGCATTTATTTCATGTAACAATGGTCGATAGTAAGCGAAATTGTCATGGCTCAAATGGCATTTTTTTCTCTTCCAAGCATATAGATGTCATAAGGGAATTAAGTTGATGGAAAAATTTCATTACAAATTAAGCTCTTTGCAGAATCATCATATTTCCGAGATAGAGGTTACAGAAAAAAGAAAAGGAAAACAAAATTTTTGTTACCCTGTGAGAGCGGCAAGTAGTTCTTTGATTCGATCAGCTTCTTTTTCATTTCATCGCTCACTGCGGAAAAGCATTGATTTCAGTCAAGTCAGTTACTCGGAAAAACGGTTACAGTAAATATGGATCTTAGAAAGTATGAAGGAAACACTGTTTTCAACCTAATCATTGGTCAAGAATACAATTATTCTATTGTGAGATTATTGATTGTGTCCTCAAAGGAAATGAAACTATAAACTTGAGATCTCTCGATTCTCGAAAAGTAAAAGTGGGACTATCAATTTGAGATTGACGGAGTAGTTTCGCATCTGAACTACGTTCTACCCATCTATATACTGAATGTAAGGAAAAAACAGCATATACTCTCCATAATGAGAAGAGAAAGAGAATCGCCAGTAAAAGTTTACTAATGATGCAGCACAAGATTTAGAGACATACCTCAATGAAGCAAAAATAGGCCGAACTCGTTCAAATATCTCATCTACAGTTCCTAGCGCATTGATCTGCATTTAAAGGCTTGCAAATTACAACCATACATAATTCTGAGAAAAATGTACTCAGCTGACTAAATAAACCAAGATCAAAACTAAAAAATAGGAACATACAGAAATCCATACAACAATATCAAATACTCCTCCATCCCAAATTAAGAATCCCAGGTTTTTTTGGGCCAGGGGTGGGAGGGAGGGAGGGAATGGGGGTTGTCCCATATTAAGAGTTGCACTTCGAAAATCAGTGTTCTAACTTCTAAATCAACAATATGAAGACATGATAATACCTTGTAAAGTTTTCCCTTTTCAGAGTAGTAGTCAACAACAGGGAGATTTAAAGATGTAAATACTTTAAGGCGTTCCTTCACTGTATCGATATTATCATCAATTCTACCCTGAACCAAAACAAAACAATTTAGTTTCCCCTGTGGGGTTTGGGGGAAGGATTTTAATTCATTTGATCCTATAGAAAAATTATGAAATGAATAGGACCTGATTACGGCCTAGCACTCGTTTCACCATCTCTTCTTCGGGCAAATCAAAAAAACACACAATGTTTGGTTCTTTTCCAATCTGCGTTTGAAAATAAAATAGTTAGGACATTGTGATGTGGCATATTTTAGCAAGTAATTGCAAATTATTTTTATTTAACAGTAAAGTACATGGCAATATGTTGGAAGGAGAGCATTTCTAGAAAATATTGTGTAAGAATGTACAGAGATTAACAGAATGAGGAAATATGGACTTTTTCCATAAATCTCTATCAAGAGGAGAAGAAAAAGAAACTCACAATACGTTCATATGTAATGCGGTTCTCTTCACTTCTTGGGAAACCATCAATGAGGAATTTATTACCTTCGCTGGATTCAATTTCCCTTTGGATCAGGTTGATGGTCATCTCTGAAGGAACAATTTTCCCTTTCTTGATTTTGTTGAGAATCATGGCACTGAAAATCATATCTAAGAATCATCAAGGGACAATCACACAATTTCACTCACCTAAGGGAACTTAGTTTCCTTACCCATTTTCACTATTAGATAATATTTCCTTCCTTAGCAGATCTCCAGCACTTAGGTGAGTGAAACCAAAAGTCTCAGCAATTTTTGCACATTGTGTACCTTTTCCACTACCAGGGCCTCCTGAAAACATATCTCACAATTTGAGTCGTGTTCCAAGAGCAATAATAGTAGTTAGCAAAAGCATCATTTTGCACAACTAGTGTTCCTTAACAGGGGATTTTAAGAAAAACCAAAAAAAATAAAAATCTGGCAGTTTCCACTCCCCACTGGAATTTTCCCTTTTTCCCCTCTACGAAAGGAAAACACAAGGATTTAACTGGAGAGGAGTCAGAGAAATTAAAAGTTGAAGAGAGGTATATTTGAAGTTTTCAAAACTTCTCGTGATGAACATAGAATTTTTTAGTCTGCATAAATTTACTCTACGGAAAATCTATTTACAAACTGCATGAGAATTCTGACATCTGGGATCCGGAGGGTTAATATGATTTAAAGTATCAAGTATATATTTACAAACTGCGAAAAAATTACTTACAACTAGTTACAAACCCGTGCGATGCACGGGATGGTATTCAAATTATTATTAAAAAAAATTATGTAATAATGAACAAAAATTGAATAAAATCACTACAGATTCATGTAAAATATAGCCTTAACTATACAATAAAACACACAATTAATTCAAATAATAAAAGCAGTGAAAGCTCAAAATAACGCGGGTAAAATGATGCATTTTCCTATAATAATAATAATAATAATAATAATTCAGTTCATGCTTAAAAAGATAATTTCAAAAAAGAAAAATAAAAAAGAAACATTAAAGAGTACAATAAATAGGGCAACTTCTTCTTGTTCCTTCCATTATACTAATATATACTAAGTATAGATGTCAATATGAAAAATGAAAAATTTTAAAAAATAAGTAAATAAATGTTTCATAATAAAAATTATTTATCACTAAATATTATTATTACAATTCCTAGATTTTACTATTATAATAATAATAAATAATATAGATTATTATGGCAATTATTATAGAAATTAATAAGAGAGAGTGTATTGGTATTAAATGTGTTATTATTACGGCAATTATAATAACAATTAATAAGTGAGAAGATAATATATGATTATTACGGAGGAAATGGATTAGTATTATCAAGGAGGAAATGGATTATTAATGCGGATAATTAATAGGAGAGAGGATGTTACTTCCTCCGTTTTACTTATTATAAATAGGAAAAAAAAAATCACACACCCAATTTTAGTAACATTTATATGTACATATAGTAAGGAAAATAGTACAACTACATAAAAGCACTCCAATAGAAAATAAAAATAATAATAATATTATTAATATTATTATTATTATTCAATCATGTGTTGAGGTAAGGTCAATTACCCAAGACAAAAGCTATGAAAGGGTTTTGCACTTTGGGGAAATCACCTCCTGCCTACATCCAAGCAACAAAATAACGTTATATTAGTAATCTCTCTGACTTAGACATTCAATCACTGTAAACTTGATGCTCCTTGTAAATACAATTTCCATGTGGAAATAATTACATTGCCAATGCCAACACAAATTTATATCAAAATCAAGTCACATGTCACATGTTCACAGATCAACAAATCTGTGATATGAATAACTAATTACATGACTAATGTGGGCACAAGAGACACAAAGCTAAAAGCATTTAAAAGGGGGGCAAGTGATATGTCGAATGGGATATTATTTTTGGGTGCCTTTAAGTTTATTGGATGTTAGTTTAGTTCTACAGATTTTTTCTTAGTCATCGAGTATTTTATGTATGGTGAGTAAATTCAAATATTAGCCCACTTACTATACTTTCTACAAACTCCAAATCTTCTAGCCCCAAACCTGATCGCAATTAGACCTAGAACCATATTTTCCCCACTGCTCAACATCAGCTTTTGTTTAAGATCTTGGCGACCATTCTCACACTTCTCGTACAATGCACATGTATACATTTTTGTATACATATATATACAAAGCTGAAACACTAAACCTAATGGTAATAAAGGTACAGAGAATGAAAGTCCACTGATGCAATGCATAATCCACATAAGGAACCTATGCAACCAAACAATCCTTAGGATCCACAGTTCAAAGACATGGTACTTCAACCAAGTTATGACTTGGCATCAGTATTGCTATTGTCTGGGAAATATGCCATTATACAATAGATGGAGGGCTCAAAAGATATTTTAAATTGTAGCAAATAAAATAAAAAATCCAAATCGGCCCAAGTAGACGAGCATAAAACATCAAAATTGATCAATTGCCGTACTATGGGGAGTAACGAGAGTTTAAACGCATATACAAATATATATACTTATACATACATCTATATATATGTGTGTGTGGATGTATTCATATATATGCTATAGGAAAGAAGATGCACCAAATTTGACGGGCAGTCATTAAATAGATCGCATATGAACAGAGGTAGAAAAGAAGAGGATTGACCCGTGATCCATGGTTCGGAGTATCAAGCACATGGATATTGCAATGCTATGTCAAATCATCTGGCAAGGCTGAGATTTTGTCAGATACAACAGAACCACATGTTGACTTTGCACATTACCAGACAACCAATGCTCTTCAATGTCGAGGAGACATATGCTATATATGTCATGGGCCTCAGACTATGAAGCACAGATACTCCTATGTCTAAGTAAAGGAGATACAGTGTGGCAATATTGTTCAAGCTGAAAATAACTAAGAGGCAATAGTTCCAAAAACATGATGGCCTATTATTTAACATGTAATGTTGCATAAAGCAGAAATACAGAGAAACAAATGTATGTAGCACATAATCAAAGATAATGCTGCTTTGATTTGAGTTAAGAGAAACAGAATTCGCTAGCTAAATGTAATTTTTGAAAATTTGTCTTCTCCAGAGACCATGTTTAAGCATATCTTTGTCCAATGATTATAACTTTTAGCAACTTAGCAATAAAAACAGAATTTACTGAAAAAGATTAGATGAAATTCAAAGAATAGATGTTTGACTCTGAAGCCTAAAAATGGCCAGGAAAAATGAATAGAAGGCAGTTAGATAGTACTTCCGAACTGAGTGATTCCCAGATCTTGAATCCATATGCAGCCTGCGTATGACAAAAAGAAGAGAAATCAATCAAAGTAAGAACTATAAAGTATCTGAAGGGGTTTAAACATTACAGGACTTTGAGAAGAATTGACAAGTATTCAAGAACTGAAGAGTTGGAAGCGTAAGAATAACGATGAAATACAGAGAAATATCCATGTATCTCTTTGCAGCCATGTCATAAAAAAAAGTCATGAAAACTAAACTGAGTAAGAGTTCCAAAGAATAAGCATGAATACTCAAAGCAGCTTCCCATTTTTGATTTATTTGGATCCTTTGAAGATCTTTGGAGGGGCTGGGCCTTTTGTAGCCCTACACTAATTTTCACTTTTTTATTTATTTAAGTCTCTCAAAACATGATGTTTTATTTCTTCAGAGGAAGTTTTTAATGACACCAAATAACTGATTGTTAGAGATAATATTACGAGAAGCTTGATTGATACATATGGTGTATTTGGATTGCTTGCGCTAGTACTTTGAAGATCATATATTAGTAAAATAGTAAGTGCTCTTTAGATGTGTCTTCCAACGACAAGAACTCAAAAAAATAAATACATATATAGCACAAGAGCTTAATGCTGCTGAATGAGAGTGGATTATGATGAAATAAAGATATTGAATGCAATATATAGGTTCATTTAGAATCTAAAGTGTTTTTTAGATTTGTCTTCCATAGTCAAAACTCAGCAAAATATAGAGCAAGCAAAAGCTTAATGCTGCTAGCGGATTTCGATG
This sequence comes from Lonicera japonica, assembly GCA_021464415.1. Lineage (NCBI taxonomy): Eukaryota > Viridiplantae > Streptophyta > Magnoliopsida > Dipsacales > Caprifoliaceae > Lonicera > Lonicera japonica. Next base: position 16,421,919 of record CM038470.1, read on the forward strand.
AAATAAAGATATTGAATGCAACTATTGAAGATGTATGTAGGTTCATTTAGAATCTAGTGTCTAACAATTAACTGTTCGCATGTGCTTTACAATGATGGGGGCTGGAAATCTGTGTTCTATAGAAGGCCTTTCATGTTTCAAATTTTTTATCTATATTCTATAGTTAGACCTCTTTTCTCCTTTTTTAGAATCATCATGATGTTTCAAATGCCATTAAGCTTGTCTGTCCGCATTTTCAAAATAGATTCTTCAATAAACAATGTGTTTCCTCGGAACTTATTCTTCTTTCAACCAAAGCTCTGAATGTATTCTGTGTATTACTGTACAACGTATTTCTGTGATTGATTGTTTAATGGCTATAAAGGAAGAAAACTAACACATAGTCTTACCTTTCTCGGAGCAAGAGGTGCTATTTCTGAAGCTCAATGTCATTTGTGTGGTGACTAAAGTATCTATGGTTCCATAGAGATTTCTTAACTAAATTCGTATTATTTTTTATTTTTTTTAGTATTGACCTCATAAGACAATTGAATTTTTAGCAAACTAAATCAACCGAACATTGAAGACAGGGCAAAATAATAAGCTACTACAACAAATGAGAATAGTATAATAAACTGTCAAGATTTTTGGAATATGAAAATCAAAATACCACTTGAGCTAATATAATTAATCACTAACGATACCAAATACTCTAAATAAACAAAAAAAAAGGAAAAAAGGAAAATAATTTCCTAAAATTCACGACAACGAAACATGAAAGACGTTCAGCAATAGAGAAGAAACTAATCAAGTCTAAAGGCAAACTGGCTCAGTGATTGAAATGTAAAGTAACCAATCCAAATGTGAAAATGAACATGCGAAATCAAATCAGAGAGGTCCCACGAAAAGGGCGTTTTCAGAAACGCCAGCAGGAATTAGTTGAGGGAGGGCGCGCGAAAGCTGGTAAGACGAAAAAAAGAAAAAGAGTACCTGGTGATGGTTGAGGAGATATGATTTGGTGGTGGAGGAGGAGGAAGATGAAATCAACTGAGAGAGTAAATTCACGCGCCTCCACATCTCTCTGGTTTCTTTCTTTCTCTGCTCGCAATTTTATTTGGTTTTGGGGATTCAGCGATACATTTTGTCGAACAAGTTACGAGCCCATGTGATGTGCAGAATGGAGATTATTCAATACTGGCCGAGTAGACTGGTCGTACTTAGGGGGTGAAAAATTTGCACCATAATTGCCGTAGCAAACTGTGTCCTGTTGTACCACTATTAAATTCTATTCAAGTTTGATAATTGTGTAGTATAACGGGTATCATACAATACTAAAATATTATAATACGATATTGATATTAAAAATTATTGTCAACACCATATTATATTATACTGAAATATTGGTAGTGCCATTACCAATTTTAACAATATGCCAAATATCAAATACTCCACAACTCTTAGATCTTTTTTAACACATCATTTAATAGTTAAACGCCATTTAATGGAGCCTTTACAACGTACACTGGTCTTAATAGTTAAACGTCAAGTGGTAAAAAAATTGTTCTTGCTAGGGGAGGAAAGTGTTAGGACTTTTATCAACATGTTTACTTTTGAATGATATATATATATCCAAAGTTCATTATTGATGTACCTAAAAAACAGAAGAAAAAATCCATAATTCTTTTGATCTTAAAATGAATTAGGTGAAATCATTTTCACAAGATTTTTGAGAAGAGCAATAAACTAATAATACCATCTATCAACTTATGGGTGTGTTAATCACTTAATCCTAATTAATCTGATCTCCACCGGAATCAACACTTAATAATATGTGCTTTATGTAAAATGCGAACATGAATTAGGTGAGAAAAACAAAACTAGTATTATTTCTTTCTAGATCATTTTCTTACATTGTATAAGTTTGATTATTAAGTGTTGATTCCCGTACTAGTGTCGCCCTAGTATTAATCTTGATTATAATGTGTTTGAATGATTTACATGGAGAGAGAGAAGGAATTGGGATTGTTTTAAATGATTCATATTTACGTTGAAAACAAGAACTTGTGGGGAAGTAGCTTTTTGGTTTTAAAAAAGGAAAAGAAAAAGATAGAGATGGATTATACAAATTGTACTAAAAAAAAATGGCCTACATATCAAGTGATAAAGTGCTTCACTACCTAAAATATCCTCCCCAAGTTGGTTTTACTTTTACTATTTTACTTCTAATAATATTTGATTTTATTTTTATTATTTTACTTCCAATAATACTTGATTTTACTTTCACTTTTTATCTGATCATTGAGTATTGAGTAAGGGTTTGTTATTCGATCATTGAAGGCCAAGCATAAATCTAATAATGTCTTCCTCGGCCCCTAAGCACCGAGTATTATACTTATACTCGGTCCTCAAGGACATAATAACATGCCCTTACTCAGTATTCAGTGACCGAATAAAATGTAGAAGTGGAACCAAATATTATTAAAAATAGAAATATAATTACCCTTAAAAAAGAGAAGGAAATGATTCATTAAGAAAAAATATTGCAATCAAACATTACTAATACAAAACCGAGTTCCAAAGTCGAAAAGAGTCTCATACTTAATGTAATCAAACATTATTACTACGAAACCGAACCTGAAAGTCGAAAGAGTCTCGTGGTCTTGTTTACATGGTTCAAAGTATCGGCCGAAACCGATCCGAGATGGCCGATACCGAGTTAAAATAGGGGGTGCCGAACCGCTATTATGACTCGATATGATTAAAATCGCGGTATTTCGAATATCACCCATATTTTACCGAAATCACACCGAGTCACTGATATTTCACCGATATTTCGCCGATATTTCACTCCGTATTGAATAATTGAATAAAGTGACTAAAGTTAAAAAAAAAAAAAAGAAGTTACTCCATGTTAGACTTTAAAGACTTGAATTGTAAATTGGTATTTATTGAAAAAAAATATTGATTTGTTTCAAAATAATTTGTTAATCTTCGTTTAATTAAATTAGTAACTATTAAAAAAAATATTGATTTGTTCAATTGTTCCAAAGTAATTTATTAATCTTTGCTTAATTAAATTGGTTTAATCATAAAAAAGAGAAGATTCGAAGAAGGAAAAAAAGAAAGAAAAAATATGCAAGAAAAAGAAACGGAAAATATGCAAGAAAAAAAATAAAGCAAAAGAAGCGTAGGCATCTAGCAGATCTAACTAGGTTCCCTAGTTATGATGAGTATTCTACTGACTATGATCCTCATTCACAAAGCTATCGACGCATTGATGATCAATTGCAAAGCTTAAACTTAGGCCAACACTATTACGGTGGACATGAATATGATTATGATTATGATAGTCGTGTAGATATAGCATTTTCGGAGGCAGAATATCTAATTATGATTTTGGCACTAATTATGGAGGTTTTGCACAAAATTATGCTAGTAGTGGGGGATCAAATAATAGTATTGCTGCTCGCGGTAGTTATTATGGAAGTGGTCATGGAACGTATCATGATGGATCTTTAAGTAGCAGCGATTATCGGGGATTTGGGTACTATCATCACCATGGCCAACCAAATTTTTCTGATTACGGGTCATCTAGTCATTCTTCTCATCCTTAACCGACAAGAGCTAATTCACAACCTCCTTTATATCCTATCACTGGAGTCCTTGAGTAATGATGATAATTAAAATCTATATATCATTATTCTAGGCCTAATTGAACTTATATTTAAGATATTTGTACTTTATAAGATTGTATTGTTATTTATTTATTGAATTATGATGTAATATTTTATTACCAAGTGCGACAGATGATTGTATTTTGATGTAAGTTATGTCATTTGTACTAGATAATGTTATTATGCTTATTTAATTGATTCATCTTATTAATCTCATACTTTAAAAAAAATTATATTTTTTTGTAATTTTTTGGGCCTTTTAAATAATAAATCGGTCCATATCGCTAAAACCGATACCGATATCCAAGTTGAAAATTGAGTGCCCGAGTTGACCTCCAAAATCGCGACTTTGAACCATGCTTGTTTATGAAATGTTGCTTAAAAAATCATTCTCAAGAATTCAAATTTTCATGCCAAGGAAATAAAATATTGAAATGAAACACAGCCGTTGGACTTATCTTTATAGCTTATAATAATGTAAAATTTTCTTTTATCAAAACCAACCTCACAAAAATTATCTATTTGTTCGAAAGAAAGAAAAAAAATAAAAAATATCCCAGCATCTTTGACACTGTCATCCTAAAAAAGAGAAAAAGAAAATTAACTAGTTATGCTTATCGACATTCCAACTAAAGAGCATTTTTTATTTTTTTTTAAATACATAGCTCAAACCTTTACGCTCCTACTTCAAAAGCAAGACCTTTACCACTTAAAGAAAGCTTAAAAAATAGATTGGTATATCTGCAAAGAATAACTGGTGTTATCCATGATCACCGTAAAGTATTGGTACATGCTTATTATGATATACGTTTTGTAAGTGTGTAAATTAGGGCTTCTTTTTAGAAAAACAGAAAAATGATGCACAATTGCGAGACTAAAAAAAAGGTGCTATTATTTACAGCTCTCAATTTTGTTACAAACACCACCATTTATAATCTGATAAAACTCATTTTTCAACACCCCACTTTTTTGTCACAAACACCCTCTCACTTAACAATTACTTAACTTATTTACCCAATATTTAAAACATTAACCTATCTATTTATTCATTTTTTAATAAACTAATCAAACATTAATCCAAATAATTAAACCTATATCTCTCATTTCCCCTATTTACAATCACATTTCATTGCTTCAAGTAAAAAGATAGAGAGAGAATATATTTACTTCTTGATCATTTAAGCTCTCAAAATCAAGAAATTACAATCAAATCGAAGCACAAACATTATTGGTGAGAAGTTTGAAGATTGGATTATGATAAATAAGAAATAATGTTCATGAGATGGTGGATAAATAAGAAGTTTAAAAAAAAGTTGGTGATGAAATTTCACTCCAAAATAAAGCCAAAGATGTATTGTAATTGTTATTATTTGTGTATTAATGTGTATATTAGCTTTCATACATCATTCTACAACATTCAAATTGAAACAAAGATGTAATTCCCAAAACAGAGTATAAAACAAGTTTTGTTCAAGCTTGACTCGCTTTATATAAGGAGAGTAATATAGTTACAACTCTCCTCAAATAAGGCGAGTATGTACAGACACACTCACCCCATGTGAGACGAGTGTGTGTTATTAGGCGAGTTACTTACAACACACTCACCTAATGTGAAATGAGTGTGTGTGAATCCACTCACCTGTCATTAGGTGAATCTAATTTAAAAATACTCCAGTAGACTCTGCACTCCATTGCCTTATATAAGGTGAGTCACTTGCAACACATTCACCTAATGTGTAGTGAGTATGTATGAATCTACTCACATGTCATTAGGTGAGAGACGTAAATGATTTCTTTTTTTTTTCAACAATCGCGGAGGTGGGAGAGGGTTTTTATCAGTCGTCAGTGGCTGTCCTTCGGCGCGGAGATAAGCGATGGAAAAGTTATGAAGGTGAGAGACGAACAGGATAGCTACGAATGTGAAAGTTACAAAGATAAGAGAGGACCAAGAGATCTGCGAATGTGAGATACAAGCGGGAGAATGTGTGAGAAACGAGCTGGAGAAGGTGAAAAAATCTTCTTCTCTTTCATTGTTAATCAATGTTAAGTAATTTTATTTTTAATTAAAGTTTGTATTAACTTTTAATTGGGTGGTAGGTGTTTGTGACTAAAAATTGGCATGAGGGGGTGTTTGTGACAATAGTGGTGTTAGTGACATAAATGGGGAATGTAAATAATAGCCACCAAAAAATATAATTTAATTTAATGTGAAGTTCCCGCAACGTCATACGTAGAGCTCAATCAAATGCAAGTTTGTAATGCAAGCTAAAGTGTGCTATTTTCATAAACCACAAAGGTTAGTATAGCGGCCAGAATTCACTCTCTCATTGCTCTACTCAAAAGTACAAAAAACTCGCAAACATTGTGCTAACAAAATATGAAAATTGTGTTATAGGATGATCAAAATACTTTCAGATACCCTAACATAGTGCTAAAGAGGTCTAGTGCCAAACCACAAATAACTAATGCCAAAGGCCGGATGCGTTATTTGGCATTTTTGGCTCTTGATCCATCAACCCGGGTGCTTATTTCAGCCAGCCTTAGTCCACTCATGAGAGCATAATGTATGACCATTCATTGCATTGCTTACTTTGACAAAAAACCAATACTACTTTAGCAATATCAATTGATTTCCCCTAAATATTAAACACAAAACTTAGTAATATAAGATTTTCATGAAACAACAAAATTCATTCGCAATTTCCTCGACTTCAGAGATCCAAACATAGTAACCTAAGATCCCAATCTTTTCAAGCACTTTGAACTTTGCATGAACCATCAAACTACATTGATTATTTGATTGTAATCCATTCATATATGAAATCTAAATTATAAGAAACATACAGTCATACACACACAAAAAAACAACTAAAATATATGCCAAATAAAAAAAATTAAGCCAGAAAGATAATAGTTTCGAAGCTCCTCCTACACATTGTTGATAAAACTCTCTAAAAAAACAAAAATCTTTACCTATCTATCAAATGAACATGCATATATACAGGCGCGTATTATAATCATCTCATACTTTTTCCCCCTTTTCTATTGCATCAAACAATACTCTTCTCTTCATTTTTTTCTGAAGATTAAGAGAGATGGTTAGAGCATAGAGATATCATCAGCTTCAGTGGTCCGCTTTCACTCGGGCAATTTTCATGGGAAAAAGAGCTTTCCAAGAAAGTAAAGATGAACCCATAATCTGTTTCCAGTAAAAAAATGGACAAAACCTGGAACTTGAGATCACATTTGAGCGGGCCAGCCTCTTTCCGTGATTTAGAATTTTGAGTGCTTGTTTTTGCAGAAGGAACAGCAGATTTTTGATCAAGGAACTTCTGGTTTTGAAGCTTCTACTGATTCTTTAGAACTCTTTACAAGTAAATCATAATTGATAGAAGCCAGTTGAGACAAGTTCTGAATTTAAAAAGAAAGGAGAAAAGGCCATGATCAGTTACAATACGGAATAAAAGGAAACACCAGTTACTCGCCAGGACTCCCCATACCCCATTAACAGGCAACGGGGATCAAGAAACAAAGTTATAAAAGGACAATGCGAGTTGATTTCGTATCTGCACAATGCATCGATTTTGCCTCGAAAAATGCAACGATTTCATTTTCTCATACTGTGTTCTGACTTCTGAGGTTATTGTTATTAGATAGTTTTCTTGAATATTTATGAGCACAATTGACTAAAACAAATTTTGCAATTCATATTAGATACTCCCTCGGTTCCAAATAAATGTCTAAGATTGATGTTAGACTTATAATGTACAAACTTAATATCTCACCTTAAACGAGAAATTACTGAACGAGTACTTCACATTGTGGGTTGGAGTACTGAAGTCCGCCAAATTACCACATTCGTCTGCCTGCTTTAAAACACACAATGTATAGAATTTCAGTCATGAAAACAAAATATCAAGCTTGGCTATTGGCCCTTGCGATGGTATGGTTATATATTTGTTTCAATTTAATCTTTCCTATGATGCATGTGTCATATGCATACAACACACTTCACATGCGGTGCTTACACCACCACCCGTTGTCAATTTTGGCATATGCATAAAACAAAGAAGAAACTATTATATACATGTACTCCCATTATCCCAAATTAAGAGTCTAATTTGACTTCCATACTATTTTATGTACACCATATATTCAACATAATTAATGCCTAATAACAAAACTTGCTTACTATCGTGCAATTTGATACATTAATTAATTATGTATTGAAAACGAAATTGGACTCTGCAGGGACGGAATTGGTTCTGGGCCAGAGGGCTCCAACCCAGTCCAAAAATTTTAATTACCCACCAGCTGTATAAAGAAAAAGGTTACTTGATAGCCCAGTTTACCAGTTTAGCCCTATCCTCTGCCCACCTTATCCAGCCCAGCCCAACCTTTTGCCTTCTTACACCGTCTAACTCTGGCGGTACATATCTATTATTAGACACTATGTGAAAATACATGAACACATTAAACCCTTAGGACACTAAACCCTCTTGTACTAATATCGGATTAACGGATTACTCTCTTAAATTATTTTACCCGATACTAAACCCTAATCATCTTGTACTAATAATAATAAAAAATCACAATAATGCAATTGTTTAAGATAAAACAGGAGCCCAGATGCAATGAATTAAGATATTTATTTTTAAATGATAATGCAATATTATTAATAGTAAAATCACAATATTCTAATGATAAAGACTATATCAAGGACCTTATAACACAATGTAACATATTGAAAACGCATAAACAAGAAAATAATAAACTATTTTTATTTTGAACAGGCTTTGGCTATGTTCAAAAAATTTAAATGACGCTATTAATTTGAGACACCCCAAAATATAATTGTAAAATTATTTGAGATTGACGAACTAAAACTTTAATTTAAATGACAACTAAGAGACTCTTTTTTACTATTCCAAATAAATATACAATGACACTTATACCTTATGATAGCTTTGTTTAATACTCCATCTTTAGCAAAAAATTAATTAATTAAAAGATGTTGAGTAACCCAATGATAATTTATCTTCTATTTTAAGCTCATTTTATTTAACAAAAAATATAAGGACAAATTTTAAAACATATAAAAAAAATTAATGGGCGAAAATGTAAATAAATATCGAACTTTTTGAAAATCTAACAGTTTCTAAACGGGTCTGGGTAAAGGGAAAGGAGGCAATAGTACACGGCAATCTAGTGTCGAGTAAAATAGTTTAAGGAGCAACTCGTTAACTCAACAAACTACAAGGAGGTTTAATGTATTTTCCCCTAAAGGGCTCGTTTGGTTGGAGTTTTTGAATCTAATCCTAAAGTCCATTCATGAGGATTATTTTGTTTGGTTGGAGTTTTACTAGGAATTTAGGGATTCTAGGAATCCTCAATTCCCCCATTTTGCCAAAATCTATTCCTTATAAATTGGGAGGAATCTTGGATTCCCAATTTGAAATCCTTTTTTTTGTCCAAAAACTGTTTTTTTTTCCAGAAAATATTTTTTTCCCAAAAAGTGAAATTTATTTTTTCCAGAAAATGAAAAAAAAATTCCCAAAAAATGAAAAAAAATATTTTTTTCCCAGAAAATGAAAAAAAAAAAAAAACAAATTTCCCAGAAAATTAAAAATATTATTTTTTCCCCAGAAAGTGAAAAAAATTATTTTTTCCCAGAAAATGAAAAATTTTATTTTTTCCCAGAAAGTGAATTTTTTTTTTCCAGAAAATGAAAAAAAATATTTTTTCCAAAAAATGGAAATTTTTATTTTTCCCCAGAAAATGAAAAAAAAATATTTTTTTCCCAGTAAATGAAAAAATAATCCAGAAAATTAAAAAAAATAATTTGCCGAGTTCATTCCTAAAACTCCAACCAACGAGCATTAATGGAATCCAATAAAGGAGGTTTCCTGGCATCTAGAATGCTAATTATTCCTAAAACTCGAACCAAACGAGCCCTAAATGCAAACGAGAGTGATAGTTGTCACACATTTTTAAGAGAGAAAAAAAATAATACTAGCATCAATTGAAAAATGGAAAGAGCCTTCCATGTGTCAGATCAATAAAATAAAGTAAGCAGCTAAACTTCATTTGTTCTTAGAACTAATTTTCCATTTTCTTTTGTGAAGCAGCAGCCATAGCCAATTCCCTAATTTAACTTCTTCACAAAATCATACTTTATTAGTAGATTACTGTTCTTATAAATTAAAATAGTAATAGTAACAGTAATAGTAATAGTTACATTATAACATAAGGTCAATATTAATATATCACATAATCTTATAATTTATTCTAACAAAAACTCTTAATTATGAAAATGTGATAAAAGAATTAATTAAAAAAAGATCTCTCACTAGTCCGAGTGAGCACCTTCCCAACTAGATTAATCAACTTGCTCTGTTACAGCGTCTAACTTTTCTCTCTCTTTTCCAAATACGTACCCTTTCAAAGCAAGTATAAAATATTGCTCACAGCCGCAAGTTATGTATATAAAAATCTCATTTTTTTTCTAAAATAATTAATTTTACTTGCCATTTTTTTAAGGCAAAATTAGTTTCCACAATTTTGTTTTTTAACATTGAAAAATACTTCTATCGTTGAATCAAAACAAGACTTTAACGTCTTTTTTTTTTGAAAAGAAAATGTTAAGTATATTTTTAATTCAGCCCATCCCATCTAAGAATCTTGAGTCCGTCTTGGGGCTCTCAATTTAGGACATTTCAAAAGAAATACCAGGACTCTTAGTTTGGGAGAGAGAGTACTGAAGATTGTTTTGTTACATATATCTATCTACAGACATTTGCTTTAGAATTGATACTTTTTAAAGAGAAATTCAAAAAGAGTTTTGAGGAAAGAGTTTATAATGTGTAGAGCGTGGTCCAATTTTATCAAGGCTTTTGCTCCAATCAATACTTCCTTTTGCATTTAGAGCCGACATATATGCATAGGCGACCTAGGCTTGTGCCTAGGCCTTGCCAATGCAAAAGGGCCCGCTTTTCATATCTACACGAGCTAATTTTTTTCTCTCTCCATTGATCATTTTCTCTCTCCCAGATTTAATTACTGATGTGCAGTTCAAATTCATCTAGGTTACATCTTTTAAAATAATTTATATTATAAAATATTATTTTTGACCAAATTTTTTAAAAAAGTATAATAATCTAATAGTTAAAAATATACATGTTATGATGTGCATTACTTTTATACTATTGGATAAGTTTTATACGCACATCAAAATGTCACATTAAAGTTAAAACACTTACACCAATAATATACACACAATAAACTTTGACATACTAATGATTTTGTCTATAATAAAAATACCATAACTTAAAATAAAAAATTCAAAATTTAATAAAAAATTAATATTTAAAATCTAATAATCTAGATCAATTAAACAAGATCCATCATGATGATATAATTATGCAAAAAAAAAATATTGTGTAATATTTAAGGACGTACATTATGTGTTCGTACGTTATTGGTCATCTTAATCTATCATTTTTAGGACGTACGTTATGTGGTTGAATTATATTCAAAAGACTTTTTAAAAAATAAAAAACAAGTCGATTAAATCCGGTATACTTTTAATTTTTTTCAACATGAAAATGTATTGAACTTACGTTTCAGTTCTTCACAATATTAGACTAGAGTAGACAATTGACTCAAAATAAACTGATTGATTTTGTCGTTACGTGGTTGGATTATGATCGAAAGACTCTTTAAAAAATTTAAAACAAGTCGGTCAAATCCGGTATACTTTTGGTTTTTTCAGCATAAAGATATATTGAACTTACGTTTCAGTTGTTCACAACGTTAGACTAGACTAGACAATAGACTTAGAATAGACTGATTGATTTTGTCGATTTAAATTTGTTACGCGTTAACTTTTTTATCATATTATTAGATTTTTTTTTATTTCACCGTGCCGGATGGCACGGGTATATCCTAGTATTATATTAATTTACTTAAGATTATGAGGACATGCCAATTTTTTTGCGTACGGCCCCAAATGGCCTTGGGCCACCTCTGTTTGTATTATATGGATATAGATAGAGAGAGATATAGTGGAGATAATTAACAAGTAATGATGTAAAAAGAGGAGACGTACATCTTCATCTTGTACAACGCTGTAAGAACTGCTGCTGCAAGAGACGCTAGATGTGTCAGTCATGTCGTCAAAGTCACTAGCTCCATGGACATGTTCATCTTCGGGATTCCAAATGTACCGGCTCATAAAATAACTAGTGTCAAGAGTTTCAGTCGATGGTATGAACGCAGCCTGCAGATTAATAAGGAAACTTTTGTCAGTGTTATAAAGTTGTCGACAATTAGAAGCAAGTTTTGTGGGGTGGGGGTAGCGGAAAGGATGAGAGGTAACGAAGGACCTTCTGCCTTGCAAGTGTGTCCCAGTTGATCCCATTAAAAAAAGCATGCCTTTTTACCTGCGAAAAAAGTAAAATATGTGGTTTTCTCCTTAGTATTATGTGCATCATTATTTGTCTGATTACGGGTGGGAAAATATTTACCTCTCTAGCCCCCGTCGCACCTAATCGTTGGACTGGATTTTCCATCAGCAACCTGAAATGAAGCAAAAAAATTTACTTATGTTCAAATGTAGGCTGTGTTTTTCATGCAAATGAGATGTTTCGTGCATGTTTGGTTAGTATCAAAAATGATGAAAATTAACTGAATTGCTTTGTGCTGTGCAGTTGATTTGCATCAAATATGGAAAAAAGTGTACAAGTAAATCAGTCTTTTCCTTTACAAGGCCACATACGTCTTACATTTTCCTTGCAAATCAATCCCTCCCTAGCATTTCACTTGCTAGCTCTTAATTCTCAGAGGTGAAGGATCTTAAATCACTCAGCAGAGTGTTTCTCTTAAGTTGGTTCTAAAATTAGATACAGCGTAGCTTTTGTAAATATTTGCATTTTCGATGTGATGCCTAATATGAATGCTATATAATGCAACCACAAGTATTTACATTCAATGCATCAGAGCAAAAAATAGCAACTAAACAGAGCGTGTTAAAAATCACACTGGTTGCAGAAGTAGATTTTATGATGGACACTTAAATCATAACAGAATCATGAAAGTCTATCTTTCATATGAATTTTATATCATAATTTTTTTGTTTCATATTGTAACTCCTCCTACAAATGCTTTTTCTTAATTTCTTAAAAATCAACTTATATTTGTAAGTTTGATATTTATTCATTCCTATAACCAAGCACTGATAATAATAATTCATGAGTCAAATAATTTTAAATATCCCAGTAGACAATGTACTGACGTTGAAACAGAAAGACTCGACACATAGAGGCAATAATTTGAGACCTTACTTCGTCAATCTTGATAGACCTCTTACTAGGAAGGACTAGCAGGGTTGTTACATCCACTAGGGGTGTGCAGAAAAACTGAATAACCGGCCCGAACCGAACCGATTTAGCCAGTTTTTTAAGGTTTTCGGTCTAGTTCGGTTGAAAAAAAATGAAAACTGAAAGGGGTCGGTTCGGTTGGCGGTTAGTGGGGTTCCGAAACTAGTAAAAACCCCGAACCGAACCAATATGACACTTGTCTTGCTCCTATTGGTTAGTATAAGTTTATTTCTTTTTAATATATAATTATAAATGTATATATATATATGATAAATATTAAATATATAAGAAATATATAAACTAAAAAGTGAAAATCATTTTTTTTATAAACAAAAAAATTTTAAATATTGATTTATTTTAAAAAGTGAAAATTATAAATGTCTTGCTCCTATTTGTTTATTTCTTTTATAAAAAATTGATTTTGATGTCATGGCCTAACAATTTAAAATATGCCCAAAACAGACAAAAACCAATTAACCGAACGGACCACAGCCGATTTTAGGTGGTTAGCGGATCAGCTCAATTGACCATTATCGTAAACCCAACAAATCGGTTCAATTGGCGGTTAATTCACACAATTCGGTTAACCGTACCGTGCATGCCCGTAACATCCACCCTATATGCCCATATGGTCTCCTTTAAGTGTACCCTACAACTTGCCAAAGTCACTAGCCATTTGTTATTCCCATTCTGTCAAAAAAAAAAAGTCTCCTTTGAAGTCAAAATATACCTCCTACAATATTGTAGCATCCTCCAAGGAAATCTTAATCCATCAGTAATCGTAGGCTCTAATCATCTACCCATCTTTTCCAAAGTGTTGGAAATTGTTTTACCTTATTGAAGTTGGATAATACAACCAAAAACAATAGGCAATGAAGGTAAGCGATGCATGATTATTAATTGCCTGGCCACGATTAAAATTTCCCTAATATTTATGAGTGGCCAATAATAGGTTTACTGGAAAACGTAGTAGAAAATCGAAAGGACACCTCAAGCACTGATGTACATCCTCATAAAGAATCAACAGCGCATTTGAGGAATTCTAGCTTTACAAACTCTTTTTGATGTTATCCAAAAAGTGCCTCCCCCATTAGTAATTGTGTTCCATGCAAAACAACTCCATGGAATTCTTGCTCGATGTTATTCAGTTTTCATAGGTTGCTCGATTGAGGAGAGGGAGTGAGGGACTGATAAACCGGTCCTTCAGGAGAATAGCTAGTAGGTCCAACCATTTTTCATGCTAAACAAATCCTTCTTCTAGCTATATGCAATAGGATACACATGTCGATAATGATAGGCATACAAAGAATACACATAAAATTAGTACACAATATGATTGGTCAGCTATTGAATTGGTAAATTAAATTAAATAATTTCAACTACTTCCAAGTAGGCCCATTTCTTGACCAATCAAATGCATTTTGTTTACCAATTTTTTATGTACAAAGAGAACACATGAAGTTGGAATACAAAATGATTTCTCAGTTACTGAATTAATGAATTGTTAAATTACATAAAATAATTTCAACTACTTCCAAGTAGGCCCATTTCTTGACCAATTAAATGTATTTTGTGTCCAACTTTTTGTGTGCCCATATGTCTAGCATTAATCCTAATTTTAACCCGCACCGCAAAATAAATCATAAAATTTCTTATTGCAAAAACTTACTTGTTGATTAAATCATGTGCTTCATAGCTCATTTCCTCAGGTACTTTGGGCCAGGGTATGTCCCTGTTCATAATATTGTTAAAAATTTGCTGCAAGAGAATAGGTTCCATTAGTTTTCAACTGTATGTTCATAATTAAGGGACAAGATACAAAATAAATACTGGATCAGGGACAAGAGAATAGGTTCCATTAGTTTTCAACTTCATAAGTGCATTTCCGATATAGATCAAAAGGATCTAAATTTCAGCAAGTTTCAACTTAAGACAAAATTTATTGGAATTTGATAAAAACAGTTGATCCAAAGCATATCAAGCAACAATTGACCATTCTTATTTGGTGCATAACCAGTGTGACATTCTTCCTATACACAGTGCACATATCCTACTTGGTCAACCTTGGGGTTGAGGATTTTGTTGTGGATCTTGATAAAGAGGCAAAATCCTAAGCTTCCAAAACATGAACTTGGGCTAATAAGGTTAGTACCTTCTAATACCCCAGGAGACAATTCAGCCTCATGTAAGGATCTTATTTCCACCCCTTTGGACACGATGCCAGTTAGTCTGCCCAAAGTTGAGAAAGCGGTTGAGCAGTTAAAGAGATTGAGAAAGAACTCAAGAAGCAATTAAAGAAATTGAAAAGGTAGTTGAAGAAAGTGACTTTATGATTTAAGATGATCCTATCATAGCCATGCCGAGTTTCTTCCTCTTTCCGACAATTGCAGTGACTAGTGAAGATGCCTCAAGAGCTTTAGCAAGCTCATCACTCTCACTGTTTTATTCGCCGAGCTCAAGTTTTTATAAATGTTGGGGAGAATGATGAGGAACAATAGGCATTAATAAAGGAATATGGATTTGAATTATATACATTAGTGTTTAGATTATTAGATTTGGTAATAACCGTAGTTCATGGTAAGCTTTGACTTTGGACTTCCTAGACATGGAAATCACGCAATGCGTGTACGTGGATATCTAATTTAGAACGGGAAAAAAAAGACAGGAATTGAGTAGGTTTAAGGATTAAAATTTAAAACTATTCTTATTAACCAGAAGGTTGCAGGGTCGACCCTCATTACTAACATATTTTTCCCACATTTGGTGTCATAACCAAATGTGATAACTTTGCTTTTATAATATATATAGGCTAGCTTTACTTCAGGGATTTATTTAGGACAGCTTTGATCTATGGATTCATTTGCCGTTGCCAAGTGGGTATCTTCTCCCTCCTTCCACCTATTCTAGTTCTGCATCAGAAATTAAAGAAATGAGGCAGCTAAGTCGTCCCAAAAAGGAAAGCGAGTTTCTTAACTAGAGAAGAAGGTAGGATTACTTACCAAAGAAAAGACAGTTTCTCAAATATAACAAGTTCTTTATCACAATTCTCAATTAAGTAATATCACCTGTACCCTGAACTCCAAATTGAGAAGCTGCCCCACATTTTTCTAATCTCAATATGGTTTTAAAACTAACAAAGTTTTTCTGGCCTTTTAAATTTCTAATCAGTGACCTACAAACACACCTTGAGATAGAGTGGAATTTTATGATGAATAAACTAAATTACTATTATACAAAGGGCTAATGTATTTAAGCGGAGGAATATTTAGAGACTCAACAAACCATTTTGATGCAAACATTAATAAATCAGAAAACAAGTCACATTAATTACTGTGTTTTGCATAAACATACCAAGATGAAAGTGACTGCAAATTTCAGATGGCCTACCTGTGGATGTGCTGCATTAAAAGGCGGGATTCCTACAAGGAGTTCAAAAAGAATAACACCAACAGACCACCAATCCGCTGTGGCACCTACAATAAGGATTATGTGGACAATAGACGATCAAAACATATGTATTAAGTGTAAATTGCTAAGGCTTAATTACGCATAATGACCATATTACCCTTAAATTTATTTATTTATTTATTTACATTATCTAATTGTCATAGAATAATCAATCAAAAATAGTTTGGACTGCATTTATTAATTTAAAAAGAATTTGATGCTACTAATTATTTAAGAGTGGAAAATAAACTACAATTGTAAGCAAAATAATTATGTTGTTAAAAGAACCTCCATGTTCTTCCCTTTAGAAATTAATTTTAATATTACATTTTAGAAATCAAATTTTAGACAAGTGAAATGAAGTTAATAAATATACACGTATAACATGGGAAAAGTAACGATAATGCTTTTTCTGCTCACTATTGTATGTTAGGGGAGACTCGTGTAATGTCAAAACCACGGGGGACCTATACATAATTAAGACTTACTACAAGTGAAAAAAGTGAAATATCGAGAATATTAAATTTGAATAAAAGAACTAGTTCATGTAGCATGTACTGTCCAATCTAATTAATAAAAAAGTTGATTTATACTTGGGTAATTCACTAATGGCAAATTTAGAGTAAATTACCTACTTTTTGATAAGTTGACTTAAGTATCCCATTAAAAATGAACAGGTACGTGCTATGCACGTGAAGTCCAAACTATGATGATTACAACTCTAGTTACGCCACGTTTAAAAATTAGACTTAGCTACTTCTTGTAAATTTGTTATTAGACTTGAGTACTTTTTGTAAATGTGTTTTTTTGACCGAAGTATTTCCTAAATAAACCACAAGAAAACTAACTACTTGACCTCACCTTTTTGTAACAAGTGTATGTCATGATGATTAAAGCTCCAACACAAACATATTCAAAGAATGAAGAAGAAATTCGAATAAAATTGGTAGAAAGGTTTAAAACCCTAAGTTCATCATGAGAGTCCCTTGTTACAAAGAGGTGTGAAATTGTTGTTTTTCTTGTAATTTATTCATGAAGTACGTCATTCTAAATAACAAAATTATAGATAGCACCCAAGTATAATAATGCATTCACGGGAAGTAAGTCTAGTTTTTAAATGCAGGTAACTAGAGTGGTAACCATCCTACTTAAGAAGTTACGTTCGTAGCACGTGCCCATTAGCTTTTAACAGGCCTTAACGGTAGTAGTACCTAACTCTAATTCCTCAAAAAGGAGGTACCTTAGTCTAAATTTGACCATCAGTGAGGTGCCTAAGTCTAAATAACCCCTCAAAAAATCAGCAAATCCTATTTCGAACCATGTCCCATGCCGAGAAGTATCTCGGGTGCCAAGTAGTCAGGGGTGCCAACAACTGAATGCTTTTGGCGATGTTCTCTTTTCAAAGATGCCTCTTTTGGTTCATCGCGTTGAAGAAAAGATGTACTGTTTACTGATTGAGCCGATAAGTCATCTGTGCTATTGATTAGACCTACCTTGGAGAGCCCGAAATCTGTCAACTGTAACATACAGGCATTAGATTTGTGAGACGTGATCTTGTTATCAATCACGTAACTGCAAAAACAATAGAAGTTGAATAAGATAACCTAAAATTGCTCCTGTAAGAAGTCGGGGCCAATTATGAGCATGGAATAGGTGAAAAACATAATCTTTTAGTTATTTTAATTTAACAATCACGTTAAAACCAACGGGTCCGTTTTTGGTATCCAAGCTATATGTATGTGTGTGAGAGAGAGAGAGAAAGAGGGAGAGTATGTGTGTGTGTGATTGGTGTAATGCAGATATGAGACTGAAGAATTCGGGTGAATAAAGAAAAGGAAAAGCAGAGAGTTAGAAACGAAGGGAAAAAACACAGAATTTTATAGAATTTTTGTGATTCTAGTGAGGTTCTGGTTTTCTTTTGTGAAAAACGAGTTACTTCTTTTCAAAGGCTACAAGAATTTATGTTATTGAATGTGCTAAAGCGTCAATTCTCTTAAAAGTTTGCAGTTAAGTAATGGGTTAACGGTGTTTATAAGACTGACACAAAGAAATGAACCGGAAAGAATATAAAACAATGAACAAAATATGGACCTTGATGTGACCATCTGGGCCTATCAATAAGTTGTCTGGCTTCAAGTCTCTATGAATGACATTTAAAGAATGCAAATATTCCAAAGCAAGAACCTGGAATTATTAGATCAAATATGTATGACAACCATGAAGCGGCAGAATAGAAAAAGGAATTTTGAGAAAAATACACATGAATAGACTAAAGAGGGTATTTTGACTTTGCCCCCCCCCCCCCCCCCCCCAAATTTTATATGCAAAATCAAACTTACCCCTCTATTTTCATAATTAATAGATTTACTCCCGAGCATGTGGAGAAACTCAAAAATTTACATAAAAATCAAGAAAGGAGGGCAAAGTCTAATGATTATGAAATAGGGGGCAAAGTCAAAAATAGGAATATGTTTAAAAAGTTAGACATTTGCTATTTTTACGAAACTTTTTGAGTTTTCTCAGCATGCATGGAGAGCAAAGTCTAATGATTATGAAATAGGGAATAAATCTAATTTTGCATTAAGGATAGGAACAAAGTCAAAAAAGCCCTAGATTAGAACAGGGAAGTAAGCATGTCCTTACAAGTTCCGCAACATATACACGTGCCATATCTTCTTCCAAGCAGCCAAGATTTCTCAGCAAAGAGAAAAGATCTCCTCCATTTAAGTATTCCATGACCAAATACAGATTTTCCCTACATGTGAAAGAGTAGAAAAATCGGACCTGTTCATCATCAAATTTTGATCGATTAATAAAGTATTACCATATGCAGGAAGTACTTGAATGTGTTATAGATTTTTGTGGGACTCACTACAAATGGATTGCGAACCGATATTAGGATATCACGCTCAGCCAAAATGCTTTCAACTGCATTTTTACGAATCATATCAGCCTTTTTTAAAACCTGAAAAAAGTTTAGTAACACAAGTTTTCAGGAAAATATTAAATCACTATGAGCTGCGTAAACATTGCATGTGTTCTCACATATACGTGATAGTGCATGCAGTAGCTAAGATGAAATTTAAGGAGAAGGAACCGGCTCCAATTAGAGCTGGCAACTTTTGACATGACAGCTATACAAATTCGAATAGGAATAGTAACAGGTCTGGTTTGGCCAAACCCAAACCCTATCAGCCTAAAAATATGACCAACCCAAATTGGGTATATTTTAGAAAAACCTGAATGTCCAAACCCACACCGCCCCTCCTTTACCTGTCTCAACCCGTTGTAATTATCTTCTATACTATTAAATGCACGGAGGGTTTGGTGTGTCTGTAAAATTTCTAAAACACCATTCTTGCGTTAGAAAATATAACTAGATCCAAGATTCAAACCCATGACCTAAAGTAGGAAGAAAACATACCTTAACCACCTAACCAAATGCTACCCCGTGTCCTTAAGGTGTTTTAAAAGTTTACATAATATCATGAATTACCAAGTATAGCACGCGCATCACATGTGCCATGGGTTCTAGTATGCTATAACGAGATTATTTAAAGTAAAAAAAACCTAACATATTAGGGTCAGGTCGGGTCAAACAGGTTAAATTTACATTAACAAGGATAATTTAGAACCCATACCCACCTCGGTTCTAAAAACCTCGACCCTAGATCAAAACCCCCCGGGGTTAGGTTTTTTTCCATCCCTAGATTCGAATGCAGCAGAAGGTTGCAGGTTAGGGTCTTACGGACTACCCTTAATGGTTTTGGATTGGTAACAGGGTGACCCGTCGGCAAGCTTAACAAACAGGTTACAAAACACGAAATTAACTCTGCACGAGTGCACGGGTATATATTGACCAATTATTCACACAACCCAGATATAACACAATCTGGACCGGCCCTGACCGGACCCTTGGCAGGCCAAATTCCAATACTCATTTTAACTGATCAAAAAGTAGGAAGGAATTCGGGGCTAGATAGTAAGGTGATCGCTTAGGGAGAAGCAAAAAGAACCTATATGCCTGATTGGGTCCAGGGAATGTTTGAAAGGATCAGAAAGGAAGTTGTATATATATATACACATATTAAAACATATGTCAGGCTTGAATCCACATCACCAATGGCAGATATAGTATCTCTGCACCTCACTCTAGCTCTCAAACCCCAATTCGCCTTTCTCTCTCTCTCTCTCTCTCTCTCTCTCTCTCTCTCTCTCTTTGTACTCAAACCACAATAACTTTCTACCCACTTTTCTTGTAGATTATTCTTTCGTTATGCATGTAAGACAGTAGATTGAAATCATTGAATTTCAGGATTCTTCACGGATATTTTAAGATTCTTCAAAATTAAAACAAGAATCTATATTTAAATTTAA
The DNA here is from genome assembly GCA_021464415.1 of Lonicera japonica. Lineage (NCBI taxonomy): Eukaryota > Viridiplantae > Streptophyta > Magnoliopsida > Dipsacales > Caprifoliaceae > Lonicera > Lonicera japonica. Next base: position 16,442,773 of record CM038470.1, read on the forward strand.
TTTAAAAATAAGACTGGGAGAGAATTGGGGAAGAAGAATCAGAATTCACTTCAGGTAAGATTCAGATTCTTGGACCGTATTGAAAATACATGCTTCATATGTAATCACAATGTCAAAACAACATACTACCACGTTCCTAAACCGCAGGATAATTTAGTGGAGCTGGAAACCAGATGCATTATGAAATAAAGGATTCTCCTGAAATACTTGGGGTGCATTTGATAAAAAAATTGGAAAATGAGTGAAAGAATATTAATTTAATGAGAAGTTAGAAAAAGAGTGAAGTGATTTGGTGAGATGTTCTATTGATTTTCAGTCGTTTCATACAATCTTATTCTTTCAGTGATGGGTAAGAAAAAATTTCCATGATAAAAAAATAGATAAGAGAGAACATCTCATCAAATCACTCACATGTTTTTCCAACTTATCATAAAACATAATTGCATTTCCAATCATTTTCCAACTTTTTTATACCCTTAGGCTCCATTTGATTGCAAAGTGGAAAAGAAAAATTAATTGAGTTAGTTTTGATGAAAAGATGGAAAATAAATTGAGTGATGGAAGTGATATCCTCTTGATTTTTAAGTTTTTCTATGAAGAAATTTTCTTTGTTTGGTGGTGAGTAAAACTTTTCCACAAAATATATTAAAGGATAGAGGATGTTAACATATATAATATATATTTACTATTTGTCATTTATATCGTTGCCATTTATAAGAGTTCACTAGCAATATCTAAATCTTTAGATTTACTAGATTTTTATATTTTCTTTATTTATATCATTCTCATAACCCTATATAAAGGGTCTTCATTGTAATAGTTTTATATCAATCAATTCAATAATATTTATCTCTTTTCTATATCTTTACATGGTATCAAAGCAATTAGATCCTCATATTTTGAGTTCTAAATTATAGTTCCACTATCACCGGTGGGCGATACATATTGTCGCCTGCCGGACCACCTTCGGCGCTAATCCACCATTCTCTTTCACCGTCGTCAAAACTACAATCGCTACTCAACCAATCTACCATCATCCTCTAGCCTCACCTCCTCCTCTTGCTTTGTCTCTCAACCTAAACCATCAATCAAATTCTACCATCTCTTGGTGGCCTTGTTTCTTTTTCTTTCCATCATCTATTTTCAAACTCAAGTTAATGATATCAAACCCTAGCCGCTGTGTTTCCATCCTAGCGCGTAAACCCTAGCCGCTGTGTTTCTATTCCAGCGTGTAAACCCTAGCCGTCGCCATTCCCTTCCATTAAAACCCTAGCCGCTGTGTTTCTGTTCCAGCGTGTAAACCCTAGCCGTCGCCATTCTCTTCCATTAAAACCCTAGCCACTGTGTTTGTTCATCGACTTGATCTACTTTCAAGACATACTTTCCAAACTCAAGTTGGTATATTACCATATTGAGTTTGAGGGGGATGTTAACATATATAATATATATTTACTATTTGTCATTTATATAGTTGCTATTTATAAGAGTTCACTAGCAATATCTAAATCTTTAGATTGATTAGATTTTTATATTTTCCTTATTTATATCATTCTCATAACCCTATATAAAGGGTCTTCATTGTAATAGTTTTATATCAATCAATTCAATAATATTTATCTCTTTTCTATATCTTTACAGAGGATATATACTCATAAAATGAGTAACATTTCTCACCTTATTTTCTATCTTTTTACACAAACTAACTAAATTTATTTTCCTTTTCTATCTTTGCTATCAAACGGAGCCTTAAATTACATAAATTGTTCATCCTTTCATTAAGTACAGAGTTTTTTACCTTAATAGCAAATAAGTCACCAGTCGCTGTTTTCCTGGCCAAGAAAACTCGTCCAAAAGCACCTCTGCTGATTGGTTTTATTATTTCAAAATCTTCAATAGAGGTTCTGTCCTTGGAACATGGATTAATAGGGCTTGCGCGCAAACTACGATGTGTGTCATCCTCAACTGAACTCTCTTCATCAGCCATAGTATTTGACGATTCTAACTTCTCATCTTCTATCTGCCCACAAAGAAGTACATACTTCTCCCTATAGTTCAAAAACATATTAATGAAATTTAGAAATAACTTAGTCACATGTAAAGTAATTATCCAACCCATGATTACAGAAGCAATAACTATACTCCCTCCATCCCCAATAAAGAGTCCATGATAGACTTTCAGATTTTTTATGAATGCACTAATTTCATTACAATCAATGGTTTAGAACAAAAATTGCTTCTCGTATAAGTTTTGGTACGTTAATTATGTTTTAGAAACGAAAATGGACTCTTCATTTTGGGATATCCCAAAAAGGAAAAAGTGGACTCTTGGTTTGGGATGGAGGCTGTACTTTGACTTCATCATAGAAATTTACTTGGAACGTATCACTGAAAAAATGACAACACATTTTGAACAGAACAGAAGAAACATTTGGTAATAAGTTTACATAGAAAGTCAACTCACTGCAGAAGTTTCTCTATACGTCTCCCAAAAGTTTCAACAACAAGGGCATCAACCTTCCTATCTTGAATGGCATACTTTAGCTCTTCGAGACGATCAAGCATAAACTCCAATGCACTATACTCATTAGTGTTTACATTGGCTATAGATCGAGCTATATCCAATAGCTTACTAATCTGCATTTGATGAGGCAGTTAGCAACGTCTTGCCAACAAGAGTTCCAAACCATGAAGAAACCAATGATCATATATAAGTTGTACCAGTACAAGACTTTTATGAAAACTTTATCAGTTCAAAAATAGGCAGGGGCGGAACCAGGGGGACAGAGCGGGCTGCAGCACAGGGCAAAATTCTGAAAAATCTACTAACCCTACTAAAAAAAATAAAAAAATTAATATAAGCCCACCCCTTTGTTAAATTTTAGCCCATCCTTTGGCCCACCTCAAATATTATAAGCCCACTAATTTATATAACTCTCTTAAACTTATATAACTCACTATATGATTATATTTTTAATTTTATTTTTTATAATTTTTTTATCTATTACTATTAGCTCACCCCTTGGAAAAATCCTGGGTCCGCCTCTGAAAATAAGATAGAATGTAACTACATACTGGCTAAAAACTCGTGCTAAATAATGTTTGCAATAAAGAGGAAAAGGAAGATCAAAATTACTAAGAGGGTTGAAACAATGTGAATGTTTGGATCACTTGGGGCAAAAACGTCACTCGTTCTCATATTTTGGAAAAACGTACGGACAGTAATGTTTCTGTGTTAAACAATGCTTCAATTTTAGAGCACAATGTAAAACAACTTTGAAGAGTAAATTCAAAATTGTCTATAAAAACAATAGGATATTTTTAGTGTTTTTAGAATTAGCTTACTATAAAATGGGATAGAAATCACCTGATTATCAGTTGCATTGCCTCGAACTGTTAAATACTTAAATCTCCCTGATTTACTTAAATGGTAGAAACTGCTTTATATACTAAACAATATGTACTGTCAACTGCCTTAACCGGTTAGAGATTTGCATCTTTATTACTTAATTAACCTCCAACTTAATCTTCATTGCTTTGCATTGTTTTTGAAAAAAAACAAAAAAAAAAAGTCAGGATATGATACCTAGCTACAGACCTAACTTGTTATTGGCTTGATACATAGGAATTAATCGCTACCTGCTGATAATTTTCATGCTCAGATATGGTTCTCCTTCCACTCAGTAGCAATTCAATCTGATTCGTCCGTGGGGTTAATAAAGGCGATCGAGGCGTCAAGCTTCCCCCCGATGAGGCTCGCTTACCAAGATCAGGTGTCGAAATGCCACGCGGCTCACATGACACATCATGCAAAATGTTGAGATCGTCCATAACAAATGCATTAGCAGCTTCCGGAATACATTCTAGCATGTCTTCAGAGCACCGACGGGAGTGTCGCTTAGGTGGCAACTCGTCCAACTCTTCAGGTATACTAGTGGTAGACACTCCAACAACCTCGGGACTTCCTACTACAGTATCTGTGCTTTTTGGTGTCCAAGATTCGAGTATCTTTTCAAGGGTTTCTGAAACTCTATCAAATCGTTCATTTACAGTTAGACCTTTTAAATCGCATCTATCAGCAATTGTACAAATTCTGGAGTGCTCTTCTACATATACAGTGGGTATTTCAACCTCGCAAATACGGCATATCAACGAATTCTCATATGATACATTTTGCCGATCGCCCCAAACTCTCCACGCAACCTTTTGTACTTTCAGCGATGCCTCTGAATGTTCAGGAGGGCATGATGGGGCATATAAATTCTCAACGTTTTCAAATACCATGGTCGTTTCCTCTTTACTAATCTTGGAAGTGGTGTCAATGGTATCGACACGTTTCCGGTTCTTTTCAGGTGCGCATGGAAGTTTCTTCCAAGATGACATCTTGTAATTGCTTGTAGATGAAGAAACAGTTTTACCGGCACTAATCTCCTCATTGTCAACCTCACTACCTAAGTTTTGATTTACTTGGTCTTGTTTAATACCCAGATTACTTTGCTCCCGCCCATGGGCCTTCTTATTTATTCTCTCACTTGGTTCCTTCCCAGACAATGAACTGAAGTCCTGAAATTGAGGACTAAGAATTTTGTCATTATGGGGTCCAAGGTCACTGAGTTGGTGAAAACCCAGAGTGGGATCGTCTTCATAACAGCACTCCTTGTGAAACTGCACAAGCCGAGTGCATCTAGTGAGTATAAATAAAAGGCGGGTGTGGACTTGTTTCAAGGTACCCATGGGTAGCTCTTGGCGGCGGTCATCAAGATTTTGAACAATGAATTCACACTTTGCCCAAAAATCATTAGGTGGCATTTTTGCACACTGGCTAGCTATTACCAACAAATCCTCCAAGCTCTCTTTCCATTCTGGGTGAGATTCTGAAGTTTTTTCAAGTATACCCACCAAATCACCAGCAAAGATACCTAAATCAGAGCTGACTTCTTCCTTTAACTTTTCAAACTTTTCCCTGAGCATCATCATAACCTCCTGGAAAAATACACATTGGAAATGAATGAACCTATTGAGAACAATTAATCAACAAGAACCTTATATAACATAAAGTGAGGGAACAAGCAATAGATCTGAGACCTCCATGCGCCCAAATGCACGAGATTTCCAGAATGGAAGTGGTCTAACTCCTTTGGAATTGAGTTCATGCGAGAAACTCTTAATATCTGGAGCTTTCTTTTTGCGACCGCTAGTAACACGTATTATGGCCTGGAACCGTGGAGATTGCATTTCCTTTGCAAAAGTTGCATGATGACCCTACAATGAGCACAATGATAAGAACCAGGGCTACCTAATTCGTCAAAAAGAGAGAGGATGAAATAACCAATAATCTAATATTCAAATGTTACCTCCCACCCCGGATTGAGTGATGATGGGAGTCGTAAGGATTTAGATTGACTCCATAGTTTTTTTCCTGTAAAATAGTTATAAAGGGTACTTGAGGGATAAACTTATTACAAATTGCATAGAAATTTGAGGGAATAGCAGATAAAGAATATTGGGAGGTAATGTTTTTTCGTGTTTTGGACTCATGAAAAAATTCAAAGACCAGGAATCTAATCAATGAGTAAAAATATCACTTTGATAGTACCGGCAAAAAAGTTAGTATATAACTTTTATCACACTGACTAAAATTCTAGGCCACCCTTCGGGGTTTTCAACCTAGCAATTTCAGGAATCACGACATCATCTAACATTTGTTACTCGAAGGAACTGATTGATTGATAGAGTCATCTAGGCCTCCTTTTGGCTTTTTCAACCCAGGCAAGTTCAGGAATCACATATATAAATATTAGTTATAGCTGACCGGACTTACTGTAGCCGGATTGATGGAGTTTTCTAGGCAGTCCTTTGGCCTTTCATCGTGGAATCAGTAATTCAATAGATAAATAAACAATTTTTGGGTTACCTGCTGGATGTAGAGGTTGGAGAAGTTTGTTCTCAGGTTAATGGATCACGCTGCTTATGTATTTCTTGTCCCTAACAGCTAAGGTACCAAAGGTGCACAAAAGCTTAAGCTGAGCTACCTTACCTCTGGTACCATTAAAAGCTTAAGCCCTTAGGTAGTGGGCCATACTATTCAACATGAACTATATCCCGGATGAAATTTTGTATTTCTAAGGTCCTTCGAATTCTAGTATTGGCTCCTCATTCCCAGTAAATATGAAATATACTAATCAAAATCTTAATACTTTCCAATCGTAGTAGCAACTAAAGAAACAATCCACATATTTTAGTTCATAAATCATAATTCACATTTAAAATTAGGTGCAGATATGCCGTAAGGGTCCGTTTGTTTCTTGAACCTCGGATGGCTGAATTATGAACAGTTAACGAACGGACATCTGAAATATATATTTTATTTATTTTGGTTCTAAATGCTTAGTTCTAAATGCTGAATAAACAACATTTTATTATTTTACCCTTAATATTATTGAAAAAAATCATTATTAAAGCTAAATTAAACACTCAAAATAGGATTTGCCATGCTGAATACTTAAATTTAATCTAATTCAGCGTTAAATAGGTAAAATCGCGTATAAGCCAAATATAACGAACGACCTTGCTCTGTAGAATTTGGAGGAAGAGGAGCTTTGGAGAGATAATCAAATCCATCTTTCCCCTTATTAGCATCACTAGCACCGAGATTCGAAGGCTTAGATGACGTGGAATTCAAAAACCTAAGAAGCGCATGCGAAGGAGCCGATCGAGTACGGATGTGATTGAGACCTAGAGCCGAAGCCTGCATCATGAACGGATCAGATTCAGTCTCATCGCCATTAACGCCATCGTCTTCGCTGCTCTCGTACGTGATCTCGGCGGATTCGGCTCTACTGAGGCTCTGACGCACCGGAATCGGAGGGATTTTCCTCAGTTTCACGATGGACGGCGTCCGTTGCTGCTGTTCGCTCTCGCCGGATGAGGTTGACGGATTTTGGTCGGGTTCGAGATTCTCCGGTGAATTTGGGGGACTCGACATTGAAGATGAATAACGAGCTGTTGTTCTCCATTCCATCGTGATTGAATTATTAGTAATGATGGATGATTTTAGATACAGAAAATATGAAGGTTTGTAGATGTGATTTTAGAGAGAGAAAGAAGGTAATCGTAATTATGGATTTATTTTATTTTTGTGAGAAGGGTGGGTGGGTGGGTGAGCTTGTGAGTTTTTGGACATGGTGGGAGTTGAATGAGAGAGATTTTCGCGGGAAACGGAGCGTTACGCGCTCTTGTGGTTTTCTTTGCTTTGTTATTATATTTTATTTTATTTTATTTTATTTTATTTTATGAGTCATTCGGTTATTACCTTCTTTTTACCAGTTTGCTGGGTTTCTTTCGCCCAACCGTTTGCGAGTCGCGCCTTGACGCCGTCGTTGTGTTTTGGACTTTTGGGAAGCAATTGAAAACCTCAATTTTTGCTCATATTTAGGTGGTGTTTGGTTAATGTTTCTAGACAAATTTTCTAAACAAGTTTTTAAAAATTTTGTGTTTGGTTGAATGTTTTGAGTTAGAGTTTTTATGTTGAAAAGTGAACTTGGTTTTGTTTGACTTTTTTCCAACCAATGAAAAAAACGCATAAAAAATTTTAAAAAATAATCACAATGAATCTTATTTTATAGATCTCAATGAGTAGGTTTCAAATATATATTTTTTATTATTTTTGGATTTTTGGATTTAAAGTTATGGCGTTTTAAAAAAAATTTAGAGAAAGAAAGTATAGTGAAATAAATTTTGGGAAGTGTGAAAGTAGAGTTGATTTTAAATTGTGTTTTGAGAAAAAAATTTAAAATCTTGTTCACAAATAGCAACCAAACACAACCTTATACGTTTGATTACAAGTATAAAATTTATATTAAAAAAAAATTAAATAATTAAATTATCTAGAATTGAGTTGCACGAAAAATATTAATTAAATGTGTTTGATTGTTTTAATTTTCTACCCGAAAAATATTGATTGTTTTGTGGCATTTTTAATGTAGAAAAAAATATTGGTAATTTTTTTTTACATAATTCTATAGTCATGATGAATCTTGTTTAATTGATTTTGATTAGTATATTTTAAATATTAAATTTTTATTAAATTTTGTATTTTAAGTTACAGCATTTTTAATGTAGAAAATGAGTAAAATTCTATCTCGAAAACTGTGCAATTGCCTAGAAAATAAAAACAACCCCCCCTTCCCCCAAGAAAATATTTTCAAGCTTTACATGGAAAAGTACACGAACAGTTACAAAAGTGAGAATTTGACTGTCAGAAAAATTTAAGTAATCAAACAATACAAAAGTAGCAACTTAGGTGAAAAAACCATATTTTTCTTGAAAAATATAGCCAATCAAACGCACCCTTAATAAATAAATCTTGAAGATCCACCAAAATATATATATATATATAGGAAAGATTTAGAGATGATCATTTATTTAATCTTTAAATGCGGACTAATTATTTTAAGGGAGTAAATAGATGAATTTTTTTATAAAACTTGGTAAAGATGATCTCCATAATTAGTATAACATTTCCACCAAATTTCATCAAAACATTCAACTGATAAATGAATTAGCTAAACATCTTAAATTTTAACGGTCAGAAACGCTCATGTACATCAATATTTTAGTTAACCGTCTTCCAAATTGAATTTTTCAATGAAATTTGGTAGAGGTGATCTACTTGATCATGAAGATCATATTCACTTAGTTTTATTAAAAAATTCATTTGTTTACCCCCTCAAAATAATTGGTCCATATTTAAAAACAAAAAAGTTGATCCTCTTAAAATCCTTCCCACATATATATATATACAGTCTTGTCTTGAAGAAAATATCTGCTATTAGCTTATTATATATACTACTACTACTATCGCGTATTCACGTGTCTTAATTATTAGTTGTTTTTTTTTTTTATTTCCTTCATTCCTTGCAAGCTTTAATTTGCTAAAAATAGATTTTTTATATTTGCATCGTTCAGGATCATATTTGTGTTTGCACCTATATTATTATTATTTTTTGTGTTTGCACCCCACCATTAATAAAGTCTTTAAATTATATATATTTTTTGACCAAAATGTTTTTATAACTTCTCACCCCATTTTATTTTTCTTCTAATTTGAATTTGCACCCTATCCCAAGCTCAAAGTCAACATAGATGATTTTTATTAAAAATAAAAAGTATGTACAAATTCATTTGAATAAATTTGTTACCCTTTTGCACATCAAAAATCCTATGAAAAGTGAAATACAAAATAAAAATGCATAAATATCTTATTAGAAACATAGTCACAGGATATGTTACTGTAAAACTAATTTTGAAACATGATTATGCCATTTAATTGAGAGAACATTAGTCAATGAGAAGAAAAAGTGTGATTTCATCTTTTATTGTTATTCAAAAAATTAACTAAATTTTATGAACGAAAATTAACTAAACGTATGAGGTAAAAAATTACAAATGGACTTTTGACCAGACTCGTCTTCAAAAATCCATATTATAGTCGGTCCATAGTCCAAAATCCTTAGGTCCATCTACAATACATAAGAAGAATTACATGGCTGAGCAAAATATTTTTATATGATGGTCAACCACTACTTAACACTCCGGCTTCCCAACCAATGCATGTAAACTCAATAATGACCAACCAATACTGATCGGCCAACAGGTAGAAGATAGTTGAGTTAGAGGATAAGTAATGAAAAATAACTACTTAGACGAGTGTGAATAGGGTTAGGGGCAAATATTATCTTTGAGAAGTGTTTCAGTTTGCCATTTATAGTAATTTCCATATTTCACCAACTCTAATATAATCTTATCTTATACATATAAATAAGGAAGGAAAAATTCACAACTAGACATTCAATTCTCTTCTCACTACACTCAATTTTACGCATTATCCTTCATCTTTTAACAAAAACCCTAACTCTTGCATTGTTCTTTTTAAGCTTTCGTGTCAATATACTTAATACACACAGCGGATAATGTACTACCGAATTGGGAATTAAAACAACTAAAGAAACCTACCCGTAAATAAATTTAGTCTTCCTTCTATTATATGTTAATTATTTATTGCTGGCTAATGCTTTTCATCTTCTTTATTCACATTTTCTAGTTGCCAAATAATTAAACTGGGCTAATTTCCTTTAAATTGTGCTTGTTCAACTTTTAACCACTCAAACTAAATAACAAATTAATTAAACCAAATTTCATTACGATTCTTAATTTATTTCATAAAATTATAAATGAATTTGTACTTACTTTGTAATGAAAAATATCATTATTTTATTTGAGAATGGAGTTTGACTCAAAATATGACGTATGTACTTAACATTTGGGCCAAAAAAATAAAATTTTAACACTCATTAATAGAATTAACTAGCGGGATGTAAGCAAAAAATAAAATATGGGGTGTAAACTCAAAAAAAAAAAATTAAACATATGGTGCAAACTCTAAATAACTTCACAAAAAAAATAATTATATTATAACATAAGTAACGAGATTCAAACTCTTGCTAACATAAGGTTCTTAACTATTACACTATTTATTATTATTTCTTAAACTTTTTTTTCTCTTTAAATTACTTATAGCCAAATAGAACACATAGTTGGCTGTGCATGAAAAATTAGTAATTAATAAATATAGAAGTGATTGATCGGTAAAAATATGTTTTCCCTTGAACTGGGTTTGAGCCTATTTTAAGGGTTCAACTTAAGGGCGAAACTATTGAGTTTGAATGACTCATACTTAAAAGAGTTGATTTAGGGGGGGGGGGGTTTGTTAAAAAAAAATTTAGATACAATCTCTTAATATGTTTTTGAATGATCTCTCTTATCTCCCTGTGTAATTATTGACGTCTGATTAATTATATATATATATGTCCTCAATCTAACTATTTTTTTTGTCATATTTTAAAAGATAAAAGAAGCGTAAATTGATCAAATTAGTGTCTTTAATGTTAATTCAAATATCACATTTAAATAAGGAACAGGAATTCTTAAACAAACCCACAAAACTATTCTTCTCACTCCACCAAATTTTGTTATTTACTTTCAATTCACCCCACCTCATTTCTATAGGCCAAACAATACATTAAATCATTTTTTCTTTTGTAGATTAATGACACCCATTGCCATTTAAAATTGAAGTTTCAAACTTCGGATTCGACAACTAAAACCTCCATCGAAACTTTCAATTGCATCGCTCATTCTATTATATAAAATGTGTTACTTATATATAATATATAATTTGTATTTGACAGATCTGGAAACCAAAAGCAATTTATATTATTGACTTTCAATGATTTTTTAATTCTATTCTCAAGCCTCATTTATTTTTAAAAAAAATCCTGGCAACCACTTTGACCCGTCTTGGGGAAGTGCAATTAAAACAATTCTCTCTGAAAGCTTATCCAAATGATGGATTTTTTTTTATTGATGAATAGTTAAAAATGTTAGCCAAAAAACACAGAAATTAACAATTTAAACAGAAATAAACAATTTAAAGAGAATAGAAAATCGAGTCTCGTGTATCACACGATCTCCTTAAAACAATTACGCAGCTTCCCACGGTGCTTATGAGGTTTGTTATGGCGTTTGTCTCCCAAGATGAAACGGTAAAGAGTGTCTACCTTTAGCACTTGATGTCACTCTCGAAACGAACTTAAATTGTGTAGAACTTTATCACCACCAAACAAAACTAGTCTAGAGAGAAGGCGAGAGGATTTCGTGAGAAAGATGTGTGTGTTAAGATGTGTGGAATGAGGTCTCCAAGGCCTCTAATTTATACAAGGGGGAGGAGATTTAGAATTAATTTGTCATTAATCAAAACGGTTTTTTTAATTTTAATTGCTACAATTAATCAAACTGTTTTTTATGATTAATATAAATCAATTCAAATGTTTTTTTATTTAAATAATTTGAATTCAAATTAAATATCTTAATAAAGAGTAATTAAAATGGGTGACATTAAGGAAAATAAATGAACTAGAAAACTCTAAGTGCAAAACATGACCCCGCGCGGCTAGCCATTTTCGGAGCGACATTTGTGTTCACAGGTGCGGGCGCACACAAGCCAAGCTTGTGTCAAGCCAAGCTTGTGTCAAGCCAAATTCGATCCGTGATTTGCACCCCCTGCACCTGGGTGCGCGAGAGAGAGCCTTATATTTCTTAGAAGCTTATGAACTAGTCAAAGGTTATCCTTTATAAACTCATAAAAGTTTTCCCAAAGTTCCAATGTGGGACTAACATTTCCCATTTTATTTTTCATCTCAAGTAGCTCACTTTGGGTGACAATTTCTCATTCACCCCAAATCCGTTTTGAGCATACAAATACATGATCTCGATGTACTCACGGAGGAGAACACGAATCTATAATTTTCTTTCACAACCGAGTGTGAAAACCCATTTAAAATTACCCTCAAAATGGCTAAAAAATGTTATTTTAAAATTATTTTTTTCAACAATTCCCCACATGAATGAAAATTGGTGACCAAAGAAACGAAAGAAAAGGTGATAAAGCTCGGCGGTTGAAACCTGCATAGGATAGGTAGGTTTTACCCCTTGAACCTTCCCTTATGAAGATATGTTTACTTTACTAACGAAACAGTAGACGCGATGTCCTTGAATTGTTCTGTCATTTGTGTAAACGATGACATATCTCATACAGGAGTCTTCCTTACACATATTAGTTCTCACTATTATGTTCTTTATGGCCATGAACATACGCCTGGTTCTGTAAGAGTTTACTAAGAACTGTGCCCTAAGCAATTCTCTTGGAAGCGGCCCTTCTTCCCTCTTACATAGGTGATTTCTTAATTAAAAGTAACCCGCATTACTCCGTTCGAATTTATCGACACATAAGAATCATTAAAAGCTTAGCCTATCATTTTCCTTACGGGTATCACTGCTTTTATCATAGGAATGGACATAAGAAAAATCCCCACAGTGATCCAACGTAGCCTTTACAATTTAGTTGTCCCTTTTGAACCTAGATCTTGGGATCTCCAGTCACGTAGGTTGGGTATCAATTGTATCGACTTATTTATTCATGGGCTTTAGTCTTATTCCCCTTGAGTCAACTAACTCTTTATTCAACCCTTTGATTAACGATCCGTAATATTATATTTTGACTTTACAAAGTCAAGTGAGATAACTCCAGTTGAGAGTAGTTGTCTAATGGTATTATGTCTTCGACGAATATGTCTAGAATTACCATTATACATATTGCTTTGTGCCCTACCAATAGCTGATTGACTATCAGAGTGTATGCATATCGGAGGCACAGGTTTAGACTATCTCGGAATATCCTCTAGAACGTGGTGTAACCATTCAGCCTCTTCCCCACATTTATCTAATGCAATAAATTCAGATTCTATAGTGGATCTAGCAATCACAGTTTGTTTCGAGGATTTCCATGAAACCGCTCCACATCTTGTTTGTGTCATTTTTAAATCACATATATCCTATGGATTAAATCAAGGGGTCCAATGTTTCTTTCAACATTAGGAAATTATGATCTCGTTTGTTTTGCATCAACACAATTTCCACATTTGTGTTTTGAATCAGCTTGAAAAGAAGATATGATTTAAGTTAATTAATTTTCGTAAAGAATCATAATTAACATATCATAGTCTATCATGCTACAAATTTGAAAATTCAAGCATTTAAGCAGAAGAAGTAACTTTATTATCATTCTTAATAATAGTCATTACATTCATTTTAAATAAACCACCATTCATATACCCCTTCCACACATACACTCCACCCTTAGATAAAACTGTTGACTTGAAAGTCATTAATCTTGTTTTGATAATAACAATAAACTTAATCTTGTGTAATTTAACTTAGTTGATGTTTTTAAGTTATATCCACAACAAAATTGATCACACGTGGACTTAACCGAAAAGCCGGAATCAAGATCATTCATTTACAAAGTATTGCAATCAAAGTTTTACATCTCACACAACTCTTGTCAACACATCTTCAATGGCATCACTATGAATTACAAAAAGCCAAGGAAGAATAGAATCAAAGATTCAAACGAAACTCTCGAAGATTCATTGATGTTCATTATTAAGTGAGTGCTTAGATTTTATGTAAAGAATATAAATTATTCAATTACATAGCTTATAATATGACTTAACCTTGACAAGATTAATCAAAACTAGTTTTATCCTTGAAAACGTATTTACCGAAAACTAGTCATCTTGAAAAATTCACTATAAATCTTTATGAATAAATTTTGTTATAAAAACAATGATAGAGGTCTTAGAAAATCATTTTTAACCATCCCCTATCCTCAAAATTGATTTTTGAGTTAATTTGCAAAAGTATGAAAAATGGGATTTTTGGTCAAACTGGCAGCAGACCAGAGGAGACCATCAGTCGACTGATGAGCTTTGCTCAGTCGACTGATGGCCCAGAAACTAGCCGTTGGAGTTTTGAGTTTTTACCATTTTTGGTACCAAACTTTTACCAACTCCCTCCAAACGGCCATGTGTTGTCTTAGACTATATATACACCTTCTAAGACTTATTTAAACACACTTGAATCACTCCTACACTATCCTATTCATCTACAATCAATATTCAAAGATTCAAGAACATTTTCTTTTAATCAATCATCTTTATATTGAGCTATATTATATTGATCAAATTTGATATCTCTTAGTACGAGCCTAAGTTGTAATCTCCATACACTATTGAGCTATTGTACATTGGTGTTAGTCACCAAATCTTTTCTTTTAAACATTAAGAGAGGTTTATCTCTTAAGATAGCAAGAGAGAATTCTTGTGTGAGTATTGAGAGAATATCAATACTTGTAAGAATGTGTGAGAAAGATACACTTGTAGAGGTTTGATCTTCACCCGGAAGGAGATCGGTTATAGTGGAATTTCTCGGGGTACTAACCGAGCGCGGAGTAGGGGCTAACAAGCTGAACCGTGTGGACAAAAAGTCTTCGACTTTGATTGGTTTAATCTTTCTATCTCTTGAACTCTTATATTGTATTATTTGCACCTTGTGATTGGATTTACCTTTGTTTATTGTTTGGTTGATTGATATAAACATCGAATATTTTTAAATTGATTTTAAAAATCCCATTAAGTTTAAAAACCCTATTCACCCCCCTCTAGGGTATTTTCCGACCTATAAAAACAAACTTATCCGACTCAAACACTAGTCAAAAACCATGAGTATTTAGCAATGAACCCGACACTAAGTTCTTTCGGACTTCAGGTACGTAGACCACATTGTTCAAAGTTAACTCCTTCCCGGACGTCATCTTTAGAACCACTTTTCCTTCTCCCTTGATTTCAGAAGTAGCCGAATTTCTCATATACATTTTCTCCCCATTTTCAATAGGTTGAAACGTAGAGAATAAGCTTCTATCAAAGCACACATGACGAGTAGCACCCGTGTCAATCCACCATTCTTTTGGGTTTAAACCCACCAAGTTCACCTAGTCACCACTGCCGAAAGATTAATATCAGAGACTTCTTTAGCAATGCCTTCTTTTGGGACTAACATTTCCCATTTTATTTTCCAAATCAAGTAACTCACTTTGGGTGACAATTTCTCATTCACCCCAAATTCGTTTTAAGCATACAAATACACGATCTCGATGTACTCACGGAAGAGAACACGAATCTATAATTTCCTTTCACAACCGAATGTGAAAACCCATTTAAAATTACCCTAAAAATGGCTAAAAAATGTTACTTTAAAACCATTTTTCCAACAAAAAATAATTAATTTTAAAAGAGAGAGAGAGAATTGATTTTTTTAATGTGAAGTTTAAAGTTTTTATACGATTAACTTAGAGAGAGGGATTTTTCTGCTAGTGAATTAGGAAAGAGATTGAATTTTTTTGTGTTGAATTGTTAAAATGGATTTACTCAATGAGAGAGAAAAAGAGAGCGAGGAGGGTTTAATAAGGGGAGAAAAACGTGGATTTAAGGGGTTGTTTGGCTAAAACAATTTTTATGTTTCCTATCAAATTTTAGATTTTAGTAGGGTGAATTAAATGTTATGATGAGTGTAAACAAAAACACCCTAAAAATAGAGAAATTTTTCATATTGAGATATTAGACTTCATTTTTTTATTTTTTTATTTTTTAACAACGAACTATCATTCGACCAAAAGATATTATTAAAGTAGCAAATTAAGAGGGGAGGAGGGCAACCAATTCAATCCTCAAATAAGTTCCATTTTCAAGCCAAAGAGGTAAATACAAAATCAAAGAATAAAACAAATGCCACCTATGAATGAAAAAAATTCGGACTGCCCCTAATTACAAAGGATATTTAAAGAAAAAAATAAAATATATCAAGGTAGGGTGTCACGGGGCGTCCTTTGATGGCATAAAGGAGGCCGCGTGAGCGACCGTGCTAACCGATAGCTCGGTCAAGTTCAATCGAATTTTATTTACAATCAATAAACAACACGCAACAACAGTAATTTGAAAAGAGCTTGAGCATAAATTGAAATCACTTCATTGCATTAAATTTGATTACATGGAAAGCTATTACAGTACGAAAGAAAGTAAGAGCTTGAAACAGAGTGCTAGACAACGTGCACTGGTAAGCAACTCGGGTGTGAGGCAGATAGTCTTATCCCCATATATAACCACTTAATGAAAATACCAAAGTAGTAGCAGTGCACGTTGGCTCACATAAGTTACAAGAACATGTTTACAACGGAAATGAAAATACAATTACAAAGGAAATTTCTAGATCTATTTACATGGAAACAATATTTACATATGAGAATACACTTCTCCAAAAAATTAGCCTAAGTATAAGTCTAAAACTAGATGACGCTTGACGACCTGGTTGTGCTGGTGCTGGATCTTCTGTTGGGCCGTGCTGCGCTCGGGCGCATGCACGGTGTTGATGAAGCATAGTCGATCACGAGTGCTGTTGGGAGGCAACCCGTGACATCCTCCCCCACCAGATCTGTTGACACCCTCGTCGACTGGTTGAGGTATGCTGTGATCTGGTCCTGGAAGATCGATAGGTCTGATGCTCTTTCTCAAGTATTCTCTTCTGGGTCTTTTCCTGCCCATTTGACAAGAAACTCTTGGTGTTGTTTGCGAGAAGCTGTCACAACTCGATCGGTCAGGATGGCTTCCATTGACTGCTTCCCTTCTGCTCTCTGCTTTAGCCCTGTAAGACTAGACTCTTCCCAGGATGGATCGGTAGTATCAGTAAAGTACGATTTCAGCATGCTGACATGAAATATTGGGTGAACCTTCAGCCAACTAGGGGGTTCAACCCGATAAGCCACTTTCCCAATTTTTTTCACAATCCTAAGCGGCTCCTCATATTTTTGCAGAAGGCGTGGGTCTCGACCCCTCAAGAACTTTCGATCTTGTGGAAGGAGCTTCACCATTACGAGATCTCCTACTTGGAACTCTAACGGTCGTCTTTTCTGATCTGCACACTTCTTCATTCGATGGATGGCCTTCTCTAGGTGCGAACGAGCCAACTCAATATTCTGCTTCCACTTTTCTGAGAAATTCTAGGCTCTAGGAGATTTTGAAACTGGCATCGAATTGGCAGTGTGAGGAAGGATGGGTTGTTGCCCCGTACCAATTTTGAAGGCACTATTGCCTGTCCCGAAGTTTTTCTAGGTGTTGAAGCACAGTTGAGCCACGTCCAATAACTTGACTCAATTTTGTTGTATTGCACTATGAAAGTGGCATAGATATTCCTCAAGCATTGCGTTGTATCTTTCAGCCTATCCATCGGACTAAGGGTGGTAAATGGAGCTCATACACAACTTGGAGCCGAGAACCTTGAAGAGTTCCTTCCAAAAATTTTCCGTGAATCGTGAGTCCCTATCACTAACGATGCTTCGAGAAATCCCCCAATACTTAACCACATACTTGAAGAATAATTGTGCAGTCTCCTCCCCCGAAATGTTCTTTGGGATCGCAATAAAAGTGGCATACTTCGAAAAACGATCAACGACCACAAGGATAGTTATCAAGTCCCCCACTTTGGGCATACCTTATATGAAATCGAGCGAAATGCTCTCCCAAGGTCGTTCCGGGATGGGTAGAGGTTCCAATAACCCTGCAGGCTGTCTCCGCTCAATTTTGTCTTGTTGACAAATCAGGCAAGTTTTAACATAGCTCTCCACATCATCTTTTATTTGGGGCCAGTAGTACCCTTGCTTGAGGAGGGCCAACGTCCTTTCTTGACCAAGGTGTCCCGCCCATAACGTGTCATGACATTCTCGGATAAGAGTACGCCTCAACTCCGCTACTCGAAGAACGAAAACGCGATTTTCTTTTGTCAAAATGAACCCGTCATCCAACCAGAACTGTCGCGTCTTCCCCTTTTCAATCATCTTCAATAGCTGAGCAGAAACGGGATCTTGTAGTAGAGCATCTTTAATGTTTCTTCGAATTTCAGTGGAAACTTGACTGTCAATTCGAAGAATAGCATTGAAGAACGCATTGACATGTTGGTTGAACACAACTCTGCGGCTCAGAGCATCGGCTACCTTGTTGGTCGAACCTGTTTTGTACTCTAGTCAAAAGTTGAATTCAGCTAGTAACTCCTGCCACCTTGCTTGTTTAGAGCTCAACTTCGGTTGACTGAGGAAATAGCTAACTACTGTATTATCCGTCTTCCCCAGAAATCGAGAACCGAGGAGATATTGCCTCCATAATCTCAAACAATGAACAACCGCGAGTAACTCTTTCTCATGGGCCGAGTACCTCCTCTTCGTGTAGTTGAGCTTCCGACTCTTGTAAGCCACTGGATGACTTTCTTGCATTAGGACCCCTCTTAGGGCTACATCCGATGCATCCGTGTGCACTTCAAACGGCTTAGTTACATCGGACAGAGCAAGAACATGATCTTTCGACATGGCCTTTTTCAAGGAACTGAAGGCAGCTTGGCACCCCACCGACCAGTCCCAAACTTTCAACTTCTTCAACAGTTCTGTTAAGGGCGTTGCGATGCTGGAGTAACCTTTCACGAACTTTCTGTAGTAATTCACCAGTCCCAGAAAGGAACGGAGTTCCGACACATTAGTGGGCGCTTGCCATCCTTGGATAACCTGGACCTTAACTGGATCTATTTGCACTCTCCCTTGTTCAATGATATGGCCAAGAAATTTGATACGTTTCTATGCAAAAGAGCACTTCGACTACTTGAGATACAACTCATGCTTTCGAAGTCTCTCAAATACCTTTTTCAGGTGCTCTTCGTGCTCTTCCATGCTTTTGTTGTACACAACGATGTCATCAAGATAAACCACGACAAAGTCATCTAGTAGTCCCTAAGAACCTGATTCATCAAGGTGCTGAAGGTGGCTGGAGCATTAGTTAGCCCAAATGGCATAACAAAAAATTTATAAGCTCCATATCTGATGAAGCATGTGGTTTTTCCCTCATCTCCTGCCGCAATGCGAACTTGCCAATACCCGGATCTGAGATCGAGCTTCGTGAAAACTTTTGCCCGGCTAAGTTGGTCAAAGCAATCGGCCACAAGAGGGATCGGATAGTTATTCCTAATGGTTACCTTGTTGAGAGCTCGGTAATCGACACACATTATCAAGGAACCATCTTGTTTCTTCTGAAAGAGGACTGGGGCCCCGTACAGCGATTTGGCTGGTTGCACTAAACCTGCATCTAATAGTTCCTTTAGTTGTTTTCGAAGTTCGGCCAGTCAAGTTCTTGGTGTGTACCATGAAATCCCCTTGATTATTGATGAAAATAATGAATGGAGGGGGAGTCTATTTATAGTTGTCAAAATACTTGGAGAGCAAGAAAAGAGATTGCAACTAGGACTCTTGGAACTTATCGCGAAGCCTTTCCACCATTGGATCATCTTGATTTTTGGATATGTGTTGAAAATAGAAGTCTTCTAGATCGTGTAAAAATTTCAAGTCGATCAGATTTCGGGAAGGTTCCCTTTTGTTCTGATTGGTACGAAGAGTTTGTTTTCGCGTATGAAATGTACTTGTTATAGACAAGGTCCCTTGTTTGCACGACAAGTCAAGTTCTCACCGTTGGATCATGCTCAATTTTGGATATATATTGTCAATATAAGTCTTTTACACCCTGTGAAAATTTGAAGACGATCGGAGTTCGGGAAGGACTCGGTTTCCTTGGCTTAGTACAAAGAGTTTCTTCCCGCATAGGAAACGTACTTGCGTACAACAACCTCGACAACTGGACTTCTAGCTGTTAGATTATGACAATTTTTTGATATGTTTTCCCTCTAAATGTTTTATAGCTTGTGTCCAAATTTGAGGTCGATTAGTATTCGGGAAGGCCTATATTTATTTTAATTTGCTACGAAGGACATTTTGACTAGAATTGCACGATAGACAAATTGATTCTTGAGGATCCCATGTCCGACAAAGTTGAATTTTGAATATGTTTTTCCTCACAATAAGGCCTATCTACTTACCAAATTTCAAACCATTTTAACTTCGAGAAGACCTCCATTTGATCACCCGAATTAAACTCATGATTTTCTGAATTTTCGGATATCCGACTGTCGAATTTAGCTGATTTTCGAGTATGCTACTCCTTTTGATAATGTATAACAACTCTCAAAGTTTGAGGATGATCCAAAATGCGTAACTCTTCTTTCACAAGTTTCCAGGAGTTTTGACGGTTTTCGGTTCTGGCAATTTTCGATAATTCTGTAACTCTTCATCCGGGGTCCTTTCGAATTTCTTCTTTGGCCTGTATCACATGTACATAGTTTTTTTGCATTCAAAAATACTTGTGCATGCATGCGCGTTCATTTCTTTGAAAATTAGGATTCTTGCGGGGGTCACAAAATGAGGTGTTCACAAGGCCCTTCTTCAACTGGATCGCCGAGAGAAACTTCTCACTGCTAGATGGGGTCATCACCGGGATGATACACGGATTCTTGTCGAGCATCATGAGGCTATTAGTGCAGTGCATAACGCTCACCTTGGTTTCTCTTAAGAACTCCAATCCTAGGATAACCTTGTAGTCATCCATCACCACAACCGAGAAGTTGGTCATCCCTTCATAAGGACCCACCTTCACTAACACCAACTTCGCCATTCCAGCAACCGGTTGAGCAGCCGAGTTAATGGCCTTTACACGACCCACTCATTTCTCCAAAATAAGGCCTAACCGCTCCACTTTAGTACTGGCCAAATAGTTGTGCGTTGCGCCTGTGTCCACCATGGCCCAAATTGGTTTCCCATTTATCTTGATATCAACATACATTAGGCCCTTTCCTTGGAGGCTCTTCCCAACATATGTCCCCCCTTTTGAGGTGGACTCCATTTTCTCTTTCCGTTGGGGTTCCTCTTCCACCGTCACCGCATTGCAAGAATGCGTGAACTGTCCTTGGTAAGCGCCCAATGAGGCTCCCTCACACTCTTCACTTTCCTCTTCTGACTCTGCACGATCATTCGACTGAGTCCTGTTGGGTTGCCCCGAAGTGGATGGTGCCCTAAGAAATATGCCGCCACACCTAGCAACGAGAGCATTTAGGAGTTGCTTGTCTGGGCAATTGACCATTAAATGGGCACCATGGCACAAATGACAAGGTCCGAGGGAGAATGGCTTATTCCCATTGTTGCTGGTTTGGGAGTTTTCCGTGAACTTGCTTCCATTTCTGAAAGTATTTTGCTGGTTGAAAGATCTAGAAGGCGCGTTGCCTCCCCCATCAGGTTTGGCTTGATAAGATTGTTTTTTCTCCCCCCATTCTTCACTTGTTCATTTCTTGGAGTGTTGACTTTGGGACCCGTACTATAATCTTGCAAACATTCGGCTGCTGATATGGCTTGGGGTAACGTCTTAACTTGTCTTCGATTCAGTTCATTCTTGGCCCACGGTTGTAATCCAATCATGAAAAAGAAAAGCCTGTCGGCATCGTTCATGTTGTGGATATCTAACATAATTGTGGTGAATGCGTTCACATACTCCTTAATGCTTCTAGAGTGCTTTGTCTGCAAGAGTTCCTGGCGAGCATTGTGTGAGGTGTTTTCCAGAAGGAATCGAGCACGTAGTTCCCTTTTCAGGTCCTCCCAGGTGCTAATCTCGCAATTATCCGCTTGAATACTATTGTATTTGTTTCTCCACCACAACTTGGCATCCGCGGACAAATACATGGACGCGGTGGATACCTTTGTTTCCTCTACATCAACTTTGGTGGTGCGAAAATACTGTTCCATATTAAAGATAAAGTTCTCCAATTCCCTAGCATCACGAATACCAGTGAACGCCTTAGGTTCGGGCACTTTCATCCTCATTCGCTCCCCACCCCCAACTGGTGAGTTAGCAACCGCCATGGACACGAGAGTCAATTTCTGGTTGATCTGGACGATTTCATCTCTCATTTCCCCAAAGTTTCCTCCTGGTAGGATTTCCTGAAGTTTTGGAGGCTCTCCTCCAAATCTTGTATACGGTTTACGAGTGTGGACGAGTTACTCGACGCACCACCGGGTGGGACAGTTTGGGTGAGTGTCTCCAAACTTTGCACACGATCAACAAGAGATGGTGTTCCACCCATCTTTTCCATCAGTATGCCAATATTTCTTTCGAGGGCTTCGATTCGCTAGCTATTAGTTCCCATCGTAACGCATCAAATAACACAAACTATGATTCAAAAGGCAGCAATTGAAACAATCCCTCTGATACCAACCGTCACGGTGCGTCCTTTGATGGCACAAAGGAGGCCGCGTGAGCGACCGTGCTAACCGATAGCCCGGTCGAGTTCAATCAAATTTTATTTACAAACAACACGTAACAACAGTAATTTGAAAAGAGCTTGAGCATAAATTAAAATCACTTCATTGCATTAAACTTGATTATATGAAAAGTTATTACAGTACGAAAGAAAGTAAGAGCTTGAAACAGAGTGCTAGACAACGTGCAATGGTAGGCAACACGGGTGTGAAGCGGATAGTCTTATCCCCACATATAACCACTTAATGAAAATACCAAAGTGGTAGCAGTGCACGTTGGCTCACACAAGTTACAAGAACATGTTTACAACGGAAATGAAAATACAATTACAAAGAAAATTCCTAGATCTATTTATATGGAAACAATATTTACATATGATAATACACTTCTCCAAAAAACCAGCCTAAGCACAAGTCTAAAACTAGATGACGCTTGATGACCTGGTTGTGCTGGTGCTGGATCTCTTGTTGGGCCATGCTGCGCTCGGGCGCATGCACGGTGTTGATGAAGCGTAGTCAGTCACGAGTGATGTTGGGAGGCAACCCGTGACATAGGGCCAGTCTTTCAAATTGGTGATGGCCATTTTTGCCATTCTTAAAGGATTTACTTCTCTATTATCCTTTTTTGATAGTTCACAGTAACAACTTTAACCATTTAACTAATTATTCAATTTTGTTGATTTCTTTCATTATAATTTATATGTGTGCATGCATAGAATAAAGGTGCACGCTTATACTCTCTTATGTTGACATAACGGAATTTGTCGCTAAAAGATAATATTTGGTGGCACTCTGGAAGGAATTGCTTGCTTGGCGGCCACAAGGGCATTTTTAGTGAAGAATATTAACATGCCCATGATCTTCCTTACCAAGGACGTGCTCCCCTGGTATATATAATCAAATTGGTCGGTATGGTCTTCTGAAAGTTATTTTCATTTTATCATGGCAAGAAACTGTCACTAGCGAAAATTCAAAAATTGTCATTGATTTTATTAGTGATAAAACTTAAATGATTTTCGTCATACATATGGATTATTACGATTTATTTAATTAAAAAAATATATCATAGTTCTTATCTTCAAAATAAAAAAAATTCCCCATTCATACAATTTTCTTGATTGAATTTTTTTTTGAAACGCCGCTGGTTCCCCACCCTTCAACATCGAGTAGCACTTTCCAGTGTGCTACAAGGCAATGGCGGGGTGTGAATGGCTAAAGGGCTATAAGGTAAACAAATAATTTGAGGGTCATGGCGTATAAGTGTGATAGTTTAGGGGTTCATGGAGATAATTTATTTTAAGTGGTGTTTAGTAAAAAAAACTAAAAATTGAAAACTAAAAAAGTTGTTTGTTTGAATATAACATATCTGAAAACTAAATTTTTTTAATATAATAATTTTGCCCTTTTATTTTGATCCCTCTCGTCACCTTTAGTGCCACAGCCTAACCTACCACCCACTCCGCATCCATTTGCCCAGCTCCCCCTTCTATCCCTCCATTTCACCTCTCTCCCCTTGAAATCTCCCTTTGTACGTTACACATATATGTATGTATATATATATATATATATATATATATATATTTCATATTTAAATATGTGAAAGATGACATATATATTATGTGTATATATAAATATATGTATTATGAGATTTTTCTAGACAAGAGGGTTAGAGATGGAAGAGCACGAGTGGAGAGTTGGGCGGAGCTGAAGCTGGAGCTAGAGTTGGAGCTGGTAGCTGGGGAAAGGGTAGGAAAATGGTGGTGGGTATTAAAGAGAGAAAGAGTGTGTACGTAATTTTGTTAAAAGAAAATAGGTAAAATGGATAATTTAAAAACTGTAAAATTAAATTTCAAATTTAAGTGGCAAAATTGTCGTTTAAAATTTTAAATAAAAATTTTAAATTTTAAATTTTAAATGATAAAAATTAAATAATTATTAAATTTTTTAAATTATTGAACAATATTTTATATCACATAAATTTTAAAAATTTTAATTTTTCAAATTTAAATGGCAAATTAAGCCGCACCTGAGCCTTCTTCACTCTTCCCTCGGCAGACCTCGAAGGTACTAGCAGAAACGTTTATCCGCCATCAAACCCATCCACAGCTATGTCGGCTCTAATCCGCAGAACCGCCGGAAAACTCCGCGCCAACTTGAACACCACCCACCACTACCGGGCCTCCGCTGCCCTACACATCATCAATGAGACTGGTCTCTACGGATTCCACCACTTGAAGAATCCTAAAGGCTTTCAACGCTTTGTCGACGACGCGATCGACAGGTAATTTAAAACCTAATCGTATGACCCAATTAATACAAAGAGAAACTGTAGAAAAACCGAAAGCTTTTGAATTTCTTTTACTGATTAGGTAGTCCTTTTAACTGATTGGAGTTTTCTCAGCAATCAAACTAGGGTTTATGTTGAATACCTTTAGTGCTCGTTTGGTTCAAGATTTTGTTCCATCCCGGAATCTAAAATGGTAATTCCCATGAAAAAGTTTGAGCTTTATCAACTCATCATTCAACCTAGTGACAAAAACTCCAAGAGACTCCTTAGTAAGATTTTTTGTTCCAGGAACAAACAAAAACTTGAACCAAATGAGCCCTTAGTCTTCTTCTTTTTTTATTATTTATGTTGATCTTGTTTTTTTCTGTTGTTTGTGATGTGTTCATATATTTTGATTGACAGGTCTGGTGAACTTGTTGATTACATATCTGGGATGCCGTCTTCTGCAGAAATAATCCGTGCCATGGATGAGATATCAGACACAGTAGGTTTAGTTTTTGTACATTAGGATTTAAGGATTTTGGCCTTTGGGGGCAAATTTGTATGTAGCCCTTGGTATGAAAAAAACTGAGTTTTTGTGGTGAATTATTTTTGCCACTAAACGTTTTAGTGCTGACATAGTGATGTTTAGTGCCAATCTTTTTGAAAAAATTTTAAGGGGCAAGTTTAGTACTACTATTATTATTGAGAAATCCTATTGCAGAGCAGATTTTGCTTTAGCTGAAGCCACTTCAGCCTCAAAATTTAGGATGCAAGTTTAGTGCTGCTATAATCTATGAAAGGGAGAAACTTAACATATGTTTATATTTCCAACATTTTTTAGGACAATATTTGTACTAGAATTATTTTATGTCAAAATCAAAGGGGGCAGGGCAGTTACTCAACTTTTCCATTAGTATTGAATAATTTTGATTCTGCACATAAAAATACAGCTACACAATCAGTTCATGTTTATTGAGCCAGGAGTAACCGAAAGTATGTGATATTTCTAGGTCTGTTCGGTTATTGATTCTGCGGAACTATGTAGACATACACATCCGGACAGGTTGTTCATCAATTTAAATAGTGTTTTGCATTTATGATTATCGGCTCACTTATTTTTTCGGTTACTTATTTCAGTATTGTTGTATCTTAGGGAATTTGTTGACGAGGCAACCAAGGCATCTATGAGAATTAATGAATATCTACATGTGAGGTGACCAATGATATATTTGGCATTTGAATGATTCTGATAATTGGCAATTCATTTATTTCCAATGCTTGAAAGCATAACTATGACACTTTGTTACTGTATAAATATTTAAGAGGTTATATACAAGACGCTCCCCTTTTGGCGCTTCTGATACATGCATGTCCTTAAATACAAAACCATATTAATACACATCACCATCTGAAAGAGCAAGGGTTAGTGCCAATTCTTTAAAATTTCTATTTATGGCTTATCTACATGTACGGGTAGAGAGAATCGTATGTTGGAAAAAAGAAGTTTTTGTTCATATAATAGAGGTTTCATATGCCTTCATGATGATCTTGATGGAGTTTGATTTGATTATGTGATTTTGCCAGTTATAATTTACTTTTGTACTCACTTTTATTTTTATCTTATTTTTGTTTGTATCAAAACTAATAAAAGAATTACATTGGTATGTTTTCTCACTGGTGTACAGTTTCTTAACACAAATCACATTCTATATAATGCGGTGATAAAAGCTGAAAGAGATAGTGATCTGCTTACAATGGAAGCTCGAAGGGCAGCCCATTTTCTACGCGTTGACCTTGAGAAGGGTGGAATTCATCTCCCAAATGGTATCTCTCCATCTGTATTTTTTTATTAACTTTATTTATTTTATAATAATTCACTAAAATATGTATTTGTATTGATTTAGACTTCTGGTTTTAAAAATTTTAGTGTTGGCATTTTTATAATTTCTCATCTTAATTGTAGACCCATCTTTTGCTTTACAGAAAAATTGGGTCGAGTTAATCAGCTAAATATGGATATTGCCCAGCTGTGTACAATGTAAGTAAATTGTCGTTGTTAGTTCATCTCTAATAGTACACCCTTGCATTCTTATTGTTTCATTTGGATATTACAATGCCCTAGGCATATTTGTCTTCGAACTTCTGTTTGGTTAGAGTTTTTAAATGTTTACTTTAAAATTTATTTTTAAATATAGTTTTCTAAAACTGTTTTTCAATTTGATTTGTAAACAGTACCTATTTTTTAAATTGTACAAAAAATATAATCTTTGTTTTTTATTCATTTTTTAAAGTTTTTCTAAAATACAAAAGAAAAATAAACCAAAAAAAATTTCTTTTTACTTGAATGAAGTTTTTAAAACGGGTGAACAAAACACGATTTTTTTTTATTTTAAAAAAAACCAAAGTAATTTTTAAAAACCCAAACAACACCCTTGTTTTCTTGGTACTTTTACTTATAAATAATTTCTATGCAATAAAATCTTATCGTTTCCTATAAAAAATATGTATTATGCTAGAACAAGCACTTCAGAAACATCATTCATTTTGTTCAATATTAGTAGACCTCAAAATTAAAGTCAAATATAAAATGTAGGGAGAAGGGACTTTCATGCTCTGATCTAGTTCGTTTATATTTAATTTTGTTGATTTCTCTACTCGCTCATAGTAAAAGCAAAAGATTGTTTAATGATTTAAAGTGACGAATCTTATTTAAGTGGCTTATTGATTGGGAGATTATTGACCCCTTTTTTTGGGTTAGGTTCTATGAAAATGTAAGCCATGATCCAGGTCACGTGGATATATTTCCGGCATCACGTATCCCAAAGCACTTGCACCATCTTGTTAAGCCCATCTATCGTTCCACATCATTAGGCTCAAGAGATAATCATATGAAAGAAAAAGGATTTCAGATAGCAACAGAGCCAAGCAGTCTTTCATCAATTCTGCAAAATGTATCAGATTCTGAGGTAGATTTCTTAATTTTTGAGATTGTTGTTCATTGTTTTTATCTTAATAATGTACTAATCACGCAATTAGCTTTTCTGAAATTTTGTTCTATATAATTAGTGAGGAGGAAATAGCTGGAGTTTCACTGCTAAGCTTTTGAAACAATCATTTGACATCATGTTCGCTAGCTAATTTTCTTTTTGGTTTTTCCAAAATGGTTTTACTCGGTTTGTGACTGGGTTCTTTGCAAAATTAAGTGGACTTTTAGCTTAGCTTTTATTATTTAACACTTCATTCTGTTTTCACATC
The DNA here is from genome assembly GCA_021464415.1 of Lonicera japonica. NCBI lineage: Eukaryota > Viridiplantae > Streptophyta > Magnoliopsida > Dipsacales > Caprifoliaceae > Lonicera > Lonicera japonica. The sequence goes on from CM038470.1 coordinate 16,470,978, forward strand.
CATCACTTTGATATTGTTACATAGGTTTATGATTCTAATCGCATACAGGTGAGGAAGATGGCATACCTGCAAGGAAATTCTGTTCCGAAGGCAAACCTTGGTGTTCTTGATAAGCTTATAGCTGCCCGTCATGAGATTGCTCAGGTTAATTTCAATAGTTTGTCTATAGGAAAAATAAGCATCTTTGTTATAAATTTATACATATTTTACTGCATGTAGGTTCTATGGTTATAGATTGTACTCAATACAGAAGGCTTCCTACACATGAGAAGGTCTTATTCTGTTTCTGAGATTGGGTGATATGATCTGCATGATAGAAATGGACATGTTTCAGCAACTTTCTTCTTAATCGAAGCTTATTGGGTTTTTTGACTTTGCCCCCATTTTATTTGTGAAATTAGAATTAAACCCCCTGATTTCATAATCATTAGACTTTGCCCCTACATGCAGGGGAGTCTTAAAGAATTATGTAAAAACGGGGAATGTGCCATAAGTTCTAGTTATCATTAATTTGTTGTTTCTGTTATATGCAGATCATTGGGTATAAATCGTATGCTGAATATGCTTTGCATTCGAATATGGCTTCCTCACCGGACGTTGTATCATCGTTTTTGATTGAGATGAGCAAAATGGTGAGGCCCATGGCCGATGAGGTAACAATTTTACATGCGGGAATCAAAATATTGTATTGAAATCATTTTCTGATGACAGATCACAGATGGAATTATGACTTAGATAAATGATTATTGTGACTGTAGGAGTTTAAGGCCATTTGGGATTTCAAGAGAGAGAAAAGTGGTGAACTATGTGGAGATTTAGAACCGTGGGATGAGGCATACTTCACAGGGTTGATGAAGTCTTCCACTTACAACTCAGACTTGTCAGTAAGTTATTCTCTCTCTCTCTCTGAGACGCACACACAGAGAGATGTAATTTGCATACATCTTTAGTCGCTTTGTGGTGAAATACATGTGCCTTTGTTGAAACCAGGTTGATCTTATGTTCTTTTTGCTTTCTCTATTCGTGTTTATTTGGGATATTTATTTTATTGAGCAAATAACCCCCATGGCACCAGGCCCCTAAATTGTGCACTTTGTTTCCCTTTGACCCTTGAACTACTTTTTTGTTGTGTTTAATTGACCCTTAAAACTGACCCTAGTGGCCCTTCTATGTTAACGGGTATGAATATTTTGGTTACAAAATCAAAATCTTTGCTGAAAGTATACCTTGGGAATGAAACATATAATTTGCCACTAAACATTCGTTGTTAAAAGTGAATATTGGTGATGAAATCTGCAATTCATCAAACAAAAGTAAGATGCACCACTAAATGATTTGTTACTTTTGACACAGAAGGGCCATTGGGGTAAGATGTTGGTAGTTTAGTCTATTTTATTCTAAATTCTTTCAGGTAAAAAGAAGGGTGATTCATGTTCTTTATGGGTTTTATGCAGGTTGTATCTTCGTATTTTCCATTGTCACAATGCATTGAGGGTCTGAAAGTGCTTGTTGAGTCATTGTTTGGTGTCACATTTAATCGAATTCCTCTAGCACCTGGTGAATCGTGGCATCCAGATGTGATGAAAATGTGTCTTCATCATCCTGATGAGGGTGATCTGGGTTACCTGTACCTTGATTTGAATTCAAGAAAGGGCAAGTACCCTGGCTGTGCTCATTTTGCTATTAAGGGAGGGAGAAGAATCTCGGAATTGGAATACCAGCTTCCCGTATGTGATCTTTTTAACTCCTCTCTTTATTTCCTTCTCTTTTTTGAGTCTTTGTTGCGAACTTGTATGAGACAACTCCCTGGAGTTTTTAATCGAGTAAACTATGCATATGCCCCCTAAACTATGATGAGAGTTCCAAAATTGCCCCCTGGGACTAAAATCGAGCCTTTTAAGCCCTTAAACTCTCTCTCGCGTTTCATTTTTCCCCTTCCATCCATTTTGGATGTTAAAATTGACAGAAAATGGTCACGTGCACCACAACAGACCATTTTTAAGGGTATTTTGGTCCAACCACTGAAACCTAACAATGCCCTCCTTGAGAATAGAAAAAAGAAGAAAAAGTACAAGATGGCAAAAAAGAGAATAAAAAACATGAGAGAGTTGGACCAAAATACCCTTAAAAAATGGTCGTCCGTGGTGCGCATATTTTCTGTCAACTTTGACATCCAAAACAGACAGAAAGGGGGAAATGGAACTTGTGGGATAGTTTAGGGGATTAATAGACACGACATCTTGACAAAAAAGTAGGCATTTTTGTTTGGGGAGAATTTTGGAACTCTGGCCGTATGCGGAGTTTACTCTTTTAATTTTATGTCCTTAGCATAAGCTTTCGGTTAACATAAGCGAAAACATAGACAGCTAGTTCGATTGTTAGCAAAATAAAAAATCCCTACTCATCCAAGCCTCAATGCTCAGCCTTAGATTTTAATTCAATTGATAGTTGATTTACGGTAATGTTGGCAAGTAAATAAAGCATAATCATTCAGTGGGTTGGTCTAATAGATTGCAGAAAAGAGTTGGACGAAAAGAAAGCCACAGTATTTATTCATCACGGCAAAAGATAAGTACGGTAATAAGAAAAAGTGTATAACTACATTACTATCACATGTAGTTTTGTTTATTCTATACAAAAATTCAGTTGCTGAGGTCAAAACATAACCTGTCTTGTAGGGGGGTCGGAGGGAGCATTCGAGCCTTATGTTGGGCTGTTTTCTTTTTCTTCTTGTATGATAACAATCCCTTTGAGGAAATATTTATATATAAACACATTTCTATTTGTTCAATCATTGTGCAGGTTGTAGCCCTTGTTTGCAATTTCTCTTCACGTAATTCTTCAAGTGTGAGGCTCAACCACTCAGAAGTTGAAACTCTGTTTCACGAGTTTGGACACGCTCTTCATTCATTACTTTCAAGAACGGTATTCTTTTTTGACACCTTAGAGTTAACAAATGACGCTATCCTTTTTTTTTCTTTCAAGGGAAGCTCTAACCCAGGAAAATTACATTATCCTTGCTATCCGCGTTGTAATCTACGATTTTTTAATGTATGTTTGGCAGGATTACCAACATTTTTCAGGTACCAGAGTGGTTTTTGATTTAGCTGAAACACCTTCAAACCTCTTTGAGTGAGTAACCTGCAGCAATGTTGATGCCTACTTTTGGCTAAGCACTTTCTTTTGGGGATAATTCTGACATTTTCATGTTTTGGTTTTGCCCCTTTATAAGGATTAATGGATTATATATTCCTAGGCCTGTCAACGGATTGGATTCAGACCTGGTCTGTATCCAAATCCAACCTGATCCATGAATCCAATGAATATACAAAATCATATCCAAATTTGTTTCCAAACGGATATCCCATCCATATATCCAACCTGACCCAATATGTTAATATATTATATTTAAAAATATGTAATAGTTTTGATTTCTTTCTTTGGACTTCTCAAGTTAGGGCTCACATTTTCTAAAAATCAATACCAAATCTCACTATGGTTGATATGTTTTGTTCTTGAGTCTTGACCATTGACTACATTACATCTAATGGTTTTTTTCAAACCTATCTTTTAAATAGTGACTCACTGAGTTGGTCTTAATTTGAACCCTCGAAGCTTGGGTTAGAGTGTATGAGATACGTGTATGCCATACCATCTTGGTTATGCACCAATAAGCATTACTTAAAATTCAAAATATTTTTGTTATATCCCCTTTCTTTCATTTATGATTTATTTTTATTTTTTTGGGTTTTCTAGATACTATGCATGGGATTATCAGGTCTTGAGGATGTTTGCAAGACACTATTCAACTGGTGAAGTAATACCTGAAAAATTGGTAGAGTCAATGCAAGGAGCCAAAAGGATGTTTGCTGCAACTGAGTTGCAACGTCAGGTTTCTTGTTGAGGCTTTCAATTAATTAACGATAATGGGCTATAAGAATTTTCTTTAATTTGTTTTATGCAAAAGAGAAAATAAAATAAGGATGATCAATGCTTACTCGCCTGCTTCCTGTCCTTTATCAGATTTTTTATGCACTAATTGATCAAAAGCTTTTTGGGGAACAAAAATGCCCAACGAGGGATACAATTTCAGTTGTGGCAGACTTGAAAAGACAGCATACCAGTTGGAAGCATACGGAGGGTACACATTGGCATACACGATTTAGTCACCTTCTAAATTATGGTGCAGGTATGTATTTATAATCGAGGAACTTCTTGTTTCTATAATGACATATTTTAGATCTACTAGAACATGTGGCACACTCGATGTGTATGCAATGTTGCACACTTGCACCTGGTAATTCTTGAGAGTTCAAACTGTTTTTAAAAATCTTTCAAGGTAATGTGATCATGTTTGATCAAGTAGGGAATAGGTCATGAGTTTGACTCCGGATAGGACTATTGCTTCTTTTTTCCTTTTTTCCTAAATTAAGGATGGGTAATTTTGTAATTTTAGGTACGCAGAAAAAGTGCTTTGCAAGTAATATAGTAATAGACGATAGAACTATTTTTCTAAATTAAGGAAGGAAGGGTAATTTCAAGTACGCACCAAAATTACTCCTCTCATTATATAGTAATAGATGACAAAAACTTTGCTGCATCATATATATAGTAATTCGATCAAGTGGTTAACTTGCATGTTGCTAGAGTATAGGTCACAACTAACAAGTTCGACTCCCAATAAAACTTTTGCTTTCCCCACTCCCCCCCTAAGGCCTCGTTTGGTTCACGGAAGAGAAATCAATTCCCTTATCTTTCTCATGGAGGTGGGAAACTAAATTTCCTGTCAAATTTCCTTTCTTGTGTTTGGTAAAGCATGGAAAGTATTTAGGTAAGATTATTATTGTCTAAAATTTATGTAATAAATGCTTGGAAATCACATGGGAAAATCAATCCCATGTGTTCTGAGAGGAATGGTTTTACTCCCTACTTTTCCCTCTCTCGGGAAAGTGTTTCCGGAACTTGTGCTTACCAAACAAAGGAAATGAACGACTTTCTTTTCCCGAATACTAAAATCCGTGAACCAAACGAGGCCTAAATTTAAAGAAGGATAATTTCATAATTTCAAGTAGCCACCAAAAGTTATCTTCAATTAATATATGGCACTAGACAGTAGAACTAATTTTCATTTTCCTAAATTAAGGTCTAAGGAAGGGTAATTTCAAGTACGCACCAAAATTTGGACAAAAGGATTTTGGGATAATTTGCGTGTGGTTAAATTTATCATTGTAGTCCCAAACCAAAAGTCCTAACCCACATGTGCTTGGATTTCCTCTTCACAGTCGAGAGAGGTGCTCTGCACCTTATAGTAGGCATATATTTTTCAAAATCTGATACCGATTTTGATGTTTTGTTTCAAGCTAGTCATCTTGAACCCTTGACTATTTTTCAGTTTGATATTGTTCCCTTTAGCTGCCAATCCTTGAACTACAAGAAAGAAGATTTATTTGATTGATATTTGTTCTTAGCAAAATTCTAATAATATATTCATATATTCTATTAAGGCCTTGTTTGGCGTAATTTGTATCCAAAAAAGTTCATCCAAAGATGTGTCCATTTTCCATTGGACCTTAAAAGATACCATGACTGGGGGATGATTTTTTCATACTAGACTAACTGGAATATGTGAGCCACTCTCTTTCATTCAGTGGGTGGAAAGAATATGGTGAACTTAGAAGTTGCATCTCTCCTATTTACCCCTTCTTCCAAACACAAAACCTCTTCCATTCCCCCTCTCCATCCTGCCTTTACCTTTTTCCTTTTCACTGCCACCTAATTTAATACCCCATGACTCCGTCTCAAATGGATAGTCTTTTGACTTTGTATAATTTTAAAAAACACTAATTTCAACCTATTCCATAGTTAATGATACAACTTATTGCCATTTTGAGATTTGATACGTTATTTATGTCGCAAAAATAAAACAGGACTAATCAATTTTTGGGATGTAAAGGAAAGTGGGGACTTTTAATCTAAGACAGGACCCCGGGGGGCGGGGGGGTGTGTTGCAAAATAGTTTATTGCGTTTGGGCTAGATTATTTCCTTAAGCAAAATCTAATTTTTAATCCAATTAATGCATTCAGTTTTCATGTCCTGTATATCAGAAAATATTCCTCATTACGATTTCCCATGCTCCAATACCACCCTTCACCCTATCCCCAAAAAGAGGGAAAAAAATTGAAAGTAAAAATGGTGGCGGCCCAAAAGAAAAGGGACCAAGGGATTTCCATCTAAAACTCAAAGTTGATCACGTCATTTGTCTGTCCGGTACTCTGGTTTTATTTATTGCTCAATGGTAACACTGCACGTTCCTACATTGGCCTTGAATCATTATATATTAATACACGACGGACTGTTTCTATTTTAATGTATGTTTATTTGTGGGTGTAGGTTACTATAGCTACTTGTACGCCAAGTGCTTTGCGTCAACCATATGGAATAAAATATGCAAGGAGGATCCTCTCTCATTACATACCGGATCTGCTCTAAGAACAAAATTCTTGCAGCATGGAGGAGCCAAAGATCCGGCGTCTTTGTTGAACGATCTTGTCGGGGATGGGATTTTAAGGTATTGCAATGGAGGAGGTATAGTTCCTGACATCACGTGCCTTTGTGATGAGATGGGACTCGTCAAACGCTAGCTAGCAAGAATAAGCTTCCGAGAATAGGACTTCAAGGAGAAAAATGAACACAAAAGGAAAATTCTATTATTTCAAAGTCAATGCGGGTATTGCTGTAAAGGACTTATCCCTGTCTGGCAGAAGTTACACCCGGGGCCTTACACTCTTTAATTCTTTTTATAGATTTCCTTGTTTGCAATTGATTAGTTTTGACATTAGTGTAGAGACAAATCTAATGTTACTTTTTAGTATATTACTTGTACGTCGCAGCCGATTTGGTTTGTGCCTCTTGGAGTACTACGATTCAATTCGTTTCTGTTGTTCCTGGAGTTCATGGCTCAATAGGACTCGTTTATGTGCTGTAACTTGGAGAATGTATTCTTGAAGACTCGAGTTGAATTGTGTATTCCAGTAAAGTTCAAGCATTTCGTATTCAGATACATTTGTTTGCATTCTAAACGAACATCATGCGAGAGAGAGAGAGAGAGAGAGAGGAATAATCAGCAAATTCGATTTAGTAACGCACTCGATCAAAAGAATCATAACTTTATAATAATCCATTGTGCTACCAAGTGTCATGATTTCTCAAGATGGGCCTCTTAAAAAATTGCCAACAAGATCCAAAAACAATTGGGATCCCCCTATTTTCCCACTTTCCGGAAACGGGATGCAGTTACTGTACTAAACTTTGATCAGCGTGTACTAAAAAATGTTAAATTTCAATTAGAAAACCTAATCCAACATCATTATTTTGCCTCTTTCGATAGCAACTACCCATTCCCTGATGATAGAATTCACAACTTCCGGCAGCTCATCATGGGGACAATGGCCTGAAATATCCATCACCAAATCAGTATAAAATAAGGCCAAACTCCAGATTAATTCTCATTAACAAAACTAGCTCCACACGTAAAATTCTAAGCTTGTATTTGGACTATAGCATATTTACTAGTAAACCACAAATGGTGGGTAACCTGTTAAACCCGTCTTCACTCACCCCTAGTGGGATGGGTACCCTTTGGACTTAGTTGGGGTTGGGGACAAGTACGGCGGCGAGAAACAATCTCGTGAGCCTGCTCCGCCCTGCCATTGTCTAAAGTACTAAAATAATTCAAAATATCTTTGTTAAGCTTTTCCTTTATTATTATACAGAATACTTCTTTTATAGTTGCTTGAATTTTAATTCTTATATAATCATAAATTTTATATAACATTTCCTTTTCATTTGTGAAAAGCTAAAAATATCACAACTGGGAAAAAAGAAGGGGTAAAAAACACTAAACTCCCTCAAACTATCACTTTTTTGCGCTAAACTCCTCTCTCCCCCCAATCTTCTAAAAGTGACATTAAACCTCTTAAACTATTAGATGTTATCACTTAACCCCCAAAATTACATAAATGCCCTCATACAAAGTAGGGTAAAAAACACTAAACCCCCTCAAACTATCACTTTTTGGCACTAAACTCCCCCTAAACTATCACAACTTGACACTTTATCCCCTAAATTATAAAAGGGCATTTATGTAATTTTGGGGGTTAAGTGATAACATCTAATAGTTTAGAAGGGTTTAACTATCACAACTTGACACTTTATCCCCTAATTTATAAAAGGGCATTTATGTAATTTTGGGGGTTAAGTGATAACATCTATTAGTTTAGGGGGGTTTAGTGTCACTTTTAAAAAATGGGGGGTTTAGTGCAAAAAAGCGATAGTTTGAGAGGATTTAGTGTTTTTTTACCCAAAAATGAATCAAGACAAGCAACAACTGAAAGGGGAGCATATAAATTACCCGCGTCGAGCTCCCTGATTACAATTCCTTTGCATTGCTCTCTAAGCTTAGCTAGATTTGACTTGGAGTCAGAGAGTGGATCTTTGATTCCCTAAAATAAAAGCAAAATTAAACAATTTAGTCTCATAAGCAAGTAATGCATAGTATAGATCATCTTCAATGTATAATACAATTGGAGAGGTTACCTGTATAACGATAACCTTTTCCTCAAATCCTTTCAAAAGATAGTTAAGAGGGATTGAAAGATTTAAGCCGAAGATGCTTTCCAACACCACTACCACGCCAGGATCATAAGACTTCAATGTTCAATATTGGTTAAGCCGACATATTATTATATTAAGTAAAACCAAACAGCAATAGTAAACAGGATGGTTAGGGTCAGGATGCCCGCCTGCCTGTAGCATCTAAAATAGTGGGGTCCCGGCAAGAGATTACTGACCCATGGCCCATGGGGCTGCGTCAGCTTTATTATTTTTTGCTCAGCCAGCCGGGCCATGAATACTTTTTTAAAATAAATAGTTATAAGTGCATACATTAAACAGTCAAAGAGGTATTGATTCCATTACCTTTAGGCTTGTGACAGAAAAAGAAGCTACCAGCATTCACCAATTTTTACTTTATTGATATATGTGTATATATTTATATACTTTATAATGTAAACTTTCAACTAACTAGTAAAAAATATTTAAGTTATTATGTATCATTGGTAGTACTAGCAATATTTGACGTGACACGTTAACTCGACACGAACTTAACACGGAGTTAGTTGATTTGGGTCAAACATAAACATGTTCGGGTCAATTTCGGGTCAGACACGCTTAACTTGTAAACTAAACAGACTTGCAAACTAGATGAGTTGTGTTTGAGTTAACCTGCTAACTCGAAATTGACCCGCACTTAACATGATTGTTATTTTTTTTGCAGCTATATATATATATATTTTATTTTGCCATCTTGCTTTGACAATTATATTTTTATTTTTATTTTGAGTATTGGTAATAGATGATAGTTATTATGTTTTTGATGATGAATAAACTACTAATTTTTTATGTTTTTGCTTCGATGATGGAATGCTATCTATTTTGACACTAGATTATTATTTTCATATTATTTTGATTAAATATTGAATTTTGGTATTGAGTGATACTTATTAAAAATTTAAAACTATTATACATATGAGACTTAATTGTCATTATGATTTTAAAAGGTTAATCGTGTTGTGTCGAATTGCAAGTTTAACACGACTTATTTATTAAATGGGTTAGTCGGGTCGTGTTGTGTAACCTGTAAAATAAACAGATCGTGTTCAAGTTAATATAAATGACACGATTAGTTAAACGAGTCGTGTTCGGATTGACACTAATACTGTAATACTTGTGTGTTGACATGACCTGAACACGACACGCGAACCCGAATTGCCAGCCCTAAATTCATTGGCCTAGCACATACGTCCCTAATACAAATATTTATTTAGTTTGGAAACATGATTAATTAGTTTAGGGTTTGGCTTTTTACTCCACTTAGTTGCCATGGAGAAGGTCCAAGATTCCATATTTTCCAAAAATCACGTCGCCAGTAAGTCTTTGTTTTCAATACAAAATATTTCTATGTAAAACAATTCCAAAGAATTCAATGCTTTTCCATATAAACAAATCAAATGCATCCTCATAGACACGTAAAATAATTTGGCAGTGGATCACTATTCAAAACTTGGGGAATGGGGATGAAGGGATTTTGGCATTGATTGGTCCAAATATAAAACATTAAAAAGAGAAAAACACATATTTGAAAAGGATACAGCTCTTAGCATCTCATTAATAAGCCAATCATCAGCGCGATGTGTTTTCTGCGGAGAACAATGTAGTTAGAACCTAGGACACATGGAAAGAAGCAACATAGTAGAAATTGATATATTGAGTTACTATGGATGAAGGCAAAACCTACATTTGGGTAGTAGCTCTTCACTATGTTCTTAATGCCCAATCTCAAGTAGAATTCAAGGAGTCTAGCTACCAATCTCGCTGCCCATGAATTTCGTCTTTCCTGGAAAAAAAAAAGTCATTATGCTGACGGAATCATGGTATAAGAAACTCTTCAGGAATGTTTGTTTTATTTCATAATTAGGTTGATAAGATATGATTATTAGTGTCGTTTTTTTTTATTAAAAAAAAATATCATATAAGTTGTCCATTGGATCGATTATGGGTACCATAGCATATGATTATTAGTGTTGTTTTTTTTTTATTAAAAAAAAATATCATAAAAGTTGTCCATTGGATCGATTATGGGTACCATAGCATCTAAAGGTGGAAAATCTCATGGAGAAGTTAAGATAGATTAGTTTTTAAATGTTAATTGAGTAAACGCTTTTACGAAAGTCATAAATTGAAAAGCATATCTAGACCAGGTAGGAAGTTTGAAACAAAATCAAAAAGCACTCCCTCCGTCCCAAATTAAGAGTCCAATTTGAATTTATATGATATACCAGTTTTTTTCCTAATCTAACACCCGGGATTTAGCAAACTGGCAAAAGGGATGACCTCATAGCCTCCCCCACCATGGTTCGAACCTTAAGAGCCCCAATTTCCTTCCCCCTTCTCACAAGGTCGAACACTGGGAGTATCCATGTACCACACGTCCACACGTATTTCAAAGCAAAACTTGTTTGGTACCATGAGATTTAGTCCATTGATTATGTCTGGAAAATGACTCTTATTTTCAGATATCGCAAAAAGGAATAGTGGACCCTTAATTTGGAACACGGGAGTATATCATATGGGATGCTTCATATGTGTGTTACTCACTTGAGGTAAAGGCATGGGAGAATATCCCGGAACAACATTTCCAGCACTGTTGAGAAGGACAACCGACTTGACTAAACTAGGCCAAAGGCCAGCAGTAATAGCAACAAAATAGCCTGGGAATAAATGAATAAACACTCTATCAGATAACTAATGAAGCAATGGAAAACTAAGGACACTGAGTGCATTTGATTGGTTTACATGGAAAACTTTTTGTGAAAACAAAAACTCTAGGGGAGTGGTTTGTCGGTTCCATGGAATGGGAAAACATAAGCAGTGCACTAGGCAGTGGCCTGCCCAATAGCCTAGGTAGTTGGCCCACCTAGGCTCGAGGGAAGGCAATCCAGCAGGACTGATGGAGTTTTCACTCCTTTTTGAAACTTGTTTTGTTCATGTTTAACTTAGGAGAAATATATGTTTACCAAATTCTTAGTGTTCTCTTAAGAAGTAAAGTTAGATTTTTGGAAAATTATATTTTTAATGTATAAATAAACAAAAATTGGCCCCCTAGCCTAGCCGCCTAGGAGCCCGCCCTCCTACCCTCTAACTTCTGCCTACACTTTTTTGAACAAGTAACACAAGGCTGATAAAAGTTGCACCATGGACTAATTCCTCGGAAAATTAATGCAATCAAACAACGCTACAGGGGGAAAATAAGGAATCTTGAGATTTTCCATGGGGAAAATTGTAACCAAATGCACCCTGAAGTGAAGATAGTGATATTTGTTTTCACGGTCCAAATAGTTCCTCCTTTTCTTTTCTTCCTCTCTTTTTTTTTTTGGGTTTATGTGCGTGTTTATGTGCAGGGTGTGAGTGAATGAGGGTCTGTGTGTGTGTGAGAGAGAGAGAGAGGGGGGGGGGACGAGTTAACATACCACCAATTGAGTTTCCAGCAAGATGAACCAGTTCGCCCACAACTTCAATTATGAAATCTCTTAGCAATTCAGCCCACAGGATTTCGGTATAAACAACATTTGGTTTTTCCGATTTACCAAATCCAAGAAGTGTAACAGCCCAAACTCGGTTTCCCTCTTCAGCAATGCCCTTTATATTGTCACGGTAGTGTTCCAAGAAAGCACCAAACCCATGCACAAGGAGAATAGCTGGACCTTTATGACCAGCAACTGTGTACTGAAATAACAGAACCAATTCTTGATGGAAGTTACATTACAGAAGCAGAAATTAAACTTGGCAAGTATTTCTCCATACCACGGAATCACTTGAACAAGAAACTACAAATCAGTTGTTTTATAATAACTCACCTGAATTACATACCCTTTCCATCTCCATATCCTAATAGAGAATTTTCCGTCATCAATCTTTTGACTTCTTGAAGCCAAAAGCCAATACCACTGTTACAAACATAAGCTAATTGTTAAAATGCATTCAGTAGGAAAGCACTTGTATACTGGGGTGAAAAAGTTATCCTTGTTGTTTATACTACTTCCTTTGGAAAGCCCAAATCACAATTCCAAAATCAATTGGCGGATAAAAATAAGATTATTAGAGATCTTGAGGAAAACATCCAATATGCAATGTGAAAGCAGAAAAGAGAGGAGATCTTATGATAATTCGCTCCTACGTAAAAGTGTAAAACTGGGAATTATATGAAAGAATTTTGATGTAATTGTCAGATTAGGATTTGCCTGTCCTGGTATACATTGTTGGTGCTCTGATTGTTTGTTTTGGTTGCTGGGGTATGCCCCCAGGCTGTTGGATACCTGTTGGTGATATATTAGTTTATGTTTCACCAAAAAGAAAAAATCGTACCATGTCAAACCAGCAAATCACAACTTTCCAGATTTATTACATGGATGCGTTTGATTGGTTTATATGGAAAATAAGTGATATCCATGGAATTATTTTCTGTGGAAACTAAAAGCTTGGCAGGGTGGTGGTTTTTGGATTCCTTGAAAGATTGGGAAATTAGGCTAAAGCAAGTTGAACCACAGAAATTGATCTCTTCAGAACGGAAAACACCACTAAAACAGCAATCTCAGGCACTTTCCCAGGAAAATAACTGCAACCAAGCACACCATAAATTAAGGCCCATTACCTCCATTGAGCAAACTGTATCAGCTGCAGCAGCAATAGAGGCTGCCGAATACCCAAAGGGCGAGAGGAATCCACCATTTCGTTCTTTTTCATACTTGATTGCTTCATAATGAACTCTCCTTCTAGAAATGGTTCCAAGATGAAGGGCAGACCCAAAAAGAGCACCAAATGAAGCTCCTTCCCTACTTTCTGCATTGCGCAATTTTCTGTGCACCCTACAATAAATAAAAGCACGAGAAAAAATCAAAAAATACATAATCTAAGTGTACAACAAAAAAAATATTTTTATTTTCAAAAAAAAAAGTATACAACAAAATTAATATTGGAAGTTGCTTTTGGTGGTGCTTTAAGCCATGTTCTCGCCATAAAGTACAGAAATACAAATCACATGTAATATGTATGCAACAGAAACAACTAGATTACGAAACAAGTCCACCCACCCACAACCCACCCGAAGAAAAGGAAGAAGGAAGAGTAATGTCATACTCACTAAAAATGTGCAGAAAAAGTGTACACAAAATGAGTTGTCACTTCATGATTAGAGGAACAGTGGAAACGAAACCCACGACATACATGTGGACCCAATCTTCATCCAATCATGAGGTTTGTGCACATTTTATGTTTTTGACTTTTTTCATTGTTTAAATACTAAGAGCAACGAAAAATAACATGTTTGCTTTAGCTATATCCATTAACTAGGAAAATTGACAATCTGTGAAGCCTTAGAAACAACAGGATAAAATTGCATCTTTTCTGGAGATACAGCCCCTAGAACGAAGTAAGGGAATATGTTCAAACATTGTGAATTGGACCACTGTTTCTTTCTTTCCCATAAAAAGGGGGGGGGGGGAATGATGAAACTTGTTTCACGTAAGTGAAAGCTCAGTAAGCTCAAATCCCTAAGAGTGCAATTTGTGAGCATAGATAAAACAAATGGAGGGTTTCTATGATATAAATCAGTTTCATGTTAGGGGGGAAATGAAAGGAGGCTACAGCTAGTCCAATTTCAGCTACTTGTAACAAATTGTGCTGACCACATTATTGTATCAGTAACTAAATTGATTTAAAAAGATTTAAAAAATAAAATAAACCAATTTCAAAGGATGAATCCACATACTCCTGCCATTCATATCGGGTGGTACCCTCCAAATATCTCAAATATGCAGCCAATGCATTCAATGCAGCACTTGTCCCTCCTCCCACCGAATTCCCTTCTTGTGTTAGAAACACTGTTCCTTCTGCTCTTTTGTTTTGGCTAACAATGTCATCAAGATTAATTTGCCTGCTTCCTGCCAACTTAGATAAGCCCAAATCTTGAATCAAATTATTACGAATCTTGATCTGATCTTTTTGCATTATATCTTCAGATGAAGTGTTCTTCATGGAAGTCCATTTATCTTTCGATTTACCCAGACTGTCATCCATAAATTCCTTCAAATCATCCAGTGTGGGTAGAGGACCTGATACATAAAGCAGCTATCACTTTCCCCATATACAACAAATATATGGAAGAAGTAATACAAAATGAAAATATTTAACAAATAAAAGGAAAATAGAATGAGAGGGTTGTCTGTGAGCTTAGGAACTTACCCCAGGCCAAATCTATCTCTAAATCAGGTAATTTTGGGGGCAAAAGCGGTGGAGATATAGGTAACTTTAATTTCTTGAAGTCATGGTATGATTCTGGCAGGTCCTTGAAGTTCTAGGCAAAGTAAACCAACATCAAAAGATTACCAAGCAATGACTTATGATACCAGGCATATAAGCAATGTAAAGGTTATATTAGAAAATACCTCAGTATCATAAAATGGAGTATTCCACAGTAAGATTCTAGGGCTCTGATCTTCAAAAGCTACCATTGCTAAGGTTTCTTGAACCACGTTCATCAATCTCCTTAAGTTGTATTCTACTTCCTCTTCTGCAAAGACGGTTGTGGCCTTGACCTGTTCCAATCCTCGGTGATGAATGTAACAAAATGAGTTGATGAATGATTGAGGTTCTCCTCATTCCTGGCCAATTAAAATATCACAGTAAGCAAACCTAATGTACAACAACCTCTTTCACAAGTTCTTGTATGACAATTTCTGCATTCCCGAACCTTATCATCAGATCACACCCCCGATCCTTTAATGACTGTCTCAAATCCTTCACAGCAAAGAGGGCCAGTTCAAGCATTTCATCAGAAAATCCTGCAGTAATTTGGACAAGTATCACTACATGAGTTCATATGACTTTCTTCTTTTCAATCCCGGGTACTAACAATAGTTACAATACCCAGGTGATATCTGTGAAACTTCACATTGTTTTAACATCAATTTGGAACCCCCCAGCATACTCGGATTGTAATGCGAAGATTAGTTAGTCATTTCTATTTCAGTCAATTAATTTCAAAGTTCCCATTTTCCGAAAAAGCTTTTTATAGCACACTGGAAAGAGGTAATATGACATTAGGTTCAATCTCATTGCTAACAAACAGCAAACCTTTTCTATTCCATTTACTCTGTCATAGTTCCAGCATTATCCAAAGTGCATGCATATGAAAAAATTTATTGCAAAATTACTGTCATGGTTCGACAACTCTAAAATCTTATCAAATTATTCCTTGAAAACAGAAGTTAATAAAATTCCAAACAAACTCATGACCAGAATAACAAACATTCTTAGGTTCATAATGGTAAGAAGAATATAAACCCTTTGTTAGGTTCATAATCGTTGCTTTAGTTGCACATGTTCAGGGACTTCCACGTCTGATTGCAATATGTGAGAAACTGAGAACTAGGCAGCTTTCGAATTCCATATGGGCATCATTTCTACCTTTGAGGTGTATATGGTTGCACAACTTCATACAACCATGAGTTCGAGATAATTAATCCAAAATTCAAAGTAACATTTTCCTTTTGGTACACCCCAAACCAACGTATCAAATCTCGCGATAATAAATTAATATTATTTTTCAGAATTGATTTCATTATTGTTAGCTTTCCTTAAACATGTGAAAAGTAAATGACAACAGAAAACGTACAATAATTCTAGAAGGATTTAGGACCCGGACTCAAAGTAGCGACTCATATGACAACAGTGCATTGTGAAGTGATAAAAGTGCGAACTTCACCTGTCAACAAATTCAGTTGATTAATGCCACGTCAATTAAGTCACTACTGTAGTGCAGTGAGTTCCAATACTGAGTCCCTTTAGAATTACTCGAAAAATTACATATTAATTAAAATTTTGATAAATGAAAAAGAGAGAGGCAAAGAGAGAAGTAACCGACGAGAAAGAATGCGGTGATCGAAGACATAGAGAGGAATGACAGTCCGATAGCGAGAAGCAGCAGCTACGAGGCCCGGGTGATCGTCGATTCGAAGATCATGCTTGAACCAAAGAACCGCAGCACCACCACCACCGGGGTTACTACTGTACTCCTCCCCCGCTGCACTCGATTCTGCTCCACCTCTCATCTTCGACATTTTCACGACAGAAGAAGATGAACCGAGGAATCGAGTTGTAGGAAGAGAGAGAGTGTGGTTGGGGGAGAATGAGGAGGAGAGGGAGCGCGGGAAAGCGAGAATCGGCATGAGATTTGAAGATGAAGAAGAGATGAGGAGTGGGGATGTTTGAATGGAGCTCAATTATTTCCATAGTTTTTTCAGGGTGGCCTTGAGAGATTGTGGTGGAGGAAATTACAAGAGTTTTTGGAGGGGAGGGAGATTGAGGACAGCAACGCACCACGACCACCATGGTGAAATGTCAACTTTATGTGGTTGCGACACCATAAATCCGTAAATTTAAAACAAATTTTTATTTTTTTCTTTAGGAAAATTAAAATATTAATTATTTAGAGATTGATAAATAAATGGTAGTTTATTGAATTAGATGTAAAAATTTAGTTACTTTTTGCTGAGATCAAATATTAGTGAAGAATTATCTTTAAAATTTAACTCAACTAATGGTTACCGAAAGTTAAAGGGGGTGTATTCAATTCAGATTTTAAAAGATTTTAAAAGATTCTAACTGATTTTTTAAAATCCGTGAATTCTGTTAAGTCTATGAATTGTTTTAAATCCATATAGAATCTGACATATTTTAATGCATGAATTTTTTTGGATTTCTGCATATTTTAATAAATCCATGAATTTCTGGAGATTTTAATAAGTACATAAATTTATGCAGATTTTAATAAGTTCATCAAAAAAATCAAAAATCAAAAGACAAAAGATAAATAATAAAATAAATTAATTACGAGTTTAAAGTAACATTATCAAAAATGTAAAGACAATTAACGAAATACATTATAAAAATTCATACTGCACCCACAAAATTAGACTTTTCACCCACTTGTATTTTTTAATGAAATTGACATGAATTGTTTTTAAAAATTTGAACGATAATTAGCAATCTAACCATTTGAAATTATGTTAATGCGTGATAACCACATTAGTAAAAGAGAGAATAAAGATTTTATAGGGACGAAGAAAAAATTATAATGCGTTCATTACATAATAAGAAATTTGGATTTTGAGAGGGAGGGGGAGGCGGAAAAGGGGAGAGAGAGAGGGGGAGAATGTTGAGTAAAGTTCTTAAAAGAATTAGAAATCCATCTGAAATCTCTGGGTAAGTGAGAAGATTTCAAGATGGATTTTTATGTATAAAAAAAGCTTTACAATCCACCAAAATCCACCACTAATTACAATCCTACTAAGTCATTAGACTTTTGAATACCATAAGATTTAGATGGATTTTTTAAAATCTTAATTGAATACATCAAGATTTTAAAAGACTTTTTAAAATCTCAATTGAATACCCATGAACTTTAAAAATTCATAAAAATCCTATAGATTCTAATTTCAATACACGCCCCTAAGTCAATGAAAAGTTATTGAAAGTCAAAATTCGGCAATATGACACTAAATCAGTGCTTAAATTTAGAGTGTGTTTATATGGGTGCCATGATTAATAATTTTAAAAATTGACACTACAATAGTATTTTGATTATAAAATTGGGGTATTGTAACAACATCGGGTGATAATCGGTAAAATTTATTATTTTGCGAGTGAGTTAATCCAATCTTAAATATGCTCATTTGGATTTGGAAGATAAAGATTCAAGTTACACTCGAGTAGTATGAGAGTTTTTCTTTGTGTTAGATAGAAGGGAAGACACATAAATCTCCTATTTGATTCAATTTTAAAGGGTTTAATCACTAATGAGTCGGCAAAATCTCAACCA
Source organism: Lonicera japonica (assembly GCA_021464415.1). NCBI lineage: Eukaryota > Viridiplantae > Streptophyta > Magnoliopsida > Dipsacales > Caprifoliaceae > Lonicera > Lonicera japonica. The sequence continues at coordinate 16,489,472 of CM038470.1, forward strand.
TCATTTAAAATAAATGGTTGAGGTTGAAGCAACTTTACGAGAAGCCTCATTAAGATAAGCCAAATTCCTAATAAACTCAAATAAGAAACAATATTTGATCTGAATATTCGCATTTTTAACTAATTGATTATATAACTCAATTGCATAAAATATCACACAAAATTTATGAATTTAAGTGGTGTTTATTTTTATCTCTTGAGGCTGAACATAAACATGTTTAGTATTAAGAAATATATTGTGAAAGAGACTTTGTTTTTATCTCTTCATACTAAATTGTATTAAAATTCAACATTAAATATTAAGAGGCAAGTCTTGCGCCCAAATATTTAATTTAATTTTAATGAGATTGTATTCTAGTTGTACCACATTCTTCGTATTCATTAAGTTTAGATGTAAATTATCATAATAATAAATGAAAAATTATAAAACACCTTGTATACAATAATCAGAAGTAAATAAAATAAACATGTATTTCAAAAATTTAGTTAAGCACAAAGTCTACGTTTCACGTTCTGGCTTTTAAACAAACAGCTCATTAACCTTGTATTTGAATGGAGAAAAAACAAACCTTGAAATTTAAATAAAAGTCGAAATCTATCGCTTCATAAAATTAGTTAAAAAATTGAAATTGTACACTCAGTAGTTCACCTGCAAAAGCTCAAGCTTGATTTCAATCTCAAGCATCTCTTTTTTATTCTAGCTTATATTAATTAAATTTGGAGATGAGATTCTACATTTTTCTTCTTTTTTTTTTCTTCGTAGATGAGGCCAATTACATGAATCCCTCAAATTAGTAGGGGGACATGCCTATGAGAAGATGTTTTGTTTAAATTATCATCTTATTAATCACTATTGTACTAAGCGTATATAACCAATTTATGCAAATAATTATACCCCTATGAATTATATCTCATTGGTATAGTTTTAGGGATTTGGATCTTTTTTATTATTTAATTTCTCTAATTTCTTTCAATAGGTTTAATTCTAAGGATTAAATAAATGATTTTATTTTTATAAATTTTGGTGGAGATTATTTATACAAAATTTCATCAAGAAATTTGAACCAAATGTGAGTACAATAAAAATATATATACATGCAGGGCCGCCCTTGGGCAATGCGAGGTGGGCAATCGCACAAGCTTCGGGATCTAAATAGTGATAAATCTTTATAAAATTAGGGAATCAAATTTTAGTATTTACATTTATTTGTTGATAATAAAAGAGCCCAAATTTTTTAAAAAAAATTAGAATTATAAGAGCCCAATTAATAAAAAATGTGAAGTTCTGCATTAACCAAATTTTCATTTCTATGTTTATTTTTATTTTTCTAATCTTTTTGAGATATCTTTAACATTTTTCATTAATCCAGTACTTGTCGACTCTATTAGATATCTTCCACTTTTTCTTTCCAACGGTTGCTAAATACATATTAATTCATTTTTTTTCAAAAACAAAACACTTCTTTATCTCTCTCTAGCTTCTTTCATTGGATTTATTATATTTTATATCTTTGTATTATATTTTTTTTAATCTTTAAAAAGTATAATTTAATTTTTTTAATATAATAATTTACATGATTAAATAAAAAGACCTTTGTTTTACGCTTTTTCAAATGACCGTCTAAGTTACAGGATCGATCACGTGCATGTTCATTTTCATCTAAGGGCTCGTTTGGTTCGAGTTTTAAGAATGGAATTGGCATTTTAGATGCCAGGAAACCTTTATTCCTGGCATCCTTTATTGGATTCCATTAATGCTCGTTTGGTTGGAGTTTTAGGAATGAACTCGGCAAATTATTTTTTTTAATTTTCTGGGGAAAAATATTTTTTTTCATTTTTAGGGAAAATATATTTTTTTTCATTTTCTGGGGAAAAAATATTTTTTTTCTTTTTCTGGGAAAAAATAATATTTTTAATTTTCTGGGAAAAAATTATTTTTTTTTCTTTTTCTGGGAAAAAATAATATTTTTAATTTTCTGGGAATTTTTTTTTTTTTCATTTTCTGGAAAAAAATAATTTTTTTCACTTTCTGGGGGAAAAATAATATTTTAAATTTTCTGGGAAATTATTTTTTTTTCATTTTCTGGGAAAAAAATTATTTTTTTCATTTTTTGGGAAAAAATAATTTTTCTCATTTTCTGGAAATTTTTTTTTCACTTTCTGGGAAAAAAATATTTTTGAAAATTTTCTGGAATTTTTTTCATTTTCTGGAAAAAAATAACTTTTTTTCATTTTTTGAAAAAAAAAACAATTTTTGGACAAAAAAAAAGGATTCCTCAAATTGGGAATCCAAGATTCCTCCCAATTTATAAGGGAATAGATTTTGGCAAAATGGGAGAATTTAGGATTCCTAGGAATCCTAAATTCCTAGCTAAAACTCCAACCAAACAAAATAATCCTCATGGAATGGAATTTAGGATTCCAGGAATCCTCAAAAACTCCAACCAAACGAGCCCTAAATGTTTTCTGCTAGGCTAGGATAAGGTTTGTTTTTTTTTATTATTATTATTAGCTTCAAATTAGATTTCATGAAAAAAATTATAATTAAAATAATTTTAAATAGCAAAATTTTAGAGCATCTCTAACCATCTTGTATAATTTTACGTTTTGTAAAAAAAATAACCTCTAGCGGTCTTTTAAGAGACTTCGATACTTAAGATTTGTGTAAAAGAGTTGTGTAAAATACAAATCCAATTTACACATTCACATCATCTTTCTCTCACCTCAAATTTTTACAAAAACTTTAAAATGATATAACTAAAAATCTAAAATTTAATTTTTAATAGAATTTATATATTTGAAATCTACTTATAAAGAACTAAAAAATAAGATATATTGTGACTATAAAATTATGTATAAAAAAATGGGCAATTGGCATAAGGGTCAATTCTCATAATAATATAATTGTAAATGACACTTATAAATTAGTAATGTAAATTAAGAACACTACATAAAAAATACACTAATGCCCCTTTTTTAGTATCATAAGCCTTTTGTTTGAGTACATCCACCTCTACGTCCTTAACTCAAATCACGGATTAATTACTAATGCCATTGTGTGTAAATTATTGAAATATTTAATTAAAATCAAGCCATATATATATATATATATATATATAAATCAGGGCAAATGTTTAAATTAAAAATGAGTGAAAATTATATTATACGAGACTACTTAAGTGCATATGATTCAGTAAGATATTTTATTACTTTTTTTTTCATGTTAAAGATAAAATTCATGAACAATCCTTGAAATTAGTACAATTTTTTCCAAATTAACTAATTACATGGTGTTAAAATAGCTTTAACACCAATTGTCCAACAGTAGAATAATGCTAAAAATGTTTTAGCACCACACGTGAACACATATAATTAAACTGAATGTGTTAAATAGTTTTAGCACCCCATCCAATTCAATACATTAAGGTGCTAAAACAAATTTATCACAAACTTTGTCCAAAGTAACTAATCACATGGTACTAAAAAAGTTTTAGCACCAATTGTCTAACATTAGAATGATGCTAAAAAAGTTTTAACACTATAGGTGAACACATATAACTAAACTGAATGTATTAAACAGTTTTAACACCCCAACCAATTCTACACATCAATGTGCTAAAACATATTTAGCACAATTTTTGTCAAAAGTAACAAATCACACGATGTTAAAATAATTTTAGCACCAATTATTAAATACTATAATAGTGCTAAAAATGTTTTAGCACCACAGCTAAACTAATATAATTAAACTGAAAGTGCTAAATAGTTTGAGCACCCTATCAAATTATACACATCAATGTGCTAAAGCAGATTTAGTACCATTTTTGTCCAAAGTAACTAATCATATGGTACTAAAACAGTTTTAGTACCAATTGTCCAACACTAGAATGGTGTTAAAAAGGTTTTAGTACCACAGGTAAACAAATATAACTAAACTGAAGGTGTTAAACAGTTTTAGCACCCCATCTAATTCTACACATCAAGGTGCTAAAATCGATTTAGCACCATTTTTATCTAAAATAACTAATCGCATAATACTAAAACAGTTTTAGCACTAATTGTCAAACATTAAAATAGTGTTAAAAATATTTTAGCATTATAGGTTAACATATATATCTAAACTGAATGTGCTAAATAATTTTAGCACCCCATCCAATTCTACATATCAAGGTGCTAAAATATATTTAGCACAATTTTTGTACAAAGTAACTAATCAGATGGTACTAAAATAATTTTATCACCAATTGTCCAACACTAAAATAGTACCATATCTTTGATTTAGGGTTCTAAAAAAAAAGAATTAGGATTAGAATTAGAAATTTTTTTTAAATCCCGCTAGGCTGTCGAAATTGGTCGATTTCGATAGCAAAAAGATCTCTGATCATCTTGATTTTACGTCTGAATATTGTAACTTTGTCTTTCCGAACAACATATCCAAAAATTAGTCAAATCCAATGGTTTGATCAAAAGTTATATATCTTTGATTTAGGGTTCGTAAAAAAAAAGAGTTGCGATCAGATTTTTTTTTTACAAATCACACTGGACTGTCGAAATTGGTCGATTTTGATAGCAAAACGACTTATGATCGTCTTGATTTTTCACATGATTATAATAATTTTGTCTTTTGAACAACATATCAAAAAATCAGTTCAATCCAACGGTTCGATTAAAAGTTATATTCGTTTTACAATTACACCTGCAAAAAAAAAAGAGATGAGAATGGCGCTCCTCTCGACGATACAATTGGAGAGTTGGGTGGTGGTGGAAGAGGTGAATCATTGGTGAGGAGGTCGGAGAACGAGGTGATGGATAGATTTAGCACCAATAGAATTAAAATTGGTATAATACAACTATTTAAGGATTAAGAGAGGGGTATTGGTTATGGTATTTTTAAGGATTAAAATAACTTAATATTATAAAAAGTATTATTATTGTAAAACCAAATTATAAAATTATTACTATTTTCATTTATTAAAATATGAGTTCGTCCTTAAAGTTACAAAACATTACGTAACAAGTCCTTATAACTTATTATCTCTAAAAAAAAATTCATATAAAATTATTGAATATTACATATAATGATATGATTAATTTATGTATTTTTTATTAATTCTATTTAAATTTTACACATGAATGCTATTAAAGCACAAAATTAATCTTTATATAATTTATGTTTAAAACTCTTACGCACTTAATATTTTACGCATCCGCATCATCCAAATTTCATCCAAATTTACGGTGAAGGTTAAAACTAATCTCCAAGGGAGGGAAACCATAACGGATAACAGAAGCAAAGCTGGAAATGGCGCTAATACTCCCCTCGTCTTCTTCGACAGTCCCTACCAGAAAACCTCAATTTCCACTTCCCAAAATTCACCATCTTCACGCCCTTACAACAAAACCCTATCATCTCCTCTCCGTCAAATCCAAAGGCTCCTCTACTGAACCCCCAGTTTCCGGCCAATCAACCGATGACACCTCATCAAGCCCGCCCCCACCTCCTAAAAAGCCCAATTCGGCCGGCCTAGGGTTTGGTACTCCACCCAAGAAGAAGCAGCAACGGCAGCAACCTAAAGGTAAGAGAGATAGAGCATCCATAATTCGGAGAGAACCTGTGGAAAAGCTAGGGTTTGGTTCGCCAAAAGAAGATGGGGGGCGATCGAAGGAGGATCAGAGTGAGAACGAGAGGGCTTTTCTTCTTGCTTGGTTAGGGCTTGGTTCTGTCATTATTATTGAGGGACTTCTTCTTGCTGCTTCAGGTATAAATACAATTAATTAGCCTTTCTAACCCCCGTGATTATAGTTTTGTGTTCTTATGTAGGAGGAGTGCGTTGAAATTTCTTCAAGTCTGAAATTGATTGTAGATTGTAGATTGTTATTCTTTTCAATTATTCGACACTAGTGATGTTTGTTTGTACCTCTTAATTAAATTAAGAGCTGTGTCTTACTGCTAAATTTGATTAAAATTCATCATTAAGAGGCAAAATTAGCAAATGCCATCTATCCAACATTTAGAGCGAAATAAAATTGAACAAAATTTTCAGAATTTTTGTACAGCATATAGAGTTTAGCGCTCGGTGTTCAGCAAAACAAAGGTTAATAAATCAAACCGACACCTATTAAAATTGTAGCTAAAATTTTGTCCTTGCATAAGTCTGTCACAGAGTAGCCCAAAAAAATTGCTTCGGGGTAATAGTAGCTTGGGGACAACGTGTCTATGGCCACTTTCAGGCATAAGCAAACATCAGTCATGTTGGTAATAGATAAAAATTCATAACTCCTACAAAAATTTCATGTTGGTAATAGATAGAAATGACAACTCTTAACAATATTTTGACATTTTCAGCGGCAAGTTGCCCAACCAAATACATCTATGTGGCCTTAGTAATAACTCCCCTTTTTTTCCCAATGGGGTGTTACTTGGTCAAATTTGTGATGTCAATAGCAATTTTCATATATTAGTTCTCAACGCCTGAACCTTTAGAGTAATTCATTGTACCTTATACTTTAGATACCTATCTTATGTTCGGACGTTATATTAAGACCAAAAGACAAAATAACCATTAGATAGATGAATTGATCCCACTCTAGACAGTGGACATTGACATACACCTAATTTACCTTTTGACCATCAGACACTGACAACTACTATCTGATTACTTCGAAAATTGTAAAAATTCTGTTTAATGCTCGGAGAGGTACCCTCTTCGGTGGGACCTGTACCTTTCTGAGGACACTTGGCTTTAGCAACCACACCAGATATGTATCGGATACGCATTTTAGATTATATTGATTTCTTTTAATCTTTTGAAATTTGGATACATGGGGATATGCTTGAGATACACCGGGATATGCAAGGATATGTTTGGAGGTTAATTTGTAATTTTAAACCTAAAATTACAGGGTCAATTTGCACTTTCAAATTATAGGGGAGGCCAACATAAAACATTATTAGACTTTTCAACTTATTGAGAAAGAAATAACATTGCGGGTTCATCAAGCGTACCAAATTTCAAAATAATAATAATAATAACATTGTTTTTGCAGAATACCCAAGAAAGCTTGCACTTTGGATGCCTACAAAGTGCGGGTTCATCAAGCGTACCAAATTTCAAAATAATAATAATACCAATAATAATAATAACATTGTTTTTGCAGAATACCCAAGAAAGCTTGCACTTTGGATGCCTACAAATTAATAATAATAATACTAATAATGTTGATAATATTATATTATCATAATTATTTTGTGTACTATTATACAAATGTATGTATAATATTCAATGAATCCCCAAACCTATCTGTATCGTATATTTTTTTTGAAAAATCCGTGTCATCGTATCCGCATACCTGCTTCTTAGGTTGGCAGTTGGCACCCTTATTGTGGGTGGGCACCATTAGGTGAGGCGATGGAATTCTCAATCCTCAGTGTAAGTGCCTAAGTGGGAAAAAGTTGCCAAGGGGATGGCATCCTTGAAATTGGTGCGAACCAGTAACCAAAACAGACATACCTGGCATAGGTGGGATACCCTCTTGAGGGGTGACACCCTGAGGGGCTCGACATACCTGGCATAAGTGGGAATACCCTCTTGAGGGACGTAACCTTTGTCAATAGTTATGTCCGAGAAGTAGGCACCCTTGGCACATAAGTGTGCCCTCAAGTGTTAACATGGAATATTATGCAGCTGTAGCATAAGTGTGTGTCCAGAATGCCATACAAAGTAGCAATTAAATCTTCATATCACAAAGAGTTTATACAACTCATTGAATCACAGTAATTACATTGAGATGAGTCATGGCCTTTCCCTTTGTCTTCGCACCACTTATTCGCGGGTAGGACACATAATTCACATTCAAATCATTATTCTTTTCATTTGTTCTTTGCCTTGTCCTTGTTTCTAAAAATGATCATCCTCTCGACTCATTCGATTTAGACATGCAATCCTTGTCCGTAAAATTATCTTTTTTGGAAACCTTTTTTAGTTTTAACGCGATGCTATAGATTCTGTTATATATCTTGTACGTGATGCAATAGATTATGCTATATATCTTGTAGAGTTGTAGTTATGACTTAGTTGACTTAGAGATTTTCAGTCGATAACTATTTTATCTTTTACAGGTTTCCTACCAGAAGAATGGGATAAATTAGCTGTGAAGTACGTTTACCCATCTTTTACCCCTACGGTATTCTTGTTTGTTGCTGGAACAGTTGTCTATGGTGTGTTGAAGTACCTGCAGAACGCGAACCTCCAAAACCCAAAATGAGCTTTTAGGAATCTAAATGATTGTATACCTCAGGTTTACTGATATGAAATTTGATACTGAGCTCAACCCCCCCCCGCGGGAAAGAGAAATTTGGGTCTTTGCCTCGGGTGGATCCTGTTAAAAGGTTCCTTTTGGTATAGTATCCCATGTAAATTAATCTCCGTGATGGCTCCTTTACGTGTATTGGCCTCTTTGATATCTTTATTTGTTGTTTCTGTGAGCAGACTTTTACATTAAGTTTCCTGAAATTGTTGCATTTTTTCTTGATCATGTAACCATTATCTAGTAGATCTCTTGTTGTTCTGATAAATAAAGTGTGAATTCATGCCAGGTCATGGCAAGTTTTCTCTTTCTTTTCTTTTGAAAGATTTTGATATTGCAGCAAACAGAATGCCATTTGCGTTGAATCATAAAGTTGCCACCTGAAATCCCCCTTACTATACTTTATGATATATATTGGTTCAGTTGGAGCTGCTAGAACTATATGTTTGGTAACTTTGGTTGCTTTGAGTTTCACGCTTTTTCCAAGAATCAGAAGTTGGTAAATTCCTTGCTAAAGCTCAAACTTACATGTGAAATTAGCAATTTCTGATTCTAGGAAATAGATAAACTCGAAACAAATGAGCCCCGGAGTTAAAAAGTGAGGTTTGTTATTGATACTCCGTATCTCCCAACTTAGGAGTACAGATTGTATTTCACATCTTTTTAAGGATACACTAATCTCAACCTAATGTATGGTTGATAGCAAAACTTGTTTGGTACCATGAAATTTGGTACATTGATTACACCTCAAAAAGGAAATTGGTCTCTTACTTTGTGGCATCCTGAAAAATAACAGTGGACTAATTTGGGACAGGGAGTAACTTATACTGATAGCATGAATAACAAAGTTTGTCCTGCGGGTTTGAATTACAAAATTAGTTTTAGTTGTTTCTTAAGATTGTACATCTATATTATCTATCTATCTATCTATATATACATATATTATGTGGGATGACTTGGACTGTTGAGCTTTGACTATGGGTTGTACTGATCCACCATACAGGTCCTTTTCACACTTATTAATGGAGGGTTTACTCCCTTAAGTTCACTTTAAACCCTTTCTCTTATGATTTATCTGCATTGCTAACCATTGATTTAACCATTCTAAGTACAATTACAAAGTCAGACATGTGACTCATACAGGCTTCATAGATTCATACGAGGTAGCTGTGCGACTGCCTTTCTTATTCTTTCACTTTGTTCTCCATTACAGGTATACAGGCCAAAAGAAAGTTTTTGGTACCTTAACCTGCTTTTTGTTATTATTTTGTGGAAAAGCACTTCAATATTAATGCATTGCTTAAAAAGTTAGTTGAACCAGGTTTATGAAAGCTCATTCTTTAGAAAGATGGAGTATTATGGTTGTACATCTACCATTTCGGCTGTACTCTCAAATGAGGTATGTTTTTCATTGTTGCTTGAACTTCTTATTCAAAATCATGCTTATCTAGTTCTTCATTCATTTATTCTAATGCAATGCTGCATTTATACTGGACAATATATTGTTTAATGTCGTGTTTTTCTAATTTTTTTTTTTTTTTTTTTTGGAAATTAGGATTTAAGGTTGAGATTTGAGAAACCATTGATCTGGGTTACTTTGCTCGTGTTTTTCAATGAAGTTTTCGGATAGTATTTAAGAAAAGATTCAGCATCCCAATTGTATTTGCAATGAATTCAAATATTTGATATGAATTGCCCAGGCCCCCCTCTCCCCGCGGCTGAAAAGATCTCAATCTATACACATTCTAAAGCAAATGTACGCATACAATTATACACATAATTATATAGTATTTTGTATTTTTGTATATGTAGCAAACAAATTTTTGTACGTTTTAATAAAATATTGACAACAGGGCGGGCTGCAAACACGAGTACCGGCAAATAAATAACCGACTAATCATTTGAAGTCCCAATTGGTCCTACATCCATTCAATGTAAGTTGGCGTTAGATCACCATTTGCATCAAAGCTGAGCAAAAATAACATGACCATGAGCTCCCACGCCCCCCACCTCACCCACCCCAAAGGAAAATAGGGTCTATTATCACCCCACGGTCATCTATCCCCTTTAAAGGTTGCAATTACTATGGACCAACTTCACAAGCATATTTCTTTTCCTATCTCTGTTTTGTATTCATTTGCAACAAGTGGTCCTCAAGCTTTAACCACTTGAGCACGGTACATGATCACAATGACTATGTGTCTTAATGGAGTTGCGTCGTGTTTTGGATTGTCATTTTGTGTTCATAGTATTTTTTGTGTCTGAAATTAGGAGCGTTACTTTTCTTTTTGAAACGTTTCAAATTACAAGTATCTTTCTTTAGATGTAGTCTATCTAACATGGAATATTATAGTAAAGAAATTTTATTATTCGTTGCCCCGCAGTCTAAAACCAAATAGGAAAGTTGGGCCACTGTCATGCTAGTTTTTTCCGGCTGCCATTATCTCCACCCAGCTCGTCTACGTGGATGGCAACCGACAATCAAATTGATATTTGGTTTGATCGATGAGTCTCTTTCGTGATCGTCCTTTTAACAACACGAAAATGTATTTCTAAGTGTATTGGAGACAAAAGAATTGTCACACCCATATTTTTCATTTTTCTAAGGTGTAATCGGCTTTCAAATGTTTGTCGTGTAAGTCGCATCAAAACTAGCCCTACACATGCATATAGATAGTGGGGGGAGTAATTAAATTGGCCTTTATAATATGCTCATATATATTTTTAAAAATATTTTATATAAAACTTAGTTATTTTGAAGGGTGGAACCAGAATTATTTTTATGTAAGTTACGTGAAAAAATAACAAGTAAATTTCAGCATTATTTTTTTTTATTTAGGAACAATTTTAGTACTAGAACTAATAATCTTACTTGGAGTAAAATTTTTGTTATTAAAGTCTAGTGTTTCTTAAGTGAAAAATCAAGAAAAGTTGCTAGGCGTGGCGTTGAACTCTAATTCATAAAAAAATTATTCTTAATTTTAATTATTAGATTAACTTAACTTATTATTAAATATATTTTTTCAAATTTTATATTTCACTAGTATGCACATCATATATATATATATATATATATAAATAAAAACCAAAAATTTTTAGGGCGGTCGCTCCTCGTTATTTTCCTGATGTTTTTGGTAGAATGTTTTTGGACCTTTATCAAATGGAATAATAAAAAAGAGGATAGTAATTAACATTTCAAACTTGTACTGTTTGAATTTCAAACATAAATCAAGGGTTTGTACTTTAAGCAGTGGGGTATGCCCCTTGACTGCAAGACAAAATGTGCCACTTTCAAAAAAGCAAATGTGAAAAAGCATTTAAAATTAAATGGTACTGTATTTTTTATATATATATTTTTTTTCATAATAGTCGAAAGAAAAGAAAAAGGAAGTAAATAAGCTTATAGAAGTGTCGCAAATCCCAATAAAATTGATTACCAAAATCAAAACAAAACACAGAGGGCGAAATGAAATAAAATGGGAGAGGGGGGGGGGGGGGGGGGGGGGCGGCCTTGGGATAAGCAAAGGCTAAAACGTACTGGCCAAGACTTGACAGCATATATAAGCGTGCTTGATAGTGACTGTGACACAATTTTCACTTTAGGACCCACTTAATTGCAAATCATGTAGAAAATCCAACTACGAGTAGTTTTTTTAGAGTGCAAAACAGAACATGTGATCGAGCAGTTTTTTTTTTTTTTTTTTATTTAATTACAATACATTGTTAATATTTAATATATATATATATATATATATATATATATAATAAGAAAAAGTTTTTTTATAATAAATTTTTTTTAATTAAAGAGTTTTTGAAATTCTATCTAACTAGAGATTTAGATTTAGTTTGATAAATTTTTTTTTTTACACACATTTTAGACCTTAGGATGTGGTTTATCTTCAAGAATCATTTTTCACCTTAGATTTGTTTATTTCTACTCACTTTGCACCTTTAAATTAAAGTACTCTATACAATAATATACTCCACCCACACACAATTAAAACAAACCCAATTTCTCTCTACTTTTTTCTTTAAACTTAAAAATATAATATTTTTTAATCAAAATATAAATTTTTAATAAAAAATATAAATTTTTAATAAAAAATATATATTTGAAACGTACTCATTAATACCTATAAAATAAGATTCATTATTATTATAAAATTATGTATAAAAAAATTATATTTTTTTACCTATATAAGTTAACATTTTGGTGATTTTAAATTTATATTACTTCATATTATGATTTAAGTAGAAACTTCTTAAAAAAAGAATTCCCACTTTCCTTTTTAATAAATTATTTTAGACTTTCATTTTTTTTATATAATTTTTAAATTAAAAGATTTTTTTTTTCTTTTGAGGTGTAATCAATATACCTCACAACAACACTTCTCCATTATCTATCTTTGATAATAATGCCACCCATTGTCTAACTTAGATTATGTTAATAAATATAATCAACTAGATATTTCTTAAGAGACAACAATTCACAAACTATTGTTATTGTCTTCCTTTTAAAAAAAAATGGTATTCTCTAAAATAATAAAAAAAATAAAAGTATTATTTTTTAAAAAAATATTATTTTGTTAGATTATTAACGTTTTATACTTTTTATTGAAGAAATTGAAGATATTTGTATTGAAAAAAATATGATATTTTGATTTAATTTGGACCAAAATATTTTCTATAAAGTATATCGTCCATCTAATACTTTTAAATGAAAATATTGGTTATTTAAACTTTTTCATAATTTCGTTTGTAAATAATTTATTAAGTTAACTTTGCTTTTATTCTATATAAAAAAAACCTCAAGTTATCTTTAGTAGACAAGAAATAAATTAGCTTTGAAAGTTAAATCTAAAAAGTTTTACAACCAATTTTTATGATACAACTTGATTTAATAAATTTGTCAGGTGTACTTTCAATTTGTTAAAAACATCGATGATTTTAAGTGTCAATTATATGGTGTACATAGTTTTAAGGATGGAGAACATAATTACCAATCTCTCTCAGTAATGGTTGTAAGGTTGGGTGTCATCTTTTGTATAATAAAAATTTATTTTTTCATTCATGTTTCAATACATAATGATTACACGAATTAAGTCGTAATGCTAAAGACACATATATACCCTAATATAAAAATATAATACGGATAGTGGTGTGCGATGAATTAAGTCTTTTGAGCTGACAATTTGATTGGTCTTTCTTAAACCAGCCAACCAACAAAAGTTTTTAATTAATGATATATATATATATATATATATATAAGAACATTCATAGCAGGTATGATATATTAAATGAGTTTATTTGTAAATTCAGTATCAACTACTTAAACTTGGAAAGGAGTTACAACACATAACGTAAAAAATAATATAGTCAAATAAATAAGATTCACTTGTTTAATAAAAATAAATAAATTATATTAGGGTCGCTCGTATGAATTTTTTTGCTCACAGAGGAGGAAGTTTAACTAGTATTTTTATTTTCTCTCAAAAGAGACTGCCACAGCGGTATCAACATACGCATTGGTGATTTTACTAAAATCATATTAATTATACACTGCACAATAATATATTTACTTATTTAATAGTTGTATTATGAACAAGTTTGTTGTAAATATACAAATCTACCATACACACTGTATATGCTCTAAAAAGTGAGACTCGCGTTTTACTGTTTTATCTTTATTGTTCTTCTTCTCATAATGTCATGTTAATTTGTATAAGTTTTTTGGTAAAATTTGTTAAAATGTTGGGCACTACTCTATAGGAGGGCAATTTGATAAGTTGGATATTTGGGATGCTCATTTGGAAAGCAGGTAAAGTTTGTTAAAAAATGATGTCAAGTGTTATACCATGCACGTTCTCAATTATACATTACTTTTGAAAATGTCAAATTTACACTGATCGATATTGCAATGCCTCCAACAAATTTAAAGTTCACGTATTACTTTTGAATATTGTATACATCTTTGAAAAATAGTTAATACAAGGATAAAAATAAATTTTGGTACACCCTTTACAAACGACATATTTATAACTTATAGATTATTTTTATAAACTTTTATTAAAATATTCAATTTAAAAATAAATAAATAGGTTATTTAAAATTTTAATACTAAAACATGAATTTACGTATAAAAAGTTTATTGAACTCACGACCAATTTTATTTTTTTAATGATATTTTATTGATTTAATCAAATTATTATAAAAATTATTTTTACAAACTTTCCTTCGAATTAAATTGGAGAGGAGTGGAGCCAAATCGATAGAATAGCGACGTCATTGCCCATGATAAATGTGTGCTATATCTCTGTCTCGAAAAGTTAAAAATCCTTGGTAAGGAAAAAAGTTACCTTTTTTTACCTAGATTTAGAATATCATCAATAGAATTATATAAAATTATTGTGTAAATTTTACATGGTAAATGAATTTTATACAAATGCTTTATTTTTCAACGGTCAATATTAATACTTGTGTAAAAAGAAATAGTTCAACAAAAAACAGCTATCTAAAGAACACAAAACTACACAATAAGAAGAGAGAATGAGTGGGTGAAAAGAGAATGTGAGTGATGTGATTGAGTTAATAAGGAGAAAAATCATACTTGATTGTGTAAATTCAATGTGCAAAATACACAACCATTATATCCAAGAGCTTAGTTGGCATTGATTTTACATAATCATTGGAGCAATAAAAAATTTACTCATTGTGTAAATTTTACACAATACTAAATTAGCTATTTTTAACAATTTTATTGGAAATGCTCTTATTCAATGTGCGTCGCGGTAGAAATATGAGAGTCCATTTTTGATGGGGGTAAAATTTGATGGGGGCATGGGGTCTTCAATGATAAAACGACACGTGTCCAATCTCATCAAATTTTTTTTTTCATTTTTTCATTTAATTTAAATAAATAAAAACGAACACGTGTCGTTTTCTCATTAGAACCCCATGACCCCATCCAATTTTGCCCCATCAATTTTTTTTTGAAAATATGACTCCAATACGAGCTTATCCATAAAATAATTACTTAATGACATAATGAATGATGCGATTGCAAAATGTTTAGATTTTATTAATGCACTTTAAATTAAATATTCATTTCTTTTTGCACTCACACACAATTTTTTTTTTTTTGACAATTTGCATCACATATAATTAATTTGTTGCAATTAAATCAAGTTAATCATTTTCACTAGTTTTTGAGTTGGACTCACGAGTGGTAGTGAAGGCGTTCCATAGTGATAATGTCAATCTTTCTTTGTTTGGTCTTGTTTTAGATGATTGTAAGGCCCTTATTCGGGATATTATTCATTGTCTAGTCTTGTTTGTTCGTAGGTCAGGAAATAATATAGCTCATTGTTTGGCCAAGGCTGCTTATTTGTGTTTGACCAGGAGAGTTGGGTCATGTCATCCCCTCCTTTTTATTTCGGATGTTTTCTTGCTGATTCATCTTAATGAATTTGTTTATTTTTGCTAAAAAAATCTCCCTTATGTTGGTTACCAGTTAAAAATTTGACCAAAAATAACCAAGTGGATTTAATTACAGTAAATTGTATGTATAAAGTGCAAAATTAACTTTTAAAAAAAAAGTTAGGATGCAAAATAGAATCAAAGTTTTGTTTCAGGTACTTTAATATCATTTAGTCATATAATTGACATAAAACAACAATACATTAATGAAATATATGAAAGGTACATTTTTTATTTTTTTATTTAGCAACTACACTTGCAACCAACATGAGTCGGTCCAAGCGGTAAGGGACTCGGGTCTCTTAAGGAAAGACGTCCTGGATTTAATCACAATCCCTTATAAATAGAATAAATTATGTTGAAAGATGTCTTCCACTAACACACCCGACAATATCTCAAAGGACTCTTTGCTGTTGCACAGATGATACAGAGGGAAACGAAAAAAAACACAAAAAACAATTACACCTAACAAGATTTGAATACAAAATCACTAAACCAACCCTATAAAGTGTATATGTTAAGTACATTTGGTTATTTCAAAATGGATTTTCAATCTAGGACTCTTGTAATATTATTATTAAATCAATAGTTTCTTACTAATAGAAGCCGCTGTATATTTTCTGCTTTTAAATTAAAATAAAATTGTTTTGACAAAAAATATATATTTTAACAAAAATACCTCACAAATAATTAAACAACAAAGTCAAGACTATCACTGTGAAGGCAGAAAATGTGAAATGGCAAAATCACATTACCATGATACAGAATCCAAATACACAAAAATATCTAGAGAAAGGGCCATAAATAAAGTATTTATCATCAACCTCACCCAAAACAAAAGAAGAGAAAAAATAAAAATACCAAAAACCCCATACCCAAAAAAAAAAAGAAGTACAATAATTTACCACTACTGATCAAGTGCATTGGGCCCACTACAGTAACTCAAAACATGATTCCACACCCACTGCACCAAAAACCTCCTCCTAATCCCATTCATATTAAACGTGGCACCATCTCGATCGTTCATCATCTGCCCCGTGTAGGATCCACCTCCCCCCGTACCATAAATACCCTCACACAGGTCGGCTATCTCCACCGGCGCCACCGGATCCTCGCCGGCGTACCAAGCATTCACCAACGGATTGGTCGCCAGCTCAGCAATCTCGTGGGCCATCACGCTAATCATTCCCTCAACCCCTATGTCACCGTTGGGTGACTTTAGAGGCTTCACCCCCGGCATGTATGCGGGTACGGCGAATGGATAAGCACAAACACCGGGGCACAGTTTAGCGGAGTTGCCCACCCAGGCGTAAGGTAGCGTGTACCCCACTATTGATGGGAAGGTGAAGTAGTGGAACCCACATACGTTTTGGCAGAAATCTTGTACGTACACGTCTTTCGAGGTGAGTAATAGGTATAACCCGCTTTTAGGGTTTGTTGGGAGTGGCCTTGTTTTGGCTGTCACTGCGCTTTTTATCACTGACTGTATCGATAGCCTTGTCAGGGATTTACCTGTTTCAAAATTGTAATTCAAAATTAGGAGCGCTTTTTCATATTTAGACACCCTTCGAATTAATCGTTCGAGGTTCGTAGAAATTAAATCAAAACATTCTGTCGTAACCAAAATAAATAAATAAACTTTTATATATTATAAAAATTAAATACATTGTTAAATAAATGTGAAAGATTTAATTTTTGTATAAATTATTTATAAAAATATTTGTAGATTAATCAAATAAAAAAAAGAGACATTTAACACATTAAATATATTAACAGTTCATTTTAATGGCACTACATTAATTTAATATGAACAAACCTATTATTTTCCTGAAGTGCTTTAAAGAAGCTCTATACAGTATATAAAGAGCTAATCGTATTTTCAAATTAATTACTTTTGCGAGAGCAATATACATTTTTAAAAAATATAATTTTAAAATAGTATATCATTTTTAGCAGTAAAAACAATAATTTGGCAATAATACCATCATTCTACTCTACAGCTAGCTAGCACAAATCACAATGGACCACTCGCTGTGCGCCACTCAAATTTAAAATTTCCAACATTACCATGTGAATAGAACCGGTCGGCTTTTTCCTGGCCGAGCCGGACCGACCGGGATATGTTTCTTCCGGTTTGGTCCGTATACAGCTGAACCGTGCGCCACCACCCGGCGACGGAGGGAGGCGGTGAGTTAACGGCGGAGATGGAGTTGATGAAGTCACGGATAATCCGTTTCTGGGTTTTTTCCCAAGTACCGTACCAGATTATATGGACGGTTATATTGGCAGTAAGAACCGGACCCATGTGATACCGGAGGTGGACGAACTCCGATGACCCCTCGTACTTTTTTGAACCGGAGAAGGCGAGTTCGGTGGCGTTGGGTTTATGGTCCGGCCATGGGCGCCAGCCGGCTGCGAGGGAGAGGAGGGAGAGGAATGTGACGGTGAGGAGCTCCGGTGACCGGAGACCTGTGGACCGGCTGGGACACCGCTGGGGCATGTTTGTGGTGGGTGGAGTATCAAATGAGGTCTGAGTGAATGTGGATATTTATAGAGAGTGAGAGAGTGATAAAGAGAATTTGAATTTATGGGGTTTTTGTGTAAAAATTAGAAAATATGGGGGGTTTGGGTTTTTGTGATATTTTTGTGAAGCTAAAGGGCAAAGGGAGGGGTGGGGGGCCCTTGGGGCCATTGAATTGCGCGTAATGGAGGACAGATAGATTCTTAAAAGTTTACGGGGTTGGAGGGTGGGCCCAAAGAAAAGGTTAGGGGTAGGATTGCTAGGTTTGTAGATCAATTGACTTCATGTTTCTCCTTTGAGGTCGACGAGTTATACTAACGGGGCTAATCATTGCTTGTAGAAATTTGAGAAATTGTTTTGAATGGAATTCAACCATGAAGCTCTCTTTGCGCTAGAGTATTTCCCGGAAAACTTGTTTTCATGGTGAATTTGTTGATAGGTGAAGTTGGAATATTGTCCACTTTTATGTATAGTAAACAATGATATCTAATAATTACTGACAATTGACATCATTGATATATTTATATAATATTTATCGTATTACTTGTTTAATAAAATATTTTAGATAAATTAATTAATTTGTCATATTATTTGAATATCTATATAGAGTGATTAGGGCTTTAGTCCTTTCGGATTTCATGCTTGGTTCTTGTCGTGATTGAAAGTAACACTAAGATCTTGTTTGGTTCATGAATTTTAATATTTGAGAAATGAAAGTCGTTCATTTGCTTTGTGTGGTAAACACAAATTCGAGAAACACTTTTTCCGAGAGAGGAGAAAGTAGGGGATAAAACTATTTGTGATTTTTAAGCATTTATTACAAAAATTTTAAACAATAATGCCTTTACTTAAATACTTTACATGCTTTACCAAACAAAAGAAAAGAAATTTGACAGAAAATTTAGTTTCTCATGTCCATGAGAAAGATAGGGGAATTGATTTCCCTTCTGTGAATCAAACGATGCCTAATGGTATGTTTGGTGAGTGTTTATCTTTATAAATTTTAAAAATTCAACTTTATATTTATACTTCTCAAAATTTATTTTACTTTATTTTTTTTTCTTTATTTTTTTTTTAAAACACCATAACTTTAAATCCAAAAATTAAAATTAGATAAAAAAAATATATATTTGAAACCTACTTGTCGAGATTTATAAAATAAGATCTTTGCGACTATTTTTTTTGAAATTTTTTTATGAAATTTTTTAGTTGGTTGAAAAAAACTCAAATAAAAATTATATTCACTTTTCAACTTACTTTCAAATTCTATCAGATACCAGATTTTAAAAACTCAACTCAAAATATCACCTAAAGGAGTGAATGATTTTATGAGCTGTGCTGAGAAATGTTTGAATTAGTTTAGCGTTTGTTCGCTTGATATCGAGCCTCTCTTTTTTAGTAGGAATGTTATTTTTGTTTCTTCTCTCTTTATGATTGTAGTAGTTTAACGCATGGTATGACCGCGCGTTTTGCTTTGAGTGGCAGAGATATTCGGAGAGCCGCGACTTTTTATTAGTACTAGATTGATTTTCAAATCTCTGCCAATTTGATTAATGCCATTTGACAGGTTTTTCAAAATTTGTCCGTTCAAGTTTTTGGCCCAATAAATATTTTTGATGCATCGTTGAAATTGTTTGGATGAGCAGATAGAGATTACTCCAAATCAAAGAGAAATAATTAAAAGCAGGTCCTTTAATAGAGAAATTACAATTATTCTAAAAAATCCAATTCAATGATATACTTATCATAACGGAGCCAAGCATTTGTGTTATATTAAACAAATACTGTGATGCTAGGCATCGTTAATTATTTGTAACAATTCCTGCTTGATGGTTTTCTTTTGTAATTCAACTATTAATCGTTAATATTTGGACTGTTTTATCATCACTGAATAAATTAATTATAGCAATCCTATGAATTGATCTTAAGAATGCAATGATGTAATTGTACAGGATGGAACGGTGAACAATTGTTAATGTATGAATTATAGCAGTACTATTTTTCTTAAATATTCTTAATGTATTTTAAAAATTCACATAATCCTCTATGTTATTGGATATAATATTCACGTCTATAAAAGTATAATTGTAATTTAGAATGGAACTAAAAAAAGTAAAAATAATTGTTGACGCAATGGCTATTTAATTTAAAGGTAGCAAATTCGATCTTAGTAAAAACAATATTATTAACAAGTGTAAAACAAAAAAAAAATTCATAAAATTAATGTCATAAACAAATGTGTTTATTCCGCCTTTATATAATAGGGATATATTAAGTGCACCCATTTAAAAAAGAAGGTTCATTTATTAGAATGCAGGTGTATATATACGTGTTTTATTTCAAAAAATTAATGTAACTTTTTTTTATTAAAATTAGTGGTTGCAAAATTTAATTTCCATATTGACATAGGCATGCATATTTGATACTAAAAGTAGGGGACATCCGTGGCTTATAAATTTAAAGATCGGGGGGCATTTTCAAATATTATTACCTCTCTTTTACAGGTAAGTTTAGAGTTACTGACATTCCCTTGTTGCCTCTTCCTCGGATGACTTCAACATTGAATTTATCTATAACCATTCAACATCCGCACAACTTCCACTTTAGATAAAGCTTTTTTTCTAAGGTGGACATTAATTGTACGCATTACTTTATTTGATAATATTTTATTTCATTTATTTAATCTTATTGCATTGAATATACGCACATTACTTTAATGTTATAAAACCGAGTTATTGTTAAGAACAAAAAAAATACACAAGCTCGGCTATATAGAATCGAGGTAATGTACACATACTCGGACACATTACCTTGGTTCTATACGGCCGAGCCAATGTTGGAGTGTTACAGAGTGTTTTTGTGAATGTAATTAGCACACCTACCTTTTTTAATGTGGTGCCATTACTTCATCGAAAACTACCATGCTTTGCTTGGTTTCTTACGGGCACGGCTCCACCTTTGAATTTTTCTATGCTTGATTTGTAGTTCAAACCTTCCTTAATGCTCACCTGGTTGGGTCCATATATTCACATTTATAATGATATTATTTTTAACTTAGATTACAGGTGGAGGGTTTTTTCTTAAAAGATTTCGGTACTAATTCTTGTTGAACTTCTCACTTTCAATATGAGACTATTAATTTGAGCCAATAATTCCCAAAAGTCTTCGCCTTGGATTCTTCTATGTAGATCATCGTTAAAGTTTAAACATTTGCACGACCTCCTCCTTTGACTAAGACTTTGATAATGCATGTCGCTGCTCCATCGAGAGTGGTCGCGCTTCACATGATCTCTTTGCTGGCCATTGTTCCATTAAGAGTCTTCCTGCTTAATCTAAAACCACCATGGGCAAGGCTCTACATACATATTTTCTTGTGCATACTTTGGAGTTCAAACTTTGCTCTACATACATATTTTCCTGTGCATGGTTTGGAGTTCAAACTTTCTAATACCACTTGTTAGGCTTACATATTTATACTTGTACTAATATTGTTCACAACTTAACTACCTTTGATTTACAGGTGTGGGATTTTAACTCAAACATCATTAAAACTAATTAATAGATCCGCCCCTCTATTAATTTGAGTCAACTATTTCCAATAATCTCCACTTTCAATCACCTTGGATTAAATCCATATAAATAACACGATCATCCATCATGTCAAGGGACTTGCACAACTCGTTTGAAAGTGCTAAGTGTACATAGGTCATAGCAATTCCACCTTTTAAAATATAACACCAGTCCACCTTTGGCTCCATAGCAACTCCACTCAATCGTTGGGCTTGCAAATTTGTATTTATATTAATATTATCCCCAATTATACATATTTGGGCTACTTGTGTGGGGTATTTTTTTTTTCTCAAAAAGGTCTTGGTACTAATTAATGGATTAAACTTATTTAAGCCAATTATTTCCAACAATCTCTACTGTTAGTGTTAAAAACTAAAAGGGTAATTTAGATCACACAGTCAAATGATTAGATCAGATGATTGGAACAATAAATACGACAAACCAATATAGTCAAAGATGTATAGAGGATGTTGGCTTCGTATGAAAATACAAGTTAGTCCTCAATGTGGAATAAAGTTAGAAGCTCGGTTTTGCCTTGTCATTAATATAATTGAGTGGCTATTATAACTCACAAAGGCCTTTCTAGCTATTATATCATCACAATATTACAACGAGAGTATATATTGAGCTACACAAATTATAACTTTTCTATCTCAAGAGCTCTATCGTGTATCTATTATATATATATATATATATATATATATATATCTTGGTTGCTTACTCTTTTCCTGTTCTCTCAATATTGTTCTTGGTTGTTCAGAAGTTGTTGAGTTGGTTGAGAGAAGTAAATGCTTCTTCTATATATATGACTGAGAGAAAACGTGTATGAGAGCCCCCAAAGCAGGTCTGGAGCCATGTATTGATCATCACTAATTCTGGCATTGCTTTTCCATGGATTCTGGTGCATTAAATGTAGTTGATGTGTATTTAATGAAAGTGAAGGAGGTTCTGCGTCTTCTGTAGGGCAGGTGGTGGTCGCCCATAATGTCCATGTCTTTCCCTAACACAGTGGTTGGCCAAGGAGCACAAAGCTCCGTAATCCGTTGCTTGAAAATGACTCTTTAAATTGAATGACAATGTGTCAAAGCTCGGGCTCTGGATTAGCTTATAAGCGGAGCTCTCTAGCTCAATTTATGAAAGAATGATACATTGCTGACGTGGGAGGTTACGTGTCAGCTCGTAATTGGCAGAGTAAATTTGGTTACTATTTTATACCATCATCCACCTTGGATCAAATTCGTGTATATTGCCCATCTTATATCCACGCAACCTCCAACTTAGGCCAGTAGTTCTCCAAAGGCCTGATTAAGAGCCACCACCAGCACTACTCCACTTGTGAATTTTCCATGCGCAATTATGAGTTCAAACCTTCCTTTTATACCACTTGTTAGGCCCTTAGATTTGCTTTTATATATTGTCACCATTTAATTGATAAAAACTTAGTTCCAGAATCGTGTAATATACTAATATTTCGTATAAACCAAACAAAATTTTTATGTAAAATCCGAGTGCAGAATCGAATTTTACTTTCGAGATCTCTCTAGTTTAATCTCGTCTTAGCACGAACAGGAGTAGGTGTAAATGAATCGAGAAAACGGGCTCGATGAAATCTCAAGATCTTCTATCGTATTCCTTTCGCCGTGCAATCCTGTACCGAGTGTGGGCTGCAATATTACCAAGATTTTATTTTTTGCTCTCTACGGCACAAACCCTAAATTCGTGAGAATTATTATATCGAGAGAAGAGGAAATAATGGCATATATATAAGGCTACGATAGGGACTTAAAGAGAAATAAGTATTTGGGCTTACTATGAAAAAACGGAATCCTAATTCGATTAAGAATTGATTCCTTCCATAGATTATAATTCATACCACTAAAAAATTATAATTGCACTCCCGTCCTAATCTCAAAATTATATTTCGATCGCCTTATTATTAAATGCTTATTATTCTCCCCACGTTAAGATTTCAAATAACCGTCATTTAAATTAATTTACTGACAATTATATTTAAATGACTTCTTAATCCTTGAGTGTACCACTTAACTTATTTGACATGTCTGATTAACATAATCCACCTGCAGGGTTTGACATGATCAAAACTTATAAGCTTCTCAAGGGGTTATCATCAATCCTTATACCAGGATGTGGATTCTGTTAATAATTAATAATTATCATACATATAGTGTCATCATCCAATTCACGAAAATTATTGATCCATAAATGAATCTCACTCTTAATGACTTAAAACAACAAACATTACATATATATGTCTATTAATTATTTAAAGATTAAGAGCATAAGTAATCATAATAACCATGAGATTTTAAATTTTTTTATATAGACAGTATAAAAACAATTAACTCAAACTGATCATGTTTAATACAAACAAAGTGTACTAGCACAACGAGTTAAAACTATATAATTTCATATAGTCAAGATAAACTACTAAAACTTGTGCTACAATCCTACCGATGCTTGTACAATTCCATCTAAGACTGTGAACCAATAAACTTATATTCCACAAGAACCGACGATATGATCATCTGTGTGTAAGCTATACTCTTCATACTAAATCATATACTATATAAAATAAAAGACACACACATACACAATATTTGAATAAATAATATAATGCAACTATTATCCATAAAGATTCTCATTAAAATAGCAAAACCGAGTCTATATAACATATCAAAACAAATAATAATAAAATCATAACTTTTAGTATATCACTCTAACATTAACATCATCTACATGACCATCCATCTTGTCAATGCAATATCTCTAGGTATACTTATCCACCCTTTTTGAGTGACTTGTTCAACCATTTAACATTGTACATTGGCTTAGCACTATTCGATTTTAATTTGGAATTTTCTAAATCAGAGATATTGAAGGATTGTCTAAAACTAAAGAAATCGAACCACTCATTTTATACCACTTATTGGGCCTACGGATCAACACTTTTACTGATAATGTCCCCAATTTAACCATCTTAGGGTTATAGATTTATAATTTTAACTCAAAAGGAATTGATACTAATTAGTAAGGTTGGTGCTTTGACTGAAAAATAGAAAACAGAACTAAAAAATGCCGAACCAAAGTGAAAAAAATTGAATTGATAAAAATAGATAATTGAAAGTAAGTTACCAAATGGTTTACGGTACGGTTTTCGTTTTCAAGTTCATACGGCCCGATTTCTTAAACTGAATTGAACCAAATTTAAAAAAAACATATATATACCAAATATTCAAATGTTTACCTTTAAATATAAACAACCAACGACTTACACTTAATCAAAACAAAAAAGCTCACTATCATTAGTTTATCTCGCACTCAACCTTAGATCTTAGATTGCACGCTCAACTTTGTTTCTCTTAACATTGGCTCTCTTCCCTCACATTCAACCTTGCCTTTCCGCAAGTCTTACTCACCGCTATTGTTGTTCGGATAAAAAGCCCTAATTGAACTTTTATTTTTCGTCATTTTTTATTTTTGTAATTATTATTATTATTATTATTATTATTATTATTATTATTATTATTATTATTATTATTGTAATTAACTGATTATTGTAAATGAACCCCCCCCCCCAAAAAAAAAATCCTTTTATGAAAGTTATATTATATATATTGTTGTTGTTTTTGTATGTTTGGATTTGTGATTGTTGTTTGTTGAAGATATATATATAGATTAGTGTTGATTTATTGATGCTTATAGGTAATTTTGGTTTTACCAAAATACAAACCTTTACCAATTTTTTATTAGTTACTAAAAATTGGTAACCGATTTAAACTAGGTTTGGTATGGGTTTATGATGTGGTATTACTAAAATTTTTGGTTCAATAAACCGAACTGAATCCAACCATACTAATTAGCGGATTCACCAACACTTGTGTTAATCCCATATTAAATCGCTATATTTCCAATGTGGAACTAGATTTGGGATTTTGAGCTAACAACCCAACCCATTTTTTTTTATTTCCTTAATTTATTATTACTTAAAAGCATTGTTGTTTTTATTCTATCATTCTATTTTTTAACATTTTTTTTTGTTATTAAGAAGTATTTGCATATGTAAATTGTACCAGTTCAAATTGTTATTAAATTTAACTCGATTCAGATAAATGTAGGATTGTAATTGTATTTTACACAAATCAAATTTGAATTCAAATTTGAAATCACTAAGGGTCCATTCGGTAGTGTTTTTAGAGACCCGTTTTTGTTTTTTGAGTTAAAAAACGGATAAAAAATGCGTTCGGTGGGATATTGATAAAAACACGAAAAACATTTTCGAAAAACGAATTCAAGTTTAAAGCATAAAACGCAAAAATGCCAAAATGATGTTTTCACCATTTTCAGTCTTGCAATCTTCATTTTCACTGTTTTCGTTCTCGGAAAATGTTTTCACTATTTTCGTTCTCGGAAAATTCATTTTCTCATTTTCATTTTCTGAAAACATTCTCGAAAAACATTCTCCGAAAACGTTACCGAACGGGTCCTAAGTGTTGCCTATTAGCTAATTAACCACTAGTAAATTCAAAATACTAAATTTGATTAAAAACTTTTTATATTGAGTCTCGACAAATTCAAAATCTATAATAGTTACTAACAATTAGGGTGCGTTTGATTGCAAGCATGGAATTTATATGGAAAGAAAATAAGTTCCAGGTAATTGAATTGCCTAGAATTGAGTTGCATGGAAAATGTAATTAAATGTGTTTGATTGCCTTAATTTTCTACCCAGAAAATATTGGTTGTATTGTGGCATTTTTAATGTAGAAAAAATTATGGATATTTTTTTTACATAATTTTATAGTCATGATGGATCTTGTTTAATTGATCTTGATTAGTAGATTTTAAATATTAAATTTTTATTAAATTTTGAATTTTGTAATTTAAGTTATAACATTTTTAATGTAAAAAATAGAAAAAATTTTGTCTCAAAAAACGTGCAATTGCCTAGAAAATAAAAACAACCCCCAAAGAAAATATTTTCCTTGTTTACAAGGAAAAGTACATGAATAATAGAAAAAGTAAGAGTTTGACTCAATGAAAAATAATTACAATCAAACACTATAAAAGTGAGAATTTGAATAAAAAAGTCATATTTTTCATGAAAAATATGACCAATTAAACACACCCGTAATACCTTCCACGACTAGAAATTAATGAAAATGCACTAAAATTAGTTGAGACACTCGTGGTATCAATCTGGCCAAAAAAGAAAAGAAAAGAAAACGAATTTGGCAAATCGAGTGCCATGCTTCTAGCGGTGGAGTTGGAGGTGGGCATATAATTATGATGCCGGTGTGAGGAGTCGTCAGCTGATCTGACTTTTGTTTGATTTGATCACACTTTTTTTTCTACACTCTTATAACTCTATATATTTTTATTATTTTTTTTTGCGCGGGAAAAATGTGCCATAGGGGTAGTTTGGGAATTTCATGCAGGTATTAACTTTTTGTCGATGGGTACAGAATGTGGCCCGCAACTACAATACGTCTTTTTTAATCGTCAGAACATGTTGGATTTGTTACCTTCGACCAGAAAAAATTAAGTTTGTTAAAAAAGTTAAAGATTTAATTCTCACGGTTATAAATAAAAAAATTAAAAAATTAAAAAAAATCGAAGGTAAAAATTAACAATTTACTTCTTTCTTTTTTAGATAAAATACAAAACACAAGAACATAATTTTAATCTTTGCCATTTATCATTTTCTAATAATTTTTTCAAAATTTTTACCCGTATACTACCATAACTTTTTATAAGTATCCGATACCGTAAACTAGTTTGAGAATAACCGTTTTACTAGGTTAGCTTCGCCTATGGTAATTTCAATTTGAGTCAATTTATCAATCACAATTTTTTAGAAGGAAACTTGCAAAGGGCCTCAAGAAACTATCTTTTGCATGCAGTTTTTTGAGTAATGCTCGATGGTATCTAACTTTGTGTTGCAAAGAGTATCATTCATTCATAGAGAACTAAATAACTAAATAACTTTGTGTTGCAAAGAGTATCATTCATTCATTAACGTACTTGGATTTTTTTTTTACCCCTAAAGAGGGATGAACTTACAAAAATAATACAATTTGTACATGTCTAATTTTATTGAGCAGAGTATATATAATTTTATTGTCGGAATATATAGCGCATGTAAAACTTTAATCTATTTTCGGATGGTTAAATATATATAGAATATGTGCTAGATGTGTTAAAGTAACGCTTACGACATTAAATGTTGGAGTTTTGAATCTAACATTACCGTCATGTTTAATTAAAATATTTAACATAAAAGTTCTTGGTATAACACAGTTTGATAAGGCCACCTCTAATGGTGTTTTTTATAAATTTATTTTATCATATGTGTCATGGTACTCTTAATACATTTCTATATCTATTTGGAAATATAATTGTATAGATAGGAAAGTTTCAAATAAAGTTTCTCCAATGGTACCATATCTTACTTGACATTTATTTAAGAATGAGAGAGAGTTAGTGGGTTTTTTATATTCAATAAGAAAGTGCTATGTCAGATTGAAAATTTCTATCATCATTTCATAAATAGAAATGCTTATAGAAATTTACTACATGACTCATCTTTCACCTTTATAAAAATAGTTATAGAAATGATAATTAGAACACTTTTTTCTTTTTCTCTCTTTTTTAACGTAGAAATTTACTTGAATAAAAATTAACATTGGAAATAGCCTAAGAAGCCGACTTGTGTTATCACCTAGCCTGTCATAGTCTGAGCCTCGGGAATTTTGATTCCGTTCCCCCCTCCTCCCAAGAATCCATGCATCGTTTGCATCAAATAAAATAATTAACACAAAAAAATATGTAAGAGATACAATTATACAAACCATAACCCATATCCATGTTTGTTTCGTGGTATATTAAGAATCATTTGTTCACTTAAGCATTATTTTAAAAAAAAAATTAATTAATTACAGTGTAAGCAGTGGTCGAACAATAATATAGCATAGTTATCATTGTGAGTTTTAGTGTATCAAGTGTGTTAAAGCAAAATAAAAATGATAAAAATAGTAAAATATTAAGACCATTAATTCAACATCAGGAAAGTACGAAAATGTGTACGCAATAACTAATTGATAGAGTGACTCGATCAAATGATCAATTACCAAAGTATTAATTAATGATTTCTATGAAAGCAATATTATAATTTGAAAACATAATATACAACCGTTTAATACTGTTATATTTTAACAAGAAAATTTATTTGGGTAGAAATATTGGCACTTTTAATATCTTTTGAAAATACTCATACTTTTTATTTGGTCGTTGACAACCGAATAAAGTGTATATTACTCAGTTGTAAAGAACTGAGTATAAATTTAATAATATCTTATTTGATTGTCAATAATCAAATATATAAATTTATATTCAGCATTCAAAAACAAAATAACAGATGTTTTACTCAATTACAAATGTTCAAATACTACTAAATATTTTAGAAGTGCCAATGTCGCTACCCAATTTACTTTCACAATAGTCTCTGTCGGACAATATCGTTCCCTAGAAATAAATATAGTAGATGAGAATTAACATATATGTGCATTATATAGTTCAAGACCAACGATAGACTGCTTAAAATTGAATGACTTTCAGACAAATTGTCACCTTTTCCAAGACTCCATATCCACCTTACTCCACTAAATTAGCTGTCATCCTAATTAAATTGATGAAATTTGGTACAAAAGTGTCCCCCAAAAAAGTTACAAATTTATCAAAATCAGTTAGTTTTCTTGTGCAATATGTTAGTAGTTGGGCTCATTTTAATTGTTGTTCTAAATTATTGCTCTCTTTGTGAAAATGATAATTCTACATTTGTTCAGTGGGTCAAAATGATAATGTTATTTTTAAACCTCAATTAGCATAGTGAAAGTTTAAAATAGGAAATAAATCGTATTTTTATTACTAATAAAATTATTGCTTTATTAAACGTACTAAAGTTAAAGCAAGAATTTTCCCACAAACTCATATATGTTCAAAATATTTCATCTTGCTCTGGAGCTTATATATTATTTGAATGAGATAAACTCGGTGGTTTAAGTGAGAATTGACAAAATATATATTGTTTGAACTGTAAACTAAAATTAGAAAACTTTTGTGATAAAAGATGAAAAAGAAAAAGTAGCAAGCAAGCATAATTATTTGACGTGAATGATTATAATAACCCTTCCCAATATAATTTGAGGTGAATGATTAAAGAGAGCATTGAAAATCAAAATGATAGCTAGCCGAAAGAACTGTCATTTTTGTTCGTGGATTTCGGAAAAAAATCATATCTATTTGTAGGAGTGATTGCTAAATTGTCAATATAATCAATCAGCCTTTATTTTAGAGTTGATGTTGATTGCAGATAAATGCCAAATTTTTTTCTTGGTCGATAAAGACATTTAACTAAAGAGTGATGTTACTGTAAAAACAATTATAACTAATATGAGAGCAAAGTTAAATTTTTAATGCATATTATACAATTTTTAAAATTAGTATTTTGCTCAAGCAAAGTGAAAATTGTTAGGATAGTCTTAAACCAAAATGACCAGTAGTTTATATAGTTCAATGATAATAATAGATATTACAAAGAAGAGAATTAGAGATTGATCCTCGTTGTTATAATTAAAACAAAGAAAAATAGATGAAAGGTTGAGAGTGCCAATCAATGATAACTGGCTGGCACTTCTGCAACTTTGAGAACCTCTTTGAATGAGGTTGAATTTAGGGTATACATCTTGTCAAAGTAATTTTTTTTATATCGTACTAGATTATAGTACTATTTTAAGAAGGTGTACAATATACTTGTAATATTGTACAATAACAATAATCATAATTATTTTAACAATCCTCCCAATAAATTTAAAACTAACAGTATCAGTGTGTGACCAATGTTATAAGTATATTATTTAAATTTTAGTGTCAATTAGACTTGGGCACTTTATTAATGTTTATTGGTGCCCTACTGTGATCAAATAACTTCGTTAGAAGACAATAAAAAATACCTAGAATAAGTTTAAGAGAATCTCCACGCATAATAATAGGAAAAAATGGTGGGGGTAAATAGACAGGTTACTTAGATAGCTAGATAAATTAAATTATTAGTGTTCTAGGGTGTGTTTGATTGCCCTTATTTTTCCATCCAAATTGCACTTTTGTGATATTTGATTGACAAAATTTTTGAAGTAGTCAAATTCCATCTTTTTCACTATCGTTGAACTTTTCCATGTAAAGTTTAAAAACATTTTCTTTTTTTGGGGGGGGGGGCGCTTGTTTTTATTTTCTAAGCAATTGGCACATTTTTCGAGATAAAGTTTTACCCACTTTCTACATTAAAAATACTATAACTTAAAATAAAAAATTCAAAATTTAATATTTAATCTTCTAATCAAGCCCAATTAAATAAGATCCATCGTGACTATAGAATTATGTCAAAAAAAATTCCAATTTTTTTTTCACATTAAAAATGCCATAATACAACCAATATTTTTCGGGTAGAAAATTAAGGCAATCAAACACATTTAATTGACATTTTTCATGTAACTCAACTCTAGGCAATTCAATTGCCTAGAACTTATTTTCTTTCCATATAAATTGTATTCTTGCAATCAAACACTCCTTAATTCAATTCATCAAAAGTGTCACACGTAACATATGAACGGTAGACAATTCCGGGCTCCCACAGGACAGACAGACGGTCCACAACGTCTACAGCTACGTGAAATGCTCGCAATCCACACGCACCATGGTTGGTCCACTTGGGATTGGGATTTGATATAGTTCCTTGTGAAGAATGAATGTTTGTGTTTTGGTAGGGATTTGATATAGTTCCTTGAGAGGAATGAATGTTTGTGTTTTGGTAGGAAAATCAAATGTGATACAATGAATACCCATAATTTCTCCCTACGCATCAACATCGTTCTTACTAGTAAGCAAACTCAAAAACCGAACTGTATTGATTCGTTAAAAATTGGGAAAAAAAGAAGAAGCCCAAGACAAAGAAATCAAACCGAAACCAAATAAGCACAAAATTAAATCATTGCATATATGATTCAAAAACAATATTAATTCAAAATCTAAAATTAACAAGATCTAGTAACAACCCAACTCTCTGAAACATCATAAATACTAAGCTATATTATAAATATGAGTTAATACTTTTTTGTCTAGGATAAGTAGGAACAAGTATACTGTTATTATTTTTCTAACCAAAATAGGTATTATCCTACAATTTATTTAAATATATATATATATATATATATATATATATACGATAACTAAAAAGTGTTGTTTGAATTGGATTTCGAAAAATTTAGAAACTAAACTTTTAAATTCGATTTAGATCTGAATCTCCTAATTGTTACTCTGACAAGAAACATTCCTTATTCTAATACAGCACAGTAACCTTAACATTGTTTCTGTCCTTTCCTTAACAAAAAAAAATGCTTATCAAACGTCGAATACACTAAAACTTAAAACATTTCTGAGACACGTAAAATATGGAATGCAGATTCAATAATCTTATAGATCAAATAAACAACAAACTCTTGTTCCCCTCTGCGCATAGAGCAGACTTTCAACTTCAAAATTGTAACTGTATAAACTCTTACTACATTTTAACACCTACTAAAAGACAAACGGTTCACAAAATAACTCAGAGAAAAAGTGGATGAGATTTAAGAATCGGCAATGGTAACCTCAACCTCGACACCTGGCTCAATGGTGATAGAGGTGATCTGCTTAACAACGTCTGGGGAGCTGAAGAGGTCAATCACTCGCTTGTGAACACGGAGCTCAAATCTATCCCATGTGTTGGTCCCTGAGAATCATAATTTTACGGATTAAAAGAAAAACATATTTTAAGCCAAGGGTAATTTAGATAACACTTATAAAGCAAATAAGGTCTGCACATATTGTTAGGAAACCTTGTATTTTTAAACGGCGAATAATGGTAGATCAAGGGCACTCTAATCATTTACTCTAGCACTCAAATGCAATATTTATGGACACTTTTTATGCATTTTTTTTTTGACATCCACAGGTATCCGGGCCCCACCTCCATTAATCTCATGAGGCCCTAGTTGCTCGACTGGGAGATGCTCCCAAGTAGCCCAAAAAAGATTTCACGCAGCGGGGTATCGAACCTGGGACTGTGCACCTGCCCCCACAGTCCCAAGTTTGCCCTTACCACTATGGTTACACTTTTTATGCATTTTTGGGGATGCTATATATGAATTTGTGATGAATTTTGGAATGATACCCAGGTGCTAGAATGATTTGAAATTTAGTATCCACAGAGTAATTTTCAGCTATATCAAAACAATGATTTGTGGAATATGTTGGGCAAGTGGCCTCCAATATCAATTCTAATTCCTAAAAGACAACATGGCACACTCTTCCTATGTAATCACACACCAAAGACACTAAGGTACAAAAGGCACATGCAAACTGCACAGTCAAAAGTAGAAACAACGTCAAAACTTTACCGTTTAGACGGAGGGTTAAAAACAAAACATGAGAACCACTGCTAGCTCATCTGACGATCACTCAAAATTTCGGAGGAGACTCAAAGATGTGCTGCATGCTAAACACTACCTCCCTCCCCCTCCGCCTCTCCATCCCTATATATTATGTATGTAATGCACGTGAATATTGCATTAAATCTGATCCTAATTTTCAAACTATTTTTTGCGATAGTATGGGAAAAAATTGTTAATTCACGAATTTTTAGATCATAATGTTTTGCTAGATGTCTGATAAAAAAAATAATGTTTTGCTAGATGCATTGACATATACGCACTTAGCACCTACTGTATCATTTATATTACATGATAGAAAAAAGAAAATATAGTTTAACATGAGCAGTTCCTCTAATTATTTTAAAAAATGTCTATATTTTACTAATTTGTTTGGCATACAAATAGTGTATTACTGTGAATCGCCTGAAACCTAAACCAAATAACAAATTAAACGGCTTCATCTGAACTATGACTTTGACAGAGATAGCAAAACTTCAATATACTGATGATAACATACGAATGATTGAACCAATAGATACTCTCAATTGTGCAATTATTAGCCCAAGTTTTCAATAATGTGGACAAGTAGGGGCACAGATATTCCTGTGATTTGTATAATATCAGATGTGCAGTTATTAACCTAAGTTTTCAGATCCAAAAAAAAGAACTTAAATGTGTGAGCAAGAACTAATGCAAAGGAGAACAAATCAGTGAAATAGGAGCCCATAAAACAACCATTCAAGAAAACTCTGAGAAAAGAAGTACTTGGAAATTCAGGGCTGAATGGGATAAATTCAACTGCTTTATAATGTTGAAAGTTTTGCTATCATGCTACAAAAAGGTAAAAAATAAAAAAAAATTACCTTCACCACAGGGAGACTTCCTAGTAGTGATGTGAAGAACCTTGGTGGGCATTCTGACAGGTCCCTTCACCCTCAACCGCTTGTCCTTGGCACCACGAACCAAATCCGAACAAACTATAATCATCACAAAAGGAAAAACCACTTCCATCATACTCAAGAACTTCAAAATATTACTGTGCTTAGGTCTATACATGGACTGTTTCCAGACATCGTATGATAAGGGTGGTTGCAGGATTCAAACTACCCTACATGGTAGCCAATTCCTGAATATAATAAAACTAAGCCACCTGTTGAGTGATGACTAACTGTCCCCCAGGTTTCCAAATGTTTTCCAACTTACAAAGCAGCGTACAGGCAGTGTGTCTTAAAATTTGTATTTTACAAGAAGAGCTTTTACATGAGATAAGTGGCCGTCAGTTATAAATCCCAACAGTCGCACAAATAATATCTCGTATGATCTATAGTAGTGAGAAAATTTTCAACAGTGTCTAGCATGCTAATTCACTGTAAATACATATGTAATACTTGGCAAAGATTTTACAAGAGAACATGTGAAATTGGGCGGCTTCATTTCCATCAAACGAACACTATCGGCTTCAACTTATTTCAAAAAATTTAGTCAAATCAAAGGGTAACCTTTTTAATTACCTAAAGCATTCTCCTAAAGTGTAAACCAAAAATGCACAATTACCATGACAGAAACTTGCCAATACTCCCAATTCATTGCCCTAGTAGTTTTATTTTCAACGACTAAAATTAAGAATTCATAAATGATGTCATATAAATATGAAAATAAATAGCTAGTACAATTTTGGAATTGAAACAGGCACAAGTAAAGCTACAACCCTTAGTGCTACTTCTATTTTACTCTCCTTGTAATATTCAATAAAATTTGCAAAATACTGCTTTCTTGCATATAACAAACCTATGACTCCTCCAAAATTCTAAATTGATATATAATTAATCAAGTGGAACCGAACAAAAAGAAAAAAAAAGGAAAACCTTTCTCGAGGTTCTTGACATTCTTAGAGGAGAGAGTGATCCTGATCTTGTGAATCGGCTCCTGTGTTTCTTCCAACCCTGGCTTAGTGGGCTTCATAGCTGCGTACGCCGCCATTATTTTTGCTTCCTTTTGCAAACTGCACCAAATTACAAACTAAAAACTCAAAAATTACCCTAAATACTTCATTTCTCACCGCAAAAACTATACAGTCTCAGCAAATAAACAAGCTGATACACTATATATGACAATACATCGCCAATATATATGTATATACAGAAAAACTGAGCATCGTTTAATTCAGTCATGGAGAGGGAAAGATATTTACCTGAAACGAAACTACTATGGCCGCTTCAAGCTCTTGAGAAGCAATAAGTGGGGCTCGTTTACGTAAGGTTATATATGTGGGATTAGGGCTAGGGTTTTTGTATTTTAGAAATTTTATGAATATGCTTACTGTTTGTTTCTCTCATTGACGGGTCGGGTTGGAAGGCCAACAGCCTACGTATTCTATAAGGATCAATTATGTTTTTTTTTGTTTTTTTTTGCGAAGGATAAATGTCACATTTCTTTTTTAATAAAAAACACTTTTTTTAAAAGATTATTTTAAAGGATAATTTTTTAATTAAAGAAAAAATATAAAATATTTAATTATTTTAATTAATTATGTTGAATTCCAAAACTACCACTTTTATAAATAAATACCCAAAACTAAAAATATAAAATTAATTACGTAATTAAGTCGATGATAATAAATTCAAACAAATTAAAAAATGGATAACAAAAAATTCAAATAAAAATAAACATAACAATAATTCAAAAAAGTAAAATGAAAAACAAATTTTAAAAAAATTCAAACTTGGAAACTTTAAATTTTCAAAAAATTTGAAGCAATAAAGTCAACTACATAAATAAACAATTAAAAACTTATCAACTTGGATGCTTCACTTCAGACCAATGGTAAAACAATATTCAATGATTCATCTATCCGAGTCCTTAAAAATGGTCTACAAAATAAAGTGTTGTAGTTGTTATTTAATATGCCTGCAAAATTAAAAGATAAACAAATGCATACAAATTAATATGCCTAAAAAATAATATGTTAAAAAAATGCCAACAAAATAAAATGTTGCAATTGTTATTAATTAATATGCCTGCAAAATTATCAAGAATAAAAAAAATGCCTATAGACTAATATGCCTACAAAATAATATATTAGAAAAAATGTTTACGGTAAAAATTAAGTATTTTTTTGATAGACATATTAAATTGCGTACTTATAATTAATTTTTTAATAGATATATTAAGGCATATTTTTTGAGTTTTCAAGTAGACATATTAAATTGATAATTAGTACTAAAGTCTACCAGAAATCTTTCGTCCACCTCTTGAGCATCTTTAGTGATGCCTTAGGCTGATCCATCGGAACCATGTGGCTAGCATCGTGGACCTTGAGGAAACTGAGGGATCCATAAATTTTCAAGAATTTGAACTAGCAGTAGGCAGAATTATCTGTCTTCCCTTTAGTATAGGACCCGTAAATTTCACTAGCAAAATCTTTAATTTGGTCTATTCTCATGTTGAAAGGAATTTGAACACCTTCAAAAATAAATTTACTCTCGTTCTTCCACAAACTCCACACAACTGCTAAAAAACTGTAGTCCAAGGAGTTGGAGACCGCATAATAGAATTAATCTTCCCATCCTTGCAATTAAAATTGAACCACTCTTGTTTATTCGAAGTAAATAACTTACTGTCTAAACTCTAAGATCTAAACCTCGATTTAGAGTGGGGGTGGTGATGGAGAAAGCAGATAGGATTAAGTTGACGATTAATTGTTAATGAGATTTTTTATCAATTAAAAATGTTTATCCTTATCTCTCCAAAGTTGTTAGAAATCAAATCCAAAATCAATTTGAATTCAAATTAATTACACATGGACAAACAATCGAGATAACATATAAAAATACATAGGGACAAAAAAGTAAAAAAACCAATTTAATGAAATAATTAATAAGTAATTAAAATAACGTCAATTTGTCCTTTATTAAAAACTTGTCCTTTAAATTAAGTCTAAAAAATAGAATGTCTTTTGTTAAAACCACTAATATACTTATGTCTTTAATTATTATTTTCTAATTATTTTGGGGACTGATATTTGCTCTACTTTTTTTGTCGCTAACATCTCTTATATTTTAAAGTATCTTTAATAGTATAATTAAAATAGTAATTATAATTAAATTTAACAATGTTAGCTAAAAATACTATCACAATAACATAATCAATTTTTAGCAATCTTTTAACCAATAACCAAATCTACTCTATTTATAATCAAAGTTAACAACCTTCTTCAATAACCAAAATGAGGGGCCACTAATTCTATTGGATAAAAGAGAATTTTTTCAAATTTAAATTATCTTTTCCTCATTTTCTTGAAATAAAATGCAAATTGATTAATTTGTAGCCAATCAATATAATGGACCCCACAAATTTGGTTATCAAGAAAAAATAGCCATTAGGGATGGTTACATTGTTAACTTTAATAACTTGCTAAATGAATAATAAAAAGTTATTTTGATTATTTCATTGGAAATACTCTTATGCCTTATTTTTAGTTTGTTGTCACCAATACTCCATTCCACTGCCTCCTCACTTAAAATATAATTAAATTATTAATCTAGGGTGATTCTATTTTCACCTCCAATAATGATTGGTTTTATTCCTACTTTTCATTCGGTCCTTAAACACCGAGTGAGGGTTTGTAATTTGATTCTTCAGGGCCGAGTATAAGTTTGAAAATGCCTTACTCGCCCTTATACACCAAGTAATGGGGTTATACTTGATTACCAATAACCGAATAACATTATCTTATTCGGTACTCAAGGATCGAATAAAAGGTGGGACTGAAACTAAACATTATTGGGGGTGGAAATAAAATCACACTTAATCTAAACAAAAAAACAAGTTAATCTCATATATTTTCTTATCTGTTAACCCCACCACCTTCTTTTCTGATGTTCTCATTTTTTCTTTTTCATCAACATAAATTTCCTCTCCACCGTCTCTCTCTTTCTTTCTGCTTCCACGCACGGCAAAGGCAAATCCCCCGCAAATAAGTTAAAAAAAATAGTTAGCTTGAAATAGTAGTTATTGTTGCTTTGACATAGTGATTGAAATAATAGTTGCTTTAATGATCTAAAGGTGCTTTAGTTTGGTATTTTAAGCTAGATATTAGCCTATATCAACCGAGTGACTTTAATGTTATTTCTTGTTCAACATTGAGCAATTGAGACTTGAATAATAATTAAGCTCATTGCCCATTTTTTTAAGATGTACTTGTCTAACTTATGGTAAGTGGCTAAGATTACACTCAACTATGAAAAATCGAGTGACTTCAATGGTACTCACTCCACATAGGGCAATTTAGACTTGAAGAGTAACTAAGCTAACTGCCCATTTTTATAGATGTCCTTGTCCAACTTATGGTGAGTGGCTAAGGTAACATTCGGTTATAATTAGTCGAGTGACTTTAATGTTACTTGTTTCACATTGAGCAACTGAAACTTGAACATAAAATTTGGGGTTCTTTGGGAAAACAATGCATTCTATATGGTAAGATGTCCTGTGATACTATTGTTCAATTGCTATTTTGGTTGTAATCAGGGCCGGCTCTAGGAATGTTGAGGCAAGTGAAAATTAATATCGACAAAAAGCCCATATCATTGCCTTCTCCTTAACAATCTTAACACCGGTGGTACTAAACTTGAATTATAGGATACTATGTGATGCATGTGCAATATTGTACCTAGTAACTTAAAACAAAATAAGAAAATAGTTTGACAAAGTTCACTGCATATTGTAAATTGACCCCTTAATTTTTATTTTTTCACAGCTGTACCCGTACCCACACCCATTTTAGCCGTGTCCAACAAAATTTAATATTATTTTATTGGACACGCCACGTGGCGTGTCCTAGCCGTGTCCCACCCGTACCCGTACTCGAGCCGTGTCCAAATGGGTACCCAGAAAAAAATGAAGTACCTATGGTTCACAACTTACTAACTATTTCGCATGCTTCAAGAAAAGCATTATAGAGATGTGAATGGAGAGATTGGGATATCTGATCGAGGAATATCTTCTCACTTTGTTAAAGTGAGAGTCTCACTTTCTGTCGATCTCTATTTAATTTCAATGTATAATCATTTTCTAAAGAGCTCTTGAACTTTATTTTCTATAATTTGGTACCCTTAAATATAATGTTTACATATAAATTGAATTTTTTTTTTTTGGTGCCCATGCCAGAGAGGGGCCCTAGGCAAATGCCTAGGCTGCCTCCCCCTCTTCTGGTTGTAATTCATGTATGTGTAGTTGGGATGGCCAAGAAGGAGGACTATGAAAGCGGCGAGGGGTGGGGTATGAAGGTGGTGATGGGAAATGGTAGAATTGTTTTGTTGTGATTAAAGGTTAATTAATTTAGTAGGGGAGGGTGGTAGAAATAAATTTTTATTTGTTTAGTCTAAAATATTTAAAGGGAGCGTTAATGATAAAAAAGAGGGGCGCATTTATCAACACCCCTTGTTTTTGAGTTTCGAGCTAGTATATTTTTCTTGATACCCAACATTGGCTATATATATATATATATATATATCGAATATGTACTAATTCATTCACATATTTTTCTTAATACTTGACATTGACTAGGTGTATATGCAATGATTATGTACTTATTCATTCGCTGCATATACGCCAATAAGATGGAACTAAGTAAATAGGTGTTAGTATTATTTTTTTGTAGACGTTTGTTTATAATTCATTAATCATGTTAAAATTAATGTAATATTTGAAAGGTTTAAACTCCATCTTAATTAGAAACAAGAAAATTATATAGCTGGAATTATTCAAAAAAATGTGTGCATTGAAACCATAAAATCATATAATTGTTTTAAATTTATCAAAAAACAAGATAGTCAGATAAAGATAGAGCACGACAAGAATTGATATAAATTAATTTGATAAAATATAGCAAGGCCGATTTTAGGTTCTACTTTAAATTTCGTTTGAAGCATATCAATGACACACTGTTATGATTTAGTAATTTTTGTGGAAGAATAAAATAAAGAATGAGCATGGTGGAAAATGAGCTACATTAGACAAGCGTAATTTATTTTTCTACTGTGAAATGTATATTAATGATGTCCCTGAAGGAAGGAGGAGACTTATTTCGAAATATATGGAATTTTCGGAAAAGAAATTAAAAGAGACGGGGTAAATAACTAAACTATTTTGTCAATGTCATTTCTTCTTGTAAAAGTTAAATTAGTCTCGCACAAAAATTGGTAAATATTTAGGTAGCGTGTAGTTTGCCGAAAATTCAATATGGAGAAAGTCTTTCAATATAAAGAGTTTTTTATACAAATACACCACAATGACTATTTGGTTGGTACAAAAATCAACCATACTACTTTTTAATATGCAACTGGTTTGCATCAAATATGCAAGAAATTGTGTAAATCACAGCTTGATAACCAAACCCCCTCGCAACATACACAAGTAATAATCACGCAGCATTAATTTTAAGAATTCCTTAATACAGTGCGATTGAGATCATCCACTCATGCAATGAGAGTGCGTATTAGAAACAGGGCATTTAAAGTAAGCAAAGGAAAATGAAATAATCATATCAACTGCATTAATGGGACATTCCGAGAATATACAACCCATCAATACATCTTAAATCAAAGTATAGGCATGTAGCATTGCTCATAAGTATATATCACAAGAAGTCCTTTACCCACCAAAATACAGGAGAAAAAGATATTTTGAAATGGCATAGAGGGACTGCCTAATTTTCATACTGATACAAAGTATTCAATGCAACTCCAACACAAATTCAGCAACACAACATTTAGAAAGATATTTCAAACCAAATCCCACTCTCACAAATCACAAAGCCATAATAAAGGCCTATCTTGCTTAGCTACAGAAAAATACTCTGGTGAGGAACAAAGGTCAACAGCTCAAAGAAAAGATTAGAAGATTGAGAACAAAAAGGAAAGAAGAGTATATATGGTGGCGCTCAATGCTGGCCACTGTTACCGTCACTCTCCATTTCTTCTGGATCCTCAAACCTTTGATCATTAATGTGAAGCTGCAGTGAGTTATGAAATCTTGGTTAATGACTGAACAGTAACAATGTTATAAATCGTTTGAGATATAAAGGAGAAAAGAGAACATATATAAGAAGCCCTTCAAAGAAACTGCAGAAGTATAATTTCAAGGAAGACATCACTCAATATAATTTTTGCCTTGGCATTACTGGCATCTATAATGGTAGGTTTTGTGTGAAGTATGATAGGGTAAATTTATCCTGCTTACTTGAGGCACCCAGCAGTGTGAATACATGTTTACCCAAACAGATGAATGTTGTCCATGTGGAGATAAGTGTTGTCTTTATTAAATTTGGCATCAAAAATTAAAATCCCAAATAGCAAACTTAGCCAAACTTAACTTTAACCTCCGCCTAATGTATAGCACAACATTATAAGATAAAGTGATAAACTGATAAGTAATCGGCCTAATCCTATACTGCAAAATCAATCCAATGTGGAAGCTCTAATAATCTCCTCAAATTAAGAGTCAAGGATCAAAAAGTCAACCCCACAAGAAATATTGACTTTAATAATGTAATCAATTGCCAGTATCAAATCAATCTTGTTTACCCTATAGTGAAATTTGGCAAATTTATTTCAGAAATGTGACCCTTAGTTTGAAAGAGTCTCAAAAGGCAACATGTGACCCTTGTTGCAATGGAGTGAGTAGCTGAGTATAAAATGATAAGAAACTAGTTTGACATATGCACTATCTTGATTCCCTGAATGCAATCTGGTTTCAAAATTCTAGCATATTATTTACAGATTACTTTTGGAGGCACCTCTTTATAACCTCTTTTATAAACAACAACTTCTGTTCCATGTTGCCTCTATATTTAAACATATACTGAAATATAGCCATAAGCACCTTCTAACTCTTTAGTTTACCACCCTAGCCTTGGAGCAACTTCAAAAAAATTCTTCCTAAGCTAGAATTTACAGTATTAAACCAACTATAAATTTTAAAAAAAAAGAAAAGAAAGAAAGAAAAAAGAAGCACTATCCCTTTCCAAACTAAGACCCCAACTTTCCGTTTTGGGAACTCCGAAGTCTACTTTCTGAAATCAATGTAATGTATCCCACAATAACTAAATAAATTCTATTCTTGACCATTGATTTCTTTGAAATCAGTATAGCCCTGGAAACTGTGAAAGTCAAATAGGGGCTCGCCTGGTAGAGTATATTGGAATACACGTTTTTTTTTTAAATTAGAAACAACGGTACATCAGAATACAGTGCACACATGAACTTTAGTCAAATTTCCTAAAGATACACACATTTCATATGCAACTATAGTTTAGGTCTTTCTTGTCGTTTTTCTCCAGCCCTCTATTACTTTTTGGTAACGCATTTTCTTCATTGCTCTGAACTCTGAATTTTTTAATATTTGCCAGAGGTTAATAATTTCTAAGTATTAAATACAAACATATTGGTTTTGCATTATAATACAGGCAATGTAAATTTACATATACTTCATGTATGAGAGAAATAGTCTCAACGAGCATACCTCAAGCACTGTCCGAGCTAAGTCATGATCCCCATTTGAACAACCAATTGCGTTGCTAGGATCTATAGAGCCATTCCATTCAGAGTCTTCTACGCCTAGAAATAGTTTTAAATTTTTTAACAAAATCAAATAGTTTATCATAAAACAAATTAGAAAGAAAATTTAATGTCCAACAAACACAGATAGAGCTGATCAAACCTGGAACCGCGGTCATATCTTCCATCTGATCAGCACTAAAGACCCAATTGTGTTCCACTTCTTCCTCTGAAGGGACAAATTACCAAAATAGAAATAAAAACAAATTTATTTGCACATATTGAGTATACTTGCTCCATGTCAAACAAAGATCCCAGTTTCCATTTTGGGAAGTCTCAACTAAGAGTCATGTTTCTAAAATTAGACTATAAATTGATAACATACACATAAACTAACCTTTATATTACAGTACTACAACTATGCTTAATT
This sequence comes from Lonicera japonica, assembly GCA_021464415.1. NCBI lineage: Eukaryota > Viridiplantae > Streptophyta > Magnoliopsida > Dipsacales > Caprifoliaceae > Lonicera > Lonicera japonica. Next base: position 16,532,872 of record CM038470.1, read on the forward strand.
TCATTCACTATTCCCCCTTCCTAACATGAAGGGTGATTATGAAGGGTCAAAATATTCTTTAACATGTTTTGATTTCCAAAAGTGGCTCCTAATTTGAGACAGGAGTTCAATGTACAGTGTCAAGATTATAACTTTATAAAATGAATGTCTCAATGAAGAATGAAGAACAGTGATATTCACCTTCAATTGGTTCAGGATTTAGCTCAGCGCATTCACAAAATACCTCAAACAGATTATCCACTGTTAAAACAAAAAAGTGCAATCAAAAAATTGAACTATCCACCACAGAAGAGTAAAATCAACAGCAGAGAGGTAATATAATAGAGCATGAAGATAGTACTAGAAGAAGAGTTCAAGAAAGTAGCATACATTGACTAGGATCAGACAATACAAGCCTCATTTCGGTGATCCTTGACAAGTCTAATGTTTCGTTAGATTCTGAATCTGAGCTATCTGATCCATCATCCTCAGCTCCAGTCTCAATCTACAAAGATAACAAAGAGATAGAATAAGGATAAAATAAGTTGGAAATGAAAAATAATAGTACACTGAAGTAAAAGTGAAATAGGGTCAAAAGAGGGGGAACAGCTCAAATGTTTAGATAGGAAAAAAGCTTAAGTATCTAGTGAATATATATACATGTATATATATGTCTACATCTACATTCATACATATACACACATATAAGTCTCATGTGTCTTAATTATGATCGACGCATAATGATTCTCTACTCCAAAGCTACTAAATGTATCAAAAAGCTAAACCTCAGACATTTCAGCTTTTGTAATGCACAAAAGCTCAAGGATACTTTGCATCAAATTAGCAATAACTAATTACTCCCTCTTCCCAAATTAAGAGATCCATTTTCCTTTTTGGGACATTATCACTGATCCAGTTACCAAATCTCACTAGGGTAAACAAATACATTCTTGCACATTGACTACACTGAAATTAGTATGGCTTTTTTAACTTTGCCCCATGTTCTTAATGCAAAATTAGACTTACCCCATGTTTTCATAAAATGGTCTTTGCATAGGTAGAGGGGAGAGAAAGAGAGAGAGGAGGTGGCAAAGTCAAAAAGCCGAAACTAGTATTCACTAAAATGTGCCATATCCAAATGGTGACCATGGGATACATAAAGATCACAATAAAGTTCCAACCGTACAGACATGTGTTACATAAAGGATTGGTGCACAAATACGAGACGTTCGTCAAGCAAGCCACGTGGATTGGCCAGGGTCTTCTTCGGCTGTAGCCTTAGAAAAAGAAAGAGCATGGTAACAAAAGTGTGGATCGAGAAGTAGTAGTTACAATGTTACTTCAAGTAACCAAATTGAACGGCCAAAATCAGACAGTTTCGCCAATTTTTTAACCGTGACTACTAACTACTATTCTTGAATTGGGACCAATTGAGTAAATTTACACATTCCCCAATGGAGAAATTATCAAACAACAAAATCTAGGAACTGAGCTCTAAATTCTTTCTTATGCTATCAAAGACCAACCTTAAATCACAAACAGAAAAGAATTAACACAATCAGTAGCTCAAAATTTTCATATTCAACATCCCAAACAAGATAAAAGCGTAAAAACTAAACCTTGGAACAGGAAAATACAAGAAACAACTTAGCATGCAGTTGATTAAATAGCAAATTGTTATCACCTGAGTATACAAACAAGGAGAAGGGTAAGCCTCGGGGTCCCTCGACACAGCATGGAGTGAAACTGACAGAAAATCAACGGCATAACCTTTGGCCCTGTCCACATCGCTCAACCACACCACTTGCCTCCAAAATCCCAACATTCAAAGTCACAAAGATATTCATATGAAAAATGCCAAGCTTACTCGATTTTTGTACAAACGCTTTCAACACATTGGTGTGGCACCACTGAAATGAATTGGTAGGGACCACACACTTAATGTATTGTCTGCGTTCCCTTATAGATGATTGGTACGACGACTATTTGTACAAAAATTAAGTTTAGCAGTGCTCTATCCAAATACAAACAAATACGATAATTCTAGAAGAACTTTATATCTGACATAAAAACTAACTCATATATGTAGCGAACATGTATTGGTTAGAATTTTTGGACCATATCAAATTTAGCATTATCAAAATCTATTCTAACTAATGAGTACTCACCAATCAGATAACTATATGTATGTGCAAAAGAACTACAACATGTACATAAATTTTACATATAGAGAGAGATTAGAGGGGATACTTGGTGGTGATGTAGAGACTGCCGGGGGATTCGGGAGGTCGATTGGCCAGGACAATGGAGACGCCCTGCTGGACGTGCTTAAATTCCTCGCCGTTGTCGGAATCGAGGACTGGTTCTCCGGCACCGTCGCCTACCCTCTCCGTGAATGTTCTTATGCCTAACACCATTTTCTTTTTCAAACAAACCCTAAATTTGCTATCTGTTATTTATTTTACTTCGGTACCCGTAGAAATGTTGTTTGCTATGAACTTCTAAATTCTAGGGTTTTTGTGCCGTAAAATAAACGAATTTGCAAGGTTTATGAGAAGTTGGGCAGGTTTAGTAAAAAACTTGAAAACTAAAAACTAAAAATTGAAAATTGAAACGGAAAATTAAAAGCTGAAAACTGATAGTTGAAAAAGCTATTTGTTTAATTTTGAAAATTGTATTTGAAAAAATGTTGTTTATTTGAATATAACATATCTGAAAATTAATTTTTTTTATTATGATCGTTTTATCCTTATTATTTTATTTTGAACACGTGATTTCAAATGAAGGATTCTCTCTTTCCTGTGGGGTTTTTTTTCCAATTCCAAAAACTCCCCTTTCTATCTCCAAACACCCATTTTCTCTCTCCTCAACTCACAATTCCAATTTCAAGAAATTCAAATTTTCTATCAAAGCCCAGAAAGAAAATGAATCCTCTTCCTCTTCCTCTTCTGTGGCAGTAATTTCAGAAGAAAAGGAAAGTGAGGATACCGAGAAGAAAGATTTGAAAAATGACAGTGAGGGTGAGCAGAGTGAGAAACAGCAAGAATTGGATTGGAAAACGAACGAGGATTTCAAGAAATTCATGGGTAATCCTTCAATTGAGGCAGTGATTAAGATCGAAAAAAATGCCTGATAAGAAATTGAAGGAGTTTGATAAAGAGAGTAGTGATAACCCAATTGTTGGGTTCTTTAGTAGATTGGTTCGTGAGAATTTGTCTAGAGAGAAGGAGAGGTCGGAGAAGGCAGAGAAAAGAGTGGGGGTAAGATGGACATTTTACCCTCATTAAAATTAAGTTTTAGATTTAAGCGGCAACTTTGCTGCTTAAAATTTTGAATGATTAAGTGGTAAAAATTAAGTGGTCACTTAATTTTTTTAGTTAGTTAACAACTTTGTCAACCACTTAAATCTGAAAATTGTAAGCTTTTTGATTTAAGTGATAAATTAAGTGGTAAGTGAACAAGGCCTTGGTGCCTCTTTCCCATTAAATAAGCGGACATTGTTAACATAGTGAAAATAAGGGTTGTATTTTCTACTTTTTGTGTATTAATTGTATAAAGAAAAAATTGATGGACATTTAATTAGTTTTGAAAGAGTGGTTGCAACAGGCGATTCAAGTATATTTGGTTTTGTAGATGTTTTTGTTGAACTTTTAAAAAAATCTGTTTGGCTCTAAATATTGAATATATGAAAAAAAATTATGTTACCTTTATTATTATTATTATTCAATACTTAATAAATATAAAAAATATAAGCACCATTGAAATAATTTTTTTATAAAATTAAATTAAGACTTGTGTGTAAATGTTGAATGTTATACTTTAATTCAATTTAACATTAGGAGGTAAGAACGTAAACGTAATTCTAACTCTCAATGCCATTTCTAGTAAAAACAAACACCATCTTATTTTTCACCGGTACACATGTTCAAATGACTATCCTTATGCTAAATAAGTAAGGTAATGATAGTAACTTTTGATGTGCCTTTAACAAGTAAGGTTAATGGAGAAGAATCAAAAAAATTTGAACAGTTGGTTAAAAACATGCTTCGTAATTAAATCTTGTATCCTTTATTTCTTATTCAAGAACTAAGCATGTTTAGTAATTGGTTGCACTTTCAAATATGTCATCTAAAAAGTCGGATATTTGGAAGTCGAACCAATTACTAAAACCTAGTATAGTTAATAATCCAAAATTAGTGTTTTTTTTTTTTAAAAAAAGAATGAGTTTATTTTTTCAAACTAGCTAAAATGATTATTTTTCTAGGAAGAAATTTTTAACTATTATGTAATTTAATAGAAAAACTTAGTTGTTCATATTTACAAAGGTAGGGTCATGTTAAAGTGTAACTTAACGATATATGTTAAAAGTTTGTAAATATCAAAAATATGGTCCAATATTCCTAGCAATGACACTCATAAAAACCTTAATTTTACAATTTTAAGATCTTAACGTCTTTAGGGTTTCTGATATATCCCTGCAATAAAATTTTGAATAAGTAGTGGCCAATGACATTGTTAATGAAAGATGATAAATCTTTTCACTATCCTATTACTCACAATGTTTGTATTGTACTTAGAACACATGTTAAGTTGTATATATTCCGCTACCTGTATTAGTGGTATAATTGTTATTAACATTGTATTTTCTTTATTGAATTATGTATCTGAAATTTGGTATTTTGTTCTTAAAATACGTACTAGATTCGATAATTCATCCCTACTTATTGTCAAAATTTGAGAATGAGTGATTGAATGGAGAACCCTTCATCTTTTAATAAAATACATGTATACACATTTTGTAATATTTTATTCGTCTATACTAGATACAAAAACCTCTCTATAATAATATCCTATAAGTTATAATCTCCATTTAGTCATAAAAAAATGCTTGTTGCAACTTTCCAGTTATATATATAAATAAAGTCCACATTGTAACATGTTTCAATTTTTTTTATCCCGTCTTAAAAAAATTTCCTTCCATATAATAATAATTTCAATAATAATACAAAAAAGATGTAAAAACAATTTCTCTAAAGTTGTATGGGATAAATATTTATTTTTTAGAGGTACGGCCACATTTTTTAGCTTGCTTGTACATAGGGGCCGAAGCAGTGAAGGACCAGGGGCCATGGCTCCACCTGGATTTTTGAAAAATAATTCTCAAGTTTTTGAGTTTTTTTGTAATAGTGTGGAAATTCAGGGGTCAGTGTAATTAGAAAACCTAGCTAGTGGTGAGAGGTTTTTGTTTATTAGTTATTGATGTTGATTTAATATTGGCTTGGAAAAAAATGAATATTACATTGTAGGTTGAATATTGAGTTGATAATAAGATTTCTACATATATTTTCAAAAAAATAATATTTCTACATATATAATTAATTTTAGTATATGCAAAAAAAATTTATAGTCTTATTAATTTGGTCTCACTGAAATTTATTCCCGACTCCTCCTTTACATGTACAAAGTAACTAGTCAATGTGTTCTTGTTGAAGCCAAAATTTCTAGCTTCTCAGGCATGTTTACGGCTTCTTGTCATGAAAGTTTTGGTGTTTCTGTAATATCATCCTCAGGATTATTTTTGACATTAAATTTGCCTCACGATCAATATAGGTCCTAATTTTATTAACATTGTTATTATGTCCATATTAATAAGAAAATAATAATTCCGTCACGAAATAATTTTTCTCCCAAATCTTCTTATTTTAGGTTTGAAAAAAAGACACCCCTGTCTCCTTAAGATTTGAAAGTTATCAATTTAAACTAAACTAGAGTTTGAGCTACGCAACGCGTGTGCCATCCAATGGTTCAAATAGTGTTTACATCATGACACAAATTTTTTTGTAAAGACAAGTCTGCAAAGGCAAAATCAAAAAAATGCAATAGCACTTCAAATAACAACCAAAATACGCAAAGCCTATGAGTGAGGGAAAGGGGGGATTATTTTTATTTCAAATATACTATACTCAATTCAAATAATATAGCTCATGCTATAATATCTATATTGGAAGTCCAATAAGGTAAACATGGAGAGCAAAAATATGACAAAAAAGTTGAGATATGGTTCTAGTGGTAAGTGCAAGTGTCCCAATTTCGATTTTTGTTACTTACAATTATGGGTGTGCACAGTCCGGTTGATCGGACCGTTGACCATTAGACCGGACTGGACCAAGCACTTCAATCTTAGGAATTTTAGGACTAGACGATACCGAATTGCTAGCTAAGACCAGACTGGACCGGACCAATTTAAATGGTCCAGTTTCGATCGGTCCAACCAGTTTGGGCTTTTTTAAGGGGCCAATCTAATTTGGGTTTTTATCTATTTTCACATTTATTCAGCCCATTTTTCATAACATATTTATATATATATGTGAAACCCATTTTAATGGACCAATGCTTTCTGCGTAAACAAATAAAAATACATAGGCCCAAATTTCAAAAGTCTTGATACCAAAATATGTAGGTCCAAAATATAACAAACTTGGGTACAGTTCGATCCAATCGTGTTTTTGAGTAATTTTTTTGAATCGAATCGTAGACTGAACCAAATAGTAACTGTCCAAGATTTTTTGGATCTGCCCAGATCAAACTGTTGTATGTATAAAACTCGAAAAAACCCCAATATTTCAATTCGGTCCGATCGGGTCGATTTATGCACACCCCTAATTCAATATAACTATTGTTACTTATACCTAACACAACTTCAACTAGTGAATTGAGTTCCCGCTTTATAGAATAGTAGATATCAAATTTTAGATTTTAGTTATCACTTTAAACTAAATATCAAATCTTAGATTTTGATTAGATTTTTGAATACTAGTACTTTTTAGCCAAACACAATATTTGTATTTTAGCTTCCAAAATCCAAATCATACTCACTCTCCAGTCCCAAATCCAAACACACCCTCATTTTTGTTTTTCTTCGTACGCTCTCTACCAGTTGGGATTTCAGAAAATAATCCAACCTTTTGTCCCATCAAAGACCCAAAAATTTATATGCCATTCACTTAAATCAATGCAGGATATTAAATTTATAATATATTAACTACGAAGCTCATAATAAGCAAAAATAAATTTAAAAAAGGTTCAAATGCTGAATAAGAACTCAATTAATCCAAACATTCAACAGTTTTCTATTCCTTCACCCATATTTAAAAATAAGCTAATAAAATATCATCATCACGAGGAGAGAAGAAAAACTCTTGTTAACAAACAATTGTAACAACCAAGGGAGTGTCTTGCCAGCTGAGTAGAGACCACTAAGCCACAAGAGTACTGGCAGTTGTCGACTCGCTGCATAATTTCAAAAAAATAACAATCATGTTAAGAAAAAAGTAATACAAAAAATTATAACTAATCTAAATAGAACATGTTAACAGTTGGCTTCAGTCCAAAACAAAAGATAAAAATAATACTCCCCGAGTCTCAAATTGATATTTCCCATCATGAGTTTGGTACTTCATTAAAACACACACACACACACACACCAACAACTAACCAATGGTCTATAATACAAACTATTTTCTATTGTGATGTTTAGACATTGATTACACCCCAAAAAGGAGGTTTGAATCAGGTATACAAAATGCGTGTTTTAGTCAAAGCCGAGAATCATAGGATAGTTGATGAAAGTATGAAACACGAAAATCAAAACCTTAAATTTCGCAAAAACATAGGGAGTGAAATGCTCACCAATCATCTCCTCTACTCAACATAAACATGATGCTTTTGGGGAAGATTCACTTCTAGCGCATTTAATCTCAGTACAACTTATTGCTACATAAGTCGCATACAATACTGTGACTTTTCCTTTATAAACTATTCTTAACTTCTAACTAATCACTTCGAGGAAAACAAGCACAAGAGAGTAATTGGCCATGATAACCCAGAAACTTTAACTCAATATATATCAACACAACAAAGGAAAATGGTTTTGAATCCCAAGTGTCAAAGAAGTAAAAAATTGGATGGTTGAAATGCAAGATGTGCTTCTTTAAGGGAGGAGAAGCAAGACATTGTTATAAGAATTGATAGTGCATTTGGCATGATTACAACTAGTGTGTATGCATTCATATAAACTTATAAAGCAAAGTGAGGAAGGATGCAAAGATGATAGATGAGCTTAAAAACACCCATTCCTTTATCTTGCCTAAATCTATTCAAGATATTCCCCTTGTTTAGTTGGATGATTACTAACCTAATCTTATTACTGTATAAATAAAGTTCTGAATTCCTAAATACTATAAAATAAGCTCCTCAAAACTATATCACCCATTTCAGCTGTTGAAAATTTCTATGTTTATCTCACCTACTTCTAGATAGAATTTTTTGATAAAATTCCGTGGAGATGATCTATTCATCATATTGAACATTTCTACAATTTATCATACATCAATTCTATCTATTTATCATAATTTTTTTTTATCTATTTATTCCTCCAAATGGGCATCACTTCTCCTTCAAAGAGAGGGAATACCTCTTCAGAGCCAGGTTGAACGCATAAATATAGATTCAAACACACATCAAAAAGGAAATGCATGGGGAGAAGCCTTACTATTTCCAGACAGGAGGAAGCTTCTTGGTTTTCTTGTAGTAGCGAGCCAAACGGTGGATCCTGCTCTCAACAAGAATCAAACGGAACTTGGAGTCCTTGTCCTTCCTGTTCCTCTCCAGATGTTTGCGAATGGCAACTGCCTTCTTGATCAGGTGGTAAAGATCCTCGGGAATTTCAGGAGCAAGCCCTTCAAATATTCAACACCAAACAACATTAGTCAACAACAATTAATTGCTAACAATACAAAACGAAAAATCAACTATTAAAATAAGATGTTCACCATGAGCTTTGAGGATACGCAAGATCTTGCTTCCAGTAACGTACTTGACCTGAGCAATACCGTGAGAGTCACGAAGAATGACACCAATCTGTGAGGGGGTCATACCTCTCTTGGCGAACTTGCAGATGTTCTCTTCAACCTGTTATACAACAGATGCATATTAGTTGGTTCAATATGTATATGGTGTATACAAAAATAGTTTGATTCCTGTATTCTAGGTACTTCAGTATTCATTTATTTTCACTAACCTGTGCATAACTCTTTCAGGCATTCTATAGCAAAAGTATAAAAAGAAACAAATGAACATATATATATATATGGCCACTAAATAACAAAAACTAGAATTGTTAAAAATATATATTTCAGTTATTCATTGGGATTTTTTCAGCATTACAGTGTGGTTATTTCAGATTTTCGGTGAAACAGTCTATAATTAGTTAATTTCAGTTTCTGAAGCACTATATCCAGAACCAACCAAAAATAAAAACGTTAGTTTGGTCTGAATACCTTCATTTCCTGCGAAATTAAAAACATAAAACTTAAAAAAACAGTTTCTCTTATTTGGTGTCATTAGGGAAACCATTAAAATACCAATTAGTCCAAACAATTTGGACATCAAATTTACAAACGATTATTTTCAACCATCAAATCAAATTCCTCAACCTTAAAGAAGGTCTATTCCAAGAAGCATTACTCATTGGTCAATGCACAAATTTTTACAACCATACTACAAGTTATAGATACTCCGATCATAAATAACATTCAATTAAATTTCACAAATAACTATTTTGGATTCGTATTCATGTAAGTGAAACATTAAATTAGTTAAAAAAAATAAAATTGAAAAAGAATAGGATTGGATGAGAGGATTAGAATCTTACATCAGGGGCGGTGATCTTAAGCCAACTGGCCGGAGTTCTCTTGTACGGCAGACAAGACGCCGATATACCCTTACTGAAACACCAAACAAACAAATCAAAAAAGATTAACAGTTATGCTTAGAGTGAATACAGAAATGAAGTGATTGCAATGTTAAGAAGAAAACATAGAGAGATGGAGAAAAAGAGTGAGAGATACCCTTTACTGTGCATGCGACCCATGGTGGCGGAGGCGGAAGAACTCTGCTGCTTAGCTGAAATGAAAATCACAAACCCTAGCTTCTGCTGCTGCAAATAGAGGGAGGGTTTCTAGTCTCTGATCTCCTTTTAATATTTAGTGAAGTTCAATAGAATTGGGCCAATCCACTCACCTTATGGGCCGGCCTTGTTTAAGCTATTAACAACCCGTTCCATGGACAAATAAGCTGCCAATTAAGTTCGTTAATTCAAGGACTTTGTTCAAAATTAAAAAGAAAAAAAGAAGAAGATGATTTGTATTAAGAGTAGGGTGATGAAAAACTATTTAACCTTTTGACATTTTGGTTCAAATTTTTTCTTTAGGTGATAATATTTTTTTTTTTGCTAGAAATAATGAAAGATGAACAACATTTATTCATAAAAAATGAAGAATATTTTATTTTATCTTATCACATCACTCAATTTATTTTTTATTTTTTCACACAAATTTATTGTATTCATATTAGTTTTAATCTTGCTATCAAACAAAATCTAATAAATCATTTTTTGGTACTAGAGATTAAAGGAAAAAAAAAGAAATTTATATGCACCATGTCTGTACCTTAGTATATATCACCACATAGACATAGTTAAAACCACCAACATTGTGTGATAAAATTATTAAAGAGCTCGTTACATCACTTTTATAAAAAATAAAAATCAAACTTTTCATGATGTATCTCTCGTCTCCCTTTCTTTCACTCACACCAATACACAGTGGAAAATTCTCTAAAAAAAATTACAAATATGAAGTATAAAAAGTGAAACCCCAAATCAAATCTTGACATGCATTATACAATATTACGTTTACGACTTGACTTGACTTGCCACTAAAAATCTAACTCACAAAAATCTAATGTTCCACTAGAAACACCACTTTTACTATTGGGAGATTTTGCAAATCATGGGGTTCTATTTGTAAACATTAAGAAATCTTACACAACTTTTACATTGTGGAATGGTAATTTATGCCATATATAACCATGAATCATGATTACTTTGAGAATATGTATAGCTTAACCGACATATGGGTGCAATTTTGGACCATATAACATATTTACTACATATATAAACCAAAGACAATTAGAGAAGTAACCACAAAAGGTCATCTAATACCACAATCATCATACATAAAAAAAGAGAGTCATATATATATATATATACTAATGGTATATCTGTACCGTCTGGCGCGATAAAATTAATGAAAAGTGTTAACTCATTACAATCAGCACAATAATTACTAGGAAAATCAAAATGAATAAACAAGAAGATGGCGTATCAAAGTTGTCTGCCACGTGAAAAGATTACACACATAAAAAAAAGATTCACTCTTCATGCCAATGAAGAACAAAATCACCGCGACCACTTTCATTCACCTGCGTGTATAAATATGGAAACTAAAGAATCAGTTTCAGTTATCCAAAATTTTCTTTTCTTCTTATGAGTAAATATCAAACATATGCGTACAAGGCAAGATATAAAGAAAAGAAAAGCACGATCATTGAAAGTATTGATATATGTTTTGACAAATGACCTCCCAAATGCATTGGCGCGTTGTACCTTTGATAAGGGTACAATTTTTTTTCTCTCTTTACACTTGATATTACCTCTTCTTCTTCTAAAAAAATTACAAAAAGTTTCTTGTTAGTTTAAGATATAAAAAACAGAAATTAATGCAATCAAGAAGTGCTTCACTGTTCCAGCAAGTAGAAACTCTTGCTCTACTTACATATTGGCAATTTATTCCATTATTCAATCTTCAATAAAATTATCACAATTTCCTCCAAGACTCGCTTACCCAAAATGCACAATGCATAAGGAAAAATGCTTTAAATTCTTCTCTTTTTTCCTTCCCATGAACTTACCATGTCCATGCCCAGAAATTTTGAGCACTAAGATTTTCTTAAGTATCATTCTAAAAGAGGTCAAAATCTACACAAAGTCCGAAGCAAATGTATATAGATAGGTATATATAACTAATTCGATTTTTTTGTATACAAATATATGGAGTGAATAATTTGTTGTACGCATTATAAACTTTTGAGTAAATACCATAAATATCCACTGAATTATTGACAAATTTTACCGATGGCCAATGTACTTCATTTAGTTACAATTAAACCAATAAACTTTTACAAAATATTGCCAGTGGCCACTCCATCAAATCCCACCGTCAGTTTTTGGCGGGAACCATATCACGTGATTGTCGTGATATGTTAGGGGCATTTAAGTCATCATTTTGCTCCTCTTTTTCCTTTTCTTTCTTCTTCTTCGATATTCTTCGTGTACTTCCGAAATTCTTCCTTAGATTCTTCCCCCCTTCAAATTCCTCGCATAATACAAATTGAAAATATTTCCCCTCATCAAATACACAAACATTCAATTTCCTCCCAATTTTTTACGAATTTTACAGGAAAAAAAAATAATGGGAGAATCAAAATATGGAATAATCAGCACCAAAATCCACAGACCCATTAACATGCGAAAACCCCCCTCATTTGCTTTCCTCATTCGTTGAGTTATCTGTAAGTGGGCTTTTTTTCCCTAAACAAAACCTCAACCCTAATTGTTCAAATGATCATGTACATTCACATCTATTATAAACTGTATACCCTTAACCTGCCTGATTAATCGCCCTCAATGACCTCCACGGCGATCTTTTTAAATTCATATAGGTTTATTTTCTTCTAATTTTTTTGCTTCATCTTTTCTAAAATGGTGTACGGCTTCCTCAAATAAACAGCCATTGAGGGTAATCCAGTAAATCCATTGTTGTTGTTTAAATTAACTCACTAGAGAAACTTTCTAGCGCAACATTCGATTACCTAAAAGGCTCATAAGCCCAAACAATTAAACCGCTACGATCTATATAGCATATTTGGTTTGGAGATTGGGATATATGACCTACATCAGCCCCCTATGACCCAGATAATCTAGGACATACACCAAGATAGTAAGGTATTAAGCCGAATATTATCTTTTTGGATAAAGACCTATATATATATATATATATAGCCAACATATACTCTCACTCCTAGAAGGGATAACGAAACATAAGTTTTAACATCATATTGGTCATCAACATGCAACCTGACTAAACTGTGAAACACAAATTCTAAGATAATGCCGCTGTGTATATATCTTTAGACGGTTAATAACCCACAAAATCTTAAGGGTGTGTTTGATTGCGCTAATGTTTCTTGAAAAATGTTTAAAATTTAACATTTACCATCATTACCGGTGTTTTATTGCATAATGTTCCATGCTACCACTTTATTTAATATATTTCTCATTTTTCCATATAATTCATATGTAACTTACCTTCTGTGTTCATTTTCCATGTAGAATAATTTCAAGGAATTCAACTTTTTTTCATGTACACCAATCAAAGGCACCCTAAGTACTACATAACAGAAAGGCACAATTAAATTAGACATTCACGAAAATTCAGGGGAAAAGGACAATACGGATTGATGTTCTTCGCTCATATAATTTTTTGCAATATTCAAAAAATTGCTCTTACTGAGATGAAACGTAGATACATGAACATATTTATATATAATAAAGACAACAAAATTAACGTTAGAACAATAGATATATTTCATTCAAAATGTCAAAATCAAATACGTACTGGGATTCTTTTACTTTGCACTCATCCTAGTAATAAAATCCTCATACTTAATCTTCCCATCATTAACGTCCACCTCCTTGATCCACTCATCGAACTCCGCCGGCTCAAGCTTCTCCCCAATACTAGTCAAAATATGCCTGAGATCTCCGACGGCAACAAATCCAGTCCCGTCCTTATCAATCACCCTGAATGCTTCTCGAAGTTGGCGATCAAAGGGCTCCGGCTTGAGATGCTTCCCCATTAGGTCCATAAATCGAGGGAAATCAAACGGAGCTTTCAAATTCTCCTCGTTGACGATTGTTTTGATTTGTGCTTGCGTAGGGTTACCGCCGAGCGATCGCATGAGGATTCCGAGCTCCGTCGGTGCGATCTTGCCGTCGCCATCGGTGTCGAAGAGAGTGAACGCCTCCTTCATTGCGGCGACTTGATCGTTGTTCATGTCTATCCCCATTGTTACAGGTACGTTTATCTCTCTCTCTTCTTTTTTTCTTTTTCTAGACTAGATGCTTGTTTCTCTCTCTGTTTTTCGTTTCGCTATATGCATGTTTGTTTTTTGGTTTTGGAAAAAGGAAAGGGTAAAGTTGGATGGGCAAAATGTAATTAAAGAGAATGTAAGGATTGTTTCGTAATTTAACAATTTCAGATGGACTTGATTCGATTATTAATGGGCCAAGTCTGAATTGGAAACGAAACTTTAGCGCAGTGGCCTTTCCATTAAACATGACAAGGCCTGTAGTTTTCTTCTGAATTTTAAGTCTACCTTAATTTTATTAAAAATATTATTTAGATGTTTTGCCCATTATTTATTTTTTAAAAAGATGTTTTCTTTCTGTTTAAAAGGGTAATCTAGTAATTTCATATCTTAATTCGTTAAGAGGTTTTTATTCAACTCTAGCCTCTTATTGAAGACAAAACAAACAATAATTTATACCTCTTAATTCTAAATACTAAAAAATTTTTAGATTTAAGAGGTTCAATCAAATGCCATTTAAAACAAAGCCGAATCTAAGCTGAGTCGCAGCAGACTCTTGCTTCAGACCCCAAATTTTTGAGTGATCATTTATGTAATGGTCATTGATCAAAAAATCTTATATATTATCATTGATCAAAAAATAAGTAGTGATCATTTATGTAGATTAGTCTTATTTTATTTATTTTCTTTGAATTTGGATGCTTAGGAAAAAAAAAGACTTAAAAATTTGAGGATGGAGGGTCTCATTGATAAATTTCGCTTCAAGCTCCCAAATTTTCAGGTCCGGCCCTGATTTAAAATGTGTTGAAGATGGTTTTTTCTTAAGGCATCGAACTCTAAATACTCGCTGATAAAACCTTAGAGAAATTGTGTTTGTTTCCTTTATATGAATGAATCACTAAATATTATTTGTTTTGAATTTATTTGACCTTGAATGCTGATTAATATATGTCACGTTTAAAATTCTACTCTTATTAATATAATATGCATTTATATGTCATGAGCAAAAATATAAAGGCAAAACTAGAATAAAGTTTCACTAAAATAAAAAATCTTTCAAAGTTTCATTTATCATTAATCATTTAGGCTCATTTTAATAGGAACGGGAAAAATGATGCAAAAAATAATTAATTTATGTAAAAAGTTAAAAAATAAGCCGAAGCATGTGGCAACTTCTCCATCTAATGCTCTTTTTCAGAAGTATATGTCATCTACTTTCTGAAAAACATTTTCCACCTCAAACCCAAAAGAAAATTTTTCTATGAGAAAAACAAAAAATAAGACTTCTCATTACATGCTTTAACTTATTTTTTAACTTTTCACATAAATAATTATTTTTATTACTATTTTTCATGTTGCTATCAAACAAAACTTTAGTATTAGTATTCAAAGACTTAAAAACAAGAAACTATCAATTGCCCAATCATCTATCGTTGCAACTCATTTTGGGACATGCGTATTAGAGTTAGTAACACTTTTGACCCCCGAAGTATGGCACTTGTCTCACTTTAGTCCCCAATATTTCAATTTGAGTATATTAAACCACAAAGTTTGGAAAGTGTTCCAATGTACTCTAAATACAAACGGGTGTTAAAATTTTTGACGGAACTAACAAGTGCGTGTTCCAATCTAGTCTAAATATCCCTTTTAGACAGTCAAACACGATTATTTTAGAGAGAGAAGTGATCTTAGGGCTCCAAATGCACGATTAATTTTAGGGATATTTTTCTTCAACTTTTTCTTCAGTTGGTGTTCGTTTGAAATTGGAGGAAGATGAGTTGGCTGTTAAGGTCAAAATTATGTGAACAATATGGCACTCCACTATATGGTTAGTCTTTGTTTCTCCTTTTTATGTAAAGTTCTTTGTTTTTTTCTTCCATCATTATGTAAAGTTCTTTGTTTTTTTCTTCCATCATTAATGTCGTTTTGCTCAAAGTTGTTGCTTTTTAACTTGGATTGCATATTATACTGTGTATGTGGTCCCAATGTGGCAATGTGGTATTGTTTATGTTTATAAATGTTAATTGTGGAACCCACTGTGTATATTAATTTCAGGAGATGGATCTGATTTTTTTACCTTTAAAATGCTTCATGGTGGTCACTTTTTGCAATTACCAAAGAAATTGTATGTGGGTGATAATATTCGCTGTGATTACATCGATTTCTGTGAATTTGACAAAATTTCCTTGGTTGAGATTGAATCTATGGCCAAACAATTTGGATACTTTGGATTTGTTAAGTTTTACCGAGCTGATACTTGTGAAACTGTGAAAGAAATATGTAATGATGTTGATGTTTTAGAATTGAAAAATATTGTATCTAAAGATGGGGAAGTAGAAATATTTTTGGAGTGTAAGACATTGTTTGAGATAATGCAAGAAGAAGTTGGGTTAGGAATAACTGAAATGAGTGATGTCCCAGTTAAAAATATTAGTGGTGTCGTAGAGGGTGATGTGGATGAGAGTGACAACAGTGATAGCTCAAGAAGTTGTGAAAGTATGTATGATAGTGCTTATGATAATGACAATGCTGATGATGATTTGTTTGATAAATATGTTGACAAAGATTTTAGAATTTTGTGGAAATGACTTGAGTCATGCAATAAGTAAAATTGATGAGACTCCACATGTGGTTGATGAGGGAGACAATGAGGCTATAGATTCAGATGATTTAGTGAGTTTGGTTGGTTCAGATGAAGATGAAGAGGGTCCCAAATTTCCGGTGTTCAATGAAAAAACAGATATGGCAAACCCAATTTTTAAGTTAGGTATGTTATTTGCAAATCACAAAGTACTTAAAGAAGCAATTAAGAATTATTCTATTAAAAGTGGAAGAGAAATTAGATTCCCAAAGAGTGAGGCAAGGAGGGTTAAGGCTACTTGTCATAAGGGGTGCCCTTGGACAATTTATGCCTCAAAGATGCAGCATTCCACCACTGTACAAATTAAAACTTTTAATAATGAGCACAAATGTAATAGGCAGTTCTCAAATTGCAATGTGAATTCAGGTTGGCTGTCAAAGAATTATTTGGATACCTTTAAAACATATCCTAAGATTCCAGTTAAGTCATTCAAAGAGACTGTTATGAAGGATCTTGTTGTGAATGTATCTAGATCTCAGTTTTATAGAACTAGAAAGAAAGCAACAGAATTCATTGAAGGGACATATAGTGACCAATATGCAAACTTGTGGAATTACATGGAAGAGATTAGGAGAACTAATCCAGGAACAACAATTCATATGCATGTTGAAGAATGTAAAATTGGACAGCCTAGGTTTCAAAGGTTGTATGTGTGCCTTGAGGCTTGCAAGAGAGGGTTTAAGGCTGGTTGTAGAAAAGTGATTGGGGTTGATGGGTGTCATCTAAAAGGTCCCCATGGAGGTGTGTTATTAACAGCTGTGAGTGTGGATGCCAACAATTGCATGTACCCTATAGCCTATGCTGTGGTAGAGGGAGAAACCAAAAGGTCATGGACATGGTTTTTGGAGTCTTTGCAACAAGATCTTGGTATTTATAATCAGCATGAGTGGACCTTTATTTCTGATAAGCAAAAGGGGTTATTGCCTGCATTTGAACTTGTGTTGCCAATGGTTGAGCATAGGTTTTGTGTCATGCATTTACATAGTAATTTCAAGGCAGCAGGGTATGGAGGGAAGGCATTAAAAGACTGTCTTTGGAATGCTGCTCGTGCAACAAATTTGACACACTTCAAAGTTGCTATGAAAAAACTTGAAGAGACAGATTGCTTTGCATATCATTGGTTTCAGGACAAACCACCTCTTTACTGGGCTAGGTCTCATTTCAGTAGGATACCCAAGTGTGACTTGTTGTTGAATAACATTTGTGAAAATTTTAACAAATGCATCCTTGATCCAAGAGAAAAACCTATTATTAGTTTACTTGAGGGTTTAAGAAATTACCTTATGGTCAGATTGCAGCAGTGTAGGGAAAAAAGTGATAGGTGGCATGGGCATATATGTCCAAAGATACAAAAAAGGCTTGAGAAATATAAGTATGATTCTGGAAAGTGTATACCAACATGGGCAGGGCAGGATCAATTTCAAATATCATGCATGTATGGTGATCAATACACAGTGGAATTGAACAAACAGAGCTGCTCTTGTGGAGGGTGGGATTTGACTGGAATTCCATGCCCTCATGCTATTTCTGCACTATTTTTTATGGGGGAGGATGTTGAAAAACATGTTCATAAATGCTATTGGGTTGAAACCTATAAAATGATCTATGAGCCTCACATTAGCCCAATTAATGGATCAAATATGTGGCCTATGACTGGAAAGGAAGGTGTGCTGCCTCCAATATATGAGAGTCAACCAGGAAGAAAAAGGAAGAACAGGAAGAAGCAAGCTCATGAACTACAAAAAGAAGTGAAGGAAAAGGAGTCAACCAAGACCAAGCTGGGCAAGAAACATCAAAATTCAGTGAAGTGCAGCTATTGTTTTACTGTTGGACACAATAAAAGAAGCTGCAACAAAAGAAAAGCTGCAGGAGTACCAAGTGGAGGGGACAATGGCAGTCATGCAATCCCATTAACTGTAAGTGATGTTTCAATGCCAATTTTTTTTTATAAGCTTTATATATATATATATAATGTTAATCAATTTTTATTTTTTAATTTTAGCCAAGAAGATTGCCTACTGAACCAAGGAATGGAGCCTCTCATTTTACTCCAAGAAGATCAGTGAGATATAATAATAAATTCTTACACTTTATCTAATACATGTTATACTTCACTTGCATTATTTAATTAATGTATGGTTATTTTTTTTCACAGCCAAGGACACTTACTAACACAAGTACAAGTGGAAGAGTCCAAGGAGGAAACAAAGCCTCTCATCACATAGAACAGGTATAATTGTGTTATTTTATTGTGTGGAAAAGTCAAAACAAAACTTTACATTTTTTTTTAAAATTAATGCAGCAACAGCAAACTAAGACAAAGAAAACAGTTGGTGGCGGGGTGCACTTAAAGGCTCCACCAAATCAATTCAACAATAGGGGACCAATTGGTGGTGGGGTGAACATAAAGGCTCCACCAAGCTTCATAAGTCAACCATTTACATCTAGAGGTGGAATGAACATGTCACAGCCTGAAGGAGTAGCCACCTCAATTAGCAGAGTGCGGCCAAGCATAGAGAAAGATGGTCAGAACTTTGTCACTTTGCCAACACTACAAGCAGCTGCGAAGGGTTCAAAGAAATATAAGAAGGCTGATTAATTACTTTATTGGATAAACATTTTTTGTTTGCTCTCTTTGGATTGTGCTTTGCCTTTTGGTTGTCATTAGTGTAAGTAATGAAAAAATTGCAAGTGTTTTTTATGGGGCAATTGCTTTTGATGTAGCAAGTGTTTTTTGTTAGTAATGCAAGTACCAAGAATCTGTTTTTGATGTCTGCTCTTGTAAGTAATGAACAAATTGCATCCTTGTTTTTGATGTGGCAATTGCTTTTAATGTAGCAAGTGTTTTTTGTTAATGGAAATATAGTACTCTTTTTGCAAATATGTGACATTTTTCTCTATTAATTGTTACTCTATTTGCAATCCAAGTATGGTACTCATTTACATTGTTTTTGTATTATTTTGCAATATATCCAAAGATATTATGAACAAAAATAGTAACTGAGCATTGGGGACAAAACAGAGCATAGCTCATTCGATATATTTCATTGAGGAATGGGGACAAAACAGAGCATTAATGCTCATCTAACATTGATCATCAAAGTTCAAGTTTTAACACAAAAGTGAGCACAACAGATCATTTTTCTAATACATAAACATTACATTAATTACATTGTAAAAAAACCCCACCCTCTCATCATTAACCCCATCCTTCTACAGCAATTGACGATTTGTCATAGTCATTGCATAAGGGTATTTACACATCATATACCCTCCAATCATCAATGAACCCAATGCAACACACATCCATATTTTCTCCCTTATTTTGACCCACCTATGTTCATTCTCCATCCCACGGATTTTTCTTAGCAACCCAGGAATCACAACCTTTGAACGAGCACACATGGGTGGGTCAACCCAATCAAAATACCCGCATCCATGTTCCTGAATATTATCCAACAAAAAATATCATTTTTGACATGCACGTATGAAACCTCATGGATCAAATACAAAATAAAAATAAAAATATAAACCCAAATCTTACCCCATCCGGACATGAACGAAACCTCCTACCCGGATTGTGCTCAGTCCACGATGTGATGACCTTTGATGGCCTTATGCAGAAGCAAAGATGCCCCGGAATCATATCCCTTCAGTTATTTGATCTCTTTGCGTAAGGAAAAAAATGGTTGTATGTCACTTTCTCTCACTATATATGTATATATCGACCTATATAGATATATATTGAAGATGTAATGAGGCCTCAAGCATTTTGGTGGGAAAATGAGGAAGCAAATGGCTCTTTTGCCCTTCGCACATGTTAGTTCCGTCAAAAAATTTAACACCCGTTTGTATTTAGAGTACATTGGAACACTTTCCAAACTTTGTGGTTTAATATGCTCAAATTGAAACATTGGGGACTAAAGTGAGACAAGTGCCATACTTCGGGGGTCAAAAGTGTTACTAACTCTGCGTATTAATATACAACGGAGTAGCTTTAATTAATAAAGCACATTTGATAAAGTACATTCCCTCTGTTCTAATTAAGAGTCTGGTAGAACATGTGTAGTAGGAACCGAAGAGTTATGAAATGTATCTTGTTTCGGAACCTTTTTTTTTATTATTATTATTATTATTATTATTATGCCAAAATTTACAAAGTTTAATATGGAATTTAATAAACTATTTAAACATTTTTGGACTAACGTTTATATCGACATTGAAACCTTATGAAGGCTTTGAAAGTTCAAAATCAAAATTGTAAGTTGAGCCTCTCACATAAGTTCTCTTGCTCAAACTCGATCCCAAACTATGACCTCTCTCGATTGCGTATTTTTTTAAAAAGAAAAGAAAAACAAATTAAGGAGGTTTAGCTTTTTGTAACACTCACCATGAATGGAAAAATGACAAGATAATAATCAGATTCTGATTCTTGTTTGTGAGAACATTCTAACCCAATTAATGTATTTCTTGCAATTTTAGAAATTTAGGGCTTGTTTGGTTAATATTTCTGAGCAATTTTAAAATTTTGCTATCTTAAGAATGAACCCAGCTTCTCATTAGACCCGCTTAGATACATAAAATTAGCTTAGAATATACTCATACTGTTAATAAAAATACAATAAATAAAATAAATTGACAAGTGAGTTGGCGAAACTTAATTTAATTAAAATTAGATCCCGGATTGTTCAAATAGTAACGATTCTTCAATTTTAGCCCCGCACTCGAGTTGCATTCAAGTGCACATTATATTATTTATATGGCACCAACTCTCTAGCTCTTTTTTTCAATTGTAATTGCATCCACACATTGTAACTCAATTATTTTCAATCAATGAAATGATGTCCTTTTTCAATGAAATGATTTCCTTTTTTAATACAAATGTTTTTTTCGTGAATTTGCTTTTTTGTCTGCAAACTTGTATTTTTAATTATTTGGCGCCGAGTAGCCTCCTTCGTGTACAAGCAACTAGCTGTTGCAAGCCATTGTTTGGAAGCGGAAAACTATCTATATTTTTGCATGACTGAAGTGCTTAGTAATATTAGACTATTATTTGTAGACGAATTTAAAATTGAAGACATCCCGGACGAAGGTAATATGTCCTTTAATTATTATTTTCATTCAATTCTTTGTGTTGATTCTAGATACATTTGAAACCGATGACGAAGATTCTTTGTTATTTTGTGTTTATAATACTACTTAATTCACTGACCAAGAAAACAAACATCCATAAAATAAATAAATGATCACTATTGCTACAAATATATCCATAAAATGTTTGTTTACACTTGTAAACAAACATTTTTATAAGTGTAAAAATGTATAAATATGTTCGATTTATTTTGGTTTTCCTTATACTGGAAAGTTCTAAATTGGAGAATATTGTTTTAGACTGAATGTGAAAGAAATTATTATTTATATAATAAAGTGAAGAGTTGCAATTAATTAAAAATGAGTGGTAAAAAATCACTTACGAAATTACAAGTATAAGTTTAAAACTTCTTTAAATAATTGGTAATTTGTGTGTATTAATTTTCTTGTTATTTATGTATAAATATATTTGATATTTTTTGCATATAGTTATTTTTTATTTTTGATATATTATGTATTTTCGATAATTATGAAATCAATTTTTTTAAATTATATTTTTAGTACGGCAAATTGATATTTAGGTTTTTATATATGTAACATCAAAATTAAACCAGTTTTAAATTTTATTTTTGGTTTTAGTATTTAAATAAGTCATAGCAACACTATTTTTTTTAATAATTAGTCCTTTTCAATAAAATATGTACTTGGTGAGCTTGGAATTGCATGTGCATGTACTCTGTCTAGTCGTTTCTTAATTAAAAAACTTGGCTCCTCTTTAGTATTTTTTTTGGTTTAGTTTCATTTAACAGGGTAACGTACAAGAGTTAAATGAATAATTTTTTTTATAAAATTTGATAAAAATAATATTTTTTTTAATGTAAAACGAGACAAAACTGGCCCAAGAGTGCTATACGATCTATGATAAGGATATTATTTTCACAAAATTTTATAAAGAGGATTCAATTTAGAAATAGTTGATATGGTCATCTAAAATTTAAATATTTGAAAATGAATACATGTATCAAATTCCATTCACAATTTGAACATTTTGATGATATTTCATGAAAATAATCTACTTTATAGATATCATTTTTACCAAGTTTGATGAAAAAAAATCATCAATTTAGGATTACGTTTGATAGATGAAAAATAATAGAAAAAAATAATGTAATTTAGTGAGAAATTAAAAAAATAAGTTGAAAAATGTGATAAAATTAACTATTTCTTTTTGACTTCTATAAAGAAATTTTCTTTTGATAATGACAAAAAACAAAAATGAGTATAAAATAAAAAATATTTTACCATATATTTTAACTTATTTCTCATCTTTTTATTTAAATTAATTATCCTTCATATCAACCGAATTCTTCAGAATTAATTGGTTAGAAGAAATTGAATCGAAATAACGTGGGTTAGAAGGCGAGCTTCCATCCAGCCATACATATAAAACGAACTTAACGAAATGTATTTTGTCGCAATTTGATTGGAATGGAGCTCCCCGAACTTTTACTTTTGCCGAAAGAATGTATTGGACTTCTCTGCATTTTTGTCCCTTCCTTACCATCTTCCCTTTGTCCGAGAGGAGAGAGAGAGGGCACTTTTGCTTATCTTCAAGCTTTGATCCCGTGATTCGGATTCCTGGTCCCCTTTCTGCAAGTCAAAACAAAGAGAGGAGAATAATAACACCACCAATCAAGAAAACCCACTAACCAGTACATGTTTTTAAAGACGGAATCAGAGTCCTAGATAGATAAAAGACCATTCTTTATCAAAAAAAAAAAACCAGTAACTAGTACATCTTCATCCATTTTTAGCCAAAACAAGACATGGGTATTACAGTATTTCTATTGTCTCTGTTTTTTTACTTCACTGTCTCTTGCATACCACTTGTCTGTGGAAGTGCCGAGCTGAAAGTTCTGATGGATATGAAGGCCAGGCTTGACCCAGACAACAAGATTCTCACTTCATGGACCTTTTGGGGCAACCCTTGTGATGGTTCGTTTGAGGGGGTTGCTTGCAATGGTAAGGGCCAAGTGGCTAATATATCTTTGCAGGGGAAAGGTCTCTCCGGGAAGATATCTCCGGCAGTTGGTGGGTTAAAGAACTTGACTGGCCTGTACTTGCATTACAACTCTTTGCATGGAGAGATTCCGGCAGGGATTTCGAACTTGACTCAGCTGAGTGATCTGTATCTGAATGTGAATAATCTATCTGGGTATATACCTCCTGGACTTGGAAACTTGACTAGTCTACAAGGTCAGTGATAAGAGTATGCTGTCTCTTTGATTATTTATCTCTTTTCACCTAACCAAGAGAGAAATGGTTAGCCTTTTGAACTTGAAGATTTCTCTTAGCTAGATTGCGAGGTTATGTGTGTGCGTTTTTCTTTCTTTTATTTCAATATAACGGAGAAGGGCCTCCTTGCTTGTATTTCTGGGTGTGTTCCTTTCTTCTTTCTTTTATTACATTATCTTTTCTTCTTTTGCAAAAAGTCTTTTATGGTGATGGAGAACAAAGTTTCCGGGTGCCATTTTGGTTTTCTATGGAAAGCAAAAGCTTAGGTACAATTGGAAACTGAAAACTAAACTGAAAATTGAAATTGAAAAAATTGTTTGTTTACTTCTGAAAGTTGTATCTGAAAAAATGTTGTTTGTTTAAATATAACACATTTGAAAACTGAATTTTGTTTAATATGACAGTTTTGCCCTTATTAGTTTATTTAAATCACATGTAAACTGAAAAACAAAGAGGGTAAAATAGGTATTTTACAATAGAGTGTTTTAAGTTTTCAAATTTTAATGGCAAATTTGCCGCTTAAAATTTTTGCTCCAAATTTTCAGTTTTAAGTGGCAAACCACTTAATTTTTTTGACAAACAAACAACTTTGAAACCTTGGAAGATTTGAGAGTTGATTACATATCTTTGTACTTTAGCAAGTCAGCTCGGTGCATTATCTTTCCTAAAGTTCCAATTTTTTTTCCAGGTTCATGTGATTTTGCAGTATAACGTGGGGTTCTGAGAAAACTTTATTTTTCCTCATTTTGGGTATTGATATGTGTATTAGATTCTGATTAAAAGCATGGTTTATATGGTTTTTGTTGCTTTGTAGTTTTGCAGCTTTGTTATAACCAATTCACTGGAAGTATTCCCACACAATTAGGGTCTCTGAAGAAGCTTGGTGTTCTTGCTTTGCAATCTAATCACCTAACTGGTGCAATCCCCGCTAGCTTGGGGGACTTGAGATTGTTAATGAGGTTAGACTTAAGTTTCAATAGTCTTTTTGGCTCTATTCCCTCAACACTAGCTGATGCTCCTCGGCTTGAAGTTCTAGATATCCGAAACAATACTCTTTCTGGCAACGTACCTCCTGGTAATAATGTTTCTCCATTTCTACAAAACCTAATACCAAATACTTTGTTTTGAATAATTCTAGAGGGACATATATATATATATATATATATGAGTATATGACATGAAAGACTGACAATATGCGGCCATCATGTATTGGTTACATTGTGAGGTCCATATCAAATTCATCCTTATCATAATTGATTATAGCCAATGAGTAATCGCCATACTGGAATGCTAGTGCTTTATGTCAGATAAACATGTCTGTGTAGAATGACTCCTTTCCTTCTTTTTTCTTTACTTTAAGGCTGCATTTGATTCAATTTGTGTGTGTTTCTGTTTTTATGGCTCTGGATGGATATAGCTTTGAAGGAATTAGTTGGAGGTTTCCAGTATGAAAACAACCCAGGATTATGTGGAGTTGGGTTTTCAGCTTTGGGAGCTTGTAATATTTCAGATCAAATGAATCCAATTCAACCAGAACCTTTTGGAGGGGACACATCAAAAGCTCTCCCAGAGACAGCCGATTTAAAGTTGAACTGTAGCGAAACCCATTGCTCAAACTCGTCTAAATCCCCACATGCTTTACTTATCGGATCAATCGTGGTCTCTTTTTCATTATCAGCTATAGGAATTACAACATTTTTGCAGTACCGTCGTAGAAAAATGGATCTCAAGAGTGCATTTGACATATCCGATAGTTGTATTAGCACTGACCAGGCCAAGGAGGTTTTCCGAAAGAAAGGCTCTCCTCTTATAAGCCTCGAGTACCCTAGAGGGTGGGACCCATTGGCTGAGGGTCGGCGAATTGGAGGGGTCTCTCAAGAGATTTTGAAGAGCTTTAGGTTCAATTTAGAAGAGGTACAATCTGCAACCCAATATTTTTCAGAAAAAAAATTGTTGGGTAAGAGCAAATTTTCGGCCATCTATAAAGGGATTCTAAGAGATGGATCACTTGTTGCTATCAGGAGCATCACAAAAACAAGTTGTAAGTCAGAGGAATCTGAATTCTTGAAGGGACTGAACATTTTGACCACACTGAGGCATGAAAATTTAGTGAGGTTGAGAGGATTTTGCTGTTCGAAAAGTCGGGGTGAGTGGTTTCTTATATACAATTTTGTTCCGAATGGGAATTTATTGCGGTATTTGGATGTTAGAGAAGAATATGGTGATGGTCAGGTCCTTGAATGGTCTACTAGAGTTTCCATCATCACTGGCATTGCCAAAGGTCAGTTCTATTCTATCTTCTTGTTCTTAAACTAAACTGTTCTTTCTCATGAATTTTTCTTTTGGGCTTTTCTGACTTTTCCCTGTGTTGTTCATGCGAAACTAGACTTGCCCCTGGTTTTCATAATTGTTAGACGTTACCCTCCCCCCTGCATGTGATTGAATCTCAAAGAATTACATAGAAATCGGGGGGTGGGTGGTTAAGTGAAAGGATTACAGTAAACAATTAGACATTAGCCCCCATTTTTACGTAATTCTTTGAGATTCCCTTGCATGTGGGGCGCAAAGTCTAATGATTATTAGAACAGAGGATAAGTATAATTTTGCATTAAGAACATGGGACAAAGTCAAACAACCCTTTTCTTTTTGTATGTTGCAAAACAGCTACCATTTCAATGAGATTTTTTGTTTTCTTCATGATTAACCGTATTCTTACTAATTTTGCATTACATATGGCATGCTACCTAGTACTTTAACGTGCCGTTAGATTTGCCATCTCAAGTTTGAATTTTAAGGGATTCAAATTTCAGATGTGGTAGTTTGTGCTTGATTGGTGAAAAAATTCAGAGCTTTTTTTTTTTAATCAAAGCAGGCAACAGCCTACCAGAAAGTTTTATTAAAAAATTATATCATCTTTTACGGTTTTACCATCTTTTACATCTGAAAAATAAATAAGTCAGCTTAATGGTTAATTTGGGTCTGAATGATTAATGGCACCCCAACTTTTGTCATAATAAGGTCTGAATGGTTGCATAATACCATTTTTGCCTTCAACTCTTTTAGTTATATTGCAATCAGACAAAAAACATGCTGAATTTTCAGATTTTAGATTTTGAATTCAACGTTCACACGTCAGATTCAGACAACCAAACAAATGCATCCTATTCAGATTCAGAAAACGGAAGCAGCCTAATATTTTCTTGGCTTGAAATATAGACCTGCAGGGTCTTTATTATATATACAGAAAAGCTAAGTGGCCCTTAGCGGTTTTGACACCAAATTGATGTTTCCAATTTTACCCCTTCATTTTTTTTTTATAAATAAAAGAACATTTTATCGGATCCTTGACCTCTAGTTTGAGAATGGAAATATATTACTACCATTAAGCTACTTCTTTTTATCTATTAAATATTTTTCATTTTAAATTAGATATGTACGTGCATAAAAAGATATTGTTTGTTAAAAAATTGAACTTTGTCCCTCTTCCTAAACAGGTATACAGTACTTACATGGCTGCAAGGTGAACAAACCTGATCTAGTTCACCAAAACATATCAGCCGGTAACGTGCTCATTGATCAACAGTTCAAACCACTACTTTCTGATTCGGGCCTGCACAAGCTTCTTACCAGCGACACTGTCTTCTCAATTCTCAAGAAAAGTGCTGCCATGGGATATCTAGCTCCCGAGTACACCAATACAGGCCGTTTCACTGAGAAAAGTGATGTTTATGCATTTGGGGTCCTTGTTCTCCAGATTCTCTCTGGGAAACGGAAGATCACAAGCTTAATTCGAGCATCTGCCGAATCGGGCAGATTCCACGAGTTTTTTGACAAAAATATCCAAGGAAAATTCTCTGAACATGAAGCTGCAGAGATTGCGAAAGTTGCTTTGTTATGTACCAATGAATCTCCCGAGCAAAGGCCGTCCATGGAAGCGATTATACAAGAACTAGGTAAGGCTACTACTTGTTTATGAGTTCCGTTAATTTTGCTACTAACTACTCATTGATGATAAAACGTCTAGGATTTTCATTGTTTGTGGAACGTACAAATTCCATTTTTGTACCTATTGTGAGTAAAGAACAGGAAAGATAACTATATTGCCGTTTAGTACTAAACTGTGTTGTAATTGTTGTAGTCTTAAGCTTCGTATCTTAGGATTGAATTTCTTGGGGTTTTCACCTGCTCTCACTGGAATCATTGATACTTCCTTTTGAAGTAATGTACTTCCTCACTTCCTCCACAGTTATTCAAGTTTTTTTTCTTTTCGGTCACTGTCTATAAAAGTGTCACTTTGATAATATATGATAAATTATTTTTACGCAATTATTATTATAATATATAATAGTAGTGGTAGCAGCAGCAATAACAGTAGTAGTAGTAACACTAACACTTTAAGTGGGACTTTGTTATGAGCTGCATATGAGTTTTGTATGATTGAAGTGTTTAAATATTGGGTAGTGATAACATGTGCCCTAAGGGCACATGTTAAAGATCTAAATATAGAAATAATAAAAACAAAATATGCATTTAATGCTACACTAATTTTTATGCGAGCCTTAATTTCTTTCTATATTTAGGTCTTTAACATGTGCCTTGAGGGCACATGTTTTCACTACCCTAAAATATTTTCTTTTATGCAAACTTCATTGTGTCATTTCTGAAGTACCAAGACCAGGGTCTTTCTTTTGTTGCTTTTTTAAACATCACTGTTACATTAATGATGGTTAATTTCTATTATAACTTATGTGGGCATGTTTCATTTTGCTTAAAAAGTTAATTGCGCTTACCAATTTTTTGTTATATTACATATAGAAAGCCCCCAGAACCCCAAACACCCCCCAACCCCCCCCCCCCCCCCCCCCCCCCCTCCCCAAAAAAAAAAAAAAACCTCTTGAATTAGGCCTAAATTGTTTTGTTGGTGCATTGCTATTAAAAAGGATCTCGAGTGGGTAACTCCCCCTGGGGCCCCTTAATGTTTAGGGCCCTTACTAGGTTCGTGTTGTTTTTTCAATGTCATGTATTCATTCTCTACAATGGTAAATGTATAGTCAGGTTCCTGTAACCCAGTTTTTTAAGTATGTATTATGGATTAATGGCCTGAAGCCATTAAAGGTAAACCCTAACTCGTTAATTTCGTCTCAAGTTAATGTTTTATGTTAAAAATTGCCAGCTTTTGTTCATTTGAAAACGTTTTAAAGGTTTACTTTCCGTCTTTCTCTTATCCCACAAAATATGTTCACACAAAACTGTCAATTCGTTGTCATCTCGTATTTGTGTCATCGGTTTTAGTGTCAGAAGTTGCTCCACCCATATTTGTCCCATCAAGGGTCGTGCTGTATTGGATTAGTGTCGTGTTTAAAACTTGTATCACTTATAGATACAGGTTTGTGTGGTCTGGTCTAGTCCTTCCTAGTGGGATAATCAAGACCTGAATATAAAGACCACCTCCTTAATCACTCCATGCAAGTATACGGTCCACCTCTTAAAATGGTGGATTAAATTTTCTCTTTTGGAGCAGATAATTCTCATAACTTAATTCAACCCATTACCTCAGAACTGGAAAAAGGAGAAAACAAGACCTTATTATCTCACTCCGAGTAATGACAGAGAATTCTAGAAAGAGAAAGCATGGCACGATCTATTTCCATGATTGAAGTGCATCTTAGTTTTATGGATTCTTAGTTCATGGTGCCTTTTGGTACACAAGTCTCATGCTTTAGCAGTAATACACACCATGAGCCCGTTCCCAAGATTTTCGCAGTTGGGGTGAAACTAATAGACAACTACCAAACGTATTAGTCTTCCTGCAAATGTGACTTTGGCTATTAGAGTATATCCACACACTGATATACTGTACTGGTGTAGACTGAGGGAGGGAGAATAAGAAATGCAATAAAGATATATTTGTTGAGTACTTGAAGAGAATGGGATTAACTTGTTTTTTTAGCCAAAAGGCGAAAATAGTTATGTAGCAAAAATCTAGAGGGGGAAAAAATAACCTTACCTTTAGGGATGACAATGAGAACCTAAAGACATGACAAAATCCTAAAGATTACTCAAATCAAGCCGGCTTCCAAACACGAAGATGTTTGGTGATGTCAATTTGAACTTGATTCAAAAGAAAAGTCTTTTTTTTTTATCAAAGCGAGGTTGAGATGATCTCTCATTGTATTGCTTTTTTAATTTCTTCTTCTGGTTCTTGGAACACAATAATGAAACCTTCTTTATCTTCTTTCACAAGTCTAATGTTCGAATTGTGATTGTCAACAACATTAGACTGTGAAGCTCTTAAAGAACTTCATACATGTCTAGACAGCAAACTTTGTTGTTCGCTATTAGTATTTGCTAACCCTTGAGAAAGAAGTTTATTTTCAGTCAAAACTTTCACTACTTTTTGTCTCACCTAGATCTTCAAAACCATTATATTTAACTTACACTTCACTTTCATCTTCTTCCTCAAAATCAATACCCAATTCATTAACCTGCCCTTTCAATTCATCTAAAAAATTTCTTCCCATCTCTTGTTCCTGCCAAGCGCTTGTTTTGAGTACCATAAACATTGCTTGCTTTTACCAGCCCTATCGCCATCATCCTCTTTGTTGTTAATCATACATGCATTTACTTGAATATTAGAAGCCACAATTTTATTATTCATTTGAGATCCAATACATTAATCTAGTAAGTTGAAAATCTGCCAATGATTTAGATTCCCTGATTGCATGTGCTATAATCACCCGTATTCTCCCCCAAAATGGTTAGTCTGAGTTGCAATTTTAGGTTCATATCTCCCCATTACATTAGTGATGTGGGATGTTGGTTGTCACAAACTCCCCCACTGATTATGGCTCATTGTTAGCCTCACACACCCAATTACCACACATCCGCATGGTAGTGGGCTTGGGTTTACTCTACTACTGTATATAATCACACGGGTTCTCCTCCAAAATGGCTAGCCCAAGTTGTAATATTAGGTTCATTGAATCCACGTGTAAGCCAAGGATCTCCTCGCTACACAGTTACAATAGATGTGGGATGTGTGTGGTCACATCTTCAATGCCAGCCGGGTTGCTATGAATAACCAGTCTTCAGCAGGAAAGTTGCCGGTTTTGTACCTCTTACTACATCAGCGAAAGACTATCAAATAATTATTCAGAACCTCCATTTACAGTGAATTCATTGCGAAAATGTAAAAAGGTGCACGATAGCAAGGGCTCTATCGTGTGCTGAGAGCAAATGAATCCCCCTTAGGCCAATAGGGGTTAACCGTTAAGTTGGCGATACCAAAATAAATTCTTCAACTTTTAAGCACAAGCAAGTAGATCTTAGGTAAATTCTTTAGGGAAAAATATCAATCAGATCATGTTCCAATTCATTTTGAATTGAAGATGAAGAAGATGCGTCTGAAACAATCAGCAGGATCGCACCAAAATGATCAAAAACAGAACTTCCTACCAGAATCTCTCATTAACTTGAAAAATCATTCGAAAGAGATAAAAGACAGAAAGGACAGATATATATATACTAACATCTAGTTACATTTAAAGACTTAATACTCTCCAATATGCTACCTCCATAAAAATTAGTAACTTAGCATAAAAAATGTTAAGCTTTGATAAATCTGCTACCAGGAGATCTAACTCTAAAAAAATGCTCTTCACCTGTGCATCTATCAACCTTAACAACCCATTTACTCTTCTTCCCAGAACCACAATTATTGCTGCCACTAGTGGTGGTCCTTTTGCCTATTCGGGTCAGTAGCAACCCTTCTCCGATGGGCAATAGCTGCGTACCCAAGCCGCTCCACCGCCACGAGTCCTTGCAAAATGCATTATAACCCAACACAACACTGCTATTACACCTCTCTTTTCCTTCAAAAGCTCTAGTAATTTCTTCATAGTTTTCAAGATTGCAATCCACCACCACAAGGTCTGCTTCCCAGTACTGGTTCAGAAGCAAATCCCGAGCTTCTCCAATAACAAACTCGACCCGAACTGCACTAAAACCGAGGGCTTTTTGACAGAACCGTAGCTCGTCTAGGCTGTGTACGATGCACACAACATGCCCGCCAGTCTGGTGAGCGGCGGCAACTAGGCCTAGGGTGGTGGTGCCGCCTGTGGTGGCAGAGGCAATAACCATGAGCTGGGAGTTGTTGCCTGCAGCAAGTGCGGAAATGAACTCGGCTACATCCGGCTCTTTAGCACTTTTTCCCTGAATAATCAAAAAGAAGATTAGTAAACAAAATTATTGAATAGAGATTTAAAACTTAAAAGAGCAAAATGGTTTTGTTGAACTAACCATTTTCATGGTTTTGAGGTAAGCTTTGGTGGCATTTTCAGCAGACCAGCAGGCCATTTTTCTTTCTGAGTAGTTTGAGTTCTTTTCGTTTCCTTTCTTTTCTCTTGAACCTTTTTAGTTTTTGAGGAGAAGTGTGTGAAGCTTATGTATATATATAAAGCCTGTAGTATAGATATGTGTGGTCATGTGTGTATTTAATTTTATATAGGTAGTGGATCTAACAAACCAAGGGAGGTTGATTGTTGAAGGGATTGTGTCCCTCTCCAACTGGCAATTTTAAAAAATATTGATAGTATAATAAAATGTTAATTAATTGGTATACCAAAATAATTTTTTTAAATAAATTATTGGTCTGCAGTTTTTTTTTTTTTTTTTTTTTTGGGTTGCATGTGGTCTAGTATTATCAAGAGCTCATAAATCATAATAGGAAGAATCTGTAGTAGGGGCGAATTTTTTTCAGAGTGTTATATACATTGACAAGAAGTTAGTAGGTTATTGTACCTCGGAGGTTGGCCAGATAAGGAAAATAATAGTGTCCACACAATTAACCCTTTTTTTTCACTCGAAAAACGTAATTACTTGGTATTGTATGATCTTTTATTTCTTAATTTTGTATTTTAGAAATCCATGTTTCAATTTAGCACATATTTGGATTTAGTGTGTTTTTAGTTTTTGGGAGCCTAATGTTAAACAAGTTGGAATACGTATAGTTGGTTAGGTAGGGCGGAGACAGGAATTTTAATAAAAGGGCCAATGTTAGTAGAATTATGTAGGAAAATAATAGATGATGCATATGAAATTAACTTTGGGGAGCTTCTTGGTACACCACTTATGGATAATTAGAAAATTAATTGTTTGATTGTCTTAATTATAGTCAGAGTGACATTACACTATTCTCCAAATATTCATCTGTTAGCTGTAATGTCCTTCACTAAAGGGACATTTGAAAGAAAACTTCATTAAGAAAATGAAGAAACTAATCTAAGGCAATAAAAGTTTGTTAAGTTTTGTTGGAGTTTATTAGAGACAATCTTAACATGGTCCATGTTAGTTCTGACAACAACCAACAAATATTTAGACATTTTTAATTAATTAAGTGTCCTTTTTTTTAGTAATAAATTAGTGCAAAAACTAGGTGCTACTTATAAACAGCTAGGTTGTATTGTAGTTTGTTTGTTTGAAAGTATACTCAAATGTTAAATGGGAGTGTTTTTATGCTATCCTATGGTTCCTTTGATAGGATCCTCTTATCTTATAATAATGCTACGTATGCAGAGTACACATAAAATTAGCACAGAGAATAATTTGTTGGTTATTGTATTCGTTGACAATTAATTTTCAAGATAGTCTCAATTTTTTATCAATCAAATATATTTTGTGTATTAGCTTTCTAGTACATGAAAAAATGTAAAAAGATTTCTCCCTTCAAGTATGGTATATAATCAACCGTGGGCTGATCCTTAAAGAAAGGTTATGTTCGAGTAATATACAATTATGAAAACATATAGACCATTTTTCACTGCAGTACTATGTTGTAGCAAAATATTAATACGTTGTTTTGACGATGAATATGTAACCACAGAAAAGGCTAGCAAATATCAACTGGTCCCATTTTAGTACAAATGAAGAAGCACTAGGGTTCTTGTCTTGCCTCCCCAAAGCTTGCATATAGATGTAAGATCCGATCAACTTGTCTCTCTCTCACGCACACACACACGTACAATGAACACAGCAAGAAACTACACATATATTACAGATATATATATATATATATATTCTGTCCCATTGTCTCTCCTCTCTCTCTTTCTCGCATTCTGACACACATCACATGAAATCTAATTCTTGATTGGCTATAGGAGTTTGATCAATCAAGATTTTGATTTTTCCATTTTTGTCTGATTGGTTGTGCAAGAAATATAAAGACTAAGATATGTGTACTAATTTGATTAAATTAAAAGTGATGAGTTAGAAAGTTTATTGATTAATTCTTTAATTATCTACTATATGTCTATATATAGTAACTAATATATTTTTTAACGCATCATTTTAATTATTTAAGTATCATTACTTAAAAAGAAAATGAAGGTGGTGAATGAGTGGACAAGTTGTGGGCTAAATTTACTGATTGAATGGTAATGAGGCTCTCACGTACAGAAGGGAACATCTCTGCATGGGTCAACGTACAGTACATGCACCATGCTCGATTTTATGGTACCTTCAACGTACCACCGCCTTCCTCTTTAAATATGCTTTTTTAGGTTCACAGAATCTAGCTAGTTTAACCACATGGAAGGGGTACATTAACCAATCTGCAGGTAGATCGAGAGTCACATTAATCGATCTCTTATGTGAAGATGGTTAAGAATTTTGCATTTGAGCCAATACGAAAGTTCCCTTCAAATCTTTAACCTTATAACATGGTTTTCTTCTCCTCCATACGTTGTGGTATTCACGTATAACTTAGATTAATGGGGCGCATATATCAGAAAGGACGAGAAGTAACAAGAAAGACAATACCTTTTCCATCTAATTAAGAAAGAAAATAATAAATATCTCTTAGCTAGTGAGCAACTGAATTACGTACTCTCACGATAAATAAAAAAAACCTTCTTTTCTACACGCATTTAAATACTTTCAAAGTGTCATTTAATATGTTCGAAGTATAATAAAGGCTCTCCTTTCAACAACTCTAAGTATGTAAACACTTTTAGTTTAGTTACCGTATATGATAGTCTTCTAGTAATTTGTGAATAAAAATTATTCTATCACCCTAAGTTGAGAGTAATTTACTGTTTCATTTTGGGACGTTTAATATTAAAAGTGGGGAAGAAGGGGGGGGGGGGGGGGGGGGTTGTAAAACTAGCATTAATAGATTTTTACCCTCCAAATTAAAGGGGTCAAACTAAGTTAAAGTGTGCATATTTTAAACTTTAAAGGGTAGTTTTTACTATTAAAATAAAAAATATATTTATATTTAATTAACAAGTTTTATTCTTAACTTCTAATTATATCTAAATTTGAACAAAGGAAATGTGTGTGTACATATGTTTTAGAAAGAATAATTAGGTTTCTAAAATTTTAACCAAATATGAAATAAACTGTAACTATGTTTGAAATTAGTATACATATAATTTTTGAAAAGGCTAGACTCTAGTTAGGCGACGATCAGCCTATTAAATTAGTGTAAGTGGTGAGAAGTTCTGTGATCAAGCAAATTATTAATATAGTAAAATAGGTTATCTAAAACACAGTGAAACGAATAAAAATAAAATTATCATTCTAATTTTTTTCTTTCTTTTTTTTTTTTAAGAAAATTTTAAAGTAAAATTAAGATCGAGGTGAAGGGCGGTAACGACAACATCGTGGTGCAACAATTGGGCATGGTGGTGCGTGGGACCCATGGGTGTTGGAGGTTCGTCCGTGAGAGGTAGCGGTAGCGGTCGAGATCGAGAGAGGTGCATAATACTGAATTAAAATCGAAGAATGAGAAAATATAAAACATTAATTTTGTAAAAAGAAACGACAATTCTATCACGTTTCAATTTAGCTTAGTAAATTAAAATAATATCAAGTATAATCTAATAATATATAACTGGACTACATCAAGACGTGGTCTTTTTTTAAAATTAATATAAATTGAAAATAAACTAGATTATACGGTTGAAAATGTGATGAATTATGGAACAAACATTTTTTTTTTCGGTAATAAAATTAATCTTTAAGATATTCAATTATTTGTGTATTTATGTGCTTTTATACACCTATATAATATAAATATACTCACAACGCATGTACGCACATATATAACTAAGTGATGTAGTATATTAAGGGAACAAATGAAACTTATAATGAAGCAAGCTTATTATTTAAGTGCAATAACTAAGTGATGTAGTATATTAAGGGAACAAATGAAACTTATAATGAAGCAAGCTTATTATTAATTAATCAACTCAATTAATAAAGAAATGATAAAGAGTTTAAAAAAATATACCCAAATGAATTTGAATCACATCCGTATTAGAGTTTGGAGATAAAATTTCTGAATGATAAGGACTGATTAAAAACTATTTTTCAATTGTACTTTTTTATATCTATAATACAAATCAAGAATTATACTATTCACTAATTATGACCACTAACTTTTATAATTCAAATGTCACAAATCAATTTAACAATCTAATGGTCAAGATCGATTATTGACATAATGCACCTACATAGGCATATGGTAAATATTGACACATAATTTAATACATTTAGAATATTAATTTATTTAGTTATGTTTTGGAATAGAAAGTAAAACTTATAATTTAAAATTAATAAGATAATTTATTATTTTGATACAAGAGCTAAGCATAAGGATATTTATTTAACAACCTCTTTAAATCTTCTTCTATGTAAAATTAACTATTTTATTAGTTTTATTTTCTTTTTCTTTTTTTCTTTTTTTAACTATTTTTATTATAACTTTTATTTTTTGGGTTTTGGTTAATGGCAAATTTTTTTTGTTAATTATTAATTTATTTAGTTATGTTCTCCTCTCTTACTTACAAAATTATTACATGTAGAATATTAATTTATTTAGTTATGTTTTGGAATAAAAAGTAAAACTCATAATTTTACTATTTTGATACAAGAGCTAAGTATAAGGATATTTATTTAACATCCTCTTTAAATCTTCTTCTATGTAAAATTAACTATTTTATTAGTTTTATTTTCTTTTTCTTTTTTACTTTTTTTTTTAACTATTTTTTTATAACTTTTATTTTTTGTGTTTTGGTTATTGGCAATTTTTTTTTGTTAATTGAGTAGATAAAAAGCAGAGAGAAGTTAAGGGAACCGTAACTCAAATATACTCATAATTTTATTTCATTTTTAGACTTTTTAAAATTATACTAAGTTTAATCTAATTAATTCCATAATGTAATATTTTTATTTCTTTTTACCAGAAGATTTAGTACATTAGTTATGTACGTTAAAAAAAATAATTTAAGACACTTGAAAAGGAAAAGAAAAATTGTAAATTAGAGCTTAACTAATTATTCTTTCAATGGAATTTTTCAATTATTTCAATGGCATTTTTGAAATGTCAAACTACTAAGATATAATATACTTAATTACATTAAAGTTGTGTTTTAGTTCATTGAACCTCTCAATTAAATAGAACTAGGGTATGCCCGTGCCCGAGGGCACGGAATAGCGTAAAAATTAAATCTATGCTTATGGATAACGAAAATTATTTTATTTTTTTTTAAATATGTACAATCCAACATAGGGGAATAAAAAAGTATTTATTTATTTTCATTTGATGTACCTATGGCGTGAAAATTCACAGGTAGTAAAAGCTCAATTTTTACTCTTTTTTTCTAACATAAAATTGTACTTAATAAACTAAAAACGTATTTAGTTAAATTTTTTTGATAATTTTAATTTCTAACATTTTTTTATTCAAAACATTAAAAAGGAAAATTTCTCATTGTCCACCAATAGTAAATTTTATTCAGTTATCGCAAATAATAAAATAATATTACATTGTCGATCACTTCATGATCAGTTTAAAATTAACACAAATCAATAAATCATATTCGTATTCCAATGTCAACATCAGTAGGTTTGGCAATGATTGCGTATTCAGTCATATTCAACTTGGTTATCTCAGATTATTTGCTAAAATAATAAATATAGTTTGAATATTATATGTTCACCAAGGAAAAAAAAAGTCATTCATTTAAATCAGAAAATGATAACACCTAAAATTCGATAAATTACCATATGAATACGATCCAAATCAACTATTGACATGTTTAGTGAAAAGATCAATTAAGAATTACAAAAGGTTAGTGACCATTTGTTAAAAGATTAATTAATTAAGGAAAAGATTGTGTTGAATATACTTTACACAATAGAAAATATGTCACTTATTTTACCACCAATCAATCTACATTTGTATTACATTTTTTTTGTCACAAATTAAGTCTCACTTTTTTTTATTATATCTCAAATTAAGGGTTTCAAATAAAATATATTATTTTTAAGAAATACTCATATTATTATATTAATTAAAATTTTATAATTTTAAAAATTATACGCAAGGGAAAAGAGGGGAAAGGGGAGAGTATGGGGTTGGAGGTAGGTGATATGTGATATGTGTAAGTAAATAGAGGTAATGAAGTAATAAAAACAAAGTAGAGTCTCTAGAATATATTTAAATGAAAATAAGTGATGTGTGATTTTAACCATTGGATTAGATGAGAAATATACATTTTGACCTTTAGATTGTCCATTTAAGACAATAGTCACATCAAATATCCTTTATTACCTATCTTTACTTAATGGCAGTTAAACTTAATGGTTGAAACATATTAATTTAACAAAATCTCAAAAAGAGAATTGATCAAAAGAAATCAAAAATAACAATAAAATCACCTGTAAAAAAATAGTGGTTTAAGGTTGAAAATAAATCACTTGGATTGTACAAATTTGAATTGAAAGGTTCAATAAACCAAAACACAGCTTTCGTGTAATTAAGTACATTATATCTTATTGGTTCAATTTTTCAAAAATGTCATTGAAAGAATTGAAATGTTAACCAGAAAAGTATTGTTTTAGAGTTAGAATAATCAGTAATGTTCTAATCTTTTATGGTGAAAGTAAATGCATAGAAGGAGAAAATAGAGATTTTTAATTTTACATTATTTTCTTCAAACAAATAGTACACATATATACATGATACTCAACCATATGGGAGGGGAAAGGGAAACAAGATTCCGTGAAAAATAATTAATATAAATTATTAAGTCACTATATATATATTTTTTTAAGTTTATCTCAACTGGTGGTTAAAAAAGGATTCAAATTTTTTACTTACGCTACGATATAAATATTATGTTGTGCCGGATGGCACGGGTATCCTAGTATTTTTTTTAAGTTGAGCAGCATTTTGTTAATAGAGTTTCTGGCCCATGCTAGTTCTGACAAAAACCAACAAATTTTATGAATTTTTTTTTTTTTTTTAAAATGTTTAACAATAAAAAAGTTGAAAACTAGGTGCGACTTATAAACATCCAAGTCCTATTGTGAGTGATGGTTTACTTTGTGGTTGTTAAGAAAACTTAAAAAAATTGGTTTTGGATATAGTGAAGCAAACATTGTTATAAAAACATTAGTTAGGTTAGATCGGATGCACTTTTTTTGTTATTTTCGATTTTTATGGGCAATACTAGCTATAAACCTATGCCATAGGCAGTGGCGGAGTCAGGAATAAATTCCAGGTGGGGCCAAAAAAAATTTTAAGCCAAATCAAATTCAATAATTATGTTTCTAGGCTAAATTTTTACTAAAATACTTCTCCATTCTATTTCGATATTTTGGAAAAGTTAAAAATGATATACTAAAATTAATTATATATTTTTATCAACTCAATATTCATCTTACTATAACCAACGTCCAACAAACACATATATTAATTTAAATATTAATTTATCAAATAACAATTTAATAAACAAATCAACCTCAATAATCAAATTTAATATCAATATTTAAAAATTTAAGAAGCAAATCAACATTAAAACACATAATTCTTAATATTCAAAATTTTAAAATAAAATGTATAAAATTATAAAGAAAAAATCTAATCTAAAATACCAGAACAAATGAAGAATAAAAAACTCTACTTATTATTAAAATTAAAAAAAAAATTAACTTATAATATACAATCTAATATATATTACACACGTGCACTCTATACTTATACCCCTATTGCCATAAAAACCCCTGCCCAAAAAAATTGACCAAACTTTTAAAAATCACGTAGAACCGTCCCCACAAAAGAACTGACCAAACTTTCTTTACCTAACCTATATTAAGAAGTTGGCCCCTTAACTTATTTGTTCAACATCACACAGCAATACAGCACCTTCTCTCAAAATTACATGCTGGCCCCTCAACTTGCTCTTCTCACACAAAGCCCCCCAAACTCTTTAAAAATTTACAAAAGGTCCAGGTGGGGCCATGGCCCCACCTCGCCCCCAAGTGGCTCCGCCCCTGGCCATAGGCTACTTTTGTAATGTATATGTATTTATTAAATACGTAGCTTCTATGTTTTCTCAATAAAAAAAAAAGAAAATAAAAAATTACTTCCTAATATCACATATATTTTTAAAATAATTGTACCTTAATTTCAAAATGTAATATATGTAGGGACACGTACTTTTTCATGATCTTTTGTAATTTTTTTTGCAACTTAAAAAATTGTTTTGGAGTGCTATCATAATGTGACATAACGAATTAATGTAATACAATAACCTTTTTAATTAGGGTCTCTCATTAGGATTTCTTCGAGACAACTATAGCCAATTAACTTACAACAGAATCTGACGCTATTATTAACTAATATAACAGCCAAGTAAAATTAATTAAATACTTGCTACTAGCCTTGTACATTCTGTACTTTCACATGTACGAATTTTTTGAATTACTTTATAAAGTGAAAGTAAATTTTGACTTAAGAGAGATTGAACTCATGAGACCACACTTTGTTTTAAAATGTAAAATATTAAATTTACGAGCATCGATAATTTAAGATATAAGCTACATATTTCTTAAGAAACTGTACCATCGTAAATTATAAAATCAACATTTGTCGGATTGGATTAGACTATTGAATCCTTAACCAAGTCAATTTGGTTTCAGTTATATCATTTTATCATACATACACGTTTATGTCATATTGATATCCTCCGTGTTAATAGATGATTCTCCTCTATGCTATTTTATTTCTCTCTATGCTAATTGTCCCCCTTGATGCTCTCCCTATGTTCTTTATTTTCTTTATTCATGTATTAGTAGTTATGATGTCCCTCTCTTTATTTCTTGTAATTATTCTTGTATTGCTTTTTATTCTTGTATATATAGGTGTGGATCTCTTGTAAACAAAATACACAACAATTCTTACTCAATTAATATATACATTCCCTCCTTAATTTTATCATGGTATCAGAGCTTCAATCTTAAATTTTTTTTCTTTCCCGCAGCCACCTCCTGTCTCACTCCCAACCTGCAGAAATCCTCCTCTGCTCAAACAACCCTCTGCTCAAACAACAATACCACAATACCAAAGCCATTGCCCACATTTTCAACACCCTCGAAAACTACTCAAACCATTGCCAAAACTCATCAACCAATCACCATTCTCTTCGTCTCCTCAAGCCGAATCCAACCGCACAAATATCATCCCGAAAAACCCCCTCACGCGCCCTCACGCGCTAGGAGAAGATACAGCGTCCCGCCTCAAATTTCACTCGCGCTTTTCACGCGCACCTATCACTCTCCGCACGCGCCCACGCGCGCGTACTCTCCACGCGCCTTCACGCGCACACGCGGTTACCAGCCTACACTACGCGCCACGCGCACACGCGAGCGCGTCCTATCACGCGCCTTCGGCCACGCGCACACGCGCGTCGTCTAACGCCGTTAATCTATTATTCAAAAAAAAAACAACACTTGTTCCAAGGGTTTTTCAACCGTGGGCTCCGTTCCTGCGAATTCCATTCCTACAGTACAAATCTCAGGTTTCATTTCTGTTAAATTTTTGCTCCTCATTTACCATGTCTTCCAATTCCGAAATTCCTATTACCATTAAACTTGATGGGACCAATTATAGTCATTGGTCTATGTTGTTTCGCAATTTTCTAAAAGGAAAAGGTCTCTGGTCTTATGTCTCTGGCAAAGAAAAATGCCCGGCTGATACTGATCCCAAGTTTTCTGAATGGGATATAAATAACAACAAAATTTTGACTTGGCTTGTTAATACCGTGATACCATCCATTAGCATACAGCTCGGCAAATGTGATACGGCAGAGAAAGCCTGGAACTTTTTGACAAATAGATACGTCCAAACGAATTTTGCTAAAAAGTACAAACTTGAGCAAGATATACGG
The DNA here is from genome assembly GCA_021464415.1 of Lonicera japonica. Lineage (NCBI taxonomy): Eukaryota > Viridiplantae > Streptophyta > Magnoliopsida > Dipsacales > Caprifoliaceae > Lonicera > Lonicera japonica. The sequence continues at coordinate 16,575,160 of CM038470.1, forward strand.
GCCCTACAGCAACAGACATGACAATTTGTTTCCGATTTTCACGCTAATATGTCTGTTATCTGGGATCAGTTGGAACTCATGGAACCACAATGGACCACAGACATGCAATTATGGGAAACCTTTCGTGAAGAGACTCGTCTTGTACAGTTTCTTATGGCTCTCCGAGAAGAGTTTGAACCACTACGGGCTGCCATGCTACACCAGAAACCTCTACCTACCGTTGAAGTGGCCTTAACTGAATTAATCACTGAAGAAACCCGCCGAGACATCTCTTCATCTATGTCCTCAGTATTCATTGCGACCCATCGCCCTCAGCAACCATCTTACAGACATCCCACATATTCCCCATCCCCACGTCCCCCTCATACCTCAACACCTTCCCACAACCTTTCCCCCAGGCCACCTAAAAATTTATCACAGGTCCAATGTAACTACTGTAAGGAATTCGGCCACACAATTAAGTATTGCCCCTCCCCTACTTCTCGTTATATGCGAGGCCTTCAAAAATCCTCCCACTCTACTGCTGCATCTGCTTTCACACCATCTGCTCCATCAAGTTTCAACTATGCACCTCCACCTACTTTTTATCCGCCACCCCCTCTTCAGGACTCCACCAATCCTTCCCAACCCAGTCATACCGTTGCATCTGCCCTCTCTGCTCCTACTGGCACACCTGCCTCTTCCTGGTTCCTCGATTCTGGCGCTTCCAACCACATGACATTTGACTCTACACACTTTGCTACCTCTAGTCTGCTACACGCCTCTCCCCCTATCCATACAGCCAATGGTTCAACTATCTCTGCCAGCCACATCGGTTCTATCAATACCGCCAACGGTTTGTCTGTTCCTGATGTTCTTCTTGTTCCTCACCTATCTATGCAACTTTTATCTGTTGGGCAACTATGTGACCTTGGGCTAATAATTTCATTTGATTCTTCTGGCTTTCTTGTGCAGAACCGTTCAACAGAGACATCAGTTGGGACAGGCCATAGAGTTGGACGCTTATATGTCACGGACAGATTACAGATACCTTCTCCCGGCGGTTCCTCCCTCGCAACATTTACCCCTAATCCCTCATCTTTTATTTCCTGGCATTCTAGATTAGGCCATGTTTCCTTCTTTCGTCTTCAATTTATGGTCACTAAAAGGTTGTTAGGATCAGCCACGATAGACAAAGATCCTTCTTGTATTGCTTGTAAACTGGCTAAATAACCAGCTCTTCCTTTTAATAATAGTATTACTGTTTCCCACTCTCCATTTGATCTTGTGCATTCCGATTTCTGGGGTAAAGCCCCGGTTGCCTCTATGGGTGGGGACTTATATTACGTTGTATTCATTGATGATTACTCACGTTATACCTGGACTTACTTACTTCATTCTCGTTCGGATTTTCTAAAAATTTACATTGAATTTGCCACTATGGTTAAAACTCAATTTTCAAAAACCATTAAATTTTTTCGATCAGACTCTAGTGGTGAATATTTGTCTAACTCCTTTATTGATTTCCTTAAATCTCAAGGGACCTTTCCTCAACTCTTGCCCCGACACCCCTCAACAAAATGGGGTTGCCGAACGCAAACATCGTCATCTTGTCGAAACAACCAGAACTTTACTTGTCTCGTCCTCCGTCCCTTCCGTTTTTTGGGGTGAAGCCATCCATACATCTGCCTTTCTCATTAATCGCATTCCCTCCGTGGTTACTGATAGTATCTCTCCCTTTGAACGTCTTTTTGGTACCACACCTGATTATTCATATCTTCGTGTTTTTGGATCCACCTGTTTTGTACTTCTCTCAAAACGCGAACGCACAAAACTCACACAAAAAACGGCTATGTGCGTCTTCTTAGGGTATGGTGTTCAATAAAAGGGCTATCGTTGTTATGATCCTATCACAAAAAGACTCCGTATCTCTCGACATGTCACCTTCTGGGAAAATACCCCATACTACACCCTGTCTAAAGATCTCGTGCCTTCTGCTGAGCCATCCCTACTGGTTGATCCATTTTCTGACTCCTCTATCACTGATTCCTCTCCCCCTATACCCACTCCTTAACCCATTCCTGATCATGTACCCTCACATGCTTCTGCCACGGACCTTGTATCTGGCTGTCCACCTACTGATGACTCTATGCCCTGTCCTGACTCTGTCTGTCCCATCGATGGTTCTGTACTATGACCGACTCGTGATCGTCGCCCACCAGCTAAGCTGTCAAATTATCATTGTTTTTTATCTGCCATGTTGTCGCTACATGAACCCACTTCCTACCGCACTGCTTCTTTAGATCCTCTTTGGCAACAGGCTATGACTGAGGAACTTACTGCTCTGCAACAGACCAATACGTGGGATCTTACCACCTTACCTGCCGGTCACTCTGTTGTTGGTTGTAAATGGGTTTATAAAATTAAACCTAAGGCTGATGGTTTTATTGATCGATACAAAGCCCGCCTGGTTGCTAAGGGCTTTACTCAAGAATATGGCATTGATTATGAGGAAACTTTTGCTCCGGTCGCTCGCATGACTACTGTTCGCACCCTAATTTTCGTTGCCTCTATCAAACAATGGACGATTCATCAAATGGATGTCAAGAATGCTTTTCTTCATGGTGATCTCTCCGAAGTGGTTTATATGCAACCTCCCCCAGGTCTCCCTCACTCCCCCGGACAAGTATGCAAACTCCGGCGTGCTCTTTATGGTCTCAAACAGGCCCCCCGAGCTTGGTTTGAAAAATTCTCTACCGCTATTCGTAAACATGGATTTTCTCAGAGTACACATGATTCGGCAATGTTCACCTCCTCATCATCCTTGGGCATTGTTGTTCTTCTGATATATGTTGATGATATGATTATTACTAGGGATGATTTAGCCGGTATATCTCGACTCCAACAATATCTGTGTTCATGTTTTGAAATGAAAGATCTGGGTACTCTTCGCTACTTTTTGGGAATTGAGGTTGATCATTCTTCTACCGGTTACTTCCTTTCTCAAGTGAAATATGCTTCTGATATTGTTGACCGTACTGGCCTGACCGACAACAAGCTTGCAGATACTCCACTTGAAATGAATGTCAAGTTTTCTCCTTCCGATGGTACCCATCTAGCTAATCCTACATTATATCGATAGCTTGTAGGTAGTCTCAACTATCTCACCATCACCAGGCCGGACATTAGCCATACTGTCCACATTGTGAGTCAGTTCATGTCTGCACCTCGCTCTGTCCACTTTGCCGCTGTTCTTCGTATCATACGCTACATCAAAGGGACCATATACCAAGGACTGCATTTCTTGTCAGCCTCCAGTCTTACTCTACAAGGGTACTCTGATTCTGACTGGGCCGGTGATTCTACTGATCGGCGATCCACCACCGGCTTTTGTATTTTTCTGGGCAACTCTCTTATTTCGTGGAAAAGCAAGAAGCAAACAGTTGTTGCCCGATTCAGTGCTGAGGCTGAATATCGTGCCCTCGCTCATACTACCGTAGAGATTGTTTGGCTTCGCTGGCTCTTCCAAGACATGGGGATCTCTATTACGGATCCCACACTTCTATTCTGTGACAATCGACGTGCTATCCAAATCGCTCATAATGATGTTTTCCATAAGCGCACCAAACATATTGAAGTCGATTGTCACTTCACTCGCCATCACTTATCTCAAGGACACATTAAGTTACCCCACATCTCTTCCGCTCTTCAGCCAGCTGATCTCTTCACCAAATCACATATGACTGCTCGCTTCTGATTTCTGGTGTCCAAGCTCCACATGCTTTGCAAGTCATCCTGAGCTTGAGGGGAGTGTTCACAGATGATTCTCCTCTATGCTATTTTATTCCTCTCTATGTTAATTGTCCCCCTTGATGCTCTCCCTATGTTCTTTATTTTCTTTATTCATGTATTAGTATTTATGATGTCCCCTCTCTTTATTTCTTGTAATTATTCTTGTATTGCTTTTTATTCTTGTATATATAGGTGTGGATCTCTTGTAAACAAAATACAGAACAATTCTTACTCAATTAATATATACATTCCCTCCTTAATTTTATCATTCCGTAACTTAAACATGAATTAAAGTTTAATATAGTTATTTATAAAGTTTTAGTAATATGTTTAATTGAATATTTAAAACCTCGATCATTTTGTTTTGAAAAGATTCATAAATATGGCCTACAAGCATGGCATACAACTAATAACGTGACGTCCACTTGAGTCTAGAAGAGATCCAAAATTTGAATATCACTTAGAGGGATTTAGGGCGAGATTTTTTTTTATTTATAGTTAAAGGGAGAAATTTAAATTTTCCTTCTTTTTTTTTAAAAAAAAAAGCAGCATGACATGCAATTATATTTTTTTCTTTTTCAAATAGCAGTTTTTAACAAGTGTCCTGGATTCTTTGAATCCTTTAAGAATGTGTGTGTATATATATATATGTGTGTGTGTGTCTTAGTTAAAAGATGAGGGAGTTGGGGGTGAGGAGTTACATTATGAGGTACCATGTCAACTTGTTCAACACATGCCATTTCAATTTCCCCCTCTTTTTTTTTTTTGTCTTTTTTTTCCTTGCACATTTTCTTTGAATCCCATCAGAGAAAAACAGTATAAATTAAATTTTAACTGAATTTAACCAATTGGTTTAAAATGTGACATCTTGTAATGCAAGAGAAAGACCACGAGACAAATACTTTATATGTATATAAATATTAATAATGTTTGTGTGAGGGAAACATATTGATGAAATCTACATCTTTGTAAGGCCTTTTGGGGGGCACAACAAGAACCTTTCTGCTTCTCCTTGCATGTCTTGTTTTTCTAATTTTATTGCTTCAATTGTTTTATGGGAGTTGGACTAGTAGAAATTAATTAATTTGAATTAAAACGAGACAACTTGATTTCAATATATTATTTAAAGCATTGTTGAGGAAATAAGCTAGATTCAAGTCTTAAATTAAAAGTTCTTAAAAATTCCTTCTTCTTTTTTTTTTTCCTTTTCAAAATTTCTGAGCAAACTTAGAGGGAGATATTATTAAAAATAAATCAAATTTAAATTAGTCACTAAATGTCTAGAGTTTTAAAAGGAAAAATAAGTAAATACAAACAATATTTTGTTCTTATGTCTATATTGCGAATTCATCTTCGAGCTAGATGTACTACACACATATTTAATTATTTCGGTCAGTTGCTATTTGATCCATATTTTTTACGGTATTTATTAATAAATCATAATTATCAAAAACATATTTATTTTGCATTTTCCAAAACATATGATACATTTAGTAATTGTGCTGCCAGTAAATTAAAGAAACTATTAAGGCTCCGTTTGATTGCAAAGTGGAAAAGAAAAATAAATTGAGTTAATTTTGGTGAAAAGATGAAAAATAAGTTGAGTGATAGAGGTCATATCCTCTTGATTTTTAAGTTTTTTTATGAAATTTTTTTTTTTTACTTGGTGATGAGTAAAAATTTTTCACCATCTTATGATTGTGAGAATAAGGTAGCGTGGATTGTTCCAAGAAACTTCAACAAAACAGAATATTTATTTATTATGGGTTGAAATAATTTATTTTTATTTTTGATTTGTGTTGGAATTTCAAAATGTCCCTCGATCGAGCACGTAGGACCCCCGATGGATGACAGCTAGGGGTTGTGTAATGCCAAGAATCATATAATAATTGGAATTAATTAACTTAATCGATTTTAATACAAAAAATAAATGAAAAAAAAAGAAAGAATGAAGGGAACCGGTATTCGATTAAGCTCGGGAAGGGAAGCCTTAAAAATGCCACACCCGATACACAAAAACTCGGTACCTTTTTTTTTTCTCCCTTGCCTACGTTGATGGAAAGGCTCCTCCTCCATAGCCAGGTTTGGTTTTCTCTTTTGCTCCAATTTGCCATCTCTCTCTCTCCCTCTATATATATATATGCATTCATTCTAAAAAGTAATTGCTTGCTCCCCTTTTGGAACCCTAATTTCTGTTCTAGATAAATTCTTATCACAAATCCACAGTTGAATTAGGACAACCAGCAATCTCAACTATCTGCTTTTCTTTTATTTACTAAAGACATCCTAATTTTATTTTATTATTTTGCTTTTTGTGCCATTAGCTCGTTTGTAAGTCGAATCCATTTGTTGCATTCAATTTTGAATTTTTGTATGTTGTTTTGATTTAGTTTATGGCATGAGCAATATTTTGGCTTCTTTCGCTTAGATTATAGCCCTAATTGGTGATTTTGGGTTCTTTCACTTAGATTATAGCCCTAGTTGTTGTGAGTTGATTATAATGGAATGCAAGGGGAGGAATATAGTGTCTTCACAGGCTGTGTTTTGTTATTGTTCTTTAGTAGATTTAAGCTTTTAAATGAAAAAAAAGAAAGAATGAAGAAGAAACAAATAATTTGAATCTCTATAAACCAAGAGGAATTTTAAACCTAACCAGAGCCAAGAGCCCAAGCCTCTGATAATTTCAAAGACATAGTTGCCACTGAAGAGGAGGAACATTACAATATATGATTTCAATAAATTCTTTTAGCCAGTTGGATTCACAAGCAATTCGATTTAGATCACATGTTGTGCTCTGTAGTCTGTTCTGTGGCTTTCTTTCTTTTTCTTTTCTTTTTACCTCATTTTTCTTTTTTTTTTCTTTTCTTTTTACCTCATTTTTCTTTTACTACCCAGTTTTGCAGTATCATGTATGAAGGTAAACAGCCGAAGTTATAAACTTGTGAGTTTGGTAAACTTTTTCCTGCAGACAATATAGATGATCCTCCTCGAGTGCTTGACATGGGTTCCTAATATGTTGGGTGAACTGGGTGAGCTGCTACTGGCCGGTCCGTTTATTAGTAGGAGGAAGCGCCCCTTTAGACCTCATATTCCGGATGATGTCATTATCGATATTCTTAGTAGACTCCCAGCAGATTGTGTTGTAAAATGCCGAAGGGTATGTAGGAAGTGGCGTGCACTAACATCATCACCTTCTTTTGCGGAATTGCATCTCGAAAGAGGAGCTACTACTACTCCTCCCTCAATTTTTCTGCACAGGGTTGACTGTCCTAAGTCGCACAAGCGGGGGGAGTTAAACTTTCGTATTTATGATGATGATGAGCCCGGCGGTCTAAAGAAGGCTAATAATATTGGGAGGAGGAAGAGGATTATTACAAAAGTACGCATACAAAGGTACGGGCACATAATGTTCCAGTATAGACCCGCAGTTTTAGGTTCATGCGATGGGTTAATAATGTTCTTAGCAACAGTGGCCGAGCTATATCATCATCAAGCGTTTGTTTTAAATCCTATTACACAGGAACTCATAACTATACACGCTCCGTTTCAGATTTGTGCGCCATGTGGAATCTATCGCGATCCTTCAACTTGTGAATACAAATTGCTATTATCCTCCTCCTCTGTGCATGATGCTGGTATTCAATATTATTACACGTGCAGCCTCAAGTCGATGGTTTTCGAGAAACTCAAGTATTCCTCCACCTGTAAGAGTAGGTTGCGGTTCCCTCCTGCAATTCTGCTGAACGGATCTCTACATTGGATGGTCGAACATGGCAGAATAATAGAGGACGATTGCACATATGCAATCATGGTGTTTGGTGCGCAGAATGAAGATTTTCGTGTTTTACCTCATCCGGGAGATAAATCAGTTTGTCGTAATCGCCCTGCAGAGCATTTTAATATGCAGCTCTTGGGAACAAGAGAACATTTGTGGCTATGCCATGTGTTTTGGGGTGAAATTCATGTATGGGTGCTTGAGGACTATGCTTGCTGGGCTTGGGATAGGAGATACAAGGTCAACCTCAAATGGAGTCTCTGGCGTTTCCCTTTCCATCTCGAGTCCCGTTACGACCCCATCACTGTAAGGATTTTAGGAATACCCAATGGTGTTGAATTGTTGATATCATGGTATATGAGAGGCATGTTTTTGTATAATCTCGAGCAAAACACTGTTAGAAAATTTGCAATTTTTAAGGTGGACGAATCATACTACTTTCCTCTTATATGCATGTCCGCTTACACCAAAAGCCTCGTTCGTTTGGATCTGCCCGTTGTTTCGAAAAAGAAAAAGAGACTACAAAGAAGCAAGAAGAAAGCCTTGTCCAATTGACTAACCAACCGACCTCCCTCTCTGCCGGCTTTATTATCAATAGTAACTTAAAATGTCCCTCTCCTTTTGGTCCGAGACTGGTATTTATTTAACTATCCCCATTTTGACGTATGTACTATATGCATGATGACTTATTATTTATTTGCGTAGTTTTGATTATGTGTGTGTGCGTTGACTTGTGTCTATTTATTTTATGATGTGTAACACATATGTACCAATATATACACATGCACAGACATAATTATTCTGGTGGTTGGTTTTGACTTTCTGAATTTTGTTTGGGTTCATTCCTTTCAGGTGAGGTATTCGGTATTCATTTACTTTTCATTGTCATTGCAGCACCCCAAGATCTAGTTTTCTTTATCTTTTTTTAAAATCCAGAAGCATCTGTGTGGTAGGTTTAATAATCCCTTGTACGGGTCTATCAGAAAACCAATGAACCGCCTTTTTAATAGTTGCATTTTAAGATTAGGTGTCTTTTAACCCTAATCTTGGTCTGGTGAGAAATACACTGTTCTCTCCCTCATGCGACTCTCTCTCTCTAATCGATTCTCTCTACGCTCGATGCTCTCTATTTTCCATTTGATCTAATCCATCTTAAAATTGAGCAAAGGAGATGCGAGCGCCTGTTATGGTTTGCCAAGTCTGCTCTCAATGCGGAGGACAGATTTTCTCTAAAATCGACCCAAAATATATGAGTGATTTGTTAGTGACCTTCCAATATTTTGGGGGCTTTTAGGGTGGGTTATTGCATGTACACTATATATTTATGTTTGTTCTTGTTATAGAATGTCAAATTCATCATACAATTCAATGTTTGAATTATGATGAATACTAGCTACTTCTGTTTCTTCCGTTATTGATTGTTGTGGTTGTGGTGAGTTCTTGTAATTTTGATACAGGTCTCCGATTGCAGAGGGTTAATTGTTGTGCGTGTTTAAATTTTATGCAACAAACCGAGTATTCGTATAATAAAATGGCCTCACTTTTCCTTGAGTATGATTTCTCAAAAGAAATCCGTTCATTATTGTCAGTTGAGGGATAAATCCTTAAATTTGTCTTTACACATAAAACTAGATTTCTGAATTTCCAAAAATCGTGGTTACAGGCACTGCTAACATTGCAACATATATAATTACAATTATATATCAAAATCTAAGAGCAACCACAGAATTTTTGGGTACTATAGACACAATGCACGCCTTATAGAAAATTAATTTTAGAAAGAGGAGAATGTTTGTCTAATACATGGAAGGGTTTGTCTATATATTTTTTTGGACACTTTTTAATGTTTGACTATTATTAGTACTCTGTCCGGGAAAGTTGAAATAACTGATCATAACAAAATATTAATAAAAGTTGTAATTGCTAGGAAAATGTTTACCAATATACGACGTCTCTATATAGAGACGTCGAGTGGGTTACAGCAAAAGAAGGTGAAGGGACAAGAATTTAATTGTTTAATTAGAGGTTTTTTTTTTTTTTTTTTGTCATTTTCTTGTTTTTTTAAAAAAAATATTTGTTTGGAAACAGTAAATATAACCTTAAAGTAATGAAAATATACTTGAACAATCATTATTACATATAGTGGAATATCAGATGTAAAGGTAAATGTCTACATAATATTGCACAAAAAGATATTATACCATCCTATAAAAAAATATCATATAGACATTTCAATATCTACGGCCAAAACTACTTCACTTCCTCGGTCATCCATCACAAACGTGACGGTCATCCACCACAAACGTGACAACCGCAACTCGAACTACGGAAGAAGAGCATCACACCCTTTCCCGCTACAAAACAAATAAAAATATAAGAGCATAAATATTCAAAACTTAAACATAATATAATAATTATTATTACTATCATGCGTATGATGATAATAAAAGACCACATGAAATAAACTATATAATACCTGCACATACTCGTGTATAGAATAACCATGGGACAGCAACACAATAAACCATCGCCAAAATTGTCATAGCTACCAAAAAGGTAATATACCAATGTCCGTAGCTATGAACCCTCAAATCTACCTCAATGCTACTGATGAGAACATCGATATTGGGGCCAAACCGCAGTTCAGGACTGCCTGGAGGGTGAAGGGCTGCCGGAGCCGGAGACAACTGACTGGTGCCCGGAGGGTGAAGGGCTGCCGGAGCCGGAGACAACTGACTGGTGCCCGGAGGGTGAAGGGCTGCCTGAGCCGGAGACGACTGACTGGTGCCCGGAGGGTGAAGGGCTGCCGGAGCCGGAGACAACTGACTGGTGCCTGGTGCCGGAGACGACTGACTGGTGCCCGGGGGGTGAAGGGCTGCTGGAGACGACTGACTGCCTGAAGGGTGAAGGGCAGCCGAAGGAGAGTGGCTAGCAGGCGGTAATGGGGTAGCCGCAGTCGCTAGATGAAATAAATGGAATCGTAGAGATGTAACCAGGTCACGTAGGCTAGTCTCACTATCTCTCACTAAAGAGAGCTGATAGAGGGTCCCTAACACTCTCCCCCACACAATAACATATACAGGTAAAAGTATAGCGAGTAGTACGAATCCATGAATAATAGCAACAACTAAACCAATAGAGCAAGATAGTATGCCAGCGGATATGGTCCCTGTGAAACTCAATGCCGTCGCCAAGATGATTTTCTTAAGAAAATCATCTAAATGATTCTCCAACTTGGCTACAAACGATTGACCTTCTACACGAAGGTCCCTAGCTCGGTTTTGAAGAACCTCTAGACGATCGAAATCTGCTTTACTTGGCATAATTTCAGGCCAAGCGGAAGGCTGTTGTCCCCTAACTGAAAAGGTAAATGAATATATGAATTTTGCATTTTCAAATAAAGTTTATTCGATTTTATTATCTATATTATAAAACAAGAATTTTTTGCTATACAAAAATAAATCAATTCAATGTTTCATATTAATTCCTAATGGTGTTAACACTTTTACACCATTAGATCATTTTTATACTCATTACTCACAAGATGTCAAATAAACTCAACATTTTACTCACACACTAAACATATACACAAAAATAACTTTTTACATCTCTCTACTTTTCTACAACATTTCTCTCTCATCAAATTTTTAAAAAACTTTCAAATGCCATAACTTTAAATTTACAAATCCAACTTTAATAAAATTTATATATTTAAAATATGTTTATCAAGATCTACAAAACAAGATCCATTGTTATTATTAATAATGGCATACTTAACGTATTTCTAACTCATTAGTTATTTAAAAATATTATACATTGAAAAAAAGATAATGAACTAAAATTAAAAATAATAAAATATCCTGATCGGATATGTTTCAATCCAAACAAAGCCAAATGGGGCGGAATCTTTTGTATATTAGGGTGTGACTTACCTCAAATATAATATTTTTTTCTTTTAAATACACTCATAATACTCTTACGTACAATATAAAAGAGTCGAGGCGATTTCAGGGTAATAATTTTTTTATATTACGGTTTGATTTGCCTCGAATATAATATTTTTATCTCTTTTAAATACACTCATAAATCATTACATTATAAAAGGGTCGAGGCGATTTCAGATCTAATTGGACAAGTAAGACATCTTGGGTGAGGATGGCTATATTTTTAGATGAATAAATTTCGTTTTTGCAATACTTTATCTATTCTCATTCCTATGTAATATATAGTCATATACATCGTCGATTCTCAAATTTGTCACGTAATTATATTTTATCTGACTATTATTTTTTCATTCTTTTTATCATGCTGGACGGCACGGGTATACCCTAATTTTCTTATAAATCAATACCTGGAGTGATAACAACTCGAATTTTCTCCCAAATACCCGAGGGTTCAACCACTGGAATCCTGTCACAAATACCGCAACATCTTGCTGGAGGGAAACAAAGAAAAGAAAAAAAGAAGTAAGAGTACAAGCCAATTAAGATTAAGTATATTTTCTAAAGTTGCAAGTATTATCAATACACAAATGTGTACCTCTTAGAGAAGATTAATACGGTTGCCTACGTATTGTTTCAATGCTAACAAAATAGTTAATTATTGCATCATGATAATGAATACTATCCTATCGATCACCAATATCGTTCACATTTAACAAACGTTCATCTGTGACCATGGCAGGAAATAATGAAAAATGAAATAACAGACATGAGATTAAAATGCTGAGAGGCATCCGCGAGCTTGATTCCCACAAAGACATGCTATGGAGACCATCTTTATTGTTCTTTATACAATACATATGATGGATATTATTGCTCCATCACTCTCAAATTGATATATAGTCCTATTTATGGTCCACTAAAATCGAAGTGGTGGAACTCTCCAAGTAGAACTACCAATTTCAGACGGAATATTTCCTAGCATTTTAATAAGCAGAACCATAAAAAGAAGTGGCAAAAAATGGAATTATGGAAAGCTTCATACATAAATTTTGCAGTGTATGCAAACCGCCATTACCCAACAAAATCAAAATGACATTGGAATGCGACTAATAGTCCACCGAAGCGATAACACAAACATACAAATATATCATTTCCCATATGGTTTTTTTGAGTTACCCCCTATTAATATAGCAAAATCAGAGAGACCCTTGTTTCATTAATCATTTGAGTTAAGCCCCAAGATTTTAGCACATGTCTAACTCTCTCCAAAAATAAATTAAATGGACAAAATTGCCCTTATCTGCAACCTTCATCCCTACACAAGAACCCTAGTTTTTTCCAATTCTAACTTTTAGCCCAAACCTTAAATCACTGCCATTCTTCTTCAACCAATGAACCTAATCCCTAAATCTTCTTCTCTCTCTAACATATGAAAGATCCGATCAAGAACACCAACGGAGACCTCTCCATCCCCAAGATCACTACGGCATTTTCGTCGCGAAGAATGCAAAGGGAGACTTCTCCCTCTGGATCTACAAAATCGATTGCTGCCTTGAAAATCAGAGACCTTCCACTTTTTTTCAATTTCTATCTCTTCACATCCCTACAGCACATTTTCTTTTCTCTTTTATTTGTGTACTTTGACATTTACAGAGCCATAGTAAATAATCGATTGGAAGTTACGGAGGGAATTTGTGAAATCAACAATCACGAGGACAGAACCGAAACAAGAAGAATGCATTTTCAGATTTGCGCCGGCAAAAAAAAAAATAAAAAATTGTCGTTGTGCAAGGTAAGTATTGGTTCAAAACTCACCTGTTGGTGAGGATTGAACTACAACAATGCTCATGGTTACATTATTACGAGGAATTAAGTTGTAACTTAAGTTGGTAAAATTTTCCATTCAACAGATTCCTCCAACACAGTTATTCCCTCAAGCACTGTCTCTTCTTGCAATCTACGAGTCAATTCATAGAAATTTTGTGAATGGTTTGGGTTTAGGTCAAGTTAAAATGGGAAAAGAATTAGAGTTCTTTTGTGGAGGGATTAAGGTTGAAGATGAGGGCAAGCTGGTCCAATTAAATCACTTCTAGACAGAGTTAGACATCAGTTAAAATCTAGGGGGTTAAACAATTAATGAAACATTGGGATACCTCTAATTATGCTATTCATATAGGGGGTAACTTAGGAAAGGTCTTTTTCATATCATGAACTAAAATAAAATGGAACAATAGATAAGAGTATACAAATAGCATATCTTAAAACTAAGTAAGCAATATTACCTTCACTGATTTCTTCGGTTTCTGATCCATCTACGAACAGCTCTCTAACATAAAGTAGAGCTTGATTCATACAAAAAAAAAAAAATCACATAATTAGGGAATTTATTATATATATATATATACGTGTGTGTGGATTAAACTATTAAAATGACAAATCAAAATAATGGCACGTACTTTCATCTTCATCTTCTTGGTGTTTCTTTCTGGGACACAAAAATGGAATGTTAAGGTTGCTTCCGATTCTAGCCATTTCAGATCCTGAAAGAAAAAGTGAAGAAGAATATAAAGAGCGTGAGCAACAAACATAACAAGTCAATAAGAAAGTTCAAACCTAAAGCCTAAAGCACCAAATCATAAAACCTAAAAACACTTTTAAAACCCTAAAATCCCTCAGACGCTTTCAAACCCCTAAAATCCCTCGACGGAAATGTAGAATTTCAAATAGCAAGGGAAATAGTCTCATGACCTAGGCCTGACCGGCCGGGAAGTAGCAATGAGACAATCACTTGGAAGAACGGGGTAGAAGAAAGAGAGTGTGTGGAGAATTTGAAACCCTAAAATCCCTCGACGTAAATGAAGAGTTTCAGATAGCAAGGGAAGTAGTCTCACGACCGATGCCTGACCGGCGGGAAAGTAGCGATGAGACCGTGATGAATCACTTGGAAGGAGAGGGTAGAAGAACGATAGAGAGTAGAAGAACGAGAGAGAGAGAGAGAGAGCGGGAGAATGAAATTAAATTGGGGGGGAAAAGGGAGGCCCGTTAATCTGTTTTGCATGGCGGGGGCGAATTCATTTTTTTTTAAGTAAATTACACTAAAGCCACTAAATTATTGAATTGTTTCAATTAACCTACTAAATTATTAATTGTTTAAATTTACTTACTAATTTATACAATTGTTTTAATTTAACTAATGAATCATTAGTTGTTTCGATTTGCCCGTTAAATTATTTAGTTGTTTCACTTTACGTACTAAACTATTAATCATTTTAATTTACATGCCATATATTTATTTGTTTCAATTTACGCATTAATTTTTAACTACAAATCGCTTTAATCATCTAACTTTAGATTGAGTATCACTTGTCCATTCCGTCCAATTTAGTTGTTAAACTGGACCCAAAATGAAGCCACATGCGAAGAACATGATTGACTTCATTTTTTGCTCATTTAAGTCATAAAATAGCTCAAGTTACTCTATTTTATACAATGTGTTGGTGAGAATTATTAGAGGAAAGGAGTGTTCTGTTCCAGGCAGAAAATGTATAGTATAATGGTTAAATTGAAATGATTATTAGTATAGTGGATAAATTGAAACAAATGAATAGTTTAGGGGGTAAATTAAAACAACTTAATAGTTTATTGGGTAAATTAAAGCAGCTAATAGTTTAGTGGCTAAATTGAAACAATTAAATAGATCAATTGGTGAATTGAAACAACTAACAGTGGGGCAATTAAAACAACTCAATGATTTTATAGCCTCTTGTGTAATTTACTCTTTTTTTTTTAATTCATATAAAATGACTCAGTTTTGTCGAATTATATATGTTATTTTAATTAATTTATTTATTTTTATCATTTTTGTACTTGATATGTTAAATAATGAAAAATACGACACAGACTTGCACAACATACTATTTCTTCTATTCACAATATATTTAACATATGCCTTCAAGTTAATATTTTCCTGTTTTTTATTATCTAAATTTCATAGTTAAGGAGATATGGGCTAAATGCACTATATTTTTATAATTTTAAAAAAGTAATTAAGGGAAGTCTAAATCTCTCATTTAATTCTATAAACAAAGAAAAAAACCTCTCATATCCCCACGAGTCGTACTTTTGATCTCAAAACAAAGGTAAAAGTTACCAAAATTTTGACATACCTAAAGCTTATGCGTTACTTTTTTAAAAATACTAAGAATCCGCTTGGTTATCCTTCAATATGTGAAGTATACTATTTATAATTGCTTAATTCATGAATCGTCAAATTTAAGCGTTTGGTTGCAAAAATAAACTACTCCCTCCGTCCTAAATTGCTAGTACCTTTTGGAAAATCCAACTTATTAAGGACCCAATATCATCACTGCACTTTTTGCTTAATTTACATTGACTTTCCCTTTTTACCCTTTTCTTTATTCAAAACTTTTACTTGAAAAGTGAAAGTACAAAAAGGCAAAATAGGTATGTGCTTATCTTTTATGGAAAGTGAGCATTTATTTTGAGACATCCAAAAAAGGAAAGAGGGACCAGCAACTTGGGACGAAGGGAGTAATATATAAAGTCAAAAACTTAAGTTAATATCTAAGGCATTAAATAGGAAAACATAGAAATATAGTTGAAATTACATAACTTATAACTATCATACAAGTTCATGTAGAGAACATCACACCACAAATTTTAATTTTTTTTTTGAAATATAACAATTTACAATAAAAAATTATAAACGAAATAATTTACGCAACGAAATAAATCTAAATAAGAGCAACTGAATTTGACTATATATTATAATTAAATTTATTTGCGCTTAAATTCTACCTCCTCCACATGTACTTTACTCGCATAAACCTTGTAGCAAAATTGACAAAAATTTATTGTATATATTTTATTTATCAATGTATCTCCATTATATTAAAACTAAAATATAGTTTGATGTGTGTGGGGGTTGGGAGTAGGAGGGGATGTTAAGCATTGCTCGATAATTTTTCCTTCTTAAATTTAGATTTAGATTCTAATTTATTTTTGTTTTTTGTAAGGGACATAATTAATGTATAAAATTTTATAATAGATAGAATATAAGTTATATTGATACCATAGATTAATTTTAAAATGGTATTTCCCTAAAAGCCAAAAAATTAGAAGTAAGGCATTTAATTTGAGACAGGGAGATGAACAAAGAAATCCCACTAATTTGATAAATATTGATGGTATCAAAATCTAGAAATAGATAATTAACCAATCAATAAGTGAATATCAGTGAATAAAAAAAATAAATATGGTACGATAATGAACACATGACATTTTTTTTTCAAGGTAGGTTCCCCCGGTAGCGCTTATACTAATCCGGCAGTACGTCCTCCTTTTGTGTGTGCTTGCTTTATATTAGCTCAAAGGCAATTAACTTGGATGATAATACAAACAACCAATCTCTCTCTATAATTTTCTTAATTCTATTTATAAATATAGAATTAGGATTACAAATATTTCAAGAAGATAAATAAAATATATAGGAGAGAAAGTGTATAAGGGTTATTGGTATTTTTTAGGGTATGAAAAGAGAGAGTATATGACTCTTCTATTTTTTGGGTTTATATCTCTTGAAAGAGAAGGGTGGATTTTGGAAGAGAATGATGGTGTTGGATGAGAAGAATGATGTGTTTTTGTTGTGTGTTGAATGAATGAATGGTGGGAGGTATTTATAGGTAAATGGAGAATGACAAAAAGGTAATTTTTTATGGAGGTAGGTGAGGTAGGTGAGATGTGGTAGGTGTAGTATGTGAGCTGTGGTAGGTGAGGAGGTAAAAATGAGATTTTACCGGAGGTAAAAAATGTTGAATTACATTTGTAGGCCAATAGTAAAATTAGTATTTAACCCCATCAATTGCCCCCTATCTTTATCATTTAGCTCGGATGAGCTGATTGGTGAGGATATCCTTCAACCCGGGAGCTAGTAGTAGCTTTGAGCTCTGATGTTCGTGATGTCTTAAGGAGAACAAGGTCGATAATTCAATGCATGTGTTAGGTCTTTTGCGTTTATTAGAAATCTTTTTCAAAGCTGAGGCATGAGAGTGGGCACTTGTCGAGAAAGATAATCATGGGGAAAGCTCAAATAACCGATATGTAGGGCTTTGTTAGCCCTTGACCATAAGTTTGTGGAGTTTGAAACATTAATGTGTAAAGCTAGCTAGACTTTGATCATTAGTCTTAGAGTTTCAGAACATCATTGTGTAAGGCTGGCTAGACGTTGATCTCGAGTCTTAGTTCAAGGAAGCTAAATCTCGGATACTAGTCATTGAGCTCGAAACATCAATGTGTATAACTCGTTAGATATTAGATGCAAGTCGTAGAGCTTGAAACATTAATATGTAACGCTCGCTATACTTTTGGTTATAAATAGTTTGATTCTTTTTGGCTAAGTCTTGAGTAGAGTCATGCCCCCTTCTGACTTAGGCAAATTCTGATAATTTTCTCATTTAAGTCTTTGGTTTCTTAAAAGGAAAATTTGTTCTTTTTGGCTAAGTCTTGAGTAGAGTCTTGCTCCCTTCTAACTTAGGCAAATTGCTAAGTTTTGAGTAGAGTCTTGCTCCCTTTTAACTTAAGCAAATTGCTAAGTTTTGAGTAGAGTCTTGCTCCCTTCTAACTTATTCCAATTCTGACAATTTTTTCATTTAAGTTCTTAGTTTCTTAAAAGGAAAAATTTTTCTTTTTGGCTAAGTCTTAGGTAGAGTCTTGCTCCCTTCTAACTTAGGCAAATTGCTAAGTTTTGAGTAGAGTCTTACTTCCTAGAGTCTTGCTCCCTTTTAACTTAGGCAAATTGCTAAGTTTTGAGTAGAGTCTTGCTCCCTTCTAACTTATGCCAATTCTGACAATTTTTTCATTTAAGTTCTTAGTTTCTTAAAAGGAAAATTTATTCTTTTTGGCTAAGTCTTAGGTAGAGTCATACCCCCTTCTGACTTAGGCAAATTTTGACAATCTTCTCATTTGTTACCAGGCCTCTTAAGTTAGCAAACCGTCCTCTTTGTGGCACGCAAAATATTTCTTATACACTTCCACAAAAGAGTAACTATTACAAAGATATAACCCATATTAATTCAAGGATAGTATCTCTTGAGGTGCTCTATGTTTCACGGTCGCATGAGCTCCATGCCATCCGCGGTCCTCAAATAGTAGGTGCCAGGTTGGCTGACCTTGGTGACCACATAGGGACCTTCCCACTTAGCAGCGAGTTTGCCATGTTCATAAATCTTTGTTGCTAGGGTGACTTTTCGAAGTACTAAGTCACCAACATTCAGACTCATGTGCTTGACCCTTTTGTTGTAACTCTTAATCATGCTTCTTTTATATGCCTCTTCTTTGATTCGAGCTTGCTCTCTTTTTTCTTCGAGAAGATCTAAGTTAGCCAGTAGGTTTTTATCATTATGAGTTGGGTCATGATAGTTGACTCTGTAAGTTGGCACTCCTATCTCCACTGGAATGACTGCTTTTGTTCCGTAGGTCAGGGAGAAAGGAGTTTCACCGGTTGGGCCCCTGATGGTAGTCCTGTAGGCCCATAGTACCGATGGGAGCTCTTCAGACCAATTTCCTTTGGCATCATCAAGTCTCTTTTTCAATGAGCTTAGTAGAGTTCTATTGGTGACTTCTACTTGGCCATTAGCTTGAGGGTGGATAGGTGAGCTGTAATGGTTCTCGATTCCATGCCCTTCACAGAAATCTCTGAAGAGGTCGCAGTTAAACTGCTTTCCGTTGTCAGTGATCAGGATTTTTGGGAGACCAAAACGATAGATGATATTTCTCCACACGAAATTCTGAATCTTCATGGTGGTGATCGTTGTTAGTGCCTCAGCCTCAACCCATTTGGTGAAATAATCGATGGCCACAACTGTAAACTTAGTCTCTCTTTTGCCCAAAGGAAAAGGCCCTACTATGTTCATACCCCATTGAGAGAAAGGCCAGGGGCTGCTGACGGGGGTCATAAGTTCTACTGGGAGCTGCTGAATGTTGGCAAATCGTTGGCACTTGTCATATTTCTTTACCATTTCCTTTGCGTCTTGTAGGATAGTGGGCCAGAAATAGCCTTATCTGCCAACCTTGAGTGCTAGTGAGCGAACTGCTGGATGCCCTCCATATAGACCCTCATGAATCTCTAGCAGGATTGCTTGGGCTTGGTGTGGGTGTAGGCAGAGTAAAAAAGGGAGGACGTACCCCCTCTTGTACAGCGTTGCTTCGATGACCACATATCTGTTTGACATGTATTTTATTCTTTTGGCCATCTTTTCATCTTCGGAGAGGGTTCCGTCAGTGAGATAATTCAAAATTAGATCAATCCAACATTTGCAGACCTGTACTAGGGCCGTATCTAATTCCAAGGGTTCATCTATGGCTTTTCTTTCCAGATACTCAACGTGAACCCCTTTTGGTAAGTCCGAAGTCGTGGCAAGCTTGGCTAGGTGATCTGCCTTGTTGTTCTGAGCTCGTGGGACCTTAATAAAAATTAAATTAGAGTATTTTTGAGCTGCCATTTTAACCTTCGTCGAGTACGTAGCCAGGCGTTCTTCTTTCGTCATATTGTGCCCAAGTATTTGGCTCACTATTACTGCGGAGTCATTATAGACCACCATCTGCTTTGCTCCCAGATCACCAGTTATTCTAAGGCCCGAAATGATGGCTTCGTACTCAGCTTCGTTGTTGGAGGCCTTAAATAGGAATTTTAATACTATCTCCAGGGTGTTAGCCTCAGGAGTGATTAGCACCAAACTAGCTCCAGAACCTTGTAGATTGGAAGCTCCATCGGCGTGCAAGACCCATATGGGTACTCCTGGTAATAAGTTCATCGAGGTGGTAAGGGTTGAAGTGTTTGAGTCTGGGAGCGGCAGTAGCTCTGGTGGCTTGCTAACCTCTTCTTCTGTGTAAGTAAACTCGGCTATGAAATCTGCCACTGCCTGGCCCTTGATCGAGGTTCGAGGCCGGTAGTTAATCACGAACTGCCTGAGTTTCACGACCCAAATAGCCAAACGACCTGATTGTTCTGGCTTGTCAAGAATTCTTCGCATTGGCTGATCAGTGAGCACATATATGGTGTGGGCTTGAAAGTAGGGTCTTAGCTTTCGAGATGTGATGAGCAGGGCATAGGCTAACTTCTCCAACCTTGGGTAGTTTAGTTCGGCAGCATGCAGAGCTCTACTTGTGTAATACACTGGTAGTTGAGCTCCTTCATCATTCCTCATAAGTACTGAACTAACTGTTGTTCGTGATACTGCCAAGTATAGACTCAGAATCTCCTCCCTTTTTAGTGAACTAAGGAGGGGAGGAGTTCTGAGGTATTGTTTGAGCTGCTGAAAAGCCAGCTCGCATTCTTCAATCCACTCGAAGGCTTTCTTTAGAGTTTTAAAAAAAGGGTGACACTTGTCGGTTGCTCTGGAGATGAACCTGTTGAAAGCTGTCACTCTTTCTGCTAAACTCTAGACTTCTTTCGGTTTGGATGGAGATTTCATATCAATAAGGGCTTGTATCTTCTCTAGATTAGTTTCAATTCCCCTTTGAGTGATTATAAAGCTCAAGAATTTTCCCCCTTTAACTCCAAAAGCGCATTTGGCTGGGTTGAGGGACATGCCGTTCTGTCTGAGTATTGCAAAGGCTTCATTGAGGTTGGCCACATGGTTTGAGGCTTTAAGGCTCTTAACCAACATGTCATCAACATAAACCTCCATGTTTCTGCCTATTTGGTTTTTAAATAGTGCGCTCATCACCCTTTGATAGGTAGCTCCCGCGTTTTTTAGACCAAATGGCATAACTTTGAAACAGTACGTGCCTTCGTTGGTAATAAATAAGGTATTCTCTTCATCTTCTGGAGCCATTCTGACCTGATTGTAGCCGGAGTATGCATCCATGAAACTCAATATTTCGTGGCCTGTAGTTGCGTCCACAAGCTGGTCGATCTTTGGGAGTGGAAAACTGTCTTTCGGACAGACTTTATTAAGGTCTTTGAAATCTAAGCACATTTTCCACTTCCCACTGTGCTTCTTCACAAGCACTATCTTGGAGATCCACTTCGGATAGTGGACCTCTCGAATGAAACCAGCTCAGAGGAGCTTCTCAACCTCTTCTTTGGCTACCAAATTCCTTTCTGCAACAAAATTTCTTTTCTTCTGCCTCACGGGTTTGAAAGTGGGGTTGGCATTGAGCATGTGTACCATGACCTCTGGATTCAACCCCTTTATATCGTCGTGGGACCATCCAAAGATATCAGCGTTAGCCAGTAAGCATTGGCAAAGTTCTTCTCTGACCTCTGCACAAAGTCGATCACTGATATTTAGGATCCGGTTGGGCTGTGAGAGGTCCAGAACTAGATCTTCCAAGTCTTCCACTGGTCACCACGGAGCTCTTTTTCTTCATCTCTGGGATCTAAGGTGTCGATCTCCCACATCTTTGTGTCGCTAGGCTCTTTTGTCCCTATAAATTCTTTCTCAGCAGTGACTTCGACCTCAACTACCGTGATGTCTATAGTTCTGACTTCTTTTAGTATCCCGAACTAACAACTACGAGCTTCAACCTGATTTCCTCTGACCTCCCCAACTCCGTGGGGGTAGGGAATCTCATGGTTAAGCCACAAGTCGAAATGGCAGCCCTGATCTCATTAAGCGTTCCCCTGCCGAGAATGGCATTATAATGGGAAGCTCTATCTAGTATCAAGAATTCGACGACTGTGGTGATCTTCTTTGGAGCTGTTCCCAGGGTTACAGTGAGCTTAATTGTTCCCAGGGACTTAATATTTTCTCCTGAAAAACCAACCAGGGTGACCGAAGAAGGGGTTAGGTGCTCCGTAGTGAGACCCATGGCCTTAAAGGCGTTGTAGTACATGAGGTTGGAAGTGGCCCCTGTGTCAATGAGGATTCTATGGACATTTTGATTACCCACCATCGATGTTACTACCAGAGGGTCGTCGTGGGGGAACTCTACCCCGCTAATATCTTCGTCAGTGAATACGAGCTCCTTCACATCGTACTTCACCATTTTGGTAGGTCTGAAGCTGAAACATTCTGCCTTCGAGCTCGAGGACTTGGCTTGTCTGATGTAAGCCTTTCTGGACCTATTGCTGTTCCCAGAGTAGGAGGAGCCCCCCTCAATTATGAAGATCTCGTTTTCTGGAGCATTCCCTTTGGCTTCTAGGGGAGTCCCTTTCTTTCTATCTTCATATTACCTGAGTTTTCCTCTTTGAACGAGCTTCTCAATTTCTTCCTTCAGGTTCCAGCAATCATTCGTTTCATGACCGTGGTCCTTATGGTACCGGCAATACTTGGTCCTGTCCTGTTTTTTTTAGATGCATTCATCTTCCGAGCCTCTAGGATCTGCCCTGGATTTAATTGGGCATAGACCTCACCTAAATGGGCTGCCAGGGGGTAAACTGTTGGCGTGCCTTGCCTTCTCTTAGCTCAGGCTTGTCTGATTCTT
Organism: Lonicera japonica; assembly: GCA_021464415.1. Lineage (NCBI taxonomy): Eukaryota > Viridiplantae > Streptophyta > Magnoliopsida > Dipsacales > Caprifoliaceae > Lonicera > Lonicera japonica. The sequence goes on from CM038470.1 coordinate 16,598,098, forward strand.
TCTTACCTTTTTTACCCTCTCTCTCTTTACCACGGGGTGGGGTATCCCCTCTTTGGCGCTTGAAGGAGGATAAAAAGGTTGACAAGTTCCTTCCTTGCAGAGTTTCTTCCACGCCGATCTGCTTGTTGACCTCATCCAAGAGCTCGGACATGGTCTTTGGGGCCATTCTTGCCAGAGTCATAAGGCAGTATGGGGAAGTTACTCCCTCCATGAAAGCTGCTACAGCCACTCCTTCATTTAGGTCAGTGACCATGCGACTTGCTTGGTTAAAACGGCGAGCATATTCCTTCAAGCTCTCGGTAGACCCCTGCTTTATAGTGAAGAGGTGAGTAGAGGTTTTGGACTGCCCCTTGGTCCCCATGAAATATGAAATGAACTTGGTACTGAGCTCCTGTGAGCTTGAGATCGACCCCGGTGGCAAGCTGTTGCACCATGTTCGGGCTGCTCCCTTGAGAGTGGTAACGAAGGCTCTGCATATTATGCCGTCTGGGACAATCTGGAGCCCCATCATGTTTTCGTATTATTGCCAATGATCCACAGGGTCAGTGGTTCCATCGTAGCATTCCAGCGCTGGGAGTCTAAATTCTTTGGTAACCAGGCAATTTTGAATATGATCTGCAAAAGGGGATTTAGAGTCCCTAACCAGAGCTGCTGTCGAGTTCCCTGTCAGACGACCCACGGTCTTCATCATTTCTTCCATCTGGGCCTCTATCCTTGACATCAGTCTTTTCTCGACCTCTTCGACCGACTCTTTACGAGAGATCCTATCGAAAATGGATCCCCTAGGTCTGACTTCCACCTCTCGTCCTGGTATCCGGGCTGACGGGAGAGGAGGTAGGCCTATGCTTGGGCTTCGATGTCACGAAGCTTCGTTTGAGCGCCTCTCACGAACCATATTAATTCGTGGGTCCCTTACTTATGGAGGAGGGGGCGAGGCAGAAACTTCTTCATAAGAGGTCTCCCTAGTAGAGCTGGAGTGGTGGGATTCAAGCTCGGCAGTTCTGTTGCGGCTCGCCCCAAATCTTTTGCCACGGTCTCCAAGTCTTTCTCTGACTGGGACTCGTGAAAAGATTGGGTGAACATTAGCAGACGCGGAGACTGAAAATGACCTGCTTCTTGAGCTGGCTTGGGGACTCTTTTTTTGGGCTAAGAGTTTGTCAATTCGGACTTGAAGAGCAACTTGTTGCTCTTGTAAGGACAATATGGGGTTTGGCTGAGTTCGTCTAGAAGACATAATAAATTTTGGGTTCTTTGTACTTTTATGAGAGGTGTGTGACTTTGAGAAACTGTCTTTCCCACAGACGGCGCCAACTGATGGTGTCAAAATCTAGAAATAAATAATTAACCAATCAATAAGTGAATATCAGTGAATAAAAAAAATAAATACGGTACGATAATGAACACGTGACATTTTTTTTCAAGGTAGGTTCCCCCGGTAGCGCTTATGCTAATCCGGCAGTACGTCCTCTTTTTGTGTGTGCTTGCTTTATATTAACTCAAAGGCAATTAACTTGGATGATAATACAAGCAACCAATCTCTCTCTATAATTTCCTTAATTCTATTTATAAATATAGAATTCGGATTATAAATATTTCAAGAAGATAAATAAAATATATAGGAGAGAAAGTGTATAAGGGTTATTGGTATTTTTTAGGGTATGAAAAGAGAGAGTATATGACTCTTCTATTTTTTGGGTTTATATCTCTTGGAAGAGAATGATGGTGTTGGATGAGAAGAATGATGTGTTTTTGTTGTGTGTTGAATGAATGAATGGTGGGAGTTATTTATAGGTAAATGGAGAATGGCAAAAAGGTAAATTTGGTAAAATGAAGGCAAAAAGGTAATTTTTTATGGAGGTAGATGAGGTAGGTGAGATATGGTAGATGTGGTAGGTGAGGTGTGGTAGGTGAGGAGGTAAAAATGAGATTTTACCGGGGGTAAAAATGAGATTTTACCGGGGGTAAAAATGAGATTTTACCGGAGGTAAAAAATGAGATTTTACATTTGTAGGCCAATAGTAAAATTAGTATTTAACCCCATCAAATATAAATACATACGTAGAAGAAAAAAAAAGTTGGAAGTTAATTAAAGTAGTTCAATTTTAGTTAAAAGAGTTATTAATAATTTATCCCTGTAAAGTTTACCCGTTTTGATTTTTTGTCTATAAAATTCATTTTGCATAACATCCGTTTTTAAAATTTGCTTATGTTTTCACTTTAGTCTAAATTAAACCTCGATCGCATGTTGTTGTGTTTTAGGATGGAAAAGATTACGAGAGCTTCATGTGGGCACTGTAGCATGGGTAAGACGGTCAAGCCACTATAATACTCTAATTCACAACTTAACTTAATTAAAGCATTTAATGGAACGAAAATGCTTTAATTTGTTCGCTCTCTTTCTCTTTCATTTTTCTAATTCTACACTTTGATTTGCCCTAATTTGATATTTAACATATATGAGAGCATTATATTAACTCGACTGTTTTATCCCGTTATAATGCCCACTTACAAAGTACATGATATTAATAATATAAAATATTATAATTAGTTTGATTGTAGAAGTTTACATTTCATCTATCAAATATATAATTAATTTTCAATAAAAATGAAATTATACATATATATATACATACATAAATTAATATATATATTGACTTATCATTAGTGTATTTGTATCTAATTAAGTTTTTAGGTTTAAAGTGTTTTTGTCATATCTTATATGTTTCTCGTGCCAATATGATACTTTATACAATACAAAACATGAAGAAAAAGGTGACAAAGAGACAACCCCAACGATAAAATGATTCTTGAATGAAACAACACAATTTAATTTACTATATATTTAAGTTCATCAGTCTGCTGTCACAATTGGGACCATTAATTTAAAAAAGAGGGCCAAGATTTCATTAATTCTACATATTTATTAAAATCTAATATAAACCTTCCTCTATTAGACCATCTGTAGTGGATAGTGGGAAAAGCTTAATTTGGCTGGTATGCTGCCCCACTGCAGTGGATAATATGCTAAATTTGGAGCAAATAAGCTAAAGCAAAGGTATAACTACAGGTCGACAATTATTTATACAACACGACAAGTCATTCATCGGGGCAAAAGATGGCAGCTTACACGACACATGATATGTCATGCAAGGGCCTTGGCTGCCACAACACATCATGTGTTGTGTGATGGTCCTTAATTTCACCCAGCTTCGAGCAAGCTTTTTCATTCCTTCCTTATTTAACCAAGTTCTATTCCTTTTAGTGCATCTGCTCTTCCTTCATTATTAAAGTTCAAATATATTATTTTCTTTATATCAATTGAGTTATGTCTAGATCTCGTGGAACAAATATGTCACCATTTGAAGATGAAGCTATTTGTTGATCTTATATCCAAGAAGTATCAATCATATAAATGGTGCTAATCAAACTAGTTCAAGACTATGGGAATCAGTTGCATCAATATACCATGAACAGCCGGGAATTACAATTAGAAGAACACCATGCTCTCTCTAATCGCAATACATGACAATTAGTAAATGCGTAACGATTTATATATTGAAGTTATCTCATGCAATGAATAATTAAGGTAGTGGTACAAATGAAATGGATTGGGTAAATTACATACGAGGTTAAATTTTTTCAATATTAATCATTTATTGTTGTACGAATAATTTATATCTTTTGTTTTATTTAATTGCAGATTAGAGAAGTTCGGGACAGTTATGAAATAGAAATAGAAAAACAAAAACCTTTTGTTTTTTATAGGTGTTATCAAATTTTGAAAGAACACAGAAAGTTTGACTTGACTACAACATATTTAAATACATAAAGATCTCATTACGAACCAACTGATAGCGGTGGATCTTCTTTAATTAATATATGCAATGATTATTCTCCACCTATGAATTCTCAGCCACGTGTCAACAAGCGCTTCTTTTAAAATTGGACAAGTTGTGCCGAAATGTTCGTAATAAAAGTACTGAAAATAAGAATAATAAATAAATATCATATATTTAAACAGAAAAATAACGAATTAACTATTTTGAATAATAAATCATACCTCAATAACTTGCCAAAAGCAATTTAAGCTTTTAAGTTTTCTCCGACACACAGCATCAAGATAATGATATATGCAGGCCAAAATTGACAACCCCCACTTATAATTTCCAATATTTTCCATATCATTTAAATAATTTAACTATCCAAGTTGACAAGTACTGCTTGCATTTGGGAAAAAAATATATCCGAGAATATAGAAACAAAAAGCTCTTGCAATATGGACAGATTCAATAACTTCTGTTATTCCATCAGCTACTAAATATGCAACTTTATCTGAACCTCTAATGCAACCCGATTCAATGGTGGCATCAAGAAATGTAAAATATGTCTCTAATGTATTCTTCATATTCTGTAATAAATCTCCATTAGAATATGGAGGAAGATATAATTTTTCTCCAATTAAATTTTTTATATTAAATTAGATAAAATAGAAATGCATTAGAATTGAATATTTGCATAAACTTAAATAAATAAATAAATACGTGTAGAAAATTATAAAATGTGTGAAAAACTAAACTGAACCTGTTATTATTGTGAAGTCAAATGGCATAAGACCAATCTCACATGTAGGGAGATAAAATGTGTGTGTAGTATCCCACCAACGTCTAATACAAGCTTCGACAACGCCACAATCATATTTTGGATGCGAATGGAGAAAATTCTTAACCACCCTGAATTATTAATTAAATGTTTGACCTCGTAATTCTTTGATAAAAGTAAGATATAAATCATTGGCAGTGTGCCATGTCGATCGAATTGTAAAATAATTGCCAGTTTTCAATTTAGCCACAGAAGGGTTTAAAACGTGGAGTTCGTTGTCAACAACACATTTGTATTCCCCTAGAGAAATCATACAATTTTCTGGTTGAGTTTGGCGTTCAATCGATCTATGTCATGCGCCGCTTTGCCTTGGTGGTTCATTACTATACCCACTTTCATTTAATGCCTTGTAAATTGTTTGGCAAACATTCTCTTGATTGACTTCATTCTACAAAATAAAATTAATATGCACAATATGTAAATATTATAAAATTGAGAGATAGAGTGGCATTAAAATAAATAAAATACAATAGCATAATTTATACCTTGAAAAATAATATTGGCAGATGATACTGGAATTTGCTTTATGCGTAATGATAGATAGGAAATAGATATCGGTGGTTTGTTAATCTCTGTATATATGATGAATGTAATGCAATGGCTAGATATGTGTGTGTGTGTATGTGATAAATAATGCTCTCTAAGTGGTAGCAAGACAATTGATAAAATGCTTCACGTGAAGATGAGTTAATTAATAAAAGTGGGAGACAAAGGTGGAAGAGTTGCACTTGAGTCTTCGATTATAGTGGAAGTGGAAAAGTGAAAGCTGAATATCACCTTTGGAGAGTCACGGGTGGAAGAGGGGAAAAAAATTGATGCATGGCACAACACATGATGTGTCGTGGGAGGCATTACTTTCTAACGACACATCATGTGTCATGTAGGGGAAAAATGGCTGCCACGACACATTATGTGTCATGCAAGCCAAATTTAGCTTTCTTGCTCGGTAGTCCTTCCTTGATCCATAAGTTAAAAAAACATTTTAACAATACATTATACCACTATGCATTGGAGGTGGTCTTATATATAGTGTGCTAGACTTTAAAAAAACTTTTGTCTTTTAATTAAATAATGAACTTTCCTTTTTAAGGGGTAAATGATTAAATCTTTTGATGAAATTTAATGATAATGATCTCTATATTGAATATATATTAACTCCACTAAATTTCATAAAAAAAATTCAATGAATAAGTGGGTAAATTAAAAATTGCTATATATGCGTGCATTTCGACTGTTGAAATTTTAGATTTTTAGATCCCCACTTCCAGATTGAATTTTTTGATAAAATTTGGTGGAATTGATATACTTATCATGGAGATTAGCTCAATCAAATTTTATCAAAAAATTCAATCATTTACTCCCTCAAAAATGAAAATCCATTCTTTAGTTAAAATAATGAAGTCATTTTTAGAATCCAGCTGATTTTATATATGTATATATATCACTTATTTGTATGCTATTAATCGATTAAAAAAAAGAAAATAAAAATAAAATCCCTTAGTTCTACTAATAGAAGTGCTTTAGAAAAACTTTTACGTATTTTATTAAAATCTAAATTGAACATTCTTCTATTATATATACACCAGTATTTAACCCACGCGATGCATGGATGTTTTAAAATATTTATATCATCGTTTTCCTAAATAATAGATACAATTAATAAAATATATATAATTTTCAAGAAAAATATACCTCTTATAATTGTTTGAGGATGAAGGAAATATTTGTCACGAAGTACTGCCAAATTTCTCTCACTCATGATCCAATACACACATACAATCATATTCAACAGTACATGCATTATTATACCGTATTACAAAATAATAAAGAAATCTGAAGGTGTTTGGTTAGGGTTCAGAGGCAAACAAATGCAAATCGGCAAGGAAAAGATGGATTAAGGAACAAAAACACAAGATTTACACATATTATCATTACAATCTCCCAAACTAATTATCTATGTCCATCTAGACAAGAATTGAAAAAAAAAAATCAATTTTAGTATGTTTGATATAAGAAATTTTTTAACTTATGGAATGGCAGCTAACTGTCCCGTTTATTACACAAATGATCATTGAGACTAGCTTTGATTGGATTATGAAATTACGAAACATAATTTTGGAATTGGATGGTCCCCCAAGCAATATTTTTTTGGGTACAGTAAGATCTATATTAAGAGCAAACAAAACAAAAAAGATACATGGGGTATACCCCAAACATTACACCAAGATTCTCTCACTGATTCCCCGACTCCCACATATACATAAAATCCTATAATTTCTTTGCATTCTCTATTTACAAGTTTTAGCCCTCACATAATTTTCTACAACCTAAACTCTCACATTTACAGTCTTATACCTTCTAATAAAAATCCTTAAGTTTCTTTCATTCCACAAACAATGAACAGCCGTTGGAAACGCTATTCTACCAACTCCAGTTTGAAAATTAAAGTCTTTAAATAGCTTCAAAGCCATATCTAGCTCCTCCTGCCATGAACTGCACTAGTAGTTCAGCTCCACTCTGTATTGCACCTCCTTCCACACTTCTTTAGAGAAACTGCAGTTGAAGGAAAGATGATCCTTGTTTTCAACACAAATGCCATAAAAAACACACTCATTTGAACTCAATAAATTCAACCCATCTCATAAGTCTATAACACACTCATTTGAACTCAACAAATTAACCCCGTCTTATAAGTCTATCTCTAGTCTTGAGTCTGTCATGGCAAACCACCCACAAAATAAAACTGCATCTAGGAACAAAATATGTATGCCAAACCAAGGTATGCCAATTTACAACAGGATAGTGCACCCCAATAGCTTCCCACACATCCGTAACTTTGAAACAGTTTGTAACCTTCCATATAGCACATCCTGTCAATTGTTGGGGACATTTTCAAAATCTAGCTCTCACATATTCCATATTGCAATAGATAAGGTTGTCTATTCAATATATAACAAGTGTTTAATTACTATTGCAATGCTAAATGAGGAAAATTATCATTTTTAGTCATATAGCTTATGTTTTTCTCATTAAATAAATCCACTAGTTTTGGAGTCAATGAGACAACAGAAAATACATAACAAAAATACTACCGGTGCACAACCAAATCTAACAACAAATCAAACGCAAGTACATACACTTAAGTTGGTTGGGACAATTGATCAAACACCTTATGTGTATTGTTTATATGCACATGTATACTATATTATTATACACTTAAATAGGTTTAAACTATTCTACTCCAATGCACACTTAAACCCAACAGCAAAAGCAAACACATACATAGCACAGCACTATGAATACATGACATGATGTGTGTATATATATAATGTAAAGAAATAAAGAAGCTAGAATGTCTTACCTTACGTTAAAGTCGTATTGAATTAACAAGAAAGAGATGTAAGAAGACGTTGATGAAGCAAAGAGCGAAAATCGTAGGTTGAATTGAGATATTAGGATGCCTTCAAAGCACATATCCTAATTATATGGATTACCTTTTTTTTTTAAAAGAAAAGGTTTTAAAATTGAAATATTAAGATACTTTTAGCAGCACCACATACAAAAATATCTTGCTCATGCGTTACAAATGATTCCAAATTTGTGGAAATAATACTAATGACTAAGGTAAAGTCCGGTGCAAAAATTGATTTACTTGGAACAAATTATAAAAGCTCTCATATCTAACCCATGTCTCATTCAAATTGTTTAGACATGTTAGTGATAAAGCTTTCCTTAATAATGCACATAACAATTTGATAACAATTATGAGAAACAAAACAATTTGATTACTCAAACCAACTGCTCATGAAATATATTTAAAAATTGTTTAAGGACGTTATAAATATTAAAATTTAATTTCAAAAAATCAGAAATTACTTTAAAAAAGTAATCATTTGCGTGATATAATGAATATATTAATATATATTAAGAAGAAAAACTTTTAAAACTGTAGGCATATATAACAAAATGTGAAAACATACTCCTCGTTATATAATTTCAATGCTAATGTAAATTTTAGAAAATTGGTCACATAATTTTTCAAACAAGAGATTGTGTATATAGAGTTATACACACAATGCACATCACGCACGTTAGAAGACAATTTAAACTATAGGAAATAATTCACTAATTACAAATTTGATGATTATTCGTTAACTACAAATTTGCTAGAAATTAGGTTCAACTAAACTATTCGTAATTAATTATTATTTATTTTTTCATTTTAGGCTAAATTGAATACATATATATTCAAAAACAAAATCTACTAGCCAATTGATGTAAAAGAATAATTAACTTTGAGTGGGATGTCTTAGATGGACTTAATACTACCAATACACCCATATACTTACAATATAACATCATTATGGTCGCAGGAAGAGAGGATTTTAATAGATGAAGGAGTGGCTACAAATCAAATGTTTACACATTAATCACATTAACAAATCAATAAATTCGTTAAAAAAATCAAGAAAATAATTACAAAAACTTGACATTGAACCAAATATAATTCGAAAATAAGAAGATAACCATAATAAAAAGATGCGTCTACAAAGATTCCATACCGCCTTTAAGAGTCAAAGTTGACGTACGTAACCATAACAGAGTGAGCAAACCCTGGCGGCATAGTGGCAGATGCGAGGCTCTTGATCTTGGAGAAGGCATTAAGTGGAAAAATACACACCTTTATCATCAAATAATAGACAAAGACAGTCAAAAGAAAGGCAATCCAATCATATGAAAAATAAATTTTGTATAACTAACGAAAAGAAGCATAACATGTTGAAACAAATTAAGGGTAAACCGATGAATAAACAAAATATACCAATACTATAAATTGGAGGGTACATCATTTTGAAAAAGTATCCTAAATTTTGAATTCACTTGAAACAAAGGACTACGCAACTCCCGTAGTTTCAATATCTTTTATTGCATTAACTGAACTGATATGCATCCTACAAAACCCAACAAAATTAATGAATGAAATTAAATGATCGAAGACATACATACAAATAAAACTATCTAATCACCAACAAAAAACCAAAATCTGTAAATGCTTTTGTTAAAGAAGGAAAACTGTAATAATAATAATAATAATAATAGTAGTAGTAGTAGTAGAAGATTGTAAAAACATAAAAATAAATACATAAATAGAATAATAAAAATTCATCATTCTAAGTGAACAAAGAATAACATTTATGGACCTGATGCTTTGGTTTTTTCATGTTTCGTACTTCTTTTTACTTTCCCCTCTTGAAAAATCTTACTATTTAAATTTATAAATTTCTTGTAGTGGGTTAAAGACCATTACAGAGCATACGTTCGACATTAAGAAGAATAAACAACATTAGATAAACAAATCAAGCACTATAAACAAAATTAAAAGATTAATAACGAAGGAAAAATAATTGGACCAAAGGTCAGAGGGAAAGTGATACGATATTAAAGGAAGAAGAAAGAAGAGTAATGCTAATCTGTATCAAACTCAAAGTCTTACAAATCAAGTTAGAGCACAACAATAAATAATGAATAATGGCAAAAAACGTATTGAGGTCTCACTAAACTATTGAAACGTGATATGGTATAATTTCATAGAGGATATGAAATGGGAAAGGTAAATAGAATACGTATTAAGAGATAATGGAAGAATTAAGAAGTTACATATTAAAGAATAACCAATAGAGGTGTGTTATAGGGTTTTTCAAAAAAATTAATAAATTAGAAAAACTTTATACAACTCATGTAGGGATGGTCAGATCAGTGACCTTCAATTGGTATTATGATGAAATGAGAATTGATTGAAGAAGAAGAAGAAGAAGAAGAAGAAGAATGAGAGAGAATAAATGTCACGTATATTAGGGTTGAGAGGAATAACGTGTTTAAAATTCTAACCGTCGAAACCTGTCATGCGTGTGAGAGGGGAGAGAATGCTGACACGTGATGCCCTGTGGGAGTGGACACGTGACGAATGATGAAGTCCCAAGGGGCCGTTATACTTGTATGTAATGTAATGTAACTAGGTATTGCCCATGCCGGATGGCACGGAGACGTAAAAAAATAAACAATTAAAAATAGTGAAATTGAACAAAAAGTACTAATATTTAAACAGCATACGACCCGAAACATATATTTAGAAAACTGTATGTGCAACCTATTTAACGATTAAGCGCATGGGGGGAAGAGTTTGCCAAAGTCTAACTCAAAATACCAAAAGATATATTGGATTCGACCAAATTGAGGTGATTTTTAATTGAAAAACTTGAATTTGTCCCCGTTTCACCACTTCATTAAAGTCGTGTTGAGTTAATTTATCATCACTAATTATTCACTAATATATAAAAAATATATATCTTTGTACCATTTTTTAATGTCATTGTAAAAAATTAAACATTTTCAGAAAAGGAAGGGGTGGGTCATTTGCCATATGTATTCATTCACCATATATATAACATTACATATTTTCAAATTTTAATTGTAAATATACGGTATCATTGATAGTAACATTGGTTTACAAAAGTAATATATATATATATATTTAAATAAAATAAAATAAACTATTTAAGTTTGTAAAAGATTAAATAAAAACATATATCTTTTTATATTTTTAAACTAAAAGAAGAATTAAGTTGGAACATTAAATAAGTAATATATATATTTTTTATATTTTTAAACTAAAACTCATATATATTTAACATTAATTTTGAACTCAAAATAAATAAAATGCCCTTACAGTTGGATTTTTAAAATTTTTTTTATAACATCTATGTGTAAAGTTAAATTCCATCTTATTATAAAGTTTTCTATTTCTTTATTATTATTAATCTAAATATGAAAAGGTTTTTTTCAATTTTTTTTTTCATCATGTTAACATTAAAACCCATATATAATTTAACATTTATTTTGAACCCAAATTAGATTTTTTGAAACCAAATTTCAAATTTTTGAACCCAAAACTATATTAGAATAAAAAAAAAATTAAAACACACATACTCACGGGTGGATTTTTCCTAGTTTTTTTTTTTTAACCCAAATTTGATAAGTTTTTATTTAGTTTCAAATTTCAGATTCCAAGTTTTTATTTACACTATTCACTGCATCTTAATTTTCTACATCTATATTTAATTTAACATTAAACCCAAGTTTTCAAAAAAAAATTATAACATTTATATGTGAAGTCAAATTTATAACACTTATGGTTAGTTTTTTTTTTAAGTTTTTCAAATTTTTTTCCTCATATTAACATTAACATTCAAAATATTACATATGTACTCACAGTTGGATTTTTTTTGGATTTTTTCATTTTTTTTAACCCAAATTTCATACTTTTGAACCCAAACTCTCCAAAACTATTATTATAATAAAAAATTAAAACATACATACATGAAGAGAGAGAGAGAGAGAGAGAGAGAGTATTGAAGAAGAAATATTTAAAACATATATAAATAGTAGCCCAAAACTATATTAGAATAAAAATTGGTGAACAATATTAATTAAAGAAGAATAAAACTCACATACATACATGGAAAAAAATATATATGAAATAACATACATACATACATTCTTCAAGAAACGAAACAAAAGAGTATATTTTTCAAAAGAGTAAACAATAAAAAAAAAGTAGAAGATGGAAAGTCTTAATGAAAGAGAGTATTTTTTTTGTGAGGGAGAGAGAGAGAGTATTTATAAAAAAATTGTGAGAGGGAAAAAGTTAGAAATTTTGAATTTTGAAATTCAAATTGTATTTTTTTATCATTAAATTAAGGTGGAGAAAAATAAAGTAAAAAAATTTGATTTGATATCCTAAAAACACATCTAAGGGTTCATATTTTTTTTTTGTGATTTGTAAATAAATTTAGACCATTGATTAAATAAAGAAAAAGTGTGTCTTATAATATAGATATTTAAATAAAATAAAATAAACTATTTAAGTTTGTAAAAGATTAAATAAAAACATATATATTTTTATATTTTTAAACTAAAAGAAGAATTAAGTTGGAACATTAAATAAGTAATATAGATATTTTATATTTTTAAACTAAAACTCATATATATTTAACATTAATTTTGAACACAAATTAAATAAAATGCACTTACAGACTTACAGTTGATTTTTAATTTTTTTTTTTTATAATATCTATGTGTAAAGTCAAATTCCATCTTATTATAAAGTTTTTTATTTCTTTATTATTATTAATCTAAATATGAAAAGGGTTTTTTTCGGTTTTTTATTTCTTTTTTTATCATGTTAACATTGAAACCCATATATAATTTATCATTCATTTTGAACCCAAATTTCAGATTTTTGAACCCAAAACTATATTAGAATAAAAAAAATTAAAACACACATACTCACAGGTGGATTTTTTCTATTTTTTTTAACCCAAATTTGATAAGTTTTTATTTAGTTTCAAATTTCAGATTCAAAGTTTTTATTTACACTATCCACTGCATCTTAATTTTCTACATTTATATTTAATTTAACATTAAACCTAAGTTTTAAAACAAAAATTATAACATTTATATGTGAAGTCAAATTTATAACACTAACGGTTGGTTTTTTTTTTTGAAGTTTTTCAATTTTTTTTCCTCATGTTAACATTAACATTCAAAATATTACATGTGTACTCACGGTTGGATTTTTTTTGGGTTTTTTCAGTTTTTTTTTAACCCAAATTTCATACTTTTGAACCCAAACTCCCCAAAACTATTATTATAATAAAAAATCAAAACATACATACATGAAGAGAGAGAGAGAGAGAAAGTATTGAAAAAGAAATATTTAAAACATATATGAATAGTAGCCCAAAACATACATACCTTCTTTTGTTATGAAGACGAAGAATAAGCTAAGATGAGGAAGTAGCAGGAAAATGAAGAACAACCAGCTTGAGAAATGTAGAATGAACAAGGAGTTTATAAAATGAGGAAAACTTGCAGCTCAAAAAATATAGAATGAACAAGCAGCTTGTAAAATGAGGAAATCTTACAGTGGCTGTGAACTTGTGAAAATTAATATCTTTGACATTTAGGGTTTACTCCACCGACCTTGCATTGGTTGAAGTGCCTGTGAGCTAAGCTTAAAAACGCTACAACATGTGGCATTTTTGGGTTAAAACCGCCACCTCTAATGGCGTTTTTTGTGTGCAATTTGAAGGTAAAAATTGCCACATCATATGGCGTTTTTGCATTAAAACCGGCATCAACTATGACGTTTTTTAGGGGTTAGTAAAATGCAAAAATCGCTATTATAAATGGCATTTTTTATTGTAAAATTACCAGATTTTATAGCGTTTTTTAGTTGCACCCCTTATCCACAAATAAGATCAAAAGTGCCTTATTCTCCTAAATAAGTTTGGAAACTAGCATAGTTGGAAAAAAAACTCGTATATACTATATATCGGGATTTGTAAGTAATTTTTTAATGTTAACATTACAGCATGAGTATTGTATAATATTATCTAAAGATTTTTCATGCTTTTACAAAACTCTATAAGCTTTATATTAGCATATTTCAAAATTCGTTCAAAATAACATAAGACTATATATTGATTAGATAGACTAAAAAATCCGAGTTTAATTTATACAATTAAGATATTCTAATAGCCTATAATATATTGACACTTGTAACTAATTTGATGGTATATATCGACATTTGTAAGTAATTTTTTGATCGTAACGACATGAGTATTGTAAAATATTATTTAAAAATCATATTATGATATGCCTGTCAATGCTTTCCCATCCCTGAAATATCATAAGATATACGTCAATTAAAGATACAATTAATTAAAAGCTAGCTAATAATATAAAATAGTTATAAACTTCATACGTACAGTAAAAGAAGTATCGTTCAGATACAAATAAACTTTAGTAAAAAATGTATATAAGAGACCGTTAGCTAGTTTATACAGTGTGGCACCACAATCGTATCGTCTAAAAACATCTCGCTCTCGACAACTATTTCAACAACTCGTAACTAGTCAAGCGTACTACCAAGTGTGCATTTCGTGGCCTTTTACCCACGCGGCAGCAGAGCCTCCCATTCGTTTCCGTGCACGATTTCTGGTCTTTCACCCAGGGGCAGTCAGTCCCAACTTACGACCCCAACCTTTAGAGACCAAACTTGGGACCTATCATAGACTAGCGTAACCATGTATACATATATCAAATCCACAGACAAACAATTACGCCAAATAACTGATATAATAATTCATATCGAACCAATCAACTAGCCAACCAGAAAATAAGTAATGAAAGGCCATCATCATCTTAAAAGTATACTTAACGCATCCAAAACCGTACAAGTATTGTAATTATAATTTACAAAAGTAAGAAATACCAACAACCCATATGCTTGGATCAAATATATATTTAATATGTATCTTGTATATATATGAAACCCATTTTACCAAATATCATATAGTAATACACGTGTCATACTTTAAACTACATTCGCCTAGTCTGTCAACTAGCCACTCAAATAAGAAATCAGTTTTCAAATTCATAAGTGGGGAAATTCCTTAGTATATAATCAAACTAGCTATAGGCCGAGCATAAGCCATCATTTATAACACTTTAATTTAATAAAACCTTCCCCATGTGGTTTCATCTTATTTCAAAACCAAATAGTAGTAAAGACTTTCCTGGCATAATTACGAATTGGCTAGATTTAACACTTTCTCAAAAACTAATCCATAACTTATATACATAATAATAATAATACCAAAAATAAAAATAATCATAGTCGAATCATACTTTTAATTCTATATATAACTCCCTTTGAAATCTTAATACTTTGTTCACTCATATTGAACTTGTTTTTCTATCTAGTATCGTTATGGATTGGTTAGGGAAGTAGAAAATCTCATAAAATGCACCAGTAGCCCAAGTACAACAATGATACCACAAATATAGGCAATTATGTTCCAAACACACTTTTAAACTCAAGTACAGTATTATACATATGCGTATCATAAGATAGTGTATACTAGCGAACCCGTAATTTGGTCTTTCATACTAATCTTCTCAAAATCAGTGCATAAGTTATAAGTTTATGTGTAATTCGTAGTTTATGATCACAATAGGTGTAAATCAATCAAAGATTCAAGAAAAATTAACCCACAACCCCATGAACATGCATTTGTAAAAAATATATATACAAATTCATCATATATACTTTGAGTTGAATAAGTAATAATAGCGTGGAAATAGATTTAAATAATATTGCTCCCACCTATTGAGGTTTAATCCCTCTAAGAAATTCAGCGAAATCAAGCCGGACCGAGCAGACATCGAGCTTCCCCCAATTTTGGAACCTAGCCATGGAGGTGGTGGTGAGGAAGATGAAGATAACGATGAATATTGCTCGGAGATGGCGGAGAAGGAAGAGCTTAGGTCGTGATCTTAATTCATGCACAAAACCCCCCAAATTGCCTCTCATTTCTCTCTTTAAGATAGGGGTGGCAAAAAAAAAACCAATCCGCCAGGTTATCGAACCGATCCGAACCGTTTGGAGCGGTTTCGGGGCGGTTTTTTTAGACGAGTTCAGTTTTGGGTTTTTAAAAAAAACCAATGCAGGTTCGGTTTCGGTTTTGATTTTTTCCTCCTAAAAACCGTCCCGAACCGCCCCGAATATATATATATATAATATAAAAATATTATTTTATATAAAAAATATATATACTTATATTAAAAACCTAACCCTAAAATAAAATGATATTCCCTCTCTCTCTCTAAGCCGCCGCTCCCTCGCTCACACTCCTTTCCGGTCTCCCCCCCACAGGCCACATCGGTCATCTCTCTCTCTCTCTCTCTCTCTCTCTCTCTCTTCTAAGACTAACCCAATAACCCACCACGCACCAGATTCCCTCCATCACGGCATCACTCCATCACCGCCCTCTTCCCCTCAGCTTCCTCCTCCTCCGTTTGACTGCTAATTGAGGTAAGAAGGTCTCGTGACCACTGACCATCTCGAAGCTTCAAATTAAGAGGCTATTAAGATTTAATTTTTTCTTTTATTTAACTATAATCCCCTTTTCTTTTCACTAAACTTTATCCAATTCCAATTTCTAACTACTAAGTGACATTAATTTTTCAATGTATATTTTGTTTGCGTATCATTATTATTTGATCGATTGTCCTGTTAATTTTGACAAACACACTCAATATATCCGCTCCTATATTACTATTAATTTTCTATTTTTTCCGCTCCTGTACTTCCGCTCCTTTTATTATCCCTCTATTACTGTTAATTTTCTAGTTTCTCTTCCTTTTTTTATTGGTAGATAAAACCAAATTAAAATGCAATTTCTTGGAAATTTCATAGCCTATGAAATGTACTTATTCACATTCTTTTTTTATTATTATTAACATATTGATTTGAACTTTATCTAATTCTAATTAATAGTCTAACTCAATTACTATTTCTCAATTATTAAAAATCTTGGTTGAGTGATCGCTGTTAATTTGGGCAAATCCAAGTTTAATCCTTACTGACCCAATTTATAATACTAAAGGTATTTATATCATAACAGTCAATATCGAATGCTACATTGCTACTTTTGTTTGAAATTGTTGTTGTCTAATTTTTTTTAAAAATAATGGTTATTCGGATATGGGCGGGTCAACCAACCCGTATTTCGTATATTTGGGGCAGGGCGGTTTAGATTCGGTTAACCGTAAATTAATTTGAGGCGGTTTCAGTTTCAAAAAAAAATCGTGACGATTTCGGTGCAGGATAAAATAATTCGGTTCGGTTTCGGATTTAGGCAAAACTGCCCCGTTGCCATTCCTACTCTAAGAGCTCTCAGATGTTGGTGGATACAAATGAGAAGAAAATGGAGATGGACGAGTATATAAACTGCTTTCTAAGTTTTTTGGGTACTGTTCACGTAAGGGACTTGCAGTACTGAACTTTGAACGTCCATAACTTCTCGCTCAGAAGTCTGATTGAGGTGATCTTTATGTCCACGAAAAGCTTATTCGAAGATCTACAACTTCTTAAAAGGAAGTTTTTCCAAATTCCCGATGGATTAATCCCAAAAATGCATCGAAGTCAGCGCATTAATGTTACCGAATGAACAACTATTAGCGATTGACTTAGTTCGTGCTCAATTTTGACTAAGTAGGAGCCTGAATTTGCTTTCGGCCAAAACGCAAAAGTTGTAGATTGCCTAAAAATCTAAACCCCTTTATGATCGAAAACTCAATCTGATTAGGAACAAAGAAGTTACGCTTCCTCCAAGTTATCCAAAATTATGAAGTCGAGTAAATTGAAAACTTGCGATTTACATCCCGATTTCAACTCGAACCACCCGAAATGACTTACAGCTATTCTAATGTGCTTAAATATATCAATGTAACTCGTTGAAAGTCTTTGAGCCATTCAGATCCTTTTGAAGTAAAATATGGCTATCCGAAGTCCACTTCTGCCTTACGCGCGACTTGTATCATTATTTCCGAGAAATAGAGATGCGGGGCGTTACATTAGTAAGATTCTTAAATTGCCCTTATTAAATATATAGGTGTAAATACATTAAATTACCTAATCATGCTACAAACTTCAAAATTTATTGACCACAAATTCAAATTTAGAATTAAAAAATTCTAATATTATGGATTAAATTATTTGTTTTAAAAAAGGTCCACAAACCTAATCTCAACAAAATTTAAACATTTTAATGGTGGACCAATATCAAACTTCATGATGTAATGCTCTGATATATATATATATATATATATGTGTGTGTGTGTGTGTGTGTGTGAATTCGAGATAAAGCGTTAATAAATATCAGACATATTGACTGTAGCTTAATAGGATTTAAAATAAAAGAAGAAAATTGAATACAAAGCAAACAAAAAAAAAGAGTTGAGATTACCAACATTATACTGTATAAAACAGTGAATTAATAAGGATGAATTTATGAAAAACAAAAAAAAAAGAATTTGCCAACGAGTATATACATATATATAGGAAATGGTCAATGCAAATATGAAAACTATATGAATTTTAAAAGAAATATAGGAATATGTTAAAAGGATCTGTTGACCTAAGGTCTTAATCTTATTTTGATAATAACAATAAATCAATCTTGGAAAATTTAAGAAAAACATGATAATAATCACTCTTTCACTATTCGTTCATTGGACAAGACAAGAAAGATCAAATCTCTCAATGCAAATCATGAAGTACAAAGGATTAAAAGACCATATGAAAAGCTTATAGGAAAAAATTTCAAGTGAAGATCAATTTGGAGAAACAAATCAAAGCATTCGAAGATTCATCAATTTAGTAATTGAGTGAGTGCTTAAGATTTATGTAAAGTTACTTTATTGATCAAATCCTTATAACTCAAACATATTTATGCATCTTTTAAAGATTGATTCAAATAAGCTTGAAATTAAATTTCTTTGAAAAACATCATTTTACAAAGATCGAGTTTCAAAATAAATTTATATTAATTTTAAATGATCATATTTTAAGCTCTCATAAATATAGGTTTCTTAGAAACATATATTAGAGGTTCACAAATCATTAGAATTTTATTTGGAACTAAATTGCTAAATTGCAAAAATGTTTTTATTTTACATTTAAAATTCGCCTAGTTTTTGCACAGCTTTGATCTAACGGTCTGATGAAGGCCTTCCCGGACTCTAATCATTTTGAAATTTTTACAGTAGTTAGAAAACATCTCTTTTCACTTTTTACCACAATTTTAGCATGATCCAACAGTCAGATTATGAGATATTATCAAAATAATTTAAATTTCTAGTCAACAAAACTAACTGTTGGAAAGTTTGAAAATATATACCTTTAACCCAAAACCTTTCTTAATCACCCCCAATGGACATATAATTTTGCAAGCTATATATATGAGGTTGAATCATTCTAATACTCTATTATTCATATATTCAAATATACAAAGATTCAAGAAAATATTTTGATCAATTTTTTATCTTTTGAGCTATATATTTTTTATCAAAACTTGATAATTTCTAGTGTAAGCTAATTTTCATATCTTGTAAACACTTGAGAGTTATTATATTGGTGTGTATCACCACAAACAAATCACTCTTCATTTCAAAGAGAGTTTGTCTCTTTGTAGAGTAAGAGAGCATTTATTGTGAGAAATATAGTGGATATAGCTACATTGTGAGTGTTGTGTGCATAAAAACATTTGTATTGAGGTTTGATCTTCACCTGAAGAAGATTGAATAATAAAAATTAACGTGGAACTAACTAAGCGCGAACGTATGGTTTAGGAAACCGAACTGTGAGGATAAAAAATCTTGAGCTTCAAATTTGTTTAATCTTTCTAAACTCAAGCTCTCTTTTTATTGTTATATTATTGCTTGTATTTTAAGATTTCTTATTTTCTTATCTTGGGATTGATTATTTGAAATTGATTATTTCATTGATATTGTTGCTTAGCTAAGTTGCTTTACTTAAACATTTTAAAAACGTTTTAATTCCGCATTAAGTTTTTAAAACCCTATTCACCCCCCTTTAAGGTTGTTTTCCGACCAACATGATCCACTACAGAAAACAACATAATGGAGAAATTTGAATGAAAATAAACAAGATTATACATCGTAAATAGTGCTACGAATCCATATAAATGTGTTATAGCAAATTACAATATATAATAAGTGGCACTTCAGATTAAATTGACAAGAAGACCACCACTAAAACATGATAAATTAACAATAAGGACTATGTTACCTTCATTCGATGACTATACATATCAATTAGCATAACGTAATAAATCTCACCCCGAATCAACCAACATTAATTTAAAACATTTAGTGCGCGCTTTATGCAAGACATTACCCTCTCTTAAATTGCAATGTTGAATCTATTGAAATAATGAGAGTGATGAAATGATGCATAAGAATATGATTGCAGTAATCGATTTGCTTACAACAATAATTTAGATTTGACAAAATTGAAAATCTCTTTATTGATTTGGGTAATACAAAAAGTATTGTATGTTGTATTGGGATTTTGTTTGTGTTGGCCCAATGCAAATGTTTTACATAGAAGATAGTTTAACACCGACCTATTTAGAGAATTTTATTTTTTAAAATTTTAATTATATACCACGTGCATAGTTAAAAATTACACATATAACATATAAATTATGCAACCCAATAAACACTGACAGCACAAAAACATTTCGACCAATTATATAACTTATTAAGCATAATTTCGCACGTCATGTAGGAATCCTAATATATCTGTTGCATAACTAATTATTATATACACACAAATTATTGCAAAGACTAAAATTAATTTAACTTGCCTAGCATTTTAAACAATACTAAATAAAATAATAAAAATAAGTATGGAACATACTATAAAATATCTAAAGTAGAAAAAAAAAAGTATAATATATCTGAATTAAGAAGTATAAAAAATTTATATTTTAAATTATGTCTGCCAGAAAAATGAAAACATGTAACTTAATATATCTTCTATAAAATTGAAAAAAGAAATGTAACTTAATATGTCTAGTAGAACATTGAGAAGATGTAACTTAATATGTAACATCCGTATTTAAATTAATATTAATTATGTTATGTTAAGTCAATATTGTGGGGAAGCTTGTATTTTTTTTAAAAATTCTGTCCATAATTTGTATATAACTGAATTACCTTTCCGTGGATATAAAAATCATCTCAATCAAAGTTCCGAGCGAAAAGTTATGACCAAAGTAAAAACATGGTAGCATGACAGAAATTTTGCCTGCGGACCGGTATAAGGATTTTGGCATACCGTTCCGGCGTTTAAGTTTTGGGGAAATGATACACTGCAGAGCCGTATGGGATTTCTGTATACTAGTCCAGCATTTAAAAATCTGAAAATTTGGTGGCTGCGGACCGATCTCCCATTTTGGCATACCGGTCCACCAGCTGAACATTGCACTTACTTAACTCGATTTAAGTGCACTTTATCCCCTTTTTTCACTCATTTTCGACCAAAAATACCCACACACACACAGAGAAGCTTCTAGAGAGAGAAAGAGGCGAGTTCCTAAGTAGATTTCGCCTATTTTTCATCCTTAATCCGAGATTTAAGCACTAAATCATCCGCAACTCCTTCTCGTTTACTATTCATCGTCTTCGACCTTGGGATTGCAGCGTACGGGATTTAAATCATCATTTTTCTTTTTTCTTTTCGTCTACAAACTCGAGGTAGGGGTTTTCTTACTTTTAAAACATGATAATATGACTTTATTACTTTAAAATTGTGGTGTTTGATTCGTGTTTGGTTGGAAACCAAAACATAAGAAAGTTTATGTTGTTTTGTGATCCATAAAGCTATAAATGCATGATTTAAGGCAAGATATACCATATACACTCGATATAAAGTGTTATCTGGACTGCATGAAATATCTCTAGGTTGTATGGATAATATTTGTTGAAGTAATTGAGTTGTTTGTGAATTAATTACACCAAGGGATATGAAGTGAAGATTATTAGTGTGTACATGGCATAAATTGCTTATTATGCACGTTTGAAAGCACGTTTTGCTTGTTCTACATCAATATTGTGTTAACCGAAGGCTCAAAAATTCTTATGGCAAATTATTGGATGAACTCGTGATTCATAGTTGGATAAGCTATCTCTTGAAAGGCCTATATTATATCATGTTGATTCAGAGAGCTTATGTCGCTCGGGAATTAAAGTTTGTATTGAATATATAGTTCTTGCCAGGATAGGAAAATAAGTAGGGCCTGGTGCCCTTGGATTGAAAATCCCTAAACTCTTAGGAGAGCAACGTTTAGCTGTCTATAAGCCACCGGTGAGGAGTCCAGGAATCTAGGCAATTGACAAGGCACTATGACTTATGTGGATATTTGTATTCTTATGAAACTGGCACGGTTGACCCCATGGTTCTATTACGATGATGGCCGTACGATTCTGAAGACTATGGATCATACTTACAGTTCGGGTTCTCTGTTATACAATAATCGGTTGACACAGGAGGTAATCTACATTAGTACATTTACATACCATGTATTTGATGATAATAATTTATGATTGCATTGTTGAACAATAGTATGATTTGAAAATATGTTAGCAAGCTTATTTTGAATACATCATGTCCTAGATCTTATTCCCTACTGAGAAAATAGCTCACCCTTGTTTTCTTTAAAATGTTACAGGTACTCACGAGTCCTATAAGGACAAAGAGGCGACGGAGTCAGGGACGAAGTAGATGCTTTGATACAACAAGTATTTTTGTGATGTGTAGGTTTTTCCGGGAAGCCACGGCTAGCACGAGGACTTTATATACTATTGGAAGTTCATGTGGTTTGGTTTTATATATATATATGCGTGATGCATGTTTAAATGATTAAATAGGTTTTTGTCCCCCATGCTTAATAACACTTCATATACATGTTGTTGTTGATTTATTTTCTTCTTACACACCTATCTTAGTCCTATTAAGATGAGTTGGTAACGCTCTAGTTCTTAATTACGGGTGTTATCCTGTTAATTAAGGTGGGGGTATTACATAATACGTTTGAAAATAAATTGAAAAAAAAGATGTAACTTAATATTCTTGCCATAAATTTAATTAGAATAATGTAACTCAATATGTCTGATTGTTATTTTAAGAAAATTATGCTTTTGACATATTTGCATCTTCAGTTTCACATTATGTCCGATTAGTTTGAGACATTTACATTCTTTAACTTTTTTGTTTTGAATAATTTTTACATTATCTACTTCTTTGATTTTTTTTATATGTGTTTGAATTTATTTTCATTGATTTAATTTTGAATTTAATAATATATTTATTTTCTTGTATTTATCTTTAAGAATGGTAGAATTGGAATTCAACTTAATTAATTGAAATAATAAAATAATTAATATTTTGTCCTTGATTAAAAAGATTGTCATTTAATACAAAATTTATCCTTTAAACTAAGTCTCTAAAAATGTGATCGTTTATTCTAAGGACAAGCTCATAAATGTCTTTTATAATTATTTTTTTACATTTCTCTTTTTTGAATTAAAGTAGGATTGTGTTATACTGTTATCCGGTTCTTTAGGGATAAAAGACCAAATTAGAATTAACAATTCCTTAACATATCTCATCCGATAATGCACCAAACAATTAATCATATCTCCTCATTTAATCTGGCTAATTAAACACGCACAAATTGTATACGTGTAACACATATATTTATGTATATCATCCACGACGAAAGGATGCTCTGATCTGAGAACCCTAATTTTAGCTCTGATCAGTCTATCAATGCCAAGGTATACTTCCCAGTTTCAATCTTTCCTCTCTTTAAGTTTTTAACCATTTATTAAACACTTACGCACATGTATACGTTCCTAAAACTATTATTTAAGTTGGCAGATGCACGATATGTTATTTTTTAAAATTCTAGTCATGAATTAGAGTGAATTTTTTTTTTTACAAAGTCGTAATGGGTTAGACAAATAAAAATAGCCTTCCCTAATTGAACTCTAATCATGTTATTTAAAATAACATACATGGAGGAAATTAAGTGTTGGCTCGCTTGGACAAGCAAATATTTTTAATGTTGAGGTAAAAGGTCTAAGCGTTTTTACTGACAGTGAAAGTTTATTATATATTTATTATTTAAATGTTTGTTTTACTTATGAGCACAATTTTTACTTTTTTACATAAAAAATTTGCTTCCAATGGGAATTATATCTTCATCCTTAAGTAATCTATATTTATAGTTAACCATGCACAAAGTCATTTTTTATTTTTGTTAAACTTTTAGACCATCTCCATGGGACATCGAGTACTTCATTGTATTTATTTTTAACCAACCAAATTTTCTCAACGTATGCCAAATTTTGCCGGAAAAAGTTTGTCAATCAGTCAAATACTAATCAATAAAAGAAGATGAACTATAAGTTGTATCAATGTAAATAAATTAATTAATATAATAAGAGAAACCATACACTAAATCAATATATATACTAAAAAAAAAGTTGTGATCTTAGTGGTGATAGAGCGATGACGTCAATTTTAATTTCAATTATATGTATAGCAGTTTTTGGTAGCCGAAGAAGATGAATTAAAATAGAGTTTTCATAAAATTTTAGGATAAATTTGTCTTTTTTGAATCAAAGTAAGATTGTGTTATCCGGTTATTTGGAAGATAAAAGACCAAATCCGAATTTTATTAATTAATCAAAAATAAAAATTTATTTTTATATTCGTTTGGTTATCCAATAACTACATTAGATAATATTATTTTATCCGGTTTTAATGAAATAAAAAATAATTAATTTTGAGGGTAATCTTATCTCGCATTGCACTAAATACGAGATAGAATATCCTATACACTATGAAGCACGAATACAAATACAGATACATGTATCGGATACGACACTGCACCGATACGGTGATACGGCAAAATTAGAAAAATACAGGATAAGATACATCTTGGAAACGGATAATAAAAAATAATTATAATATACATATATATATATATATATATATTTAATTATTTGGTTATAAGAATTTTATAAATTTATGAACAATATCATGAATATTCATAAAACTAAAGCAAACGACCGAGCAATTTAATTGTTTAATAACTTAAGGCCTCGTTTGATTCAGGTATTAGGGTCAGTGGGATTAATAATACTAGTATTAATAGTTCTGAACTATTAATCCTGGTATTAATTTAATACCAATACCCTGTTTGATTCATGCAGTATTAATACTGAGTTATCTCATACTGATATTAATAGCATGTTTGATTCTGTAACTCGTATACGAGATTATATTTTAGACTAACAAAATAAAAAAAATTAAATGGAAAAAAATGTTAAAAAAATTTAAAAATAAATTAAAATAATAATAATAATAATAATAATAATAATAATAATAATAATAATAATAATAATAATAATAATAATAATAATAATAATAATAATATAGTAGTAGTAGTAGTAGTAGTAGTGGTGGTGGCAATTTTGAAAATATTATAATAGTAATGGCATTTTTGAAAATATATGGTTCATTTTTCTTAATCCTGGATAAACAATACCATCTCCCCCTGGTATTGAATTATACCACAAAGAGTAGTATTAAGTTAGTACCAGTATTAGTAATCCCAGCACATTTGTGTGAATCAAACAAGGTACTATAAAAAAATGAGTATTAACAATCACATCCCACTTTTTAATACCCGAATCAAATAAGGCCTAAAAGTATATATAATATTCTGACTTAAATAGCAGAAGAAGGATCGAGACCGAACAATGATAATTATATTAAAGGAATTATTTGTTATTTTTAAAGCGGATGCAATAAAATAAAAAAATTACAAAACTTATTCCGCAGTATCCCGCAAGTATTTTCGTCTTATCCCTCCCATATCCTTGCCAATTCCTCCCATATTCGAAATAAAAAAAAATTGTTGGATAGTCGGATACGTATCCTGCAGTATCCGTAGCGTATCTGTGTAGAATATATATGTATTCAATATTGATACTCCGACCCTAATTAAAGTATCCGTAAATGTGTATGTCCGTAGTGTTATATTTACTGCAAATAGTACAACAAAAACTCATGTTGCATGTAGTAGTATTCATATGTGTATTTTTATATAGCATATCATGAATCAAGGTATCTTACAATACGTTACAATACAAGATACGCGATACAAATTTTTGGAAACTCCAATACACGTTTTGACTACCTTGCTTATTGTATGTTTGATATCATACCTCTATATATATTCGACTCATAGAGAGAGCAATAATGATTGCGCTACTAATAGCTTATAAATGTATTTCCAACCAACATTTTTAATGATTTTTTCCTTAAGAGTAGTTTCGACATTGGTTCTTGTACATCTACTGGCCGGCTGCCAATTCCTGGTGGCTTCCATTTTGCCTTCTTGCCCATTTTCCGTTCTCAGGATTTAGTTGTTTAATTGCATTTGTCGTGGCATAGTTCACTCTTATCTCTTGGTTTTGGCTTAGAGCTCTCTTACCCTAGAGTTTCTTAACGAAAAAAGGATACCATCCTTACCACTTGATTTTGGCACGATATATTAAAATAATGATTGAATTGTCGATGAAATATAATTGAGAAATTCGTAGGTTGGCTTGCTTACGGAAAATGGAAGGCACTATTTTTAGAAACAGATAATGGGTGTAATAGGTTTTGTTTTGACCTAAAATGGTTTGATTAATGGGCTTCTACCTCAAAGGAATTCAAGCAGGTCTCACTAGCAATAGCTATTTTGAATTGAAAGACTAGTTCGTTCTAGTTCAAATTATTGAGCTTGATATCATTACAGTAATATATATATTTTTCTTCAGTCGTTCTTGCCCTCCATTCACCACAATCATTATGTCTCTACTGTGTTGCTACTGCTCTTGTTATATAACTACTCGATCTAATGATTTTAACTAAGCCATTATGACAAAAAAAAAATAGCTTTTTGTACCACCTTTTTTTTTTTAATATTGTACGATAGTGTATGAGAACTTTTCATGTTAATGCATTATTAATGAGAAATTATTTGTTGTCATTTTTGTCATTCTTATTGTGAATTACGACGATATTACTGTAGGCACAGATAATCCGCCTCTTATAACTTGAATTCTGGTTTGTGAGTTCAACTATTCTGATTTGTGACAGAGACTCAAATAACTGAGGTGTTAATCTTTTCATGTTAATGCATTATTAATGCGAAATTATTTGTTGCCATTTTTTCATTCTTATTGTGAATTACAACGATATTCTGATTTGTGATTTTATACTTCTAACACATTTTTTGTAATTCATCTCATTTTTCCTACATTTGCTCTTGCAGGTTTTGCATTGCAAATAAACGTATATCAGTTGCTTATAAAAGGTCCTAAAACCTAGTTATCAAACCAAACCAAAAGGCAAGAGCTTCAGAAAGCATATCAATGGAAGTTGAGCAACTGCCGCACCTTCCCCACAAAATCGTGGTTGTAATACTTTCAAGACTACCGGTCAAGTCCCTCTTGAGATTCAAAGGCGTTTGCAAGAAATAGTGTTTTACAATATCTGATTCCTGATTTGTCAAAGGCCACTTACTCAACCAAGTATCCAGGCGAAGAGAGAGAATCATGCTCTCATCAAATCCATATGAACTGGTTAACCCTGTTTACTTTAAGGATTTCGAATCTCCTTACGGTTATCATCCATTAGAGAGGATTGATTTTCCCTTCATGGATTCTGAACCCATTGGTGATATCTACGGTTCTTGCAATGGTCTAGTGCTTATAGTTTATGAAGATAGTAAATTACTCTTGTGGAATCCATTTATGCGAGAATGCAGGGAAATTCCCTACCCTCATTGGATAAAGCACGTTTACAACATATTTCTGTATGGTTTAGGCTATGATTCCACCACTGATGATTATAAGTTGGTGGTACTCATCTTTGTTGATGAGCCTTTCTGTTCTTTTGTGATTTTTGTGTCTCTCTAAAAGCCAATAGGTGGAAAGAAAGAACTGAAATCTGCAAATATGAAGCTGCTCTTCGCCAAACAAGAGCAGCAGCGGCTCTGGTCAATGGTTCTTTCCATTGGATGATGTTGGATTGCGATGTCGTTTGTCACTCTTTTAAAGTTGCCTGTTTCGATTTGGCTGATGAGAAATTGAAGGGTATGGAGCTTCCATCTTCTTTGGAAACCGTTGATAAAGTTAGTCACTTCTTGGGGGTTTTGGTTGGTTGCCTCTGTGCACTTACGGTAGATTGTGCTAGTGTTAGCAGGGTTGTTAATGTGTGGGTGATGAAGGAATATGGCGTGAGGGAATCTTGGACAAACTTGATAAATTTCACCTACTACGAGCCTTATGGTACAATTTCACCCTTCTGTTTTACAAACGGAGGTGATATTGTGGTGGAGATACCGGGGATAAATTATTTTTGGTCAATGGTGAAAGAAAGGCGGTCGGATCGATCCCAGTTAGTACGGTGCATTTCATGCCATTTACGTACACGGAGAGCCTAGTTTCTGTCTATGGCAGCTATGCGAGTTCAAAGAGAGGCACCAAAAGGAAAAGTTGGAATTTATTTGTGTCATTTGTCGATTTCATTATAAGCTTCTTTTCATTATACATATTTATACACACGCACACACAAAAAAAAAAGAGAGAGACCGTTATGCTGATATCCGCACCAATTTATATATCCCTTCAATCCAAATTAGGCTTATGGTATGGAAGAATATCTATGAATGTCTTGTTGGTATTATTACATTACTAAAGTTAAAATAAGATTAATTATGGCTTTGGTTATACATGCATCAAAGAACCTGCCCCAAGAAGTGGCTCCATCAAATGAAGAACGGACTTTGATTGTACATGCAGCATAGAACCTGTCCCAAGAAGTGGATCCACAGGCTTCGGTGCCTGTGGAAGATGAATGTTGACCCTATACTTGGTCTGTTACTCCGGGGATCATTTCTCCCTTGGAAAACATCATGCAAAGCGGCACCCTAGACATGGAAAGCACATTGCACTGTAGAAAGTGCTTTAGCAAACAAAAGCTTAAGTTCCATCTCTTGAGTAGCTTTCTTCGCATGCGAGCGTCCTTGATAAAGAATTACGTTGAGATGGTGCAGGGGTCTTTGACCACCCCTTTGCTAAGCCCTTCTGAAAAAGATTGCAAAGTATGTAAGAAGTCAAAAGTGGCTCAACCTAGGCCTCCACAAGCTTATGAAGACGTCAATTGGATGTTTCTGTTTTTAGCGGGTTTTCTATGTAACGTGAGGTATTTGCACTTGCAGAAGTACATCTACCAGGTGGAGGGACAAGATGTTTTTGCGGTCAACAATAAGAAGTTGTTGGTCAGCAAGGTTTACTTAGCCTGTTGAGGCAACTAGAACAAGTTCCCGGACCATAATCCCCTTTGAACTAGTAGTTTGTTTACCTCAAGTAGTTAAAATGGATCTCTATCATATTTGGTTAAACCAGTTGTTTTCTAAATTGATTGGTGAAAATAGTTAATCTTTGATTGATTGATAATGGCAATGAAATATTTGCTGCTTATCATATTTGGTTTGTTATATGCCTACTAGTTGGTATTTGTAGCACACTATTATTATTGTTGAAATACTTAATTTCAAGAGGTGTTTGGAAATTTGTATATGTTCTTTCACTCTGTGTTGTTTCTCTACCGTTGATGTTCAAACGCATTTATATTTTTCAGAGTTGAGAGTGCCAGTGCGAAAAGCCAAAAAGTAGCATCCTCACACAGCCAGGGTTTCAGTTAATATGGAAAAGTACTTGGATTCGTTGGAAACGTTTTACGTGTAGATATTTTTCATGGAAAACAAGAACTTACGGGGATCCTGTTTTCTAATTTATTGTACAATGAAAAACGAAAAATAAAGTTAAAGCAAAGTTTACTAACAAAATTAATTTGTGAAAATTTAATTCAAACACCATTAGGGGTAAGGGAAATGGGATGTTTGACATTTTTCATAAAAAAAAAGGGGTTCAAGTAAAAGATATAGAAGACTATATATATCGTAATCGTATCTAAAATAGTTGTGTACTCCTAGCAGGAAGAGAACTAAAAATTTGACTAAAAGGGCATCTCCAGCACTAAAGAAGATTTCTACTAATTAAGGGGCGGATAAAATAGATAATACATACACATGCATATATTAATTTTGAAAGAAAAAATTGACACTAGAAAACGTTAAAAATAAAAGGGAAACATTGCCCCCTTAAATGCGCATAGCTCTGCCCCTATTTCAAGTGGGTAGTTTGTAGCGACCCACATCGGCAGCGTAAGAAAGAGATCCTCAGACTTGTATGCTGATTTAAAGAACCTAAATTACCTAGCCATTTTGGGTGAGAACTCAGGTAAATATATGGTATCAAAAGGGACTGTTGATGTGATAATTGTGCACGAAATCGTTGGTATGAGAGTCCATTTTCGGTGAGAACCAGGTGGTTACAGAGCTCTACTTTGTCATTGTGCACACATTAATACACTTTGTTAGTGTGCACTCATTAATACTAAGAGACGCTTTAAAGATGATAAATTAAAAGTGTCACATTTCCAAAGGCAGCACAAAATAACCAAGCACTAAGAAGAAAATTCATCTACTAAGAAATGAAATTTGAGGGAATGGGGTTGTGAAAAAAATTATAACTCGTATATCTATCCATCTTGTGATGACCAATTATCTGTAATAATATAAACAACAAAATATATCAATTCCAAAGATACGAACATATAAGCCATGGAAAGGTATGCATGAACCTCAAGTTCAATAAATTGAGAGGATGTCCCTGATAGTGGTAATGGGTTGGGGTGTCTCTTCACTATACATTGTGATTGTTGGAGTCGAGTAATTTCTCTTCCTCGTTCAATTCTGTCATGGAGAGTTGAATTCCGGGTTTGGAGTTCATTTTGTTCCACTCGTTTTCCACACGGAAGAATACCCACTGGAAGCGCCGGAAAATCTCCAGGCCGGATATTGCGAATACAGTCAGGTAATTGTGGCGAAGATGTGCAGAGAGTTTGTATGTCCATGTGCACCGCAGGATCAGATTGCTTCCTATTACCCAAAAATAAACCTGCAAAATTCCAGTAGAGAAAATACTTACTTTCTTGGCAATTTTCAGTGTTAATAAATGTGAGTTTGTTTGGTCGGGCCAGATTATTTTTCCTTCTCTTCAAGGAAAATGTTGGTTTTTCCAACTATTTTCCATCTTTTGTTGCGTTTGAATAAAAAAAATCCAATGAAACCAGTTCCTGGAAGACGGGTCCTGTAATGTTTCTTCTTCTTAATAAATGATTCCAATACTTCCCCTAAACCCTAAACTTAAAGAAAAAGGTTGGATTCCAGGGAGCAAAGAGGTGACACATTCTTCAAAACATTTTCCAGCCAGAAAATAATCAAATACCTTTAAAAATAAAATAAAAAATACGAAATTTTTGATGTTCTTCGTCAAAAAGTGCAATCAAAACACCCCCGTAGTTGGTTAACGTGATCAAACAATGTCTAAAAATGTTCCAGATAAACTATCCCATATTCCAGGCTGACACGACCCATTCAGTTTTCACTACGGTGTGTACGCAAAAACATTCCACAAAAACTTGGCAAAAGTTGGAATATGTGCACTTCTACACATTTTGGTGAAGTTGATTGCCTAAATTTTCCTACTAATTCAACTTCACCTGATGCAGAGTCTAGGCAAAATTCTTACGGCCCCAATGGCTTTGGGTTCTAGGTCAGGTGGAAAAGCTCTCTAAGCCAACGGTTCAATTCTAGGTGAAAAAGTTATGCAATCAAACTTCACAAGTTAGAAAATATGTCATATTTAGATGGAAAAGGTACATCTTTTCCACCTAGAAAATAAATGTAATAAAACACCCTTCAATGCCTTTTCCATGGAATTCATCTGCCCAAAAAACAGATAACTTGAAATTGAATTGTTTTATACCCTGCCTAATTGCATATTTGGGGCCATACACACCGTAATTGTTCACGGAATGAATTTTGTAGCATAATTACCATTTTTCATGGAATTCAAAAACCAACTCTGCTCAAAGTTTTCAAGGAATTCAATTATTTTCCATGTAAACCCATCAAACACGCCCTACGTCCTAAAACAACATGGCAAAATCAGGTGGCAATAGGGCAGGACTCCACTGAATAACAACTTGGACCTCAAAGGGCCACATGGGGAATCATGATGAAACAAAAAGACAACAATCAGTTGAGGACAATTGGAACATGTAACATAAAAATCTGTAAAACCTTACCCATTTCCTTCCGTAAAAAATGTTCGAGCAGAAGTTCAGTTTGTTGAACTTGAAGATTCGAGTGAAGACACTGGCAAACAAAGAAAAGAGAAAATTTGTTAAATGATGAAAACGAGGTGGCTAAAATTAATCAAGAGTTCACGACTATTAAAAAACTATATGATAATTTAATTTTCACTGATGATGATTTCACATCTATCAAGTAAACTTGGGTCAATATGTCAGCACGCACTAATAATTAATTTACTTTGGAAATGCTTTTTAAAGAATAAAACAAAAAGTGCGACGTGCCAAAACACCAACATGCAGAAATCAAGTTCAAATTATGGCTCCCTATTTTACTTTTGCACTTTCTAATTATGCAACTTCAATGGTGAAGAACAAACATATTACCTATCATGAGATTCGGTTTGTTAATTTCATGAGTATTGTCCTAAATTAATCAGATATATCAAATTTACAATATATTACTATGACTAACAACTAAGTTTATGTCCAGATTCAACTTAGTCACTCTCCCTGACTTCCTTTAGGTTAAGGGTAATTGTCAAAGTACATTGTAATTCTTCACAGGCCTTTTGGGCAATTACTTAATCCAACAGAGGTGGTAAATAAAGAAGAGTGCAGATTTCATAATGACCATTCATATTTATCTGATAACTTAAAATTTAGAAATAAATACAATAAACGTTCTCACATACCTCAAGTCCCAATCTCTAGTGACATCCCAGTAGAATGAGTACAAAGAGTTCAAAACAGCTGAGAGAAGCCACAGAGGCCGATATATATTTGTCCACTTATCAGGGAACACATGATACTTGAGGGCCGAAAGAAAAATCACTGGTACCGCGGTTGAATATTTTAAAGCTGAAACATAAATAACGAAGTTATATAGTAGCACATAGCCATTAGGTTCACAAATCTTTCAGGTATTATAATTTGTTTTTTGTTTTTTTTTTTTTTAATTTCGCCCCTATTATATGTTAAATTAGACTTAACCCACCCCCACCCCCGCCCGTTTCCATTATCATTAGACTTTGCCCCTACATGCGAGGGATCCTCAAAGAATTATGTGAAAACGGGGGTTAAGTCAAAGTATCGTGTAAAAAAAATGTGTAACATAATATTATGAGATTCCCCTACATCCAAAGGGCAAGGTCTAATGATTATAAAAACAGGGGGATAAATCTGGTTTCACATTAAAATAGTGGTCAAAGTCAAAAAAGCCATAAAAATTTCAGAAAATATATTTGAATAGAGATTTTACCATTCAGTAAGGTTGTTTTTTCTCCAGTGTCCTTGTATTGCCGGAGACATTGAAAGAGGCGAAAAATATAAGGTAAAACAAGAACTATCGGGATTGCAACAGCGTGACTGCCACAAACAGAATCCGCTTCAAACCATGCAATGGTGGCAACCTGAAAATGTGTTATTATGAGCTCTATCTTATTGAAACAGAAGCAAGCATTTATAATTCTATGTACAAATATCTCATATATCAGCAGTTGCGTATCCAAAATTGTAAGGGTTAAAAAGTATGTTTCTTTAGGAAATCTAGGGGTGGCTGACTAGAAAGTGGCATCTTAATAATACGTTGATGCAAAATGAGTTAACAAAAAATTATCCAAATTTGGGTTTCTCCATAGTGCAAATTTGGCATATAGTATAATTAAATATTTAGATCTATGGTTAAAACAGTCAAGTGAATGTAACTTGGGAGCTACATTTAATTGAGTTAAATATGTGTTAGGCTATTTTGATCAAGTTATTTTATTTGGAGTATTCTTCTATTCGGTAGTTTCCTCCAAATCCATTTTAAAGTAGTTTGCGTAGTAGTCTTCCGTTGGTTTATCCCCTTCGGGTTTTATTAGTCCAAATTTCCTGTAGGTTGGGCTGCACTTTCTGTTTTGGGTGGGTGTTCAGGAGGGTAGAGAGAGGGGCTGGATTTTAGCACCTGGCGCAGCCAAGGTCAGCCACAAACAGACACATAATATTATAATGTAACATTCCCTCTTAACAGTGGGGTTTAATTAATGAATTAGTGCAAACCTTTTCTCAGACTCCACTTGTCTTCTCTTTGTTTAAGATTTTGTCTGAATAAATTAATTTCTTCGTTCCACTCCATTTTGGGACTATAGTATAATATAAGTGTGCTGAAGATCAGCCACGCATGAATGATCTGCTTTACACACAATTATGATAAAGGATTCATAAAGTACTACAATTGGTTTACACAGAATTATCATGATTCATATACTGACATTAACTACAGAATCTTATGACATGAACATAATCTTAAGACAGAAAGAAATACTAACCTGTTGATGAACCATCCGACAAACAGAACGCTCCAAATCTGAAAATACCTGCAAAAAAGGAAAACATTTACAAGCATTCTACGATAGCTTATGAGGAGTATAATCTTGGATTCATCGACACATTAATGGTAATTTAAAATTCAAATGCAAGCTTAAAAGCTGCTACAAATTTTAAGTTCCTGTGCAAGAAAATTATACATTTATAATAAATAAAGAAGTTACACAGGAGAATCTTGATGCTAATTCCCGCAGCCCTTCCAACTGTGTTACCAAGGACTTCTACTAGGGCATTTATTAATAACTTTACAGAAATACCCAAGACAGAAGAACATACTTTTCATCATTTCAATATTTTACCTAGGAGAAAATGTTTACCCCAAGCCAAACAGCCCTCGAGGCACAAACAACAATAAAATTCAACTGATGGAATATGATATAGCTGCAAAAATCAATCCATCAAATTTCTTGGATTTAGCCGACATCTTTAATAGCATCCAAATGAACAAATTGTATTGGTAAGTGTAAATGTATAATAGGAAAAATGTATCCTACATTCCTACCTTCCTAGAGATTTATAAAACACACCTACCAATAGCTTACAATGAAACCATTTAACCCATAACAAATTAGTCCCAAACGGCCAAACAGATTACTTAAAACTGCCGAATTCCAAAAGGACCACAGATATCCGTCTGAATTCCAAACAGAATACGGTTGTTTGGCTAAAATTTGTATGATAACGAACTTCATCAAAACTATATTTATTCTTCACCTATTTTCAGCACATTGTTTTATCCTAACACTCTCAACCACGCCACATCCTGGGAATAATACCTACACTGAAAGAACTACTTGAAAGAGAAAGAAAGAACCATTGATATTTTAAGTCCTACAGCAATAGACCTCAGCTATAAACAGGGGCAGACCTAGGATTTCAGTCGGGGGGGCTCAAATTATAAATGCTGAATTTTATTCAAGGTACAAAAAAATTTGCTTGTAGTAGGATTTGACCCATAACAAAGAAACAATTTACACCATTGCTTAACCAACAAACCATCTTTCATGCTTGTTAAACTTTTCTCAAATCATCATTTATAATATTACACGTATCGCATGTACAATAAATCTAGAATCATATATAGGTAAAAAAAAAATCCCAAAATCTCAAGGTCCCCCCCACTCTCTTGGCCCCACATGGGTCCTCCCCTGGAAGATCAACCTCCAGAGGACCAATGGGTTCATCAATTATTAATTAATTGATTTAAAAGGTCATAGTTCTTAGACACTGGGCCACTGGGGGAATTTCTTCTGGCTAATTTGACACTGCAGCAACGTTAATGCCAGTTGAAGAAATTGAATACCAGCACTTGAGGTTACTATATCAGCCAAAAGAAATGTTTGACACAGAGGTTAATAAACTGCACAACTTGGATACATACCTTTGACATGGAGGTTAATATATCAGCCAAGAAAAAGTCGGCAAAAGTTATTGCCTGTAACCACCAAATGAACATAAATAAGACAAAATATACAAAAGCATTAACAAACATCAAGTGATTTCGAATCATTAATAAGTATACATGTATATCTCTATACTACATATTAAGCTATTCTGCCCTTTGAAATGACAAAAATGAACGATTATTAATTGTTCTGTAAAAATTTGTTAACATCTGAAATGAGTGGACAAAGGTTTGAAGTCATAGCCATTCACACAAAAAAGGTTAAACTTTTTCACCACTAAGACAACTTAACATTTGTTAATTAGGTTCAAAGCTACTTTTTAATACTGCACACATGTCGAGTGTGTAACAAGTACATATAGTCCGGCCAAGGCCCAGTGAGATCTGTGTCTGTGAAAGTCCAACGTCAAGAGTACGTAGGATCAACAGGCGAAAAGCCCTTTAACGCTAGTCAATATGAGACATTAAAAACAATCATTTATTTGTATTTTTTTTAACTTTACCCACCATTTTATATGCAAAATTAGAATGTGCCCAACGCTTGGGGGGTGTTGGTGTTAAGTCAAAGGATTACATTAAAAAAATTAGACATTCCCCAACCCCCCCCCCCCCCAAAAAAAAAAAACATTCGTGATTCTTTGAGATTCCCCCACATGCAGGGGGCAAAGTCTAATTTCGCATTAAGAACAAGGGCCAAGTCAAAAAAACCATTGTTTTGAAACCATTTATGCCAATGTTTGAGGTAATTCATGGCAAAAGTTGTCGAATAAAAAATATTCCACAGAAGCTTTTATTATTATCTCCTACTAACTGCTACAAAGTTCCATAGTGAATTTACTCATTTAGTGACCCCTCAATTTTGGATAAGGAAAAAATAATAAATTTCATCATTTCTTGAAGTTCTAGGATACACAGCTACAGTATAATAAAATCCCCTAAATACCTACATTGGGAGAATCATCGAAAATTGTTAACTTGCCTGTAAAGGGAACACTATCCGCCAAAGCGTCCTCAACAAAAAGTAACGAGAGGACAAATAAAAAATATCGAAAGGGAATATCAGAAGCATTGCAGCAACAGCATATAAGAGCACCTGCAGGAGAAGTATGTATGAGAACACAAAACAAAGAGATTGATTGGCATGAATGTATCACCCAGAGACATTTGCAAAAATTTAAAATAACATGTACGAGAATGTACAAGAATCATCTGCCAACCATACGAAGGACTCAATTAAAATGCAAATTAAGCAACATATATTGTGTAGAAGGCAATAAGCAACGGTCGTCATGTTCAAGCGATAATGTGTTGCGTGATCTCTCTTCGTGTTTACGTGGCAATTAATCACATGCTTTCGAGGTTGTAATTTCCCTTCATGTTCTTGAAAGATGAAGAAAAATAGGAGAGTTCGGGCAGAAGCTGGAATGTTCGACCCCGTCAGTCCCAAGATCTGATAAGTACATTAATTCATTTTGGATTCTAATATTCTAGGGGAATGTTGAAAAATAAAATGGAAATAAGGGTTTTACTTTATATCACGTATCTAACACTGGATACGGACTCTGGTTGTTTCAAAAAAAATCTCCTCATAACACCTATCATTCTATCAATTTTAAAAAAACAAATTGGCATAAATTTAGAAAATCCTGGTAGAAGAAACTCTAGAGAAAAAAGCATATACAACAAAAGTTGTCCTATAATTTATTTTTATTTTTTTGATAAGAAACAGAAATTTTATTGCCACTAGAAAAAGAACACATCAAAGAAGCAACATTAAAATAAACAGACTAGTGGAAGAGGATTCCACTACACTGACTACAGCCCAGCCTACCAAAAAGGAACACACTACACTCAGGGCTCACTTAGCTAAAAAAAAACTAGCACAGTCAATACTAAACAAAAAATATTCTGAACTATCAAGAACTCTAGACGCCCTGGCCTACAATCCTATAAGAAATAAAATATGCTCCCACAGATCCTCAGCTGAGCTACTTTTCCCGTAAAAAATACGTTTGTTTCTCTCCATCCAAACACCCCAAGCTGCAGCTAGCATAGCAAATCTCCAAATAACTCTAGCTTTGTTATGACCTTTATCAAAGTGCCATTTCAATTCTACAAACTCTGACCACTTCCTGGGAATACCAACCGCCCCGAACACCTCAAACAACCTTGCCTAGATCCTCCTGACAAACCAATAGTGAAGAAGAATATGATAAATGTTTTCATCAAACTGTTTGCACATCATACACCTAGAGGGGGACAAGCACCAACAAGGCCTCCTCTTTTGAATCACATCATATGTGAACTTTCCCCTTAAGAGCAAGGCAAGCCAACACGTTAATTTTGGTGGGAACCCCATGCTTCCAGATGATATTGGACAGTTAGCTGAAACTGACTGAGAAGATTGGGTAAGGACATCAAAAAAGGATTTACATGAAAAAACACCAGATGAATAAGCCACCCAAGATCTTTTATCAAGGTAATTCCGATTCAAAGAAACACCAAAGAACTCGACAATCTCCCTATCATTTAGATTTCTACGAAAAGACAGATCCCTAGAGAAGCTTGGAGACCAAGAGGAAAACATTTGAATAGTCATGTTCTGATTGCAAGATAGGCTGAAAATCCTAGGAAATAGTTCCTTTAAAGGACTATTCCCTACCCATATATCCTCCTAGAAACAAATTTTGTCCCCCACACCCACCGCTAATTTAATGTTTTGCATAAAGTCAATCCACAGTCTATAAATTGACTTCCACGGGGCACGAAGAGTGCCGCTAATCCCGAAGCCTGCATCCCACCCATTAGAATGCAACCCATACTTACTCTCTATGACCACATGCCAAAGGGAATCTCTATAACCACTTCCCGAGCAAAGCCATGTTTCTTTTGATAATGTTTCCCACACCCAACCCCCCATTCAATTTAGACTTCGAAACCTCTTCCCAATTAACTAGGTGATCTCTTTTCCCCTCCCTGTACCCTTCCCAAAAAAAAATATATATCTCATCAATTTTTCCAGTATTCTCCCAAGAACTGATGGTAACAATACCAATTTTCCCCCTCTCAACAAACAGCTTTTATGCCACCCTTCAATCCTTTTTGAAACCCTTTTGATAACGGGGTCCCAAAGCCATACTATTAGGGTTCACACCCAACGGCGGCCCTAAATAGTCAAGAAGCCACTCACCGCTAACACACCCCAAATTTAGCTACATCTCTAGCTAAAGATTATAAATGATGCTTCTCCATATTTATTACAATCCAAGCAATATGACCCATATTCAATCTCAATACAAGTAAGAAAATGGTGTCAACTTCAAAATGAAGGTCCAGAACCTCCACTTCCCTCTACCTATCCTAAAAACCCTCCACCACAAAAGAAGAACCTTTTCCCCTTTACAATTAAACTACTCAAGACATCCACTATCTAGGTAAACAAGAATGGAGAAAGAGGGTACCCTTGCCAAAGGACCTCTAGTTGCCCTAAAGTTATCCCTCGGTTTACCATTAAAAAATAAAGAAAAATTGTGTCTAACACATACATCCCTAAATCCACTTACTCTATCTTTCATAAATTCCCATTTTTCCATTACAAAACGAAGAAAATTATCAAGCATGATTAGCCTTTATAACATCAATCTTCAACACAATTCCTCCTTTGCCTTATACTCCTCAACAACTTCATATGCAATCAAAATATCAAATAAAGATCCAAAACTTGCGTATCCTGGATAACTGACCCTTTTGTTATCGCAATAGTGCCCCCCTAATCACCCTTAATCTAACATATAGAAGCTTGGCTAAAACTTTATACAAACAGGTAACCAAAATTTGTGAGGAATACTTCTTAAGAGTAAAACAGGTATATGGGTCTTCATTGAAACAAGTTTTATAGTCCCATTTCTTTTACTCATTTAATTTTCATCTTAAGCTGCAATCTCTCCTCTTTCAAATTTACATGCTCAAAGTTATTCTTAGCTCGCATCTTTGCCTCCTAAACGTCTTATTAGTCTCTTCACTAGATTCCCCTCCTATCAATCTCCTTCATTTTATCCACAATTGTATCTATATTCTCAAATTGGCAAAATCTTTTCATTCCAGCCCAATAGTTTCAAATCTAGCTCACATCAGACCCAATTTAACTTAGGTTAGCGGGATAATGATATGAGTAGTTTTAACCACCAGTTCCTATCTAATTCCTGAACAAAAATCACTGACATTCTGAATAAATAAAAATCTATTGTTTCAGGAACAAACCAATTCCCCCCTCATTCTAGGCCATGTATATTCCCATTCCCAACCCTATATGTCTCAGCCAGTCCCCTAATGAAGGAATCAAAAATTAATTTCCCCTTTGATTATACCAAAACTGTTAAGAAGGAACATGTACATAGGGATGCATAATTCTTTACCTGTACTATTTATAAGTGTATAAACATAACTATGAGGACATTTTTAAATTGGAAATGATAAGACATTGTTTA
The DNA here is from genome assembly GCA_021464415.1 of Lonicera japonica. NCBI lineage: Eukaryota > Viridiplantae > Streptophyta > Magnoliopsida > Dipsacales > Caprifoliaceae > Lonicera > Lonicera japonica. The sequence goes on from CM038470.1 coordinate 16,638,800, forward strand.
GAAAATAGAAACAAGTTGTACAAGAAACAGTGGACCAGGAGCCCACTACAGGATTGCTGCAAGCCTGAACAAATGAGCAATGCTTAAGAAAAATAAGCCGGGCCAAATAAACCTTTTATCACAACCTAAGGGGTTGCCACAGCGGTAAGGGCAAACTTGGGACTATGTGGGTAGGCGCACGGTCTCAGGTTCAATTCCCTGCTGCGTTAAACCTTTCTTGGGCCACTAAGGGCGTCTCCCGGTCGAGCAACCAGGGCCTCGTGGAATTAGTGGGGGAGGGGCCCCCCGATACCCATGGTTATCAAAAAAATAAACCTTTTATCACAACAAAAATAAGAATAAAGAAGATTGTGTTGGTTTTTACACTATAAGGGTCAAGTTTAAAATAATAAATCTATATTTTGTTCCCTAAGACCCACTTTCCAGCATAAGCAATTGTGAGGCATAGAAACTTGAATGAAGTAACTAAAAAGTATACATTTATACTATATGGAATATACAATGCTTAAGAAAAATAAGCGGAGCCGAATAAACCTTTTATCACAACAAAGATAAGAGAAGATTGTGTTGGTTTTTACACTGTAGGGGTCAAGTTTAAAATAATAACTCTATATTTTGTTCCCTAAGACTCATTTTCCAGCATAAAGAATTGTGAGGCATAGAAACCTGAATAAAGTAACTAAAAAGTATACATTTATACCATATGGAATATGTATAAACCGTACAATCTGCACAAGTCCATTTTGTTTTCCACGATGCAGCATCCAACTTTTATGGGATTTGTAACGTTAATGCATATATACACACAACAGACAAAACCATTCTACAAATTTGATATACTTTCAGTTCTCAATACTATATATAAATATGCACACAATGAAAGAAGAATAAAGTAATTAAATAATGAAACGTCCAAACAATATGTAAGGTAAAGTGGTAAGATAAGCATTATCGCTAATCAGAGAGGAAGCATCTATTACACAGGTTGGAATGCAGCCAGAGAAACTTCTCCATGAGAATAAAGATAAAGATATGAGGTCATGCTAGTTGGGACAATAATTGTCATCCAGGTGGCACACTGCAAAATCAAATAAAACAAGAGTAAGAAATGACAAAATACAATTATCAAATCCAACAGAGAGAGAGATACAGAGCTATGAGGGAATTTATCGAAGTCCTATTTGCAACATATTTTAGTTGAAATTTCACCTTCCATATTTCTCTGTGAGTAAGGTGATTTTGATCGAGGTCAAAAATTTTAGCATAATTGACAGTAGATTGAGCAAAGACCCATAAATTTACTCCCCATAGCCAAACCATCACAGTCTGCCAAATGAAACCAATAGAAATTGCATTAGTAAAAGGAAAAAACCAATTTAAATCCTACATAATTGTCAACAAGAAACTAACCACGAGAAGAAGAGGATTATAATACAAAAAAGCCTCGTATAAAAATAGATCCCGCAGGTCCACACTCATTCTCATGACAGAATCCCATCCAAACTGCAAAACATGCATACACACGTGTGAAGTACCAACGTTTCAAGTTACATCAATGAAATAATCTATAACAGTTTTTCAAAACGATCATATTGCCATCAAACCCAAACAAAATGTAGCTTAGATGGTAGAAGGTGGAATAAAGAATACAGAACTGACCTTGCAACAACTGAAACCCCAGATGAAAAAAAGTAGTACCTGGACATCAACCTTAATTAAACTCTTTTTGAAGATATGCAAAGTTCTAGAAAGATGCAACATCAAATCTAGTGCAAGCGCAAGAGGCTTAGAATTGTATTTCTTAACTCAATCATCAATAAACTTCACAGTTTTGTGTTCCTTTCTCTACCTCTCATACCACTTAAAGTAGCAGAAGCCTAGAGAAAAGAAGAGAAATAAAATTGCTAAGAAATACAGAAATCCTAAGAAAGCAGCACATTTCATCAAAAAGGCAATTGCTAAAGGCTGCCCTCGTCACTAAGGACATGTTCTGTACCAAAATAAAATGGTAGAAGCTTGGTTTGTATGGTAATTCAACGTATAATCAAATGAGGATCTCTAGAGGCACTTTACCTTAGAAACTTATTATAGCACAATGAGAAATAAAATACCATATAAAGCTACCTTAAGTCTCCATAACAAAGTAGGAGACGGCAGTATTGCAGCACTGCTCAATGGTGTTGTTACGGCCTTCATTTCATTCAACTCTACTGAATGCAAGAAAGCTTCTTCAGCGCTATTTCCAAGGTCACTGAAAACTAAGAGGCATTTGACAACTATTAGATGTGCACATTATATATACATGGATGGATGAAGAAAAATGAGGGCAAGTGTCCATTTAATAAAAAAAAAAGGTTGGAAAGCTATTGAAACACTACTTATTTTATGAGAAGTTGGAAAATGAGATGAATGACTGGTGAGATGTTATCCATCTTTTCTTTAATGTTTTCATGGAAAAATCCTCTTACCCACTGCCCAAAGAATTTTATTCCAGGGAAAACCCAAAAAGTGATAGAATATTCACCAATCACTCATCTCTTTTTCCAACTTCTCATGAAACATAGTAGTGTTTTCAATCATTTTCCATTCATCAAACGCACCCTAAAAACTGCATAAACTTCAGAGTCAAAGATCTCCTACCTAGATCAGAAACAACAGGCCTGCTTCCTGACTTCCGTAGATGTGGACTGTTGGCAGGAACAGTCACATGACCTCCAAACATAGATGAGGATAGCAAATTTTTTCAGAAGTTAATAAACCTAGAATAGGAACTTTCAATTAGGGAAAAATGACAACTAAACGTGGATAAAACTTTAGAGGGACACAAAAGACTAAAACAATCTTAAAGCAAATCAACATTAATTAAAACCGTTAATACAGCACGAGCAAATAACTTTCACATTGTCATCAGCTGCAATTACACAATTTTTACAAACTTGTCAAATGCAGATAGAAAAATATTGAACGGGTTAAAATCTAGGGATACAACGGAAAATATGTGTGATAGTTGAGAGTTGAAAATTTGAAATTCAATGTTCACATAGAAACTCAGGGCTGGAGGTGCAAGCTGTCAGTACAACTTACAGTTGCAGAATGACCCAATGCCTACAACATGCGGGGGGTTCCATTGTAATGCCCGGAATTGCAATTGGAATTATATGTCAATTTGAATACAAAATGAGGCAGAACTAAAATTATGTTGTTTGAATTACACAAATGAATTGGAAAAGAAATAAAAAATGCATAATCTCCATTCTGATTTAATGTTCATAGAAGTTTAAATTTATCAGAATACTGTCCTCACATTACTGTGACAGATCCCTTCTTTTCAATTCGGTAAAGAAAATATTTCCCTTCGAAATAAGATGAAATTTGATGAGAGAGGGCATATGACTATTGTGAGAGATAAGATGTAAGAGAAAAGATATATGGTGGTCAGTGGTCACAAAGCACAATCAAGGTGGGAAAAGCTGCAGAAGCGACAGAGACGAGCATAAATGCCAAAACATACTGGTCTCATTAGCAGATGAAGGAAGTAAAAAAGGGTGTGATATCAACCTCATAAGTGATATTGTTGTACATTGAAGCAACTTGAGGAGGGCCGCAAAACTGGGTAGTTTTGATTGCCAACAAGGTCTAAGGCTCTATGAAGATAGTTGGTTTGGCACCAAAAACTTTTGAATAAGAGAGAGAAAAAAAACAAACGGCAACTTTTTTCTTGGACTGTTTTTCTACATATTCAAATCAAGCTGGAAAATACTATGTTAGATTGTTACCCTTTCACAAAAGAACTGAAGAGCTATTATCTATATTTTTTTATTTTTTATTTTTTATCTATATTTATTTAAATGAGTAAATCTTACAAATTTGGGCATAGCCCAGAAAATGGACTGGGAATGAGATCGCAGTTGAGAGTCTTGACAAAATGTTTATTTTATGGGGTTGCGGAGACCCATGTTCAAGTGAACATTTGTTGCCCACATGACCTATCTCTACAAATTAAAACACAAAGACAATGGCGCACACTTATCTATGTATTATGCATGTTAGTTTAAGACCAAGGTTAGATTTGCTTTAAAAAATTAGTCACTACATTTCAGCCTAATTTAACTCCCCCGTCGACCTTAGCATGTCGTTCCATTCATAAGTACACTAGATCAAAAATTAGGGAGCCCATTCTGCACTCCTTAGTACCCCTCCCCCATTACATAGAAGTCCTTAATTTTGTTCAAGAGTAATAGTCAGAGCCCATAACAACGAGTTGCCTAATTTCTAACTCGAAGCTTAACCCTTACCATTGAGTTTCTACCGACCCCAAATCCCAGTGTTTTTTTAACCTACGTTTCAGCCCCGATACCTGATCATAATCATTCCTCAAAACCATATCTTTCCATTTAACCGTTAGGTCAGTGTGCACACTATCCTAACAAATTCTACTGAAAACCAAATTACAATCCCACTTCCACTTCCACAAAAAAGTAACTCTAGATATAGGCACATGCAAATGATCAACGATGAAACTTCAAGAATTTCTACACCAATATTTGTGAGTAAAATACAGCAATGATTCAACAACAATTTCTACTAATAACTCTCTCTCAGAACCTCAATGACCTAACGCGTTGCATTTCTCAATTCCTACACGCAATCCTAAATTTTTCTAATGTCTCGCGCGCAATGACACCTATATTTAAAAATAAAATGCATAAGTATATACGAAATTTAGAATATCCATAAAACAGTCCTATATATATGGATATCATATCATTTAGCCAGACATTATGTAAATTAAACTGACAAGAATGGAAAAATGAACTATTTACTGTTAACGTGCGGCGAAGAGGCAAATCAATGACGAGAACCGGTGGGTGCCTCCTGTTATCGGCGATCGAGGAGTGGGGATCTGTGGCTGGAGTCAAAGATCTGTGATCTGATTTGTGACAAAAGAGGGGATCGGATCTGTAATCTCTTTGTTCTCTCTCTCTTTCCCTTAACTCGTCTCGCTTGCGTAATGCTCAAATAACGGCCAACATCCCCCTCTCCTCTCTCTGTACTCTGTAGCCTCTCTGAGCGCATATTATGCTAATTACTTTAATCCAACAAATAAAAAAAAATCTGAAGAATTGAGGTAAAGTAACGACATAATTATAATCTATACGTATATTAACAATAATATGTATATACGTATTACGCTTGTGAATGTATCTAATTATAATTAATTAAAAAAATGTAATGTCAAACCTCCTAAGACTGCTGAACAAATATATATATATATATATATAACATTTAGTTGGATAAATATTTCGTTAAGCTACAAAGAAGATTTCCTCTTTTTAATAAAATAAATAAATAATTATTAGAAGGAGTAATTGGATTAATTCTTTCATAAGATTTTGTAAATAATATATATATTGTGAGTATATCACCTTCACTAAATTTCATTAAAAAATTCAACTTAAATTTGGGAGGAATGATCATAAAAAAAAAATAACGCCAAAAAATGTACATATATATTAATTTTTCAAAACTCTCACTTTCTAGATTGAATTTTTTTTATATAAATTTTTGTAGAGTTCATCAGATCATTTCTATAAATTTTCATAAAAAAAAAAATTAATCGATTTATCCCTTTAAATCTCTTTTTTTTTATTAAAGTAAAAAAATTCTCCTTTATAACTTAATTAATCCAATAGCAAGAATTTAATAATTAAGACATCTTTAGTTTGGACCCTATTCTCCCCCTTCCTCAAGATCGAGCACCAAGTGCATAATTATTAATGAGTCTAGCATTTTTTATCTATGTAAGATATATGATATTTAATATTGACAACATCAAACATGGAAGCAATCTTATTATATTTTATCATTTTATTATACCCATCAAACACTCTAACAAGTCTAGCATTTTCTTTTTATTGTTTCACTCCGCGCTCTTTATTCAAATTTAATTAAAAAAATGAGTAATCCACTTCGTTCTAACAAAGGTGGTTGCATGTACTCAAGGAAATATTAGTTAAAAATCATCTCAATCTTTTATCAAAATCTGTTTGGTAACCCCAATTATATATTATGAAATTAGAATTGGGATATAGTTTTAAAATTCTATTGTTTGTATCAACTAAAATGTCATGATTTTAGATTTCCAGTATAATTACAAAACTAGTCATTTTAAATGATTGAATCTATAATATAAATCAAATAAATAATATTCACTGATTTGACCGCTATCTATAATTCACCTTTTTTTTTGTAAATTATTATTTTAATAGTGTCAGATGGCACGGGAAATACCTAATTTTATAAAAAGAGTAGAATTTTTCGACTCCAATTCTCATTCAATTCTATTAAAAAAAAAAGGATCCCCTCAATCACCCTCCCATCCCCCTCCCCCCCCCTCCCATCTAACACCCCCCATCCCCCACACCCTGCCACCACCCAAACCCCACACCTAAGCCACCAACACCCACCGGACACACACCAAGCTCAACCTTAACCCTAACTTTGATTTTTCATTTCAAATGAGCTACCAACACGAGATACCCGAACTCGAGACCCACCCCTTCCCACATAAAGTCTTGTATTCTCTTATGTATACACACACACATATATATATATATTATACGTATAATTGTGAATTAATTTATGAATATTATAATTTATGTAATTTCTTACTCATCCAACATTCACATTTATGTACATATATGTACATGGTACCACCATTATCTGTCGAAACTTAAACACTGGACAGCAGTGATTGGCAAGCTCTAACGATCTTTCAACCTATTGTTTCTCTACAATTTCAAATAAATTTTACAAATTAGTCAAACAAGCAAATTTGAAAATAAAATAGAATTCTAAATAAAAACAATCCAAACACAATATTGTAATCGGAATTGTAATTATATAGAATTACAATTCTAACATAGCTCCACAACCATGTACCAAAACGCACCCTCCACCCTCCATTCAAACTATTAGAGATTGTAGGGAGTACGTTCATAGCTTAACCAAGCACAGACATTCGAGCATTTTTACATATCCGCAAGTCGCATTGAAATAAGAGATGTTCATAAGGAAGGTGATTCTAACTATAAATTTTAGGTCCTAAAATACCATGATCGAGCATTGCCTTAAGTATCAGGATTTAATCTTACAGCGGGCTGAATTTTTATTATTATTGTTATCGAATGTGATAACTCACATACAGGGTGATTTTTGTTCATTAATTATTCTTGCTATCATTTTTATTGTACCTACAAAATGTGGTAAATTTGAAAACTTATAAAAGTAGTATATATTAAGTTTATTTGAACGGAGTATCTTGGTTTTACCCTTATTATTAATGTTTATTTGACCTAAATTATTTGGTCAATTAAGGGGTTTAGATTATTTTTGAAGGGCTCGTTGCACAAAATTAAGTTAAATAAGAATATGTGTTACATATAAAAATGAGTTGCAAAATCCTGGAGGACATGAGCCCTCCAATAATTGAATAGTTTCATCTTTGCTTAGGAAGACCATCAAACCGATATTAATCAAATAAAAATAAAAGTAAACAATCCAAATGACCATTAAACTTTCGATCTAATTCACTTTGACTATCAAATTTTAAAATGAATCACTTTGGTCATCCAACTTTAAAGTGAGTATCACTCTGGTCATTTTTTCAAATTTGACTGTTCAATTGAATGGAATAAAATTACGTGCATGGCACATGATTTCATTTAAATGGATGTCAATTATTTTGGTTATAAAATAACCCAAGTTGTATTATTTGTTGAAAATATTCTATGTTTTATATGTTGTGTATGTTTCATTTTTGGCGAGAACTATCAGAAGGAAAGGTCTTTTGTTGCAATATGAAACAAAATGACCTTACACGAAATCATTGTTAGAATATATTATTTAGTATATATATATATTTAGTTTCCTTATGTTATGAGGTTTTCTTTTATGTTTCATTTTCCCATTAGGTATCTCATTGTTTATATTATCCTATAAATAGGACTCTCTTGTATCATTATTATTAAGTTAATAATAAATCTCTTTCTTCTACTCTCAAGATGGTATCAGAGGAAGGTTAATTCTCACCATTAAACCCATAAACCACCACATAATCCTCTCGTCTTGACCATCCTCATCCGTATTTACGCGATTTTCTATTGTCTCGTTCATCCATCATTGATCTCCAAATATCACCAAACTAGACCAATACATTACCCTTCCCCAGAAGATTAATTCTCCGTTCGAATCATCTGAATTGGAGCTTACACGCGCCGTCACGTGCTACCACAATATCTCAATTTTTTGACTATTCAGATCTAAACCTAGTGACCTCCAAACCTTACAAATCTTACATCAACAGAATTGTCCTTCAAAGACGACCACACTGGAAAAAAATCAGCTCAAAAGGAGCCTTCACGCGCTCTCACGCGCCACTTATATCCTCGGCGCTCCGTCTCACGCGCAGTTAAAGTCAGTCGTTAAATCTAACGGCCGTTACCGTTCATTTTGACAGCGTCAACCCAGAAGTTTTTGTAATTTACAGTTTGACCCAGAAGTTTCTATAAATTGCAGTTTGACCCATGAAGTTTATGTTATTTACAGTCTGACCCCATAAGTTTTGTAAATTGCAGTTTGACCCCAGAAGTTTCTGTGATTTTCTTTTTGATCCCAAAAAAAGGGAAAAAAAAGAAAAAGAAAAATAAAAAGGAAGAAGGAGAAGGGGTTTCTGTTTTTTCTTAATCTGCCTCATGTTTACAAATCACGTTTTCCAGAATCATTCTCCTTCGAAGTATACACCTTGTTCAGTATGCGGAACAATTAGGCATTCAAAGAATGGGTGCTATGAAGTAATTGGTTATCCAGGCTGGTGGGATCATTCTCAGAGTCGTCTTTCAAATCAAAGTAATGATAAAAGGTATTCGGGACTGCTTATAACCACTAGGACACCTGGTAAGGCATTTAATTCTACATCTGTTTTGAATAATACATGGATAATTAATTCTGGTGCGATAGATCATATGATATTCGATTCTAAACAAGTCACCCCTCTTAACCCCTCATCAAAAAAATTTATTTTCACAGCTAATGGTGATCAAGTCCCTGTCATTGGGGAAGGATCGGTTCGTTTATTAGATTCCCTTAACTTAAATTATGTGCTCGTAGTCCCCTTACTAAAAAATAACTTATTGTCTGTTGCTCAGATTACCGATGTTTTAAATTGTACTGTTATATTTTGGCCTTCTCATTGTGTCTTTAAGGATATTCAGATAAGGAAGACAATTGGTTATGGTGTTAGGTGAGGAAACTTGTACTACTTGGATTTGGCATTGAAAAGCACAAATCAATTATGTCAAGCCCTGCAAACAGCTGTGACTCAAGAAAAAAAAGTCGAGGATGAGATTTTGCTGTGGCATCGCCGATTAGGTCATGCATCCTTTAGCTATTTAAAGAGGCTATTTCCTAAAACTTTTAAAAATGTTGAACTCTCTACTTTTCGATGCGAAACTTGTGAACTTACAAAGAGCCGTCATACCTCATTTCCACCATCACTTAATAAATGTTCAGTTCCTTTTATGATGATTCGCTCATATGTATGGGGGCCTTCTCCTACTCCGTTTTTAAATGGTGCTTGTTGGTTTGTTACTTTCATTGATGATTGCACAAGAATGACATGGGTCTACCCGATGAAATCTAAAAGTGAAGTAGTTCTTTATTTCAAAGATTCCATAAACAAGTCAGTACACAGTACAAAGCCACAATTCAGGTTCTTCGAAGTGATAATGGAGGTGAATACATGAGTATAGAATTACAGGAGTATTTCAAGCATCATGGAATTATTCATCAAACAACATGCCCTTATACACCTCAGCAAAACGGGGTTACAGAAAGGAAGAACATGCACTTACTAGATGTCGTACGTGCATTACTAATTGGAGCCAATGCTCCAACATCTTATTGGCGGTGAAGCACTTGCCTCCGCTGTCTATCTGATAAATCGTGTTCCATCAGCAGTCCTTGACTTTCAAACACCATTTGCTGTCTTCCACAAAGCTGTATTGGCTTCTCCAGTACCGAATTTGCCCCTAGTATATTTGCCTGCGTTACATTTGTTCATTTGCCAAAAGAACAACGAAACAAATTACAGTCTCGTGCCCTCAAATGTGTTTTTGTGGGTTATTCATCATCTCAAAAAGGATATAAGTGTTATCATCCTCACACTCAAAAAGTATATGTGACAATGGATGTAGTCTTCCATGAAGAAAATATGTTTTTTCATCAGGCTGAACTTCAGGAGGAGAATCATAATGAAGTTCAAGCTTTTGATTTTGTTGGTAGAAATGAGAATAAGATTATTCAACTTGAGGTATCCCCATAGTCAACCTTACAATTACCAAATCCACCAAATTCACCACTAAATTCGCCACCAAATCCACCAAGTTTACCGCTAAATTTGCTACAATCAGGCTCAAGCTCACCAAGTTCACTACTGAATCCGCCCCAGCCCTCAAGCTTGCCATCGCCTAGTATAAATAACCAATTGTCTCCTTCAGACACATCTGAATCTGAATATCAAGTTCTTCCTCCTGATCCTCATGTATCTTATTTTGAACCTCTAAAAAAACAGCTTCTTAATCAAATCAATAGGGGTGTGCCTAAACCAACATATGAACCTGATCTTGCTAGTAAGACCAAATATCACATGAGCAACTATGTGTCTTACGATAAATTGTTTTAATCGAATAAGTCATTTGCAAATTAATTATCCTCTGTATCTATTCCTAACAATATGCAGAAAGCCTTAGGTGATCTAAAATGAAAAGCAACAATGGACGAGGAGATGAAATTCCTAAAGAAGAATGGTACGTGGGATATAGTTGAATTACCAATGGGAAAGAAACGTGTTAGTTGCAAATGGGTATACACGGTGAAACATAGGGCAGACGGCACCATCGAAAGATTTAAAGCAAGATTTGTAGCAAAAGGCTACACTCAAACACATGGGATCGATTATTTCGAAACATTTGCACTAGTGACAAAAATTAACAATGTTCATGTTTTGCTATTTTTAGTGGCAAATCTGGATTGGCCATTGCAACAATTTGATGTAAAGAATGCATTCATACACGGAGACTTAAAAGATGAGGTATACATGGAGTTCCCACCAGGTTACAATGTTCCGGCAGAACACAGAAACAAAGTATGCAAATTGAGAAAGTCTTTGTATGGTTTTAAATAGTCTCCAAGAGCTTGGTTCGGGAGATTCGCCAGATCAATGAGGAAGTTTGGTTATAACCAGAGTAATTCGAATCATACGTTATTCTTGAAGAGGTGCGATGGAAAAATCACAGCACTTATTGTTTATGTTGATTACATGGTTGTCACTAGGGATGACCCACGTGAACAAGAAGCACTGAAGAAATATCTATCTCAATAGTTCGAGATGAAAGATCTTGGCGAGTTAAAATATTTTTTAGGGATTGAGGTGTCCAGATCATCAAAGGGCATATTTCTCTCTCAGAGAAAGTATGCATTAGATCTACTAAGTGAAACTGGAATGGATGCCTGTCAGCCATCAAATACTCCCATGGAAGACGGATTGAAATTAGAAATTGAAGCTGCTCAAGTGCCTGTTGATAAAGTGCGTTACCAGAGATTAGTAGGAAGGTTAATGTACTTAGCACATACTAGGCCCGATATTTCTTATGCATTGAGTATAGTTAGTCAATTCATGCATAATCCTAGAGAGAAGCATATGCAGGCTGTGATGAAAATTCTTAATTATTTAAAGGCAGCTCCTGGAAAAGGGATTTTGTTTACGAAGAACAGTGATTTCTTGAAAGTTGAAGGGTATACTGATGCTGATTGGGCTGGAAATATTGGTGACAGACGGTCCACATCAGGGTATTTCACATTCGTTGGTGGCAATCTCGTCACCTGGCGAAGTAAGAAACAAAATGTTGTTTCTCGTTCGAGCGCCGAAGCAGAATATCGAGGAATGACAGTGGGAGTCCAAGAATTACTGTGGCTGAAGTTGCTATTGACTGATATAAGTTATCCGCCAAGATAACCTATGATGTTACACTGTGATAACAAGGCAGCGTGCGATATTGCTCAAAATCCAGTTTAACATGATAGAACAAAGCATGTGAAAGTGATTGATTCTTCATTAAAGAAAAATTGGAGGAAAACATAATTGCAGTGCCTCATATATTCTCAGAAGATCGGTTAGCTAACGTACTTACTAAGGCTGTTTCCAACAAAGTATTTTTCAGATTAATCAGCAAGTTGGGCATGTTTGATATCTACGCGCCAACTTGAGGATGAGTGTTAAAATATATTATAGAATATATTATTTAGTATATATATATATTTGGTTTCCTTATGTTAGGAGGTTTTCTTTATGTTTCCTTTTCCCATTAGGTATTTCATTGTTTACATTATCCTATAAATAGGACTCTCTTGTATCATTATTATTAAGTTAATAATAAATCTCTTTTTTCTACTCTCAAGAATCATATGCTAGACAAATGCATTAAATTTAACAATCAAATTGGACAAAATTGTCAAAGTGGTATTTACTCCAAAGTTGGATGATTAAAGAATTAGACTGAATAGTCAAAGTGACATTTACTCCAAAGTTGGATGATTATAGTGGTTCGCTTTAAAGTTTGATGGTCAAAGTAGTACTAATTAAATTGAAAGTTTAGTGGCCATTTAAGTTATTTACTCTAAAAATAATTAACCCCTATTTGGTTCAAAAATTCAACTTTATTTCACACTTTCCCAAAATTTCATTTTATTATTTTTCTCATAATTTTTTTAAAACACTAGAACTTTAAATCCAAAGATCGGAATTAAATAAACAAATATATATTTGAAACCTACTCATCGAGATCTATAAAATAAGATTCATTGTGATTATTTTTTAAACTTCCATCCATCTTATTTCACTCACTAATTTCTGAAGGTTCGAAGAAAGAACACGCATAAGAGTATATACCCAACCCACCCTTCTTTTCTTTATAACCTATTCACATTTTCATGAGATTTTTTGAATTGGTAAAAAAAAAATCAACAAAAACCACATTCACTTTTCAACCTACTTTCACACTTCATAAAAACTCTACTAAAAAAATCAACCAAACAGGCCCTCAAGATTTTGAAACAAAATGGGTCCAACCCAATTAATCTATTGAATGAATCAAGTAAAATTGGATTGAAAAATACTTTACTTAACTACGATTCTTACCGGGTACATTACATGAGTTGTATTTTTATTGTATTTTGTGAAACTAAAATCCATGTAATATATACTAGTAAGAATAAATGATAAAAATACTGGATAAGTGTAATACTGTCCAATTGAATTTTGTTGGATTTGATGGATCAACTTTGTTAGTTTCGGTTGAATTTTAAACACTCATGCCCTTAGGCTATATCGCACGTAGTAATTATGATCCATAAATGAGGGGAATAAGCAAGTGCATGCATTCCAACTACATACAGTGATTGTGCAAGATAAATCAACAGCAAAAAAAATTAAAAATGGATATAACATAACAATAATGTAAAATGAAATACGTGTTTTTGTTTATTCAATCAAATAAAAACCAAAAAATAAAACCTTGTTTTCCAGAAATATGGGCATCTATTGACTCGTGAGTCGTGACCGAAGGTATGAATTTTAGGTCGTACACCCGTACCCCATGCAAAAAATTCAAGGCCGAACGCCTCGGTCAAAGGCCGATTGGTAAAACTGGCAAGGAAACTCCCAAGTTCGCACCTTTAATAGGGAACCAACTCCAACCAGCTATAAATGATCATTATAGAATTTATTTATTTATTTAAAAAAAAAAACAATAGTTTCTTAATGCACACAAACATAGGCGTAGAGTTATGTAGGGGTAAGTGGAGACGAACGCCCTCACTTGGTTTTGGAATTTTTTACTATATATGAGATACTTTTTTAACAACAAAAATATATATAAGGACTTATGTGTAAAAACTAATAATTGAAGGTAACCAATGTGCAAAGGCCAAAACTATAGGGACTTATGTTTGTGTAGATTCTTAAATGTACAAAAACATAGGCGAAGCTATGTAAGGGCAAGTGAAGGCGAAAGTCTTCACTTGGTTTTGGAGTTTTTTACTATATATGAGATATCTTTTGAACAACAAAAATATATATATGGACTTATGTGTAAAAACTAATAATTGAGGGTAACCAATGTGTGAAGGCCAAAACTATATATAGGACCTATATGTGAAACTTGAAATTTGGTTTTAGGGTATATAGATTATAAAATAAAAATTTGGTTTCAGGGTATCTTGACTATAAAATAAAAAATTTGGTTTCAGGGTATCTTGACTATAAAATAAATCCGGGTGCAAAACATGGCCCGCGTGGCTGTAGAACAGCTATTTGCACCCCTTCCCTAGCGGCCGCGAGAGAGAACCTTATTTTTCTTAAATACTTATCAAGTTCTTAAAAGATGATCGCTTTTAAACCCATCCATTTTTTCGTAAAGTTCCCATGCGGGATTTATCCATTTTCATTCTATTTAACCATCTCAAGTAGCTTATTTTTTGTGACATTTTTTCATTTAACACATAGCTATTTTGAACAATCAAATATATGATTTCGATGTACTCACGGAGGAGAATAGGAATCTCTAATAACCTTTCACAACTGAGTATAAGGTCCCACTGAAAATTACCCTAAAAAATAGTATTTTATTATTTTTTTCAACATTAGCAAGGTAAATCCTTTCCTGGTTGATTTTTTTTTTATATTAGTTATGATATTATTTATTAATTACTTACATAATATTAATTGTGTTTCTCAATTAATTGTATAATATTATTAATGCTATTATATTTGCATTGTATTATTGTAATTCCTTGTAATTGTTTACATTTGCTATTTGAGTTATATGAAGTATTATTATTAATACTATTATAGTTACGTTCAAATTTTATGACTTTAAATATATTTTTGTGTATTTTGAATTTCCTTCCCTGCCCAAATTCCTGGCTTTACCATTGTACACAAATATAATCCTAATAAGTTTTAAATTACTTATTGTCGGACAATAAATAAACACGCCCCATCATACTCGACGTAAGATATAATTCAATTTTACAAATATAGTGAAAACTCCGAGCTGAAATTAAATACATTCAATCAAACTGGGGTAATGCCCGAATGATTTGGCTCATAATTAGCTCAATTTGCTTATCATTGCACCACATCTTGTAATTTGAAATTAAATACCCTACAAAAGTAATTCATATTTAAGGACATAGCTAAGTTAAAAAAACGGAAGTTGTTATCTACTTATCATGGTTACAGTTCGTTTTCCGAACAATTTTTAACCTTCTTTCTCCTCCCCAAAGTTGAACACGTGATATATTTGTGATCATGTGTACTATTTGTATTAAAAAAAATGAAGAAAAATCAAAGGATGTCCATAATTATATATAACTAGAGCCCATTTTGCCTAAATTTTTTTACTAAAAATTACATATTAGGAATAAAATAAGGAATTTTTTTACTGATCTTTGTCACGAGGTGTCTCCACACGAGTATTGAGATATGACTAATCTTAGCTCTAAAAACTGGGCTATTCATAGCCATAAGTACTTATAGCATAATCGAACTATTACAATGAAAAAATGTTTACCCATTTAAAATACATATTGTCACTCCCGTTACACATAATGGTTCACATAAACAATGGTTTGAACCATTGTGACTAACAATGACGTAATTGCTACTAACAGCCACACTGCTTACTGTTTTAAAAACTTTTTTTTTTCTTTGAAGTTTACTTTTACGGGGATGCACCTTGGGTACACATCTTGTGGTTACTATATTAGGTCAGTTAACTTTGCTTATCACAAGAAAATATACAACTGGCCAATATATGACTATCACTTTAATACGCTCTTATATTAGGCCTTTTCTTATAGTGTCTATAAGGGTGGTTACGATAGTAAAGGGTCAACTCAAAAAAATAAAAATAAAAACACTTCATTGATTTGTCTATCCTACCAAGAGTATGACATGGCAAAGTATTTATTCCAAGAAAGCTCATAGACAATACAAATATGATATATCACTAAAAACCTAGCTCAGATTCACAACTCTCTCTACTCTCTCTTTTTATTATATATATAAATTTGAACTTGTATACATGAAAATAGACTAGAATCATTGTGATATTTTTTAGAGCATCCACAATGGATGTGGTAAAAGTTAGGGCAAATTTATCTTTTAGTTACTAAGTTTCAAAATTTTCTACGGCGAAAATGGTAAAAATTTATACCCATACGAGCGTCCTATACTCGTATGGGTTTTTTCATTTTTTTTAAAAAAAATGCCATACAAAATTTTGTCACTTGTATAGGTTTTAAAAAACAAAAAAATTAAATAAGCATACGAGGGTGGCAACCTCGTATGGGTGGTTTTTATTTGTCAAAAAGTAACACTTTTTTTTTACTACTCAAAAAGTAAAGCTTGAATAAGGAAATTCCCATACGAGTGACCCAGCCTCGTATGGGATATTTTTTATTTTTTTTTCCAAAAAGAAATGATTTATACGAGTGAGCCAGCTTCGTATGGTTTTTTTTTTTATTATGTTGATATGAATGTCCTTTACTTCTATGGGCCATACAAATATGGTTCACTCGTATGACTAAAATTTAAGGAAATGGTAAGTTTACCCGTTCTCTACCCTACCTTCCTAATTTTTATCCGTTTACTTCTTAAGAAGTGCTTATCAATAAGTGCTTATCAATAAAAAAATAATGGCTTATCAATAAAAAATAATTTTTATCCGTTTACTTCCTAATTTTTATCTGTGAAGACGTGACTCGATGGAGATGCTCTTAAGAAGTTCTTATCAATAAAAAAATAATGGCAACTAAACATAAACATTACTTAATGAGTAAATTACCATAATGACTTTTAAACTATTGACCTAGTGTCATTTTGGTCCTTAAACTAAAAAACACTCTACTTTAACCCTTTTTACTTTATCCCTTAAACTATTAGCGGGTGTCATTTTAACCATTTTGTCTAAATTTTATGTTGGGTTGGACAGAAATTTGGGCCATTTTTGTCATTTAAAATTATTTTTTTAGAAAAATAAATTTAAATCCCAACACAATATTAAATACTGAACATTTTATACATAATATAATGCATATATATGTGATTGTGTGCGCGCGCATAACCACCATCTCCATCTCCGCTATTACCATCACCCCCTTCCCTCCCATCCCTACCCAACCGTCCTACCTATCCTATCACTGGCCACCACCACTCATCTTATCTCTCCATTTTATTATGTATTGTGTGTGAATATATATATATATATATATGTATATACACCGAGAATCTTACATTCCTTTAACTCTCTCTTTATGTTTAACCCAAACAAATTTGATTTTAATTTTAATTTTGAATGATTGAAATTAGTTGGGTTTGAAATGATTTTGGGGTATTTTGTAAGTGTGGTTTTGGTATATATGTATAAATACACACATATATATATAGAGAGAGAGGGGGGAAGAAAGAAGTGAAGATGAGAGAGAAGAAGTGGTGGCAATTTGTCGGAGGCAACCGCCAGATGGCCCGTGCCAGTGATTTCTCTATTTAAAATTTATTTTTTTCAATATTAAATACAAGAATTTTATATAGGTTTGAAACTTAATTTTTATTTTGAATTCTAATCGTAGAGAGAGAACTGTGGTATGGCAAAGGGGGTGGGAGTGATGGTGAGGATGGTGGTAGTGGAGGTGGAGGTGGAGGTAGAGATGGTGGTTATGCACGTGTGTGTATATATAATATTGTGTATAAAATATTTAATATTGAGTTGGGATTTAAATTTATTTTCCTAAAATAAAATTAATTAAAATGCCTATTTTCCGTTCAACTTAACATAAAATTTGGATAAAATGACATTGGCTAATAGTTGAGCTAAAGTGAATTGTTTTTTTAATTAAGTCAATAATTTAAAGGCCATTCAAATAGTTTACTCTTAGGATTGGTTTGATAATAACATGTAAAAGAAAAATAAAAATAATTAATTTTTGTGAAAAGTTGAACAGTAAATTGAGATATATTGCGAGACTTTTTTTTACGGAGAAAGTTGAGTAAGAAAAAATTTCTACAAAAAATTATAAAAAGTAAAAAAGACTTGCTCGTAAAATAAATAAAAAATAAAAAACATCTTATTACATACTCTAACTTATTATCCAACTTTTTATTAAATATATATATATTATATTATTATCAAACTTTATTTAATTAAACATAAAATATGTAACGATACAAGCCTTCCCAAAAGAGGCTATTATTTACACCCCTAATTTTGTCACTAACACGACTTTTGTCACAAACACCTCTTCATGTCAATTTTTAGTCACTAACACTCTCCATTCAATTAAAAGTTAATACAAAAATTAATTAAAAATAAAACTACTTAACATTGAAAAAAAGAAGAAGTCATTTACGTCTCCCACTTAATAATAGGTGAGTAGATTCACACACTCACCCCATATCAGGTAAATGTATTCTAAGTGACTCGCCTAATATAAGGCAATGGCGTGTGGAGTGTATTGGAATATTTCTAAATTAGACTTACCTAATAACAGGTGAGTGGATTTACACACACTCACCTCACATCAGGTGAATGTGTTGTATGTGACTCGCCTAATAACACACACTCATCTGACATGGGGTGAGTGTGTCTATATACACTCGTCTTATTTGAGGAGAGTTGTAACTAGATTACTCTACTTATATAAAGCGAGTCAAGCCTGAACATAACTCGTTTTATACTCTGTTCTGGGGATTACATCTTTGTTTCAATTTGAATGCTGTAGAATAATATATGAAAGCTAATATTCACATTAATACACCAATAATAACAGTTATAATACATCTTTAACTTCATTTTGGAGTAGAATTTCACCACCAACTTTTTCTTGAACTTCTTATTTCTCTACCATCTCATGAATACTACTTCTTATTTATCATAATCCAAGTTTTAAACTTCCTACCAATAATGTTTGTGCTTTGATTTGGTTGTAATTTCTTGATTTTGAGAGTTCAAATGATAAAGAAATGAGTATCTTCTCTTTCTATCGTTTAGTTGAAGTAATGTAATATGATTGTAAATGAGGAAAGGGAGAATGAGAGATATTGATTTAATTATTTGGGTTAATATTAGATTAATTTATTAAAAAATAAATAAATAGACAAGTTAATATTTCAATTATTAAATAAATAAATTAAGTAATAGTTAAATGAGAAAATATTTATAATAAAAAAGTAAAGTATTAAAATATATTTTTTATCAAATTATAAATAATAATGTTAATAACAAAATTGAGAAGGTAAATAATAGCCCCCTAAATAATAGCCCCTTACCAAAAGACAGACAATTGGAAACGGCAATGTCGCCCGACTCGAGTCTATCTTCTTCTTGAAGAAGTAACGAATGTGTTAAATATCTTCGTCTGAGAACCCGCGAAGGGGGTCCCATATAGATATATATAGATAGATAGTTACCTGAAAAACGCATTCTGTGATAATCCAAAAAAACTAACCCTTTCTTGTAGAAGAAGGATATACGTATATATATAGAGAGAGACTGTATTGTAGAGAGTGAGAGAGAGAATGGGAAACGCTAATTGTGTGTTCTGTGGATGCATAGGGCAAGCGAGCGTAGGGGTGGTGGAGAAGTGGGGTCGCTTCCTGAAACTGGCCGAACCAGGCTTTCACTTCTTCAATCCTTTCGCCGGCGAATGCATCGCCGGTGTTCTCTCCACCAGGATCAACTCCCTCGATGTCAAAATCGAGACCAAAACCAAGGTCCTATCTCGATCAACCTTACTCCCATTTACCAGATCCTATTTCTCTATCTCTAAAATAATTTGAATGATGCTGATTTGCTTCTCTTTTCTACTAGCAAACTAGGAATTGTCTTGCAACTTTTTAGGTCGTTTTCGGTTAACTACGATAGTTTAGAGGATTCGATTAACGTGATTGATCTAGGGTTTAAATTGTGGTATTTGAGCAATTGATGCACTCGTTGTCTGTAAAATAGTTCTCTCTCTAAGAAAGTTTAAATGATGCTGATTACATTGACCTAATCAAGTTGGACCAAGATCTAAAAGTTTATTGTGATCAATCTAGGGTTTAAATTGTGGCACTTGAATGCAGATTTCTGAAATTTAATTTGGATATCCATATCTCGGTCAAACTAATGTGTGCATTTTATGGTGCCGGTTCGTTTGGTGATCAAAAAGTTATTTTTATGGTCGATAGGTGGAGGGAGTGGCGTATGGGAAGTTAAAAAAAGAAAAGAAAAGGAAGTTTGAACGGTTCCAAGTTAAGAGTCAAAACTAAAGACATACCTTCATGAGACAAGTCATAAGATACATGATTAAAATCAGAGTGAAAAGTCTTCATTAATAAGACATTATATAAGCTATAAGATAGAATTTAGAAGGAGCTTATTTAATGAATTGAATCATTGATACAAGCAGTAGTTTTATATTACGAACTAGTGAGTCTCGATCAATTGTGATCAAATGGAAGCGTGATAGTGAGGATTACTATGTTTTTATTTATTTAGTTTCACCGTCTGGGTGAAGACAAACATCACAAAATTAAAAGCCGAAAATGAGAGTAGGTCCATCTTAGTCATAAAAGAGCAATGGCAAGTATAATCTGAGATAAACTAATAACAAATTTACAGGGATGACATTCCAATTTGTTGAGGGCAAAAATTTGCTTTTGGGAAATTGTTTAATAGCTAATTATAGAATTTTCATTAGTCTAAATCTACAATCAAAAGATTGTGTTTGAAGGATTGAAATTAGAGATTCATTACCGTAAAATGGTTTTTGCATAATAATAATGCTGCTTTGGGCATTTTTGGTTATTTGCAACATCTGACTTAATGAAGTTTTCATTGAGTTAGGGCGGACCTTTGTGGCCGGGAGCCTCACCTCGCAGTTGATAGGTTGTGGTCAACTTCCTCCACCTCTTTTCTTTAAAGAAATTTGGGCCTTCATTGAATGAAAGGAGGTTATCGTAGGAAAAGTTTTGTAATTATATTTGTTTGGTTGCTTACTTTTTGGGAGAGACTATCTATTGCTTTATAAATAGAGCAAGCCAATTTAGTTTTCAACTCCACAACATATGTATTCTGGAGTCTGTACCTTAGTTGTTATTCCATGCTTCATTTATAAAGATTTCTATTGAGGTTTGGATGTCACAAGGTCCTAGATATTGTGTTGTGGGCTTGTGGCTGTAATGAAGAGGAATAGAACTTGGTAGGTTTACATTATGTTACCTGTTTGTAGATGAACCTATTTTAGATTAAGCTTGCACATATCTGTCGCCATCTACTTTGAGAAGCACGTAAAATACTAGTCAGAAGCAAGGTGGCTCCAGTGAGTTTTGTCGCTCCTATCTCAAGCTTAAGATGTTAAAGAAATGCATAGGATTGTCATGCTGGTAATGATAAGCTTGCATATGCCCATGGCATGTGTGCTTGAAAGCTTACTTTGAGGCTAGAAATATTGCTGTTTTTATGAGTGGAATGATAAATGAATAATCATCCTTCAGGACAATGTCTTCGTTCAAATGATTTGCTCAATTCAATACCGTGTAATAAGGGAAAATGCTGATGATGCATTTTATGAGTTGCAAAACCCCAAGGAGCAGATTCAGGCTTACGTCTTTGATGGTAATTCTTGTTGTTCCAGTGTCAATTTGCCGTTTTGTGTGATACATTCTTCTTCATTATTCATTTTACATTCTTCGTAATGTCTCATGTAAATCCTTGTTTTTTTTTTCCTCTGTGAAGTGGTTCGAGCACATGTTCCAAGAATGACTTTGGATGAACTCTTTGAGCAGAAGGGTGATGTTGCTAAAACTGTCTTGGAGGAACTTGAGAAGGTAAGTTGATTTTTTTATTTAATGGTTATGATTGTTAATTGTTTAACCCTTATTCTTTAGTGGAAAGTTGTGGTTTAATCATTTTTTTGGGAGTTTTGTTCGTGTTCGATCGCCTGTCTTACTCAGTGGGGTCATTCTTGTCTATTTTCTCTGCTGTCAATTGGAAGTTTATTCAGAATGCCCAATTCTTATCTCTTTGTTTCGTCAGTCTGCTTTGAATGTTCACTAATTAATTTGATTCCATATTCGGAGTTGCCCTCTGCTGAAGTTTTAACTGATTTTTGGGCTCAGGACTCTTAGCTCATCCAAAAATCTTAAAATTGTAATTTCTACTACAACAAAGAAAATTCAGAACTATATATATACACTGAGGGAGACGAAGGACTTGGCTGTTACATTTTGCACCTAAAATGTGAAAAATGTCACTAATTAATTTCAAAAGAGAGACATAACTGTGGAAATCAAAGAAGGCGGAGTTGAACCCCTGACCTTTTAGGAGGATGGTTGAGGACGTCAAGCACCAAAGTATATTATATTGTGCAACTTTCAGTTGATTTAAATGTGGGTGACGATAAAGGCACCCCTAAAATTTAGCCTCACCATCACATGTACTACCATTTAAACGTGGTGTACAACCACCACAATACATGCATGTGGTGGTGAGACAACTCTTTAGGGTGCCTATATCATCACCCTTTAAATATAACTACCACCCAATTTATTTGCAACGGATTGAGTATTAATGATTGCTAGTAATTTATATGTTACAAGGTTAAAATTATTTGATACTCCCTCTGTCTGAAATTAAGAGTCCATGTTTGTCCTTCACACTTTTTGTTTTTGGTAGACAGAGTAATATAATATAAACATTATCCATGGTTAGGAACAAACATGGTTCACTATTGTGAGATTTGATACATTGATCATGTCATAGAAAGGAAACTGGTCTCTTAAATTTGGCTGAGGGAGGAATATGTTTCTACAAGTTTTATTCGTGTAGAAACTGCTATATTATTTTCATTAAAAAATTACGTCTTGCATGCATATTCAGGTTTTTAAATGAAAAAATTTCTACAAAAATATGCATGCTTGTATTCAAAATAGTTCATAAGAGAACTTTTAATCACATTCTTTGCTGCTAATTTGTGCTCCAGATATTTTTCTTGTGATGTAAGTAGTACAAGACGTCTATGATATAAAGGACCCGCCTATAATTTTATGATCAAATCCTTCATTTTGTCACTCGCAAGCAACAAAATATTTGATATTGAGATATAATAACTTTCTTTCCGTGTATTTAGTCTGAAAGAATTATAAAAGTAGTTGTTTAGTATTAAGCAACAGAATTATTTTTTGATTTAGCGTTCTCTCAAAAGTTCTGTTTTTTGATCGGTCTAGGTATTTGTTTGATCAATTGTATTAAAATTTGATGGGTTGAAATTTCCTATTCAACATGCCTTGAAATGCTCTATAGAAGAGTAAACAGGAGATCAACTTTACTGATTAACATTAATTTGACCTGTACTCTGATTGATTGGAGGATAAGTTTGATCAGTTGAAACAAACATTTGCATGGCTCAAAATGTCAAGA
Organism: Lonicera japonica; assembly: GCA_021464415.1. Classification (NCBI taxonomy): domain Eukaryota; kingdom Viridiplantae; phylum Streptophyta; class Magnoliopsida; order Dipsacales; family Caprifoliaceae; genus Lonicera; species Lonicera japonica. The sequence continues at coordinate 16,662,376 of CM038470.1, forward strand.
TTTATATAAACAGGTTATGTGAAAATGAAGGTTTTTCGAGTTTAAGCCAACAGGCTGACAAAAATAAAATTTAAATGTATTTCATGCGTGCTTTTCAATTCTATTCATTCCATGGCCTGATGTTTCAACAAGGCACTTGTGGTTTATATACCTTATGTGAATTATAAGCTTTTGATTAAATGGATCAGGTGATGGGAGCATATGGATACAACATAGAGCACATACTAATGGTTGACATCATACCTGATTCCTCCGTACGCAAAGCAATGAATGAGATAAATGCAGGTTACGGTCTTCAACTTGTTGCTTGCTTTTACTACTGAAACTGGAGAAAATCTTACACTTCCAAAACTTACTGTCACGTACTACCATTTACACCCCAAATATTGTCTTCCCTCTTGATAGCCAAAAATTTGCATCCCAAATTTTTGTCTTGTATCTTATCATCTCTTGTTCGATGAGTATAAATATGTGTGTATTCACACTGCCCTTTCTAAGAAAATACTTATTGTAACACTGTTGAATTAATTTATTTTTAAGAAGTTTGAAAGTCAAACATGTACTCTTAGTTTGGAATAGGGGAGTGCATTGATTTAAAAATGCGAGACTCAACTTCGGCGCCCCATTCCCCGCCTAACTCAAAAAAAGCAACTTTTTACCCTCATTGTACCTTGTACCCACTAAAGCAACATATCACATGCCCTGTATGTACCCATACCCCTGTACTAGACGGAACTCCATTCCAGCTAACACTGTCCACTCTTCAGACAGATAAGGGTAGTCACTTTATTCTACACTAGAACATGTGGCACAGTTGTTGTGTGTTCGGTATTTTACCTGATAATACTGGAATTGTTTGGGTAAAGGTTTAAAACTACTGTTTTATTCTTCTAAATTGAGGAAGAGTAATTTTGTAACTTCAAGTACATACCAAAAGTGCTCCTCTCACTTAATATATATTAATAGATTACTGATTGGTTCCTAAATTCCTCATAAGCATACGTCTAAGTAATCCCTAAAATCCACAAAATCCACATCTCAATTCCTCTTAATTTGCACACACAGCTCAAAGGCTCCAGCTGGCGAACGTATACAAAGGGGAAGCAGACAAAACTCTCCTAGTGAAAAAAGCCGAAGCAGAAGCCGAGGCCAAGTACCTGGGCGGGGTGGGTGTTGCAAGACAGAGGCAGGCAATAACGGACGGATTGAGAGAGAACATATTGAACTTTTCTCACAAAGTGGAGGGGACGTCATCAAAGGAAGTAATGGACCTCATAATGATAACCCAGTACTTTGACACAATCAAGGACCTGGGCAACTCGTCCAAGAACACCACCGTCTTTCTACCCCATGGCCCAGGCCATGTTAGGGATATTAGTGATCAGATACGCAATGGGATGATGGAGGCAGATAGCGCACGTGTCAATGTTGACTGAGTGCGTCAGTTTTATGTGAATCCTCTCCTGGGAAACAGTTAGTCATCTGGGTACATGTTTTAATGCTCATTTTAAGTTTTTTGGTTTCGTGGATTCATTACGTTTATAAACTTTTTACGTTCTCTTTTTTATACTTCATGAGATACGGATATTATTGTTACGGTATTTGATTTCATACAAGAATATACGTTTCATGTATAGTTTTGATTGGAAATAAATTCGGGGGAAAGAGTAATATGCTTTTACTGTGAACAGAAAGTAGTAGTTTTTGTTATATTAAATGGTTTTTATGAAGAGAATTATCTTTGAAAAGTATGGGACAATTAAAAAAAATGTTCTTATTAGAGAGAGATTTTCACACTAAAGCCAAGGAATAATTTTTTTTGTAAATAAAGGGACTATTTTTTATTTTATTGATAATATAACATGTGTTTTTTTTTTTCATTGTAAAATGACATTCCAACCCTTAAAATAAATTAAAAAATATCAATATGCATTAAAATATGGACTGCAATATGAACCTTGTAGTCCATATTTTATTGCAATATAAACTTTGCAGTGCATATTTTACTTCAATATAAACTTTGTAATTCATTTTTTTGGTGCAAAGTTCATATTGCAATCCATATTTTACTGCAACATAAACTTTGCAGTTCATATTTTTTGTGCAAATTTCATAAAGAGGGGGTAATTTAGGTAATATATAACATATTTTTATTAATTAAATAATATTTAAATTTATTCAAATACTTTCATTTAAAATATAAAACAAAATAAGCATCTTACACTTATTATCAATTAAAAGTAGGCCTTCATTAGATTTTTGGTAAAAATCAATGTGTAATAAGATTTTCTACTTAATTTCTAGGAAAAGTATTTTCCTAAATGTAGAAAGTTATTGGTACAAAGCTCGGAATCGGGTTTCCGCTGACCCCCATAGGTCAACTTGGTGCCTGTTGAGTTTTGTTAATTTGGTACGAGCATAATCCTTTGTGTTTTTTTTTTTTACGAGATAAAAATATTAGTGTTAAGGTATTTAATATAAGAATGTCTTTCGTATAGTTACGTTTTGGAAAGAAATTCAGGGGAAAGAGCAATATACTTCCAATAACTGAACAGAAAGTAGTGTCATAATAGTAAATGATTTTTAAGCAGAAAAATATGTTTGGAAAGTGTTTTCCTGAGACTGCAAAGTTGTTTAGTATGTTACGGCCATGATTTTGATCGAGTTGGGTTTGTTTAGTTACAAAATAATTGACGCTAGAAAAACTTTGACGTCAATTTTTTTTTGTGATACGGATGTTGATAAATTCGCGTGGTTCTTTAGGAAAGGATGATCGAAACTGTGTCGCCCAATGTATTCGCATGCTTAACCACTTGGATTCAAGTCCAGAACTAACTTGACCTCACCTTTTATATGTGGATGCTAAAATATTTTGTAATGAGGACATCTCACTTGTGCCATGAGTTAAAGTATTACTTCCATTCTCTGAAATTAAGTATTGTTTAGACCTTAGAGCTTTTTGTTCAGAGGCGAATGTGGCTTACCATCCACCAAAGAAAAAATTATATTTGCATCTTTTTATATGCTCATTTGTGAACACGATGGTGTAATGGAGTGCCCTCAGGGACGGACACACTGTGTCCCGAGGGGGTATGATCGTACCTCCTGAGAATTTCAGGAAAAATTACTGGAAAAAATATTTATGGAAAAGATGGACTTGTTTGCAATTAAGCTTAATAGTACAGGGGGTGTTATTGTATATACTATGGGTGTAAAGTGGCGGAGGGCGTGTTATTATATATATGATGATTGCAGAGTTGCGGGGGGGGGGGGGGGGGAGGCTTAGATGCAACAAGCGGCAATAGTGCAAGGTGCGTCTTAGTAATTAAAACACTTGAATAAGTAGAAAGTTAAAAACAAAAGCAGCAGCAGTCCCCATCTTCAAAATATCTTTTTTTTCCCTTTTGGCTTTTGCTCCGTTCCACCTTACTCTGTTTCAGTTCTGCTTCCTCCTTTATCACAAAGGTTTTATGGTAAGTAAAATTTTACTTTTAATTCTTTAAATAATTTTATGTATCAAGAATAGAAATTTAGTTATTATTTGTTAATTATGTAGATGGAGTTTGTGTGTTAAGTATAATGTTGCTTTTAATTTTTTAAATAGTTTTATGTATCACGAATATATATACACATGAATATAGACTTGGTTAATTGTGATTATTTATCAATTATGTGGATGGAGCTTGTGTGTTTGTTTCTATCTTCTAGATTAAGAGTCACTATTTTTATTTTTTACATTATTTAGAAGAAGTAAGATTTGAATATTAATTATTGTGAAGTTTTTGGGAATAAAACACACTTAACTCTTAATTTTTTACATTATTTAAAACTCTTAAGTTCGTACCCCCTCAATCAAATTTCTGCGTACGTCCCTGAGTGCCCTAGTAGTTTTTTACGAAATGCTCATTTAGATAGGTGTCCAATGGTTGGTGTAATATTTTGTTTTAGGAAATATTAATTTCAATGTAAGCAATGTTCAATGATACAATTTTGGGATTTTTTGAGTTACCCTTATTATTAATATAAAACTCAAGATATCCCAAATTTTACTAATCTTTTGAGTTACTCCTTATTTTCACTGTTACAGTTGCTTCATTTTGTTGAAAATGTTACAAAACAGGTAACTTAAAGGATTAGTAAAATATAAGGGTATCTTGAGTTTCGTATTAATAAAAGGAGCAACTCAAAAAGTCCCTACAATTTATTTATTAGAGATTTAGTATGTTTATTATGTCTCAAAAAAAAAGAAAGGAACTACTATTTTGAGACATTTCAAAATAAATGGTACAATAAATTTGAAATAAGGGGTTTTGACAAAGTCTAAACGCAGTTTCCTATTTACTAATTAGTGCGGCCGCTCTAAACGCGATCAACCTAAGTATTTAAATAAGAAATTGGTCAGAAGTTTGAACAACTAGTTTTTACTATGGTTATATAAGATAAACAGTATCTATTATCTGCAGAACAAATATCTTTTCTTATTTCTAAGATTTTTTTTTAACTATGATTCTTTTCAAACCTAATTAGAAAACTAGGATTGTTTTCAATTTAATTAGGGAAACGGGGGAACTATAAAACGCTAGTCAAGTTAGCAGTTTTATAAAACAAAAAAAAAATTATAACATTTTTAAAGGTGCACAAATCTAAGTCAATTTAAAAACGCTAGAAGTTCTAGCAATTTTAAAGGTAAAATCACCAAGCTACAAAATGTTTTTATGTTTTTCAAAATTTTGGTAAACATAAAAACGCTAAGGGTATGTTGTTTTGGCATGATTTTGAGATGTGATTTAGACAATTGAGAATTCTTTTGGGATAAATGATGATATTTTAAAATCTTGTGAAGTTTTAAAATCCCATAAATTAGCAGATTTCATAAGAGTATTTTTAAATACACCCACATAATTCTTCTTCTCACCCCACCAAAAGTTAATATTACGTCAATCTTAACCTAAAAAATAACGTAAGATTCTTTCTTCTCACCACAGTTTCTATACTTGAAAAAATTGCCACTAATTTATCTTTTCGCCCATTTAAATTTTTTAAAATTAAAAAGTTCCATTCTTTTCAACAAATAATTCTACAACTCTAGTTCCAAAATATTTTAATAAATGATTTATTTTTATAAAAACTATTTTATTTTTTCAATTCATTAGATACAGCCATATATGAGACATTAATATTACAAACATTGAAATTTTTTTATTAGCTAGTGGAAACAGTCGGGGTAACTATCTTGTGTTAACTAATTAATTTTTACTTTGATCATGTGTATCATTTTAAATAGTTGGTTGCCTAAAAGTCTAAAACTATTGTTGTTGCTATTTTTATTTTTTAAATTTACACTTTACTATCTTTGAAATTGTCACTTATGGGGCTTGACTCTATCTCTAATTAGAAATTTTGTGGACGTGCAATAAAAAAATAAATTTATTATTTGACTTATAAAAAAGAGGTAGTATATCGTTGGTGTGTATAAAAAAGATGGGGTAGGTTAAATGTTTTCAATAAAAAATATTTTTATGGATTTATATAAGATTTTCATGTTTTAGTTTTAACAACGATAAAATTAACATTCCAATAGTACATTCAGTAAACTCACCCACCACTGGGGTGAATTGAAAGTTTTTTTAAAAAATAAGTGGGGTGAGAAGAAAGTATTCTCTTATTGGGGTAAAAAGATGAATTATATAGGTTTATTTAAGAACTCCCTTTCAGAATTCGCTGAAAATGTTGGGATTTTGAGAATCCCGCCTACTTAAAATAACGCTCTGTATTTAGTATTTTCATTTTTTATAGGCTGTTCCTATTTATCAAATATTTGTTTGATTTATTTAAAATTAAACCTTTAATTAGAATACTACAATATAAATATATGATTGTTAATTTGAGATAAAACAATTAATTTGAAATATCACAATAAAACTTTGTAAAATACCATGATTTAAAAATTGCATGATTTATCAATTCTTTGTTCTTTTTAGCTAATGGATTTTACATTCAAAATCTCGAAATTTTAAAACCCTACGTACTTTTGCATGATTGGGTTCAATTCATGGGAGAACTTAAGCAATGATAAAACCTTTTTTTTTTTGAACAAGTAACAATTTAACTTAAAGCAATTATGATTACGAATTTCTAATTACGTTAGACAATCTTATCAAAATTCTTATTATTCAAACAATAGTGTAAGGAGTACCATTAATGATATGTTGGTATAATCATTAAGAATTAAAAATAGAAAAATTATATAAAGTAGTAACATAATTTTTTCCTTTAAAAACCTACATGATCTTAATATAAACAAAACCTAATAAAATTAAGGAATGCAATCTTAAAATTCTTGTATTTTTACTATAATATTTTAAATTAATTTTTTTATCTCAAATTAATAATCAAATATTTATATTTTAGTATTCTAATTAAAGGTTTAATTTTAAATAAATCAAAAAAATATTTGATAAATAAGAAGAGCCTATAAAAGATGAAAATACTAAATATAACATTATTTTAAGTAAGCGGGATTATCAAAATCCCAACATTTTCAGCAGATTTTGAAATTCACTAATCTATGGGAAATATCATGATTTATCCCAAAAAAAAATTGTCTTCAATTGTAATTGTCTAAATCACGTCTCAAAATTAAGCCAAAAGAACATATCCTTAGCGATTTTGGTAAGACGGTAAATATAAAATCGCTACTGCACATTGGTGATTTTACTCGCTAGAGCTTCTAGCATTTTTAAAATTGCCTAGATTTGTGCACCTTTAAAAACATCATATTTTCTTCCATTTTTTACTTAAAAACTGCTAACTTGACTAGCGTTTTTATAGTTCCTCTATTTCCCTCGAAAACTACCCTAGTTTCCTAATTAAGTTTGAAAAAATGCATAGTTAAAAAAAAAATCCAAAAAAAAAACACTTTATTTCTAATGTAGTTATTTAGAGAGTCAAATGAATATATATATTCATTAAAATTTTAGATAATCTCACCTAATTTTAAATTGAATCATATAATGAAATTTTATCTAAGTTTCAAGAAAACATATTATCCATGCTTCACATAAAATTTGTTGTCCTCATGCGACAAATATTTTCTCATATAAGTATTTGCACGCATGCACAATTTCATTTGAACAAAACAGTTGCTCAAACTAGTAATATTTTATTCTCTGCAGTACAAAACGGTAATAAGTACGGGTTATATAACCATGGAGTTTTTTTTTTTTTTTTTTTTTTTTTTTTTTTTTTTTTTATAATTATGCTTTTTTTAAAAACTTATTTAGCAAAATAGGGGACTTTTGAACTTATTTGTTAAAATGGGGTTGTTTTAAAATTGTTAGTTAAAGTCGCATTTTTTGGAGAAAAATCACTAGTTAAGGCAGCGGTTTTTGAGATAAAAAAATCTTTGCGTTAAAAACGCTACTCAAGATTGCGTATTTTCGTCAAAAATCAATACCCAGGGTCGCGATTTTTAGGCTAAATTCGATACCTGTGCTGGTGGTTTTAAGCTGATAAAAATTTTAACTTTAAAATCGCTATTCGTTTTTTCTTTTTTTTTAAATTAAAATCTCTTTTAATTTTCGTGTTTTTTTAATTTAAATATTTTTTACCAGACCCTCGAAATAAAACACTCAGAAACCTGAGCTTCTTTATTCTTTCTACCGTTGCTTCTTTATTCTTCTTCTGCCGCTTCTTCTTCTTCATAGTTTAAAATTTCAAAAAAAAGAAGCTGAGAAGACCCAAACGTATAAATAAGTCCCAAACATACAGACCCACCACATAAAATCGCTGAATTTATATATAAGTCCCAATCACATAAAATCCATGTACGGATATATATAAGTCCCAAACATACAAACATACATACGATGATTCTGTACCTGGTTGGAGGTGGCGGAGTAGAGGAAGAAGGGGACCAGCGGACGGAGGAAGGAGGTGACTGGAGTCTGGAGCCGATGGAGTAGAGGAAGAAAGGGACCGGCGGACGGAGGAAGGAGGAGAACGCTGCAGAGGAGGAAGAAGGAGCGCGGATGGAGGAAGGGGAGAGAGCAAATGGAAGGAAGAGCATGATACTTTGCGGGGTGGTTTGAAAAAAAGGTAAAAACGCTGAAAGAGATGTTGATTTTATGAATAAAATCGAGATCACTAACAACGATTTTATCCATAAAATCAAGACTCACTTTCTCAGTTTTAGTGCGCAAATTTTTTTTGCCCTAAACTGCTACCTTGAGTAGTGTTTTTTCACCAAAATAGCTATACTGAGTAGCGATTTTAAAACAACACTGTTTTCACAAGTTCGTTCAAAACACCCCGCAAAATAAGTTTTAAAAAATGCATAGTTATAAAAAAAAATTCTATAACCATGTGACCAATTCATCGCGCAAGTACATGAATGTCAATATTTTAAGTATGTAATATAAGTACATGATCAATTTGTCGTACAAAGTGGAAGAATGTAAAACAGAAAGTTTTGACCAAAGATAATCAAATTCCATAGCCATTATTCTTAAAAGAAAGTGAAAAAAATATAAAAAATACATATTATCATGAAGATGACAAGTCCCATACAAGAAATCTAAAGAGCAAGTGCATAACATATAATCATGATCTAAAGAGCAAGTGCATAACATATAATCATGAACTGGGATGATGATCATCATACGTTCAAGAAACAAACATGGACGTGGACATTTTTCGTAACTATGAAGCCCTCACTGTCATAAACATTAATTCGGATTAAAAATTTCGTAGATACTGAATTTACATGGTCTAATGAACCACCGCCATGCTTATTCCATTGATAAATAAACTTGCTTGCTTTGCTTAATAGTAAGCTCTTCGAGGCACGTGCGCTCCTCCGCCACTGCTTTGATAATAACCGCTGGTGCTGGCCCCACCATGCCCCTGCAAGCAAATAACAAGACACAATGGATTATAATTGATATAATATTTAACTATTTAAGTGTTAATAAAATTTTTAAATTAAAGTCAATATTTAAGCTGCATTGTAAGTTTTTGAATGATTCAGATAAGTCTTCAAAATGTAGATTTTGGGTGCGAGGGATGATCCAAACAAATTCAAAAGGATTGGAAGAATGTTTCCCGGGGCGCACTTGATTCCCCTTATTTTCAAGCTGGAAAATAACGTATTTATAATCTTTTGGTGGCGAGAAAAAACCATGTGACAGAAAACTAGAGATTGTCTAAAGTAAAAACCCGCTTTTCTCAGAAATATGTGCAATATTTTCCCTGGAATACACTTTTTCCTTTGGGTTGGGGTAACTGAGCTTCAAGCTTCTCGAGGAATTGCATGCATACTCTGAACAACAAGCGCAATTTGTTCCCATGATAAATATTGTGTAACGAAACACCAGCAAATAAGCGAAAAATATCCATTTGCCAAGAATAAAGTGGCCTACCAAACATACCCTTCATTCTTTTGATACATCAAGTTTCACCAAGGGGTCTACGGGGAACTATGAAGCACGGACACTCTCTTGGAGGCCACGTGTCAGACACTCCGACACTTGAATTTAATTATAGTCTATAATACTTGATAATTGATTTAGATGGCTACTACTCCTAGTGTTCCTTCGTTGCAATATCAATTGAGAATGAGGCAACTAAGCCACTTTTTATATTTTCCCTTGTTTTCTATCATTCTATGGAACAATTTAGTGATCATCTTTTTAGTATTTGGGTTATTAATGCAATCTAGTTTCATTTTATTGAATTATTAAATATTTACAATGGTTATTGGATATATAATTAATTAGTTAATTAATTAAATAAGAACATGTCCCCCCCCAAGTGTCGTGTCCTACATTTTGGAAAAAATTGTGTGTCACGTGTCGCCTGTCGAGTCTATGCTTCATAGACAGGGCATGTTCTATTTAATAAATGTATGTGTGTGTGGGAAGGAGGGGAAGAGAGAGTCAGAGACCTCATATCCAGGATAGCTCATGTAGTTCACAACATAAGGTGGAGGAGCTGCGGCTGCTGGAGAAAAAAACAGATAATAGAAGTCAATCTTTTTTTTAAACAATACCACTACTAATTTACACAATTAAACTTATAAACTACCATATTCAAATACAAAATAAACCCATCTTATAACTGTGCACTGAAATTAGCATCGTGTTCTTCAAAAACATGAAACATAAAATACATCTGAAAAGTTAAAAAAATACAATTTCTGAGGAGTAATAGGGTAGTAAAGGCACCTTCCCAAATGATTAAACATGAACCTAGATGTACACCAAAGTTTGTTTCATAGACTGCATGTTTATCTTCGATTTTCTTATTTACTTTTGGGTAACTGGGGTATCAGGGACTCTTGGGGCAAGTGAGCAACTAACTAATATCCAAGGGTGTATGTTTATATGCAATCCGCAGGTGCTCCCAACTCCCAAGTGGGTTCAAACTCTCTACCTTCAGGTTGTTAGGCTAGGGATGGCAACAGGTCAGATTTGGCCAAATCCAAACCCAGCCCTTCTCAAAGTATGGCTGACCCAGGTTTTAGAACCCATGCCCGCCTAGTGAGGTAAGAGCCCATGCTGCTAGGTCTCAAGCAGGTTCAAACCCTTGGAGTAAATCGAATAAGATATCACTGATGGTCCACTAAAGAGCTCAACGTTTGTGTAGAACCCATACCAACTCCAAAGCGATTCAAAATTTCATACAAATGCCTTTTTCTCTCTTCCCTTGACACTTTGTTGTAAGAGTACAAGTTATAGTGCCTACATTTCGTTTCTCGTTTCCTTTTCTCCTTAGGTTTGGTTCCATTCATCGTATATTCTTGGTGTATTCTTTACCCTTTTTGTTGGGGGTGGTGTGGGGGGGTGGGGGTTGAGAGTGAGATTGCAGACATTACCTGCCACGTAAGCAGAGCCACTGCTGCCTTGGCCATCGTGTCTTACAACTGCAGGTTGAAGATATCCTGCATGAGGTTGAACATGTCTTACAACTGCAGGTTCAAGGTATCCGCTATGAGTTTGGCCCTGCGTCCAAACAGTAGGTTCTCGGTATACTATTGCATGAGGTTGACCCTGTGTTCCATAAGCAGGTTCATGATATCCTGTGTAAGGTTGACTTTGTATTCCTGCATGATGTTGAACCTGCGACCCAAAAGTGGGTTCAAGGTACCCAGAATAAGGATGCACTTGTGTCCCAGCAACAGGTGGAAGGAATCCAGCATGCGGCTCCTGAAAAAAACCCTTTACCTCATCAAACCAGCAAATGCCTAAAAGAATGATTAACAACAGGGAAAAGTACAGTGACCTCCCCTGTTTTGACTATTGCATTGTCCCCTATGTTCAGTATTGGGGAATTGGTTTTAATACATAAAGAGACTGTCCAACTAGATATAACTAGAGAATAATAAACATAATTTCCCAAACAGGGGAGGTTACTGGAATAATTTCAAATCGCAAAAGAGGTGACTGTTATTCTGTTAATAAACCCAAATGTCAGGCAATTGCTCTATAATAGGCACGTAGAATGGGGCAGGTCATTGTAATTAACCCTTAATAATAAGTAATCTAATTTTACCATATCAGTGGAGTGCCTTTTAGATGCTGAAGTTGCACCATGGGCACGCGCCTGGAAATTTCTGACCCGATCTTCTCTCTTTGGGTTCCTGAAATTATTGCTTTGCCTTCCCCGCGTATTGTCTATATATTCAGGGTGGAAAATCATTTCCTCTTCACATAAAAATGCTTAAACAGTTCACTAAAATTTCAGACACTACATAGCTAACTAGCAAGGATACTTTTTATTGGTCAGGAAGGATACTTCAAAAGATTCAGAAATGGATCTTCCGATAAAGAATGATAATAACCCTATATGTATCTGTGTCTCCCAATTAGTATAGGTTGACTTATTGCCAAGTCTGATTTCTGGATATGGCATCATAGGGCTGGGATCATTTCACAAATCATTTTTCAAAGAAACAGATATGTGAGTAATTCTAAAGAGTCACATTGTGAAGTTCAAAAAATAAAAAAACATATTCAAATAGACCTATTGCATCACAAACCAAATGTAAGTTGTTAATCAAAAAAAAAAAACGCTTTCATTTACTATTGTACTATAATATTATATTGAACACATTGATATCAACCCATCCCAAATTAAGAGCCTACTATTCCTTCTTGGGACGTCTTAAATTACCCTTTCAATTTCAGAAAGCGTAACAATGTACCACAATTCAGGACAAGAAACAACTTTTGTTCAAAACCATAGAATGTGATGAAATTTGTGCATTCTTAAAAGATGTGAAAGTTAAACATGGACTCTTAGGGTCAGAAGAGAAGAGGGAAGGGGTTATGTGTATTATTTTATCAGCATAACCTTGCCGTATCCCAACTCTACAATATTTGGATTTGTTGGGGTTCACTGTGTCTATCAGGTCTTATCTGGCTTTCCATATTCTGTATCTGTAACCATACAACATTGTTATAAAGTATAAGTACCTCGTAGTCTTTTTAGTGGTCTTTTATTGTAATCTTGTTCCTCACGTCCTTTCCATTGGCCTTCTCCTTTATAACTTCGAATCTTTCTCTTGCGATCTCTATTCTCCACCTTGGATGTGTCTCCAGTAGTTTGACTCTCAGTGCCATGTTGGGATTTATTGGGCTTCTTATTACCCCCTCGCCCATCACCTTTTGATTCAGAGAGTGACTTCCTATTTTCTTCAACCAACACAGCCTTTCCCTTTCTTTTTGCCCATTTAGAGTTTGTATTACCTTTCATCTTTGCTGGTGATTCAATTTGTTTAGCCTTTTCACCCTCTCTTTTTGAAGGAGTCTCATTCTTTTCTTGAATCTCAAATCCCCCCTTGAAGACCTGCTGCTGTTGAAGCCGACGGGTTTTTGGAGGATTTGCAATTGAGGCTTTGAGCTGAGGCAAAATAGCAAGCATGGAATTGGGGTAGAAAATGTTTAAATTGCAATTGAATTCCAGGGAAAAGCATTTAAAGGTGTTTGATTACATTTATTTTATAGGTGGAAATATGAACTTTGTCCATGCAATTATGACACATTTTCCAACATTTGGTGTTTCATCGCCAACCTTTTACCTAGAAATGAACCTTTTTGCCTTTGAGCTCTTTTCCACCTTACCTATAATTCATTCTCCTTGGCGGAGGATAAGAATTCAAGTTCCTAGTAATATGCATCATTAACTTGTACCATGGAGTTATATGAAATTGGAATTGCCTAGAGACTTGGGCAATCAAACACTACCAAAAGACGGAAAGTACATATTTCGCAAGTTCTCAATTTTAAAACTTTGCCAATCAAATACAAACCTCAGTATAGTGCTTCAATAACGATGAAGAAAAAAGAAGAAGGAAGAGCAGTGCTACACTTTTCCCAGTGAAATCTAACCGCCATAGTCCATATGTGTTCTACCTTTCAAAAGTACAATACATGTGAAGCGAATGTAGAGTGGGATTATGTGTTCAAAATATATGGTAATGAAAGCATTTTCCAAAACCAGCAGGCAAATTACTCATTACCTCAACTTTGCCTTGTCCAATTTGAGCATTATTGATCCCCTCTATACAAGCTAGAGCACTTTCTCGAGAAGCAAAACTGACGAAGACAACATCTTTGCGTTTTTTGCCTAGACCCTGAAGTAACTTAATTTCAGTAATCTCACCATATTGTTTACAGATCTCTTTCAACTTCTCTTCATCCCAATCGCCAGCCAGGCCTTCAATATACACCTTTTTAACCTACAACAGGATAATGTAAATCTGTCCTTTAGATTAACAACAATGATATTAAATTTCAAATTATTTTTGTGGTGATCTGGACGCAGGCACAATAGTACATCTTTTATGCTTACATAGTTACATCAGTCTAAATGAAGTGCAAATCTCTGTACCATGTCATGACCCTGTCTCACAACTTCACACAATTATCTCCAGCCTTTTGCAAAAAAAAAAAAGAAAGGAAAAAAAAAAGAAAAGGAATTTCTATATGCCTCCTACAAAGCATATAAAAGTTCCCAACATCCTTTAAAACCAGTGAGGCTAAATATTGTTTGATCTCTTTTGTTCCTTCAAATGGACTTGTACAGTCTAGGAGTGAACTAGAAAGTCATGCTAGTGCCTCTGTATCAAACGGGTTTCTCAGAGCCTAGAGCTATTGCTGGATATCAGAAGTAAAGCATGAGCTAGCATGGTGTGTCTGTGCAATTGAGAGAGAGAGAGAGAGCACACATAAAAGCAAAAAAAAGTGAGATGAACTGGATTATTTTCACTTGCACAAGTATTTCATTGACATACGACATATGGGATAAGCCTTTCCCGTAACAAACAGCATTTTCCTGATGCGCATCAAGCAATGTTTTAAAAAAAACGCTTGAATTGTACGCCTCAAGGCGCGAGTCAAGGCAAGCATCCACTGCATCGAGGCTTACGCCTCAGAGAGTTAATACGAGGTTTACACCTCGTAAGCGTGAGGCGTACGAGTTAAGACGTGTATGAGACGACGCTTATGAGGTGTACAAGTCAGTTCTGTGCTATCTTAATTTTTTTATAAAAAAAACTTTCTATTATCATACCAAGCCCTAACATCGACCTATGCCTCTTAAACAAAACGAAACAAGCGGAATCTCTCTCTCAACGCTGATCTTCTCTCTGAGCAAAATCCAATCGTCTCTCTTGTCTTCTCTCTGGTTGTATCTCCGGTACCCCCTTCTCATGTCTCTCTCTGCATATATATCCCTCTCTTCTCTCTCTTTGAACATGGTACAAAAACAGATTAGTGGAGTTGGCTCCTCTTTGTGAACTTAGATAGCTTCTTTTTTCTTTTTCTTTTTTTCCATGAAAGATGTAGAATCACATGTTATCTATTCTACCTATCCTTGGGTCCTCAAACCAAACCAATTTGAGATCAAGTTTTATGGAATTCAAGGTTTAGTTGGATTATCCGCACTGCTTTTATTTACACTAATTTGAGATCAATTAGATGATGATGGAACCCGAAATTCTGAACCTCCTTTGAACATATCGTAGATGTAGATAGTTAATTTTAGATTTAATATGTCGATGCAGTTAGTTAATTTTAGATTTTTAATCAATTATTCTTATTCTAATTTTTTTATTTTAAATTAGTGTTGTTCTATTATAGTGATTTGTGAATATGGTGAGAGGATCTATGGGGCAAGGAAGCACTGGTAATAGAAATGTTGATAAGTTTTTCAAACCATTGGACATGGATGATTTGATATTTCATTACGGGAACTTGATGATGCTACATTTTTGTGCTTGTGATGATTTTTTGTTTGAAGACACTTGTTTTGTGTTGTTTGATGACAAATCATGTGACAACTTTGATGATTTTATTCTAGTTTTTTTGTTGAACTTTTAGTATTATTATTTATTATTGTTGAACTTTGTGTTGGTTTATTATTTAATCTAAAAACCGAGGCTTTCGTTCCATTCCTCCTCGAGACGTACACCTCGCCTCCATTAGAGCAAAACGCCTCAAATATGCCTCTCAAATTTTAAAAAATTGGCGTCGAGACAGACACACACACATACAGAGAGAGAGAGAGAGAGAGAGAGAGAGAGAGAGAGAGAGAGCGTATAAAAGGAAAAAAAGTGAGATGAACTGGATAATTTTGACTTGAACAAGTACAATTTAATTGACATACAACATAAGGGATAAGCCTTTCCCATAACAAACAGCATTTTCCTGATGCCCATCTTATATCGAATTACAATTATAATGGTACCAAAAAGTACTAAAATGTAGCCATTACATATAGGTAGATCCTCATTTACCAGTAGAAGTATGGGAGATTGTCTGTCAAAAAATTATTGTTTATTATCATGGAAACAAGTTGATGACTCAAAAATTTGTGTATAACAATAGTTATTAGCATGATTAAACATCAAGTAATATTCTGAATTCTATACATTTGCATTATACGAACAAAACTTAGTAAGCGGGATCAGAACATGAACTCCTAACCTGTGGAAAAGGTTCCTCATTCAGAGTAGGAGTATGTCTAAATGCAACCTTAGCACTTCTATCACAGCCAAAAACAGCATCTGGCATGCTTAGTCGTCGATGTGCTTCCATTGCATTAGTGTGATTGCTGAACTTCAAAAGAATGTAACCTTTAGTGTTTTGATCATCTGGCAATTGTATATCCACAATCTCTTCGATTCCATATACTTTCAATTTTTCCAGCACCTTGAGACGAGGGAGAAAAAAGAAATAAGTATGTATAGGCCATCAATGTTGTAGTACAAGATTATTTATTTTTTCACCATCTGCATTCATAATTAACATGATTTTTTTAAAAAAAAAACGAAGGAAAGAAAGAAAGGAAAAAAACAACAGTGACCTATTAAAAAAGGCTTACACATTCTTTACTCCATGTTTTGCAAACATTGCCCATGTAAAGTGTATCTTTGTCCCGGCTTGTTGATACCCTAACATGCTTGCCCCTCACCTTGCCAGAATAAAAGACACAATTATTACTAACATAAGGCGTTGTCTCAGACTTGTATTTTCGTTTTGAGGAATATATATACACACGGAAAAAACAAAATTTCACATTATAAACCTCGATTCCTTCCTTCAATTCAGATAGAGCATTTTTGGTTTGTTCAACCGTTGCGTATTGAATAAATGCGAACCCTTTGCTCTTCTTTGTATTTGACTTTCTTACTATCCTTGCAGCTTTTATTTCGCCAAACTTCCCAAAGACTTCAATCAGATCATCCTCAACTGCCTTCTTATCCAGTCCACCAACAAATATTTCCAAATAGTTTTCGTTCTCCTCATTCTTCTCCTCAATGATGGGATCTTTATCACCTTCACTATCTTTTTCCCCACTCTCCTCATCATTATCCCCTCTCTCTTCACCCTCTCCCTTCTGATTGCTACCTTCTTGAACAACAAGAAGGTTGCTATTATCAACGGGTGCCTCGGTGTCATTAATTTCTGCAGCAACGTTCTCCTCGTGTGAATTCAAGTCTGCAACTATAGAAGGTAAGTTTTTTAGGATGTTGGTAAAATTTAACATTGTTCAAACAATGTAATCCAAACCATCCACAGAGGGAAAACATCTTATAGATGTAGGATGAAAATGATAAACTAGCACAAACATAAGAAATTGGTGAGTCAGCGTCTGTAAAGGGCTCCCCCTCTCCCCCTCCTCCTTCTCCTCCTCCTCAGCCCTTTACTGGTGTAACCAATATTCAAATAATAGTACCTATTAATGCAATAACCAAATTTGACTCTCAATAAGTGGATGCAGTGACCTTTATAAATAACCATAAGGATAAGAACTATTGTGTAAAGACAAAAGGCAAGAGAATCTCCCCCTATCACAATATTCTGAAACAATGTACAATATAAATAATGGTGAAATCCAGCCTTTGCAAAAAATGTTGGACATCAAGGAATGGATTCAAGAGAACCATCAATAAGGACCTCCCGAGAAGCTTGAGGACCCTTACGGGAGAAGCATTTGAGACTGTAACTGTAGGATTCATGGTGTAGAAGAAGAAAGTTGTATTGCTAAAACTTAAATAACCAAGATTACAAAAGTATATGTAATGCAGTGTGAGGGACTCAATTAAGTTAGGGATAAGCTTGATTGATTTGATTTTCTCGATCAAAGAATTGCTTCAATAAAAGGAGATCTTATTCTTGACATAACAAAAATAACAAACAGAAAAATGGCTAAAATCATGGCCATAAATCAATAATCTTGACAGTTGACACTCCCTCTCAAGGTAGAGGATGTTTAACAAACATTTGCATCTTAAAACATGAGTAGTGAAAGGTAGCATGAGCAACGGCAACACGAATGGTAGCAGCATACTCTGAGTGCGTAGAACAACGAGTCAAGCAGTCAATTATCATCTAAAACCCTTCTTATTAAAAAAAATATCATCAAAAACCCATCAAGAAGAGATGCAATTTTAAATATCTATCGAGAAGAGGAGGTGTGCTTTGAAACACCTAGCTAGAGGAGAAGATGGGTTTTTGAAAACCAAGCGAGATGAGGAGGTATGTTTTTGAACACCTAAAACATGTCATGAGGTATTCTCAAGACCTCACTGAATAAGATTTGGTCCTGTGATCCTATGTTGAAAGAAAGTTTAGAGAGAAGAACAGAGTTGTATTGCTTCAATTGCAATAAGCAAAGATTACAAGCGTAGAAATGGTTGAAATAAAGATCGTTGTTAATATACAAGTGAGAACTGCACCTATTAATCGGGGTGGTTCAAATTTGCTAAATGTCTGAATGTGAACTAATCTGATCATGAGCATTTACTGTCCTGAAGATGTATTCAGATAATCACTCTTAACCATACAAGTTCATGTATCTGAAGATGATGCCCCTTTTTTTAACTGCAGAGCAATGACCCGAAAGAAACAAACTGATTTAAGGATATACAGTTTTCAATAGAGTGGTTACTATCTACAACAAAGATATAGCGCATCTAGCAAAATGCCTTCATGTAAAAATCTCGTTCTTAATGGTTCAATGCCCACCAATATCTCAGCAGGTGACTCATAGAGTTTTCAGGCTTGTCCTATCTTAGGAAGTCTTACATCACCATTAACAATTTAACACAAGGAATTGGTGAAAAGAGCAACAGTAAAAGAATATGAATTCCTAGCATCACAATAAAAACATGAAAAGTTGTCCTCTTCATTGTTCGCCAGTGTTCCTTAAAATATGGTCAGATCTTTGGCGCAAGCAGGGAGTTGATCCATATCATCTTGACCTAGTTATGCTTGCTCTATTTTTTGAATGATACCAGGTGGGGTTCTTCTCCTACCCATATTGAATAGAACATGCTGAGCCAAATCTTCTTCATGCAAAACCTGCTTGATTTAGATCGGTAATATCATGCAGTTTTATGAAACCATGTGATATGACTCAAATCCATAGATGCAATTGAGGATTCCGAGGCTCAAGTCTTTTTGACTTTTGACCTGAAATAAATCTTATTTCTCTCTTTCTTGCATTCATCTTTCTATATTTGATCTTTTGTTCAATTGAATGGATTGTAATTTAAAGCCTAGAGAGATTTTCAAACTTAAGCTCCATCAGATTCTTCCATTCTAAATGTACCCTCGTAATCTACATTCAAACCTCTCCAGTTATGGAAATCAATTAGTTTAGCTATCAGTAGCTTAAGAATATAATGTACTAAAAGTTCAAATTTCATAAAAGTTCACTCTTTTGCATGTACCAAGTTTAAGTAGATTTCAATAGAATTTTCTTGACCCATAAGAACCTCTAAATTGAGTTTGTGGAATTCGATACTAGGGGGCAATTCTTCTTAACACTCCTTAACCATATCTATATAATAAGGGGCAATGGTTTTTGAATCCTAGAAATTTATATAGATTATATGGTTAATATTACAAGATGCATTTTTAAAGGTGGAAAATGGATTGGCAGGGGTTAACACTAGCACACCAATAAGTAATAACATATGCCAAGTAACTTATTCAACTGAACCATCTCAAACTCAACCCCTTCTATCAGTTTACAGATAGTACAATTCAATTCAATTTAATTCAAACCTCCAAGGGAACAATGCCATGCAAGTAATAAATTATTTCATTAGAATAATTACCTTGTTCAGAATCACCATTACTAACAACTTCTCCTTCAATCAGCTCCTCCTCCACCACTAATCCTCTTTTCTCAATTGCGTTATCACCTTTCTCTTCTACACCCACCATTTTGCTATCATCATTCTTATCATTCACATTCTCTTCCATCACAATTTCAGTACTCCTCTCTTCAACCACTTCATCCTTAACCCTAACTTCCGCCCCGGAACTCGCCAAAACCCTAATTTCACCATCACCGCTCAAACTCTCAAACAAAACACCGCAATTTCCGTTCGGAGCTTGAATCTCTTGCTTCATTCCATTCACCACCTCTTCAGGTTGTTCATTTGTTTCCATAATGACAGACTCATCTTTCTGCTGAGCAACACCATCATCGGCTTGCGATTTCGCCAACTCCTCCTGGTCCTTATTCTCCAACTCCGACACAGTGCCGCCGGTGTTGTCGTCGATAACACTTGTGTATTCGACGACTGGTTTCTTCTTCGCCTTGCCCTTGGTCTTCCTGTTCGCCGATCGAGGAGGCATGGTATCTGTGCGTATTCTCTCTCTTGTATTAGTGTGTATACCTGTATCTTCTGTATCTATATTTCTAAATAACAAGGAGCGTTTTTTTCATCCAAAAATGTCTGAAAAATTGTGAGGCAATATTTAACTTTTTTTTGTTTTGTATTTTTGGGCACCACTAATTCATCAAAATTGAGTTTTGGATATTAAAGTTTATGGTAATTAGGTTTTAGGTACTATTTTACTTAATTTTGTTAGTCAACCAATGTTGATTGTTAGTTTTATACAAATAATTGTGTAAACTAGAAATTGGGTAGAAGGGCTTGTTATACATTGATTTTTACCAAAAATCCAATGAATAATATTTTTCTGAATGAAGGGCCTATTTTTAATTGGTAATTTGAATGAAGGGCCTATTTTTAATTGGTAATTAGTGTAAGAGACCTATTTTGTTTTATATTTTAAATGAATGTATTTGAATAAATTTAAATATCATTTAATTAATAAAAACATGTTATGTATTACCTAAATTACCCCTTTTTATGAAATTTTCACAAAAAATATGGACTGCAAAGTCCATATTGCAATAAAATATGAACTGCAAAGTTCATATTGCAGTGAAATATGTACTGCAATATGAACTTTGCACTAAAAATATGGACTGCAAAGTTCACATTGCAGTAAAATATGGACTGCAATATGAACTTTGCACTAAAAATATCGACTGCAAAGTTCACATTACAGTGAAATATGGACTGCAAAGTTCATGTTGCAGTGAAATATAGACTGCAAAGTTCATATTGCAGTCCATATTTTAATGCATATTGATATTTTTTTAGTTTATTTTAAGGGTTGGGATGTCATTTTATAATGAAAAAAAAGACACATGTCATATTATCAATAAAATAAAAAATAGGCCCTTTATTTAAAAAAAAATTATTCCTTGGCCTTAGTATGAAAATCTTTCTCTAATAAGCCCTTTTTTTTAACTGCCCCTTGTGTAAACTACTAAAATTGCCCTAAATAGTTATCAACGCTTTCACATATCACTATCCCTCTCAAATCAATCAAAACAAATAATAAAGAAAGAAATATAGAGAAAGAAAGAAGAGAAAGAGATGAGAAATGTAAAGCCCTAGAAGAAAAAAAAACCTAAATGGCATAAATTGTTGATGTTACTTTATTCGTGCTACACAAAATCATTTGAAAGAAAGTAAGTATCAACGTGTGGAATTCTAGGATGCAAACAAAAAACCAAAAACATGTAGCTTTGGGTGCTTGAAGGTTTGATTTCTCTGCAATCAAAGTGACTGGACTAACAAAAAAGGTATGTTCATCTTTAAACCCTTTTTTTCATCAATTTTTACGATATGTTTCATTTTGAGGACCACAAAGAATCATATGTTGGAATAATTTAGGGTTTGTGGTCTCATTTTTGAATAAAGTAAGGTTTTTTTGTCACTTGTTGTATATATTTATACTGTTTATGGACTTTTATGTCTATATGTGTAATAATATACAAATTTTTGTCTTTTGTAGTAACTGATGGTGTTTGCTTGGTTGGTTGGATATGCATGCAAATTTAAGGTTTTGTTTGAGTTATACAATTTATATATATGCCTGCTCTTATATATGCTCTTGACAATGTATACATATGCTGATTTTAGGATTATGGGAGAAGGTAATGATTTCAATACCTATAAAAATAAGAAGAAATCACCCCACTATGCCACTTTCATTAGAAAATCACCTAGGTTGATGGGAAAATATAAATTACCATTTAGTTATTCTTCAATAAACCCTATTTCACTATCGGATAGTGAGGTAGAAATAGACCTTCCTAAGGATACATCACCTGTTAGGGATGAAACCATAGACCTTCATAAGGATGAGTCATTCATTAGGGTTGAAAACGTGGATTTAATAAAGGTGGAAAAGGAATTTGTATCCTTTGAGAAACAAACATAAACACAATTCATCATGCATGACTTTGATTTTTCTCTAGCTAACAAGTCTCCTTATAAAAATTTTGGCCTTAATAATATTGAATATTGATACTGAGGAAGAGTACCACAGTGGGTTTGAAAGTGATAAGGAGAGTGATTGTGGTAATTTGTCTTTTTCTAAGAGTGAAAGTAAATCAGAAGATGATAGGTTTGAAACGTGGGATTAGAATAGATATAAAGCAAAAGAAGCAACATATAATAATAGGGAACAAATTAGGAACTATGGGGAACAAAATGAAAGGGAGTTGGCAGAGTTTAGGGACTTTGGATGACACAAATGATGTATTTAGAGAGTTGGATAATAATGGTAAGAATAAAGTTGTGCTAGATGGTGAAAAAAATTATGAAATAATTGATAAGATGAAGTGGACTACAATGTCGGCATGTAGGACATTCTTAAGGAATCATGCAATCAATAACAAGTTTGAATTTAAGCAAAAAACCAATAACAACTATATGATTGACTTAAGGTAATGGAAGGTTCATGCGAGGAAGCTTCCTAATGAACATACTAATAAGTTAAGAATTTACGAGAAACAACATACATGCAAAAATGATGAAAGTGGGTTACAAAAGAAATTGAGATGTGGTTAAGAAGCCATAAAGAATTCAAACCAAAAGATATTATTACTGAGATTCAACATAAGTATGGTATTAAACTCTTTTATCATTCTGCATATACTGCAAAGATCTTTGCTCATAAGAATAATTTTGGGAAGTATAATGAGGGGTATAACTAGCACCAGAGTTGTGTAGGCAAATACTTCTTACAAATCCTGGTAGAATTGCTGAGAGGACAAGCAGTTGTCTGGATTACATGTTTATTGGTTTGTGCATTACTTTTAAAGCTTCATTAAATGGATACAGGCCATTAATTGGGTTTGATCGTTGTTTTTTAAAGGAAAAATGTTATACTCGTAATATAATTAGTGTAAATTAGACACATACTAATCTCAATTTAGTGAATTTTTTGAAGAGTTTAAGAATCTTGATTAATCATGAACCAAATTATAAAACTTTAAAAGTTTAGTATAGACTAAAACGTAAATTTGTAAAAGTTTAAGGTTAAAATAATAAAGTTATAAAACTTTAGGATAAATTATCCTAATTAAGCCAAAACTTCATTATGAGTCTCCCCCTCCATGGTCAAAGACTCATACAGATTGTGTCAAAGTCCTTAAGCTCTTACTGCTAATTTGCATTCTTTGCAAATACCTTCAACTGGCTTATGTATCCTGCAAACGGACGCCAGCGATGAATATTGGGCTGCCATTTTTATTAAAGAAATTGATAAAAAAAGACACATTTGTGGTTACAATAGTGGAAAGTTTAAACCATCAGAGATGCATTATCATTCAATATTTAAGAAAATTTTAACTGTTAAATGCAGTATAGAAAAATTCCAGTTCCATCTTATTGGTTTCCATTTTCGTGTTGAAATAGATATGACATATTTCCCGAAGATGCTACATTTTAAGCAAAAAATGATACAGAATATGCAGTTGCTTCGATGGTCTGATTGGTTCTCTCATTGATCGTTTGACGTCATTCATGTCAAAGGCAAAGATAATGTAATTGTCGATTTCTTCTCAAGACCACCAGTCTCAATGTTGTATCAGCCCTCATCAGTCTTGCCATGCATTTATCCCTTGTTTCCAATTGACTTTCAAAATGATGCAATTTCACACTTCCCTTCGAAAATTCAAAATAAAATTCTCACCATTTGTCTCCAAGCCAGAGATAGAGATCTTTGCCAAAAGTTTCTTGAAATCACGATTCGAAGGCATGGTACTGTCTTTCGAGGTCTCAAATATCACCCCCAATATCCATTTTGCTTGTTGTTCCATATTCATTATCTAGCACGAGTCCCAACTCTAGCACTTTGTTTCTTATGATATCTTACTATGAGTCATACTGTTGCTTTTCTGTTCGATTCTCCAATTCTTTACTCATATATCAATCTTGCTCTTGAAGAACCTGAAGTTCATTATCTTGAACTTTAAGGTCCTTCTGCAATGAATACTGCTACAATTCTTTCATGGTTCAAGCACCTTCGTCAGTGGCAGTATGATTTATGAACACATCATGCTCGTTATGTTATGATAAAGTTTTATGGCCCTTTCATAATTCTACCAAAAAATAATGATCGTCCTAATGCTCAAATTGTTCGTTAGTACTTATTTAATCTTGCAAAAAAGGAAGGGAATAATACAATCTAGATTAGGTATAGTTCTCCAATTTATATGTGACTGTAATCGTGTTGATATCACTCGAATCCTAGAATAAGCTAAGTTTGGTACTCGACCTTGGAATAATAATGATCCCCGAAGTGCAAGTTTAGCAATCTAGTTGTTTAATTATGCTGAAGATCATTATTGGGATAATGGAGAGCAGAGTATATATACAGATGATTTTGTTGGTCAAGATGATTCCATAGGATATGACTCAGATAATCAACCAGGCGAGTGAACTCAAGAAGACTGTTCAAAACTCACTGTCGGTAACTACACGACAAAATTGCCTTGAATTCTTTTATTCTCTTCAAGCGTGGCCGAAAAGAAAATCTGCTTTTATGCTTTTACTTTTTTAAAGATGCAATAATATTGTACTGGGTGCTTTGTTGCGCTTGCTTTATGTCCGTAATGAGTGGCTTTATTCCATGTAGTAGCTTTGCTTTGCTTATATAAGGCATTCCCTTGTTATGTTTTAAGCAAAGAGTGTTTTGGTAAGAAGAGTATGAAGTGAGTTTGGAATGTGTTATCTCAAGCTTGTAAGAGTGTTTTTTTATTAATAAAAAGTTTTATGGTTTGATTTTAATTCATCTCTCCCCGTTGTTTCTTATTCTCTCAGTTCGTTTATCTCTTTTTTTTTGCCGAGTGAGAGATGGAGAGAAAATATAATAGGTGCAAAATTCTATTTTTATAAATTCGTCATTCAAACTCCGTCGAATCATGTCGGGTTTTAAGGGAAAGTCGTTCTATACGTCGAGAGCTATGTGAAGGTATAAGAATTTCAGAGTTGTACTGGTCGGGGTTTGGGTTATAATCTCAAATTTCATCATTATAACTACATATTTTAAAGTAAGGGTTAATTATGATTATTTGTGTTTTAAATTGTTAAAATTCTAAATATTCTTCAAATATATGATTTTGCATGTATAGTTATTATAATTAATTAATTAATAAACCGTGATAACCAAACACATGCATATGAATACTAATTATAAATTTTAAAATTAGAACACGGAAATCTACACCCCAAGTGTTTATTAAATTGTTTAAACTTTATGGTTGATTAACCTTGCATTATATTGGATTAAACATGCATAATTATTTTTAATATGGAGATATTTGGCATCATTATTGTTTCAACTTGACAACTTGACTATGTAAAGTCCATATTTTGGTTGGCTTTATTCTTTTGACAAAAACACTTTTACTTGTAAAGTTATTTGAGTCGTTCAAGATTAGATCCGAAGAATTACAAACAAGTTAAACTACCAAAACGATGTACTGAAGAATTATATCGAGATAAATATGGTGAGTAATGGCATTGAATTTAATTTCCTAAGTGGTATTTTCAGAAAAACCTTTTGGGTCAAATTAATTTTCAAACCATTTTTTTGTGTGTTTTTCCCGTGTCCGTAAGGTTTCGGTGAACCGAATATATGAGAAAACTATTGGATTATATTTTTAATATGTTCCTAGAGTTGCTCCAAAAATTTTGGTCGAATTAGAGTTCAAATGAATTTAATACGCGGAAAAACAAAATACAAAAATAATGATTTTAAAAAGAAAAGAATTAAATTAATTAAATTAAAGTTTGAAAAGTCAAACTTTGAAAGATGCCCGGCCATTTTAATTAGGGTTAATGATACAAAAAACCCTAAAGTTTGGGTCAAATTCTATTTGTATACTCAAAGTTTCAAAAGTTACCAGCGGAACCCTGAAATATATTAAGTAACATATTTTAAACCTTCCGCTTAACTCTGTTAGTTTGTACTGACAGAGTGCTGAGTTGGCAAAATAATAATAATAAATAAAAAAATAACTAAAAAAAGAAAAGAAAAGGAAGAAAGACAGAAGGCGAGCTCCTCCTTCCCTTCCCCTATCCCTCACACCACACACACTGAAACCAGCCACCACTTGCTACCACCTCTCTAGCCAACCTCCCAATCAATACCACCGCTGCTTATTTCACCATATATACGGCAAATATGCACACATATTCATATGTATATATATAAACATATTCATATATATATATACTTATATATATGAACAAATACTTAGATATAAATGTATATATATTAACCAAAGACAAGCTCGATTCATCGAAAAATCACTTCACCCCAGTGCGGAAAATCGACGATGGTGGGTTTGGGTTTGACTCAGTCGCAGGCATCACCCATTCACCACCATGTGTGATTATGAATTTGGTGTGTTGGTGTTTGATGAAACCGAGTGTGATTGTGAATTTGGACACTGCAATCATTACCAATACTATAATACACTCACCAATCCACCACCTGCCATTTCTCCCAAACTCTCTCTTTCTTTTTATCTCTTTTAACATATATTCCAATTTTTGTCAGGGTCTCTTATAGAAAAAAAGTAAATACTGTAATTTACTCTTATCCTTTTAGGTATTCCCTATTTTTTTAGTAATGCGAGAAGAATGAACTTACACCATAAATAAGATAAAGTAAATTCCAAAGGTGGATTGGGCACTTATTTTTAAATTGTTAACTATACATACATAAATATGTAAAAAAAATTCCAATTTTTTAGGATGAATCTTTGAATGCCTACATTGGGTGTTAATAAAATTAGGAAAAAAAAAACTAAGAAGAAGGAAAGTAAACAAAGGTGATGAAGAAAGGGATTGGTTAACGGCAACGGAGGTGGAGGTTTAAGAGACCGGCCAGCAATGAGGGTGTTGTGTTTGGGGGTGGGGTGGGATTGGTATATGTATTGTGTGTGTGTGAGGTGGGGGGGGGGGGGTTTAATTAACTTTATCTCTCGTATTTTCTTTTTCCTTTATTTTTTATTTAATAATTTTTTTTACTAAGTTAGATCCAAGTGTAAAGATAGATAAACCAACTCAGCAGCCAACTAAGCATTCTGTTAATGAAAATTAATGGGGTTAGACGGAAGGTTCAAAACAAGTCATTTAATGTACTTTAAGGTTCCGCTTGTTACTTATGAAACTTGGAGGATATGAATAAAATTCGACCTAAAGTTTAAGGTTTTTTGTATCAACTACCCTTTTAATTAAATGCAACGTGTGGTGTAATTTTAATTGTTTTGGGAAAGCCACGTCACCTTCCTTTTTAATGATTGGTTATCTATTAAATGTGTGAATGGCATTTGTTGAACAAAGGGTGGACCGGTCCACATTATGATAATGTGTATCGGTCCGGCATTAATTTTAGGTGCGGAATTAAATTTTTAATTTTGGACCGGTTTAAGTTTTTCAATGTGTACCGGCCTGGCCTTTAAAACTGGCCAGTGATTTTTTATCGCAAAAAAAATGTTTTAATTATTTTTAACCCTTTCATAAAGGGAGTTGGCTTCCATATTTTTATATAAATGGACCCATATGATAAGGGACTTTGACACACTTTTAATATATATTTTGAGAAAGTTATCTACACCTTAGAGAGAGATTAAAACCTCAAAAGATAAAACTTCCTTAGGGCTTTTAATTTATGCCAAAGCAAGCGTTCTTTTTATAAAGAACAAATTAGATCCCAAAGTGCATGTGATTTGCAAACGGAGTTGAAGAATGTTGTGATACCATGGCGAGTGATTCGTTGTGAACCTATTCGTGCGATTCGGATAGGAGGATTGTATGTGCAGAATGTGAAGACTTTTGTAGGTAACTTATACGATTCAAGTTTTGTAAGTCTGTGTGATTTAAGATTAATTGAGTTTGTAAATATTTATGCATATAGTGGATTGTTGAGGATTAGTCCGACACTGCAAGGATACCTCGTTAATTTAATTGCTTTATTAATTGTTGCGTAGTAGAAAAAAATTAATCAGGTTTTTTAGAATTAAAATCCATAGACTTTTAGGGTTTACTTTTTGATTCGATTAAAATTATTTTTTGATAATACATCCGACTAATAACAAACCTAGGGTTATTTAATTAATTCGCTTCCGCATGCACGCGCTCTAGCTTTTTCAGACTATATCAAAAATTCTCTATGGCATATGGCTTGAATGTCTATTTCTTGGAGAACTTATATCTCTTATTTATGTACATTGTGAGCTTTCTATACTTATGATGATATATTCTTGCATATGGCATGATTTCGATTGATTTGCCAACATCGATTGGCTGGTATCGTTGATATATTTATAGCTTTTTGACGGTGAAGCAAATTGGTATGACTAGTGCTTGTTGGTATGAAAATAAGTAGGGTTCGACGCCCTTGGATTGAAAATATCTATACCTCCGGAAGGCAACAAATTGGCGGCTGTCTAAAGCTAGGGGCGTGGAGTCCGAAAATTTAGAGAATGGCAATATACTAGTAGTTGTATTTATATAATATTGGTGGATGTGTAGTCCAATTATGTTGCTATATATTATGATATTCCTTAAGACGGCTAGACCATGTTATGATGATCTTGACATTAATTCTTTTGGGGGCGGTCAAGCCCATTGATGTTGTTGTTATGATTCGGTTCGACTTCGGTATCTTTTTGGGCGGTCAAGCTCATTATTATTATTATTATTATTATTATTATTATTATTATTATTATTATTATTATTATTATTATTATTATTATTATTATTATTCAGTTCGGTTTCGGTATCCTTAGTGACACGGTATAATAATTGACACAGGGGATATAATCTGCATATGCATAAGCATTTATTGTTTTATAAAATGATGGTTTTAAATTAAATTATTAGTTAAAGTATGATTTGTTATTAAACTGCTAATTATGTTTTAAACATATTATCCCCTATTATTCCTTCTACTGAATTGTGAGCTAATCCCATTTTTATTAAACAAATTCAGGTATACAAGAGGCGAATGATGTTAAAGAGATGACGGGTTCGGGGACAGCGCATATTGCTTTGATACAGACTTATTTTTATTATATATAGTTTATATGGCAAACCACGACTAGTCTAATTTACTTTAAATATTTAGTCACATGTTGATATGATTTTGTATATCTTTTGGATATGTTTACACGTGTTATAAGTTCGTTTTATATTATCATCATCATCTATATGAGTATTAAATGGTTGATTGACATGTGTTATATAATTTATCATGATTTGTTATTTATATTAAACCCATTTTCATTAATCTAAAGTGGTTTAATAATGCTCCAGGTCTTAATTACATGTGTTATCCTGATAATTAAAGCGGAAGTGTTACAAAAAATATGGGGGGCTAATCTTTTTGCTATTTCTTTTAATGGTAACAATGGTTTGTTCCTTATTGCAATGTATATGGCTAGAGGGGAGGATAAGGAATCTTGGAGCACATTTCTTTCAATCTTGAAACCCCGCCTCATGAAATACAAGAACATTGTGACATTCGTTTTAGACAAGTGCAAAAGGTTGTTGGAATATGTGAAATAGCTCTTCCCTAATAGTAGGCATATGCATTATTTTAGACATTTGTATATGAATTTCAAAGCTAAGCACAAGGGTGATGTAAATCCCACATTGAAAAGTGGGGGAATCCTTGAGACCCATATATATGCACCTTGGTACCTAACTAAGTGAGAGGCCTTTTGGGGGGTGAAAGCCCTACCAAGAACAAAACCGTGAGGGGGGTAGATGAATTGGCCCTGAGGGGTTGCAGGTCGCACTCGCCTAGAGCGGACAATATCACACTGGCATGATACTAGGGGCGTTACAAATGGTATCAGAGCTGCCCCACAGAGTACGGTGTGCCGACGAGAGCGTCGATCCCCTTGAGGGGGAGGATGTAAATCCCACATCGAAAAGTGGGGGAGTCTTTGAGACCCATATATGTGCACCTTGGTACCTAACTAAGTGAGAGGCATTTGGGGTGGGGGGTGGGGTGAAAGCCCTGCCAAGAACAAAACCGTGAGGGGGGGTAGATGGACTGGTCCTGAGGGGTTGCAGGTCGCACTCGCCCAGAGCGGACAATATCACACTGGCGTGGTATCGGGGGTGTTATAGGTGATCGTTTAATGCACTTAAGTTGGGGGGCTGCCAGATCATATAAAGAGGAAGATCATGATAAATGGATGAAACAACTCTTGAAGGATAACGAGGTGACACATAAGTTTTTAATTGATGTAAATAAGTATAGTTGACGAAAGGCATTATTTTATATAACTATAAAGTGTGAGCACTTGACAAATAATTTATCAGAGTCTTTGGTTTCAGTGACCTTCCATTGGCGAGGCTTGTTCAAAAATATCAATTTATAGTAATGTCATTTTTTGTATAAAAGGATGTGTAAAGCAACTAAAGAGATGGGTGATTCTATTGTGGTTCCAAGTGTTGGGATGTTGGTTAAAAAGTACAAGAAGCAAAATAAGGAATACACTAATAATAGGTCAACAGATTGGATGCATGCGGCAATAAATAAAGTTGGGTGACTTGGACAGCGGACCTGAAAGCAAACACATGTACCTGTTGTGAAGGGCAAGTGTTGGAAGTCTTTTGTATGCATGCTATGGCTGTGATACTACCAATGAGGGATGCATGAGATAAGTAAGTACATTAATTATTTTCACCATTTCAATTACATTCCTTAGTTGATTATATTACAAGTTATATGTTTTTTTTTTTATATATTTTCAAGTATTGCAGCCCAATTTGACTATAGATGCTTATAAGGCCATATATGATAGTTACATCCATCCAATTGATGACTGCCAATTTTAAAAAGAGGTAAGCATTTTCAGTCCATTTATAGTCTATTTGTAGTCTATTTTCATGTAATTAACACAATGTTTTTTTAATAGCCCCAATAGTAAGTGCTACCCCTTTCTTTATAAGCCCCTTAAGAGTATTAGAAACAATAAATATGGCAGAGATATGAGGAAGCTTCAGAGAAGAATAAACATAAAAGGTGCAGTAAATGTGACATACTAAGGCATAATAAAAAGCAAGGGGGCCCTAATAACAAATCAAAATAGAAGGAGAGGTATTTGTATTATATCTTTTAATGCATTGTAAATTCATTTATTTATATGTCTGGTAAAATCAGTTAATATGTTTGAAGTATCGTAATTACTAAATTCCTGATGCCATTTAATGTGTAATGCCGTGAGGCTTAGGATTGGACCAACAGAAGATCTAGCTGGTCCAAGTAGGCCTTCAGTTGTTATCCCACAGCCCCACCAATAAGGACAACAACTGCAAGGGGTAGGGGCAAATCAAGGGGCAGTAGTAGGGGCATGGCAAGGGGGAGGGTATTTTACCCACCATCTTCAAGGTTTAGTACTATTTCAATATCACCCTTAACATCAGGTACTGGAATCCATTATGGATGGGATCTAAGCCACTTATAAAGGAGCTTAACTCAGTGATGTTAGTAGTATCATTATTATAAATTTTTTATGTGACTTGTTCATATTAGATAAATAATCAAGTTTTTTTTTGTTTGGCTAGTATAAGTAATATATATATATATATAAATGGGTTGTTTGTTTTGGTAGCACTTGTTATGCTATTTAATAATTATGGCATTTGAACAATTCAATGTTTTTAGTGGTAATGAATTAATACAAACTTCTTTAATATTATATTAAAGCTTCATTACAAATATACTTCATTATAAGCTACAGATGCATCTTTGTCTCATAACTATTACATAAATCATTTAAGTTAACATCTATCTTAACCCTAATATTATTCTTTGAAGCCTTATAAATTGCATTCGTTAACCATTCAAAGCTGTTACATTTAAAACACTTTAGATTTTTTTTGCCAAAACTATGGCTTATTTTGCTAATGGGTATTTTTCTTACACTTTCACAACCATTAGGACAGTTAGTTGCTTTCCAATGGTAGTTTTTCACCTAAAGATTATTTTCTCCACATTAAAAGCAATTACTTAAAGCTAATAATGTATTCTAGTTGATGTAACAGATTCCTTCATGACATCTTCCAACCAAATCTATGAGCCACCTGTTTGATATTTACATTGTAAATATTTTTTCCCACAACTTTCCTTTTGTTGATATGTATGCATTATCATCAAGCCTTCATACACACCTTTCTTGCATTTGCTGTATATCTATTTACAATTAGATGTTGAATGTCCGTGCATTTCACACACCTGGCAAACTATAATTTCGAAATCATTCTGGCCACCTCCTTTTTTTCTCTATATTTCTTCTGCAACAATTGCTTTACAATGGTGTTATTGCATTTAGTTGTTGATAATGGTGGACAAACCCTCTATATAAAAGGGAAGTGGTAATGCAAATGGTCATTTGCCAACGTTACTTTTGTTACAAAAAAATTAAGTTAATAGCCAATGTTAGTTAACTGACATAATTAGGAAAAATGGTACCAAAACCCAATTGCCATAAACTTTGGTACCCGAACCCCAATTTCGGTAAATTAGTGGTACTTAAAAACCCAAATGACCCTCTTTTTTTAAAAGAATGGTCACGTTTTTAGCACTAGTTTTAATCTGGTATATATATATGGGCTCTTATTCACGTACGCTTCACTATTTAACTTTCTAAAACTATTTCTCTTTTTAAAATTTTATAATTACAATTTTCTTCTTCGTAACACTCATAATATTCTATATTTTATTCACTCTTTATTAAAAAAACAAATCAAATCATTCTACCCTACCCTACCCCACAAATCACATATTCAATATTCGTCTTCCATGAATTAATATCATAATCAAATGAATTCGAAATTATGAAGTACTCAAATCTCATATTGCTCGGTACTATAAATTCAAGGGGAATGAGTCGAGTCGAACTTCTTCTTCTTTTTCTACATATCTCTTATTTTATACATTTTCTTCTATCTTAATGAGTTTGATTACTTGTTTATGAGCTATAAATTTATTTAATTTACTAGTTTAAAGCATATTGGAAACATTTTTAAAAGTATAAATGTTTAATTTATTGAATTAATTGATTTAAAAAATGGCTTTCATGAATAACCAAATTTGAAGCTATACTCGGTTACCTGTAACCGAGTTAAGCTCAGGTTGTTTATCACTGAGTCTAAAGCCATATACTCAATCGTTTATCACCGAGTTAAACTTTTGGTCATTTTTTCAATTCATCTCAATTCTTTAAAACTAAGTGACGTATACTTTACTCGGTTTATTTGGGCGAAGTACGATAAACACCACTTAGTTCATAGGAATCGAGTAAACTTTCTTCGTGATAAACACTACTAGGAACCGAATAAATATTCTTCGTGGTAAACTCCACTCGATTCCTATAAATCAAGTAAACATTATCGTGTTCTATTTATATTTTTTTTCTTTTATTTGTATCAAATGATTTAGGAACGAAATGAAACATAAAGAAACAATAAAAATATAAGCATCATACTTTTTTTTGGAAAAAATGATAATAATTTGGATGGTGGTGGTGGTGGCAGCATGATAATGGTGGCGAGGGACGATCATTTGGATGATAACGATGAAAAAAAGGGGTTTAAAATTAACGGGGTTAATAATTTAGGTCAAGTGATTTTGTGTTATTAATTATTGTTAATTTAAGTTTAATTTTTAACCATTAATTATAAAAAAAAAAAAATGGTGTGTATAATTAGAAAAGTTAGTTTTTGTTTAAACGAAGAGTTAAAAGAATGAAATGATGCAGTGTGAATGGCAAGTATATATATAAATATACACGTAACTTTTGGAGGGAATGGAACGGCTTAGATAGATATATAAATATACAGTTTATTTATTACTTGTGGACTGTATTGGGCCTCAAATATGGGCCTAATTAAAAAAAAACAAACAAACAAACACCTTCTATTTAAGTCGATAAAGACTTGGTTAGTAAAATTAGGCCTCGAATACTCACACTCGACCTAATTTGTAGGCCGCCAGTTGCCTAATTTGTTTAGGCTCATTTAAGCCCAACCCGTAGCAAGAATATATATATATATATATATATATATATATTAACTTTATTTGCAAATGACTAGAGTATAATCACATAGGTTAATTCAGTGATTTGTTTATCACTAGATTTATACGATGACTGATTTATTTAGAAAGATGTCCTGTGTTTGATTTTCGGCGGATACAAATTCTCTTGTGGTCAATAGCATGCTTTGTATTTTTTTGTGACTAACGACTGTATCAACTTCACAAGCAGAGACTAATACTACATCCAATGACTAATGTATAGGGATTCACGGGGAAAAAATTGAAAAGATAATTAGGACATTTTATGAGAAATTTGTTGATCATTGTATGCCTCAGGACAAATTTCCAACTCCTTTCACCAATAATACTATTTTATAAGATTTTTTTCAAGTTAGTAGTATATGAAAATAATATTAAGAAACATTAATTTGTAATTGATCAATTAATACATTTTCTTATTATAGCTTTGATTAATTGCGAAAATTACAATAAATAGGATGCCGAATTTTAACATGTTTAGCATTTGCTAATGGAATTGATATAAAATTTTAATTTAGGTAAATTAATGCCTTAGATCTACCTGTCTAGGCCTATGCTCATAAACTCAAAATATATGGGGTTAAGGTTGAAGTTACATTTGGGTAAATAATCTTTTTTGCACCCTTCAATAATTTTATCTCCGATTCGTTAATTCAACCGTTATTGTCATTGACACATACACATACGAAATATCATTAATTTGATTTCAGTAAGCAATCGAGTCATGTGTTCAAAAATTCTCTAGTATATGATTAAAACATATAATTTTAATTTAAAATATGATCATGATGAGGTACTTAATTCTCAACAACATTTGCGGTTAGTAAACCAAATCATATATATGGCAAGATTAAAATTTCAGCGGTATAAGATTAATAAGTTTTAGACCTAATTGTAACGTTCCCTTATATTCACGATTCATAAATCTAACTGTTAGATTAGTAGATGATTATTATATGTCGAAGATGCAAGCAAAAAATAAAATTAATTGAA
The DNA here is from genome assembly GCA_021464415.1 of Lonicera japonica. NCBI lineage: Eukaryota > Viridiplantae > Streptophyta > Magnoliopsida > Dipsacales > Caprifoliaceae > Lonicera > Lonicera japonica. The sequence goes on from CM038470.1 coordinate 16,697,640, forward strand.
GATTTATCGTCGCAATTATGTTTTAGATTAAATTGTGTGTCATACAATATTTTAAGAGACTAACGAATATAAATGTTTATAATTTTACGCCATGTATAAGTTAAATCTGTACCAATCATTACTAGCAGATCATCTTTACCTCCTAATTAAGCCAGAAGAAGCAACATTTGATTGCCTAGCAAACCCTAGTAAAATCAGCATAAGTGGAGGAAATCATTTCAAACTAGTATGGACCCTCACTATATAGTCTATATGTGATAGTACAAAATGTAATTATATAGAATTGGAGGAATATAAGCAAAACAATAATTCTGGCTTTTGGTATAATTATTCGAATAACAGTTATAATTAAAGAAGGTAAGTTGAAATGATTTATCATCCATTATTTTTGTTGATCGAGAAACTAGTTCTGTAAAAACAATTACAAAGAAAGTAGTTCTAGTGGGATGGAATATTCATTAAATGAATGCACACATGAACACAAAATCGTAGCAATAAATTAAAAAAACATGTTACATATAAGATTAAAAGTAAAGCACAATAACCATTATTATGTTGTGGGTTGGATTTCAAATTTGTTGATAGAAAAGAAAAATGAAGAGAACAAAAATAAAATGAAAAATAATTACTCAGTTGTTTAAGAAACTTATGATAAGATAAAGAATATACTATTTCTGTTGGGAAGTTCCAGAAATGCTGAAAATAAATTGTTCTACTTTTTTTTACTTTGCAGTTTTGGTATTAAAATATGAAAAACAATGTAAAAAATAAATTGCTATTTTTTTTTTCATTTAAAATGTCAATTAAATACTATTTTTCTCTTTTAATTGCAAAACAAACTCTTCTCCAACATGTACAAGTCATCAAACTCGGTTTATATATATTGAAACTAGTACTAAAATAATAATTTTACTTTAACTTGTATTCACTTTAAAGCAGCACATATTTTAACTTAATTATAGTAGTAGTATTAATAGCAATAATAATAGTTTGGTGGGTGCAATGCATTTATTAGAAGAGACTTTTGGGGCAAATTCTATATATAAAAAAAAAGGAAGGCACAAAAGAGCATACCATTAAAGTAAGTATGCCATGTGATTCAATAGTAAAGTAATTCTACCTTTTATTCATACCGAAAATAAGCATGAAGATCATGAGTAGCAGTACTTTATGACATTTTCCTTATTTGGCAAACTTTCTTGGAGTATTCTTCAAGCAGTTATACTTTAGTTTGTTTTTCGAAATTCAATTAGAATAAATAATTCAATGTTCCTTACATTAATATTACTTTACACACTATTATTTTCATATTTAAAATTCCCTCGTTTTGTAAAATAGCAGCCCATTACCTAAATTCTGTGATGCTGAGTTATTACCTAATTTACCATCTCAACAGGAGCCAAATTGAGTACACGAATGTCAAAACAGGGATTATGTTCAATACATGAACAACAATAGCACATTAAGGACCACAAATGATGCTTAATAACAAATTTAAGGACCACAATTATTGCACGGCGTACAATTATAAGATAAGATTACAACCTAAAAAAGCAATAGGAATGTGATTTGAGACAAATCTTAATCATATGAACCCCAAATTATCAGCCAGATATACTCCAAAGGGGTAAGACAGATGACTGAAAAAGAAATTTGTTCATGCAGTGCAAATAATGAGGGAGTGGAACTCAATTCTTACCATTTTCATCCATTTGAATTTTGAAGTCTGCGATTCCTTTTGCATAATCACTGTTCACCATGACTTCAAATGAAGGCGTCAACCCGTGACCCACCTAAATTCTGTCCATAGGGAAATGAAAAGAAAATGTAGACATTCCACCATTTCCGTTTGCTTACAAGGAAGAAAATAAGAGGGAAAAAGGGAAGAACAAAGCTTCAATCAATAACAATAGGAACACAAAGAGTAAACAAAAAATTGGTACATAAAATGACGTGACAATTACAGAATTAGTGAACAATTAAATTATTTCAACCAAATGCATGTAGGTCCGAGTTCAAATGAATCAACAACATTGTGTACCAACTTTTTTATGTACTTGCTTATAGCATTTCTCTGGTTCTGTTTTAACTTGGAAAGGTACTTGAGGTGAGGAGGAAGTTTTGGGAAAACAGTTTCATTTTCCTGTTCCCATCATTATATATCTGCAAATCAAAAAGACTTAACACCCCCTTCTTTCCAAATGACCTCTCCCCTAACGAGGGCAGTATTTTAATTTACCACTCCAACTACAAGTTAGGTGTATCGATAGTTCATTCCTACACCTAGGGGAGATTAGAATATTTTAATCTTCTTCTAAAACTAAATCATATTCAAGAACAATCAAGAAAATGTAGAAGTGGAAGAGAAAGGTATGGGTAAAAGAAAGGTAATTATGGTGGAGGAATAGAAATAGTAAAGAATCTTGTAGAAAGAGGGGTAGTGTACAATACTAATGATTCTAAATCCTTCACCTTTTACAAAAACATGAGTGGAGGGGAAAATAAAGTTATACCATACCAGTGAAAAAGAAAAGTTTTTCCCCTCTAGTTGGTAAGTAGTCAATATTAGTCAGCCTTGCCGACAGGATCCCTGTCTCCCCGCAAAATGAGTAGCCAAGCCCAAAATTACACCACTACAAAGTTTCTACTCTACAATACTCAAGTGAAGAAAAGAAAGAAACCCATTTGATTTATCATCTTTCTATTCAAATACGAGTGAATAAATATTAGGAACTTTTGGAGTAGAACACGGCGGTTGGTGAAGTTCCGCTGAATGGAAATGTGACACATATGAGATGTGGGTCCCACCTTGGTAGAATTATGACTACAAAAAATCTAACTTTACTAATAAAAAGACACTAGAGTTCACTAATCGAACATTTCTCATAATTTAAACAAAAGACACGATAATTTCCCAAAAAAAATGAGTGAAAAACTCAACCTGCCCAATCAACATCCCACCCGCCTAGGAGGCTGTATACCCGGGCAAAATAGCAACCCGCCGCCTGATCCCTAGGCGGGAATTTTTAGAACACTGCTTTAAACCTTGAATATGTGAACCCGATATGTGATACTCTAGGATTACCTAATGTCTTTTTTTTTTTTTGATATGGACCTAATGTCTACTCACCAGTGGTTAGAGAGAGAGAGTTGGGTGAGGAGTCAAAGTTAAAGGTTCTTTATGGGTTGTTTGTATGATAAAAGGAAATAATGAGTATGGTTGCAGGAAAATCTATTAGGATTACAATCCAAAGGTGTACAATAAAGAGCGTTTGGATGTCAAAACGAGAAGCACTACTTTATAACTACAATTGGAGCGTATTATAATGACCAATTTCTAGACCACATATTCATTGTTGCCCCTACATTCTGTATATTGCACATCTCTCTTACTTTTTCATAACATCACTCATAACCTTCATTTTTCCCTTTTTTTCTCTTTCATCCATTTATCATAAACAAGTCTAGTAGGTTAGAACATTTTCCCTCCCCAAATCCAACCCTCCCGAATTCAATTTCCACATCTCTCCATTTGTGTTTGGTGTTTACCTTCTGCTGTAAAAATGAAATTCTAAACCTTATTTCGACCGAACAGAACTTTAAAGCCTGGCTCTGTTTAAATAAGCACTTGCCAAGCGTATTTGCGTAGGTTCCATTTGGTTCGTTCTTTGTATCATTCCTAGTATCATAAATTCCCATTCATACAAGATTCCAATGTTTAGTTGGAGTTTTACAAGGGATTCCAAGATTGCTAGGAAAGGAAAATTCCTTACATCCATTCCCATATTCAACAGAGGGAAAGCTAAGAGGATTCCCGGGAATACTTTTTGACAAGACTACCCTGCTTTTCAACAAGTAACCAAAAATTTTTCTTTTGCATGGTAAAAAGTAATATTTATTAATACATTGTAATATGATAACTAATTTTAATTTAATTATATATTAGCAATTTATTGTGGGTGCAGCTATTGGCACTCCTTAGAAATCCTTATGCACTCCAAAACAACTTTTAGGGACACAAAAACATCACAAAAGATTATGGAAAAGCATCCCTAATTGTTGTTTTGGAGTGCCTAAGGATTTCTAATGGTGCCCATAGCAGCACCCTTTATTAATATTAAGAGGAAAGAAGAGTTCTAGTGTTAACTGGACAATGGCAAAGAAAATGCCAAAAGATCAATCTGAAACAGTAATTCCTTCTCTAATACTCAAACCAAACGAGCCTTAAAGTGAAATTTTCGGGGCAATAAAGCCCAACAAAACCAGACCTTATATCCATGTCTCTATGTGTTTTACAACCTATATTTTTCCCAGAAAAACGTTTATGCACTCAAATTTTCTATACAACTACGTATAGAAAGTCTAGGGCCCAGGTCAAGTCTTGAGAAAGAACGACAAATGTAAATTACCAGTTTCATACCTCATTAGTCGTGTTAGTAACACGCATACTATCACCAACTAGCTTAAATATAGTCAAATGGTTTTTGGTACAAAGTAATTAGCGAGAAATCAGTTCAAGTTTGTTACCTGAACCTCTTTTGGCCGTGTTATGCGGTTTCTGAGTATCAGCAGCCTCCTCCTTTGCTTCCCTTTTGCTCAAAAGACTTTTCGACCATCATTGCAACCTAACTGATGACAATGCCAAAAGAAGAACTCCATTCTTTCAACGTTTTGGCCAAAAAGTTCATTAGAGGGCCCAGCGAGATAGATAGCAAGAGAATAATTAGGAAGCTTAGAAGACAAGTTACTTAAGGATGATTGCAATAAAGCAAAGTAAAAAAAAGGATTATCAAACACACAATACATATATGTATACTTGTGTGAATGTACAACTAGGTTCTAGAAGGGCTTCTGCTCTACTTAACGAGCGGACTCCCTTTGAGGGGTAAAATGGTTGAATTTTTTAAGAAAATTTTGTGGAGATGAGTAGATCATCTCCACAAAATTTAATAATTACATGAACATCTAGAATTTCAGTGGACGAAAATGAACATATATATCATTATTTAAGTTCACACACTTCCCGTTTGTATTTTTTGATGAATATGATGGAGATGATGTTTACATAATTACATCTGCACCATCCTTCATCAAAAAATTCAATCATTTACCCCCTCAAAAGGGGAGCCCACTCACTAAATAAGTAAATAACCCTTGGAGCCTATCTACATATATATAGTGATATGGAAAAGAAGACCTTAGAACCTTTAGTTCTCACCCTTCCTTGACCATGACAACCAAAAGACTAAGATGGACATCCACTCGTCATGGTGGTCTCCACTTTCTATGGATTTAACATTCTCCTTCAGACAGAGTGATCTGTTTCTTGGGTTAATCTGAGGTTGACCCACATGTTCACCAAGCCTGGTTTGCCATTCACCCAACCAGTACAAGAAAACCCTACAGTAGCGGGAAAAAAAGACGCTTTAAAAAATTCAAACGAAAAGAGTCTATTTTTATGTCCTTGTACAACTTTCTCAGGCAAAACCAAGCAACTTTAGTATTCAACCGCTAATGTTACATGTATAGTGCCTTCAAGCAGATCAGCACGACTTGCACGAACCAACTACCTGTTGCAATTTTCCAATTCATGTACAAATAACTTTGAGAAGAAATAAAATCATTGTCCAGTAAGCTTTAATGATAACAAACCGATGCTCTCGTATGATGGCAAATGTCAAAAAATCCACAGAAGTTCAAATTAAAGATAAAGGAATATTCAAAATTGAGATAGTAAGCAATCATAAACAGCTGTATTGATTTTTTTAAAGGTAAGAGACATCATGGAACGATAATAAAAGTTTGTCACTGAAAATAATGCATTAAGTGAGCATCCCAAGCAGTATTATTCCACTATCAAATTAGATTAATGGAATTTTGATATGAGAAAAAATATATATCGTGCCGGTGTACCAAATACCCCATGTAATGATTTGTTAAAGGTGTGAGCAATGATTCAGTCTCTGTTGGTAATTGGAGAGAGTAAGCACATCATTCAAATGGATCGAAATTTTGGGTAATAGAACAAATTCATCAATAGAGTTTGTAATTATATTAAGAAGAAGAGATTGTTATAATTCATATCTGATTAGACTTAAAAGTGTTTAAAAGGAGAAGGATAATCCTAGAGAGAGTAATGGAAATAGCAATCCTCAATTTCTTTTACAAAGCTAAAAAATGCCCATGCATTTGAAACTGCAAGCATTTGACACTGACACAAAGGAAAATAAGCCCACCTTATCCTTGGAAAAAAAATATGATTATGAAGTTATGTTACTGCTTCTTGGCAAAAACAAAAGAGCTTTGTTCAATCTCCAAATTTTTAACACCTCTCTCTCTCTCTCACGCACATTAGGCAGATTAACAAATATCCGCATTTACGTGATTAAAAGACAAGTGCTGCGCAACTCACTGTCATGATAAATAAAACCGCCAATACAGAGTCCTTAATAACATAGCTAGCCCCTAAAAGAAAGAATGAATCCAACAAACACAGGCAGCGAAGTGTTCATCAAAGAACACATTTCAATAGCCTTGAGCATTTGTAACTTTTAGCTTTTAGATGATGACTGCAACAAGGCACTGTTAAATCCTACTACTAAGTACTATAATTCTTTCAATCCACAAGAAACAGACCATAATACTAGATCACAGATTCCACAATTCACTAATATAGACTTGATCCCAACTACTTGGCAAATGCTAAACAGAACACACTTTGCAAATGTAAAATTAAACACTTTTATAACAACCGAGTCATAATTTTTTTAACATTCAAAACGTTACAACACTCCTACTCTGTTACTGGACCACATTTATCATTATAAACAATAGGTGTATACTATTCCACTCACAGCTGAGAAATGATTCACTAGAATCATATGGCAATGCAATTTCTAACAATACAATGTCCAGTTACCCCTCCAAAATCTTCTATATGAAGTAATGAGGGAAGTGAAAAAGAGAAGGGGGAAAGAATTTAACAGAATCCTACAACTTACGAATTCTACAGAGTTAAAAAAAGGAAAAACATTACACTTATGGTGCCTCTGCAAAGACCTCGTTAAGCATGTCATCTTCACCGCTTGCCATTGCAAAAAGCTCGGCGTCCTTCTCTTCCTCGCTAGAAAAATCCCGCCTCTCGAGCTTTGAATGAGCAGCAATAAATATCATCTTTTGAGCTCTATCAAGACCCAACCTTGATTGCCCTTGAGCACAAACATGTCTCATAAAGGACAAATTGCACTTAAACCCACATGAAGTTGCATGAAGAAAGAGAAGCCTCACTGCAACCCTACCAAGTGATTTAAAATCTTTTAGGCAAGTTTCCCAAACAAGTCTACTGCTCTGTGGGTTTGCAATTTTCATCTTTCCGGTCACTGGGTCTCGCTGTTTGACCTGAACCGCCTGTGCATATAGTGGGTCTAGCCCTTCGGACCTCCATTTCATTAGCTCCATCAATGCAATATGGGCTTCCTCTTTAGAAACCAACCGCCTTATCAACTTATCAACATCGTTCTCTTGTTCATTCGTTAAACACTTAAACGGTGGAAGGTATTTTCCACTCGGGTCCCTCATCAAGTACAGTGGGTCAAGTATAAACGCTGCTGACCAAGCAGGATGATAATTTTTCTTGAATCTTCTTTCAACTATTTTCTCAATGGGTCCTTCAGCAATGTTGAATTTGGCACACCAATTCTTCACTCTTGCTCTCAATTCCTCCCAAAGGGGAAGGCAATGACCAACTAATGGCCTCTCCGCCTCAATCTCGTCAGCCATTCCTCTGATCAGCTTCACTAGCGAATGAATCGCCTCTACCTCATTCCAAAACCTCATATCTTGGATCATCTCTGCAACTTCTCTAGCAACTGGATCCTCCAAAAATAGGGCCTTGTATGAATCATCGAGTACAACTACTTGCAGCACTCGAGCAGAGCTCAGTATATCCTCCATCATTGCAATAATGGGAGCAAAGTGTTTCGAGTTACCGCATTTAGGTGGAGGAACTCTAAGCAATCCAGAGAGTTCAAGCTCCTGACACTGATACTTCTGCAAACTATTTCTAATCTGAGACTTGCTATTGAAAAAACTAGCAATTTTGAAACAATTATCGCCAACATTCTTGAAAAGAGGAAGCTCATTGCTAAAATCTTTAATTAAACTAAAGAAACCCTGAAGCTGACAAGATAAATTAACCATCCAATGATTCTGACTTTCCAAATTCCTCAATGCCTTGGCTTTGTACTTATCTGCAACAATTCCCACACATCTTTGCACAGAATTACCACATATACCAGTAATTGTCTCCCAAAGGACCTCCTCTGCATAATTTGATGGTACCAAACCACCTGTAAATACAGCCCTTTGGAACACACTAGTTCCATTCGGAAGATTAACCAAGAACTTAATCAAACTCTCTTCACTATTGCCACAATTCCCACTCTTCCACCCATCCGTAGCAATTTGAAAGAACCCTGCATCCCTTATCCTAGCTTCAGACTCCATTTTCGCTTCTTCAAATTTGGAATCAAGCCTCGAACCTGTAACCTCTCGCCGCAAATTAACCGGCAAGCCAAGCTGGTTAAGGAATGCTTTGAACTTGGGGTGCTCGAGGCTCGAAAGCGACACCGACCCACAAGACTCATAGAACCAATCTGCAAGAAAATCCAAAGAAGAATCAATTTGGTCCTTACTCAGTGAAGGGCCAGGTGATGCTTTAGGACTCTTAAGCTTCTTCACACTATCCTCCAACATTGCTAATGCACCCAAATCTTCCTTTCCACCAGACAAAACAAAATGCTGTTGACTCAACCCTGTACTGGTCTGTAAAATTTGATTATGCGAATCAACGAAGGCGAGGGGTTGAGCGAAATAAGGGGAAGAAGAAGAAGTACCAATTTGATGTGAAGTTCGTTTCTTATGCGAACAAGGGGAAATTAGAGGGGGCATTGAAGAAGAAGGGGAAGGGGGTTTCATCAGGAGGGTATTGAAATTAGGGCAAGTGCCTCTCTTAAGATGCTCAGAAGCTGTTCTAGAAGGGTTTGAAGCAGAGAAAATAGAATCACACAAATTGCACTTGAGCTTTACAGCTTTGGGAAGGTTATTATCAGGGTTTTTAGTCAAAATGGGCTCTAAATGTGCCCAGTACCAAGCTCCTTTACCCTTAATGGCCTTGTTTCTAACTGTAACAAGCCCTTCATATCGCTTATTCAAGGCTTTTATGGCGATTTCTTCGGCAGGGGAGTCAATTGGGTTCGAATTTGAATTAATGCCAGCCATTTCAGCTAAAAGAAGCAGAGTAGTTAGTTAACAGTACTTTTAGTAGTTTGTACTTACTAGTGTTTTAAGCTTGAGGTTGAGGTTTCTCTCATGGTGGTTAGAGTTAATGAGATTGATTGATGAGTGTTTGTGAGAATCTAACCGGGGAATCTCTCCGACGGTGAAGTGACTTTGGGTTTTGGCCGGAATTCCATGCCGGAAACAAGCGATCTAGTTGGAAAAATGGGGGATTTTGAGTGTACAGTTGAGGTGTTTGAAAAAATGTCTAGCTGAAGGTAATAATAAGAGTAGAGAAAAAGGGCAAAAGAAGGAGAAGAAGAAGACGAAGAAGAGGAGGGGAAGGGAATATATAGAGAGAGAAAGTGCGAGTTTGGGGGACTTGGGATTTTGGGGAGAGAGAAAGAGAGATGTTGAACGTTTTATTATTGTTGTTGTTGTTGATGGAGAAGGAAAGTCTACAGGTAGGTTCACGTGCTTTGAGAGCGCGTGTATGGAATCTATTAAACGAACTTTAAGGTTTCTGTGGACCAGTTGAAGTCACACGTCATCACTCGTAGTTCAACACAACAGGTCGGATGACGTTTAAATACCGTCCCCATTCATATTTCACTTTACGAGTTGAAATTTATTTATTTATTAACTCCTTGTGTAGAAACTAGTCAAAATTGAATCAATTCAAATTGAGATTTTTGATTTGCTTCAATTCATTAAAATTGATTTTCAGTTTTTGAGTGTACAAAAATGAAAGAGTAAATAATATCAATGATCATTGAATTATTGCTACTGAACTTCATTTAGTTTCAATCGAACCATTAAATTTTTAAAAAGTACTGTCAATGACCACTCTTTTAAATCTCACTGTTAAAAACTAACAGACCTATGTCATGTGCAAAAGGTTAGGGGCATTTATGTCATTTTCCATTATTTTTTTTCTCTTTTCCCTTTTCTCTTCTTTCTTCTTTCTTCTTCCTTCGAACTTCTTCTTCCGCTGCCGCCATTCTTCTTTTTCATCTTTTTTTTTTCTTCCCCTATTCTTCTTCTTCTTCTTCTTCCGTCCCCACCCCTCATCGAACGATCTGACGAGCCACCAAAGTCCCCAAAGCCGCTTGAATGTCCAAACCCACCTCCAAAACCACTAAAGTTACCAGAATGACCTGAGCTAGGTCCGCAAAATCCACTTCCAGAACGACCCGAGCTTGTCTATCTAAAAGAGTTATTTAGTTTTGCTGCAAAGCCATCCAAAACCCATTTCCACCCCATTAATTCTCTCTCTCTACAAAATATCAATTCTTCTTTCAATTCTAATTATTCTCTTTCTCTACAGGTAATTATTTTTATTTTTATTTTACTTTGTAAATCTAACCAATTATTTTTGTTCCTTTTCTGATAAATTTCAAATGATGAATTGGTAATTTGATATTGGGTGTTTCTTATCTGGGCGTGTTTGGTAGAATTGCTTTAAAATTTTAGGCAATTCAATTCCATGGAAAAGTATTCAAAATATGCTTGATTGTAAATTATGATTGTTGTTGGGTTTAATTAGGGATTTATTGATGTTGGTTTTAATTTTGGGGGCTATTATTTACACCCCCTATTTTTGTCAGTAACACCACCATTGTCACAAACACCCCCCTCATATCATTTTTTTTTCACAAACACCCACCACCCAATTTGCACCCAATTAAATGTTAATACAAACATTAATTAAAATTAAAATTAGTTAACATTCAAAAGGAAGAATGCATTTACGTCTAACTTTCTCCTTCGTCTTCCACCTTCGCCTGCTCATTTCTCCCATTCATAGCTCTCATATTCATCTATCCCCTTTGTAGCTCTTATCTTCGTCGCTCTCCCAGTCATCTATCACATTCAAAACTCTCACCTCGTGCTCACCTGCGTAGCTGTCCCGCTCATGTCTCACCTGCGTAGCTCTCCCGCTCGTCTCTTCGCGCCGAAGGTCAGCCATTGATGACAGATAAAAACCTTATCCTACCTCCGCGACTGTTCTTTTAGGTATGTGCTCATCTCCTCTCTCCCATTCTTTATAAATAAAATTAGGGCTTTTTTAGTTGTGTATTAATGTGATAACTGTTAAATTGATGCTTCATGGTGATCATGATGACTAATGATTGGAGGTCTATTATTTGTTTATGTGTATAGTTGATATCATTATGTTATTAAGAACACCAATTTAACATACCCTAATTTGTGCATTTCTTCCACTATTTCCTACATAAGAGCAAACTTCCTCGATTTTCCCAAACTACCGACCATCAAGTTATAAGAATCGGACGAGTGCTTGAAACCCGTTTCAATTTAGCCCATTTGAAAAACCCAAAAGCTGGTATCCATTCTTTGCTAAATCTCTTCAACATTTGAGTAACTAGACTCTCAGATACGATAACACTACAACCATTTAAAGCTTCAACGATTGAGTGAACATTGCCTTTATACATCTTCAAGGCTGTTCGAGACCCCATATCCCGAATCACAATGAAACTTTCAATTTTGAGAGCATTTTTGATGACCTTAAAAGATAAACCCAAAGAACGGCTGTTCAAAATATTGAGAGAAATGGGATACTCATAAAATAGAGCAAATGATTATCTCCGATGAAACCTAAAGTGTTGAGAATTGAGATAATAAGAAAACAGTAGAATTATTGTGGAAGTTATCCCTGCAAGAAGAAAACGATATACGGAACACATTATATGAGGGAAATAAAATAAAGGAAAAAAATCGATTTGTATATTCACTATGACAAATATGTATGTAGCTGCAAATATTTCAAGAGCATCTTTTGGTATATAATTGTGAATAAATGCACAAAATATAATTAAGGAATTTTAAACCAAAATTGTGAACACATTTTAATGCCCAATTGGTGAAAAAATGCTCTATCATTATTTTATGTATACAAAACTAGATTAGGTGTCTTTGGTGGACTATCCTTAGCTTCAAATTTGGTCTCATTCCAAAATTTAAATCGCTTTCTTTTTCTTTTTTCTTTTTCCATTTATTTTTATTTTTTTTAACTAATTTCTCTTGAATCTTAGTAAGCACTTGGTTCATCACATCTAACAATTGTTTAAGGTGGGCACTTTCCTACCATAACTTTTAAGTTGTGCTAATCCCTAGTAAAGAATATGCTTTGTCCCCTCATTTCCACGATATCATCGACAAAGGGTTGGACTTAATATACGATATTTTGCTGCTTCAGCATTTTAAAACAATGTATACATTTTGTCCACTTTTTCAGGACATGTGGAATTTTTCACTCCTTGTTCTGAAATTATCTTTTCCATGTTAGAATTATCGCACGTTCTGAAATTATCTTTGAAAAACTTTGACTTGATCAAATTGTAAACAATGAAGAATTTAGTGATTATGAAACCCAAATTTTAGGGATGAACTGTAATTTGTGAAGTATGTGTAATAAGAGAAAAATGCACTGTAATTACCCTTTTTAGGGAGGAACTGTTCACATATATTCCAATTTTATTAATATTGAATTTCTTTGTTTGTTTTAGGCATGACTCGGAATAGACAAATGACTGCTTCTGAGAGACAAAAAAAACCAAAGAATAAGTTCGCAAGGGGAAAGGAAAAGCTACACCGACTGAATTAGCAAGTCATGTTCGTGATTTTTCACCATATACCCCCGGTTACTCACCAAGTCAAACCCAAATGGAGCAGCAAGCTGAAGAAGTGGTTCTGGAGGCCCCCGTACAAAGAAGTAATTGTGATAAAGCCTTTTGCTAGTTTAAGTTAGAGACAATGAACTTCTTAAGTTTTTTTTTTTTGTATAAACCTCTTAGGTAGTACGTTATATACTTTAAAAAACTTGGGTTAAATTTGTATGAATATCTTTTGGTAGTTCGTTATGTAATTTTATAAACTTGGGTTAAATTTGTATGAACATCTTTTGGTAGTTCGTTATGTAATTTTATAAACTTGGGTTATTTTTGTATGAATATCTTTTGGTACTAGTTTTAGTTTAATGAAGGTTTTATTATTAGTGCATCATACACTACTTAATTGTTGATTTGCATTGATGGTTTATTCAAAATCTGGATTGCCTAGGGATAATAGAAGTATAGATATGTGATGTGATACACTACTTAATTGTTGATTTACATTTATGGTTTTTTTGAAATCTGGATTGTCCAGGGATAATAAAAGTACAGATATGTGATGGCCAAACCTGCCATTGACTCACCTAATGACAGGTGAGTGAATTCACAGACACTCACCCCATATAAGGTGAGTGTGTTGCAAGAGCCTCGCCTAATATAAGGCAATGGAGAACGGAGTGTACTGGAGTGTTTTAAAATTAGACTCACCTAATGACAGGTGAGTGAATTCACACACACTCACCCCATATCAAGTGAGTGTGTTGCAAGAGCCTCGCTTAATATAATGCAATGGAGATTGAAGTGTACTGAAGTGTTTTAAAATTAGACTCACATAATGAAAGGTGAGTGAATTCACTCACACTCACCCCACATCAGGTGAGTGTTTTGCGAATGACTCGCTTAATATAAGGCAATGGAGATTGGAGTGTTTTAAAATTAAACTCACCTAATGACAGGTGAATGAATTCACTCACACTCACCCCACATCAGGTGAGTGTGTTGCTATTAACTCGCCTAATATAAGACAATGGAGTGATGAGTGCATTGGAATGTTTTCCAAATCAGAAGAGAGGTGAGTTAATTCACACATTAATAAGAGATAATTCTTACTTCATTAATATAACAAAAGTTACATATAAGATGTTGAAACATTTAATTCAACCTAACTTTACAAAAATACTTATACGAGCTTTACATTTTTAATTAAAGCCAACTAAACAAAAAAAATTAGATATATAACGGATATACATTTTCAGTTGTACCCATCTTCACAAAAAACCATAGGACTTATTATGCGACATGTACGCATAACAAAAAAGAACAAAATTCTGAGCAATCATTAATCTTTGACAATGATTGGTGAGTCTTTTATTCTATGATCGGGTAGATATCCTTCTTTATAAAATTGAAGTCTATCGGCAAAAAGTTGCTCCCAAGCAGCTGCCCCAAGAGTTCGAAGTACATTCCACATGCTAGCAACAATGGAGAGCGGGGCATTATTTTTCAAGGTAATGCTGACAAAGTGGTTACCGCAAACAAGTGCAATACATATAACACAAACTTCACTACCCTCCACTGGCAGCTCCGCGTGGGGAAAGAAAATTAGACTTCCCATATTTGATAAGAACACAACTACACAGTTGTACGCTGAAGTTGTGATAAAACCCGCATCAGGCATGCACATCCAAACGTTGATATATCTCCCCATATGCTAGATTGATATGATAAATCCTGAAATTATATGCAAAGTTAGTTTTTGCTCAATTTATTTTGGGAGAATTGAATGTATTTGTACACACTCGTTTATCTTGAGGTGAATGTGTTTTTAAACACTCGCTTATCTTAAAGTGAATGTGTTTATACACACTTGCTTATCTTGAGGTGATTGTATTTGTACACACATATTACTTGGGTTCCGTCTTTTGCCTAGAGTGTTTTTCAAATTAGGCTCACCTAATAATAGGTGATTGCATTCACAAGTATTCATCTCACATGGGGTGAGTATGATGTTAATCACTCGCATAACATAAAGTAATGGAGTGCTGATCGTATTACAGTGCTTTTCAAATTAGGCTTGCCTCACCTAATGATAGGTGAGTGTATTTGTATACACTCGCCTTATTTTATGAGAGTTTTAACTATATTACTCTATAAAGTGAGTCAAGCCTGGACAGAACCACCCGTTTTATACTCTGTTTTAGGGATTACATCTTTGTTTCAATTTGAATGTTGAAGAATGATGTATGAAAGCTAATAAACACATTAATACACTAATAATAACAATTATAATACCTCTTTAACTTTATTTTGGAGTGGAATTTCACCACAAACTTTTTCTTTAACTTCTTCTTTATCCACCATCTAATGAACAATGCTTCTTATTTATTATAATCCAAGCTTTGAACTTCCCACCAATAATATTTGTGCTTCGATTTGGTTGTGATTTCTTGATTTTAAGAGCTCAAATGATGAAGAAGTGAATCTCTTCTCTCTCAATCTTTTTACTTGAAGCAAGTAATGTGATTGTGAATGGGAAAAAAATGAGAGATATAGGTTTAATTATTTAGGTTAATGTTTGATTAGTTTATTAAAAAGTGAATAAATAGATAGGTTAATGTTTTAAGCACTGGGTAAATAAGTTAAATAATGGTTAAGTGAGAGGGTGTTTGTGACAAAAAAGTGGGGTGTTGAAAACTGAGTTTTATCAAATTAAAAATGGTGGTGTTTGTGACAAAATTGAGGGGTGTAAATAATAGCACCCTTAATTTTAGGTATGAGAAATGAACAAATTCATTCCATGGAATCAAGCCCTAATTCCCCTGATGTAGAGCTTGAATTGTTTCAAAAGCAAAAAGAAGAAGAAGTTGTTCGGAGGAGGAGGAAGAAGAAGTAGAATGGCGGAAGAAAAAGAAGTTGTTCGGAGGAGGACAAAGAAAAAGAAAAAGAAGAAATAAAAAGGAAAAGAGAAAATAGAGAAAAAAATGGAAAATGATTTAAATGTCCCTAACATTTCGTACATGACATGATTCCGTTTGTTTTTAGTGGTGGGATTTGACGGAGTGGCCACTAGCAATACTTTTTAAAAGTTTAATGGTTCGATTGGAATTAAATGAAGTTCAGTGGCCAATGGTAAAATTTGACAATAGTTCAATGACCATTAATAGTATTTACTCAAAATGAAATCAAATTGACATGTACTTGTTATATTTTTATTGATTCGATAAAAAAAATACCAAAAAATATTCAAAAAAAGAAAAGAAAAGAAAAGATCTTATTAGAAATTCAAGAAAAGAAAGCTAAGCCACTGTGTGGTTCAAAACTTAAAACTAAAGTTTTTAGTTTTTTTTTAAAAAGTACATTGTACTTTTACACTTTGTAAGATTTATTTCATTTTATTTTTTCTCTTAAAATTTTTAAAACACTATAATTTTAAGAGTAAACAACTTAAATGGTCATTAAACATTCGATTTAGTACAATTTTAACCATCAAACTTTATAACGAGCTACTTTGGCCATCAAACCTTGCAGTGAGTATAACTTTGACCATTTCATTAAATTTTGCCGCTAAATTTGATACATTTGCGTGGCACATAATTTGTATAAAGTCATATTGCAACAAATCGACCTTCTCATTCGATAATTCTTGCCAAAATGAAACACACACAGTGTATAAAAACATAGAAATATTTTCAATAAACAGTTTAACTTTGGCTATTTTATAACTAAAATAATCAAAATGCGCTTAAATGAAGTCATGTGCCTTGCACATGATTTCATTCCGTTTAATTTAACAGTTAAATTGGAAGGAATGACTAAAGTGGTACTCACTCCAAAGTTTGATGGACAAAGTGATTCGTCTTAAAGTTTGATGTGCAAAGTGGTACTGGATCGAAAATTTAATGGTCATTTGAGTTGTTTATTCTAACTTTAAATCCAAAAATCAGAATTAGATAAAAATATACTTTGTATATATATTTGAAACATACTCATCGAGATCTATAAAATAATATCTATTGTAACGATTTTTTGAGCTTTTTTCATGATTTTTTTTGAATTTGTTGGAAAAACCTCTAACAAAAAACAAATTCACTTTGCAATCTACTTTCACACTTCCCGGCCTACTTTTAAAAATTCAACTCTTAAAAACTCAACCAAACAAGGTGTAAGAGATTAAAAAATTATAAATTACAAAAATAATATAAACCTTCCCACCCAAATTATAATTTAAGCCAAGGACGAGTCGATCTTTCGTTTTTTATTGATTAGTGCCTTAAAATAATATGATTAATTAAGTGAGTTCATATTTGTTGATCAAGTGAGGAATAACATGATCTTGATTAATGAATAAAGTAAAGTGATAAACAGATAATATATAGTCCAAATTTGTTGACAAGTTTAAATTTATATATGAACCTTATCCAAGTGAGGGTTAACATGAACATACTTCAATTTATTAAAATAACATGAGCTTGTAATTATTATATAATGTTTTTCCTGTGTCAAAACATTAACCAACTAGAATGGAAGATTGCGTCAAGGATCAATAAATTAGTAGTCGATAATATTTAAGGGGTTGTATTCAATTCAAATTTTAAAAGATTGCAATTGATTTTTTGGATTCTACTAAATCCATGGATTGTTTTAATTCCATATAAAATCTTATAGATTTTAATGCATGATTTTATAGTATTCCTGTAGATTTTAATAAGCCCATTAATTTTCCTAATAACAATTAAAAAAAACCAAAAGACAAAAATAAGTAAAAATAATTACGACTTTGGGTTAGGGTCATGTTTTTTGTTCGTAAGAAAATATATAAATAGAAAATTAAAATGGTGGCCAGGGTGGAGCATATATGGTGATGGTGATGTAGACGATGATAATCAAAAGCTGGAGGATATAAACAAAATATACAATATAAAAATACAATAAAAACTATCACACATATATATATATAAAAAAAGCGATGAATAATAAAAGTAACAGTAATTATAATATATAGAAAAGGTACATGTTGAGGATTAGTATTTTGGAATGAAGGGGAAGAACAAAATGAAGGATTGAAAAACAAAGCAACAATAAAGTCTATATTAATTTGTTAAACTATATTATGTGTTTCGATCATTATTTTTTTATTATTATTTATCAAAAAAATATCGAAATGAGTAGAAGAATACTTTGGTACAAAATATCAGAAGAATATTAATAAATGACTTCTTCTATTGAGTTATATGCATAATAACAATAAAAAAAACTAATCAAAAGGGAAAAAATAAAATAAAAAATAACAACTTTAGGGTTAGGATTTTTGTTCGTAAGATATATATAAATAAATAATTGAAATAGCGTCCATGGTGGAGCATGATGATGGTGATGTAGACGACGATGATTAGAAGCGGGGTATATAAAAAAAATACAATATAAAAATACAAAAAACTAATACACACATATAAACGAAGCGATGAATAGTAATACTAATAGTAATAATAAACACAAAATTTACATGTTGAGGATTCATATTTTGGAACAAAGGAGAAGAACATAATGAAGGAGTGAGAGAGAAAGCAACAATAAAGCCTATTTTAATATAACTTATGTTTCGATCATTATTATATTACTATTTAATATGAACAAAATATTAAGACGAGTACAAGAATACTTTGGTAGATAAAATATGAGAAAAACATTGATCGATAAACACTTCTACTGAGCTCTATACATCTTATGAGAGAGAGAGAGAGAATGTAAAATCTCTAGTTAAGTAATAAAATTTTAAAATGGATTTGGTTTTTATACAAGGAACTTAAAGTCCACCACAATCCACCAATAAATGAAATCATTCAAAGTCATTAGATTTTTGAATACCATATAATTTAAATGGATAATTTAAAATCTTAATTGAATACAATAAAATTTTATATGACTTTTTAAAATCCTAATTGAATACCCGTCCTACGGTTTTTGAATTGAATACAACCCTCTTAATTGCTGATCTATGTTATTTTCATTTTAATTTTAATGCATTGATAAATAAAACAAAAGTTTATATTGCTTTAACCTTTGAGTTAATGAAATGAACTTGGAATGAATTAGTTTTGATTCATGTTTTATAGCGCTTGAGTTTAGGGTGATCACATTGTCAAGTCAATATTTTATTTATTGGAATATAATACAATTTTAAAAAATTGAAATATATATTTCTAAAGTTGTATATTACTTTACTAATATAGATAATTACTTTACTAATAATGTCGCTCTAAGTTCAATATAACTTTTAAATAAGGTCTCTCCTCCAGAAATTATTTAGAAAGCAATCCTTCACTTACTTCTTTTTATAATTAAGCTAGTCCAAGATTAACAAAGTATTTAAAAATATATACCATGTAATTTTTCTTTGCTAGCTAGAGCATCCACAGTGTGTATATTAATATGGTAAATTTATCATTCGTTGATTCGCAACCGACAAAAGTTAATAAGTAAATTTGGTCTGATATAGTAGTGGATAGTCAAACCTACCATTGCACTAAATTTTACTCATACATGTGTATGTTACTCATACGAGCATTCGAGTAACACTCGTATGGAAAAAAAAAAAGAAGAAGAAGCCCATACGAGTAAGACTCACTCGTATGACAAAATAAAAGAAAAATCATATGAGTAAGCTTCCCTTGTATTTTTTTTTAGCGTATGCACCATATGAGTGTACCAAGCCATGTGACTATTTCTATATCATATTTGTTGTAACATTTCAAAAAATTTAGTGTTATATTTACAAATGTGATAATAAATTTTAAAAGAACACTGTGGATGCTCTTACGCTTTAACTAATATACCCTTACTTTTTCGTAAACTGTTGTGATATAATTTTACAATGTATTACATTCTAAATCCTTAACACTTTAACATATGTTTGTTGTAATACAAATCAATGTTTTCTCGGTAGATAGCATTTCACGGGTTAAACATTTTGCTGAACATATGGCAAGAAAATTATTCTAAAGTGATTTAATAACAATGCCAAAAATCCTAATAAAAGTAAAATCGAGCTTGGTAATTTGTAACAAATTCAGGGAAAAAGCATGTACAAAAAATTGATTAGGTTACAAACGAAGTTTAATGCGAATTTTTTTGTATAGTTTAATGGATCGGTTAGACAAGTACGCTGGAGGGTAAAACGTATTATAGAAATTGTTGTACGGAGGAGATATGTTCATAAAGATTCCAAAACTTTGTAGGAGTTCTGAATTTCCTCTCTTCTTGAATTCCATCTTTTTATTGACGTTTTGCATGAAAATCTATAATTCCTAGAAATGAAGGATTCCACATAACTAAGTTTCTCATTCCCTCGTGAAATGAGGGGAAAGCTAAAAGAGATTCTTTCCAACCCTTCGTATTTTTTTTTCGCCTATTTAATAAATGCTTAAACAATATTAAAATAGATTATAATAATATAATATAAAATCTTTTAATACCATAATTTGTAGTAATAACACTACAAATGAGTTCAGTATTATTTATGATTAGCTATAATAATACAATTAATTATTTTATCTAATAGTTAAATAATTTTCTTTGTGCTCTAACATAATTGACACACAATTATATATGATTAGTTTTTGCAATGTAGCCAAAAAACTCATTCCACTGGTATCATCAAACTAGCAGCTATTATCAATTTCACTCCTTTCTTTTAAAAAAAAAGGAAGAACTTTAAGATGGTCAAGTTGTGGCCAATCACAAATAGTGAGCTCGGGAATGGGTTCGAGTCCCACTAGGGAGAATTATGAAAACACTATTGATCATCTTTTAATGAAGAAGAAAAACAGAAAGAAAAAAAAATCACAAATAGTGAGCTCCCCAAATTTAGTTATTGGGAGAAGATAACCATTGTGGAACCCAACATTGCTAATTTTAACAACAAACTAAATCATGAACAATAAAAAGGAAAAATTGAATATCTAATTTGGGGTACACATTTTTTTGACCATTTAACACTTTATAATTCTAATTATGTATCAGTTTCGCTTTAAAATTTAGTCACAAACACAAAATGCTACAACATCATGTTTAAGTTGTAGAGAAAAAATGATACAAATTCTTTTCTTGATTTTGATTTAGTTAGTTTTGTCGTCAAGATTCTCGATCCTACTTAAAAGGCATAGACTCTTTTGCTCAAATATTTATAAATAATACGTGACTATTTGCATGAATTATATATGAAGTTACTGGTATTTTAAGACCAAAAATTCAAAAAACACAAAATAACAAAAATAAAAATGTTGAAAATTGCCGGAGTGCCGCCGGACTGTTTGTTGGCAGTGGCACCGTAATCATCCCGGGAACGGAGCGTGTTTTCCACGTGACATGGAAACGTGTGGGACTAACAGCAGCTTAGCATCATATAGCCCTTTTTTTTCTTCTAGAAATTAGGTAGAATGTCTTATTACATATTGATTTTTACCAAAAATTCAATGAATAATATTTGTTTGAATGAAGGGTCTATTTTTAATTGGTAATTAATGTAAGAGGCCTATTTTGTTTTATATTTTAAATGAAGGTATTTGAATAAATTTAAATATCATTTAATTAATAAAAACATGTTATATATTACCTAAATTACCCCCTCTTTATGAAATTTGCACAAAAAATATGGACTGCAAAGTTCATATTGCAGTAAAATATGAACTGCAAAGTTCATATTGCAGTGAAATATGGACTGCAATATGAACTTTGCACTATAAATATGGACTGCAAAGTTCACATTACAGTAAAATATGGACTGCAATATGAACTTTGCATCAAAAATATGGACTGCAAAGTGCATATTGCAATAAAATATGGATTGCAAAGTTCATATTGTAGTGAAATATATAGACTGCAAAGTTCATATTACAGTCCATATTTTAATGCATATTGGTATTTTTTAGTTTATTTTAAAGGTTGGGATGTCATTTTACAATGAAAAAAAAAACACATGTAATATTATCAATAAAATAAAAAATAGGCCCTTTATTTACAAAAAAATTATTCCTTGATTTTAGTGTGAAAATCTTTCTCTAATAAGACCTTTTTTTTAATTGTCCCTTTTTTCTTAATATTATAGTTCCATTTTTGTTAACATGTTTAATGTGTCTTCTATATTTTAGTTTCCTTTATGGGTGTGGTAGAGATCTATTAAATTACGGGAATTAACAACTTTAATCCAGAAGTTTGGGGTCTGTTTGCAACTTTGACTTTAATATTTTAATTTTATCAATGTTGACCCTGAAGTTTCCTTCTTTATGCAAGGGAAATAAAACAACTAAACAAGAAATTATTAATTTTGGCAATGTTGATCTTTCTTTAACTCTAAGTTACTCATGACTCTTAGGAGCTTTCAATTTTAATTTTTTTTTTACTGAAACTATTATTTATTCTCACAGGTTAGAGATAAAAATAATTAATTTGTTGAATGTTGTATCATTTTTCTAGTTTTTCATGAAATTCAAATTACTAGACAAGATAACAAAATTTCTTCATAAAAGTGCCAAGTATTACCAAAGGGTGTCGGTAAAGGCACCCTAAAAAACTAATTTTTTCACCCTTTATTTAAGCACCTACATATATTTTTATTTTTTAAAAAAGCACCTTAAATAATAATTGCCCCCTATAAAACATGCCATGTTTTCTTTCTTTAGCAAGAAACATCTCAAAGTTATGTTTGATGGTAAGAACTAAGAACACTAAGCAAAAGATAATGGGAGTAAACTGATCAAGAAAAACAAAAAAGTAGTATTTTTTTGATACAAACCTTAAAAAGGAGGTTGACATAATCATGCACTACAATGTTTCATTTCTTATATATATATATACACCATGGTTGACCATAAAAGTAGACAAATCTAAGGGCCATAAATGGTTCTTGATTGGTATTAACATTTGTGTGCCTCTGTACTCTATATTTTTTCTATATAAAAGCTTTGTCAATGTACAACAGTGGCTCACTTCTTTTGCTACAGGTTAATTGGGTAGTTCTCAACTTCTTTTGCTACAGGTTAATTGGACAATTCTTGAGGTGCAATGGTATGATGTTTTTGGTTCAAAGCCTACATTAAAAATTCAACCATCATGAACAACAAATTTAATGACCAAAATTCTAGTTTCGAGGACAATCCGTCCACCATCCCAAGAGTTTGAGATTTTTCATCTCAAAAGGTTTATTTGAATTACGAATGGAAATAAATGCTATTTTAAATATGTGTGCTTTTAATAGAATTATAGAATAACTAATGGACTTTTTAAAATTTTAAAATAGGGTGTTCAAATTGATTTTTAAAGGTGCTTTTACTAGCACCCTTTACCAAATTATCTATCTTTTCTTTAACTTCTCACTATATACACAAAGCACACACATCATTTGTATATTCTACAAAAGAATTTTGGGTCTTCGCTGCTGGGCATCTCAAGTCTACCCTTTTTTTTTTATTGGATCCAAAATTCTACCCATTCCGGCCTTATGGGAAAAAGGAAAAAAAAGAAAGAAAGAAGAACAACTAGCTCGCTTTCTTTTCTTTTTTGTTTCAAATTAAATAAATAAATAGGGGTGACACCTTATAAATTTGTAAGAAAACATTAGACTCTTATTCAAACTTAAGCATTGAGCAAAAAGAACGATTTCTTGCTTGATTATCAATTTAAAAGTATTTTTCAACATTCTTGAGGCTAGTATTTTTTAAGTTAACAAAGTATTTTTCAACATTTCTAAAAGTACTTGGTGGTAGCTATGTTTCTGCTAACCTGCATGATTATGAATTTTGTCCAACTTATTGTAGGGTCGTTTGCCTTTTGGTATTCAAAATTTTGCTTTAATTGTATTTTTTTCCCCCAAGTTTTATATATTTAAATCCTGGTATCCATTCCCATTTTCCATGTGAACTTTGATACCCAATTTGTAAGGGTGGGCAATCTAAACCGATTAAACCAATCTAATTTTTTTGAATTTTCTGGATTGATTGGATTGGACTAAATCCACTTTTGAAAAACCGAAAATACGTGAATCAATTTCGGTTTTGAGGATTGTGTAAACCAATTCAATTACTATATATTTTTTTCTTTTAAAATACCACAAATCTTTGTGCTACTGTTGGTGATGATGTTGTATTTATCATGCTATTCTTTGTTTGAGATTTGACAAGCTATTCATTTTATTTTCTCAATTTGCTATATTTACTAATTTGCAAAATTTTCTAGTACGTATATTGTAAATTTGTCATATTGATTCTAATTTTTTTTTATTATTTGGATCAGATTGAAATCGATTAATTGGATTGGATCTAATTGAATTGTTAGGGCGTGTCGAATCGGACTAGATGCAAAATTTGAAAACCAAAATCAAATAAAATTAGATACAAATAACCTAAAAATTACCGAATTGAATCACATGCCCACCCCCTTCCAATTTTGGATCAGACAAAGATGATTGAAGAGCTGGATCAACTGCAAGTCTTATCTCCATTCATTTGTACCATTTCACTTGAACCGGTGCAAGCCTTTGCACTGGCCAGACCAATGAGAGGTCAAACATTCTAAAATGGTTCTCTTAGCCCATTTACTTTCGCCGCTACAATGCAAGAGCCTTTGAACTAATTTCTAACCACAAAAAAAAATCTAATTTCTTACCAAGACCAAAATTTAAATAATTTGTCTAATAGGGATCTATCTTAAAATTTCTTAAATTGCAACACTTTCTTCTCTGAACACTCGAAACCAAGTATATAATAATATAAATTATGTGTCAAAATTACAATTTTCACATTAAATTTTCTAAAATTGCATCACTTTGTTTTCTGAACACTCTAAACGAGATATATGTATTCATACGTCAAAATTAGAATTTTCACATTAAATTACATTAAAATTTTCACATTAAAATTTCTAAAATTGCATCACTTTCTTTTCTGAACACTCCAAATCAAGTATATAATTCATGTGTCAAAATTACAAATTTCAAATTAAATTACATTACAATTTTCACATTAAAATTTCATCACACAAATTCTATCCATTATTTACTATGCGGAAAAATACTTCTAGATTAGGAATGTATAATTTGAGACTAAAAAAAATCACGAGAAATATGGAATATAATATTCACACACATAAACAACTTCCATATATTAAAATGATGGTTAATTGCACCAACTAAAATTGAACACTCGATTTCTTATATATATATTGCTTCATTAGGCACTTAATTACAAGCGTCATAAGCAATTAAGCACAATCAGTAAGAAACAAAGAAAAAAGATGGCCAAGCTTATTATTGTTCCATTTTCCCTTATTGTGCTCCTCATGTTAACATCAGGTGTTGTATATATTGTTATTTTATGTGTCTATACAGTATATTACCAAGTCTGGATCTAGTACAAGTCAGTCCATGAAGACTCTTAGCATTTTTCTCGTTAAAACATTGAGAAGATATTTTTAGCGACGAAAAACCGTCGCTAAAGGTCCAAACCAAAGGGACTAGTCCACACTAAATCCTAGCTATTAGTATATTATATTAATTTATCTTTTAATCAGAGCAAGTCACACTCTATCTCCCATGTGGTAGCTATGTCTCTTTTTCCGGTGTGTTATTTATTGAGATCTAGAGGGCGAGGTTGCTTAAAGCGGGCGATAAAAACATTTTTAAAATGTAGTTGAATAGCGATGAATATACATCATATTTTAATTATATATATAATAGATGGTGGGAGGTTATAATTATCATCACCACCCTTAGTTAAGATTCTCGTAATACCCCACTTGTGTTTTAAATTTAATTTTTAATTGTTTCTTCTTTCAAAAAATATATCAGAAATCAAGTATCTAATTTTTAGTATCACAGTTTACCAATATATAAGTCAACATTATGTTCCTTGTATACATATAATTAAATTTAAATTTAGGATTTTAACCCTTGTATACCCTTGGACCATATGCTACGTACGTACTAATTATAATTAGATGGATGATATATATTTTTTTTGCCCTTCGATCAGACTGTACGAAGGCTGTGACAGGGATCAAATGTTGCTTCGACAACCACATCGGGAGTTGCAATCCGAAAACCGGAGATGAAGCAAGATGCGATCAACTCTGCCGTCAGAGTAATTGCAACAAAGGAGGCTTTTGCAAGGTGTTCAACCATAAGCCCCCAAATCACTACTGCCATTGTTATTGCTAGTCAAATCTTCTATTCTATTAGATATGATTGTGGCTGCAACAAATTAAGATAATCTAGCTTCTTAATGTGTTACAATATTGTTATTCACACATAATAATTAATTTCGCCATCTTCTATTATTTTGTGATTTAATAAGAGGATGGATTATTTTCTCACTTTTTGTTTGATTCCCCCCTCCCTTTTTCTCTCTTTCTCTCTCTCTCTATATATACATGTATGCTATCGACAGTGACATAACCAAGAATCATAATTTTATAATTCGTAGGAGAGGGAGAGGGGGAGGGGGATTTATATTTAGTATGCATTCTTCTTCAAGAAAAATGAAGCTTTATTCAAAGATGCCAAAAAGATTATGTTACAAAAAATGTCAATTTTAAGTGCTATATAAATACCAAAATAAAGAGTATTTACTTAATTACTTTTACATGTAGCTACAATGTTTATGATAACCCACAATAAAAGGGAAAAACAATTTTTTGCATAAAATAAAGTTGACAAAAATTTATTTTTCTATTTACCGCATAAAAATAGTATTAAAAAAACACATTTAAAGTTTAAGGTGGGCAACTCATCTAACATTCTACATGGTCCCACCACTGATTACAAAATACTCTTTTCAAATTTAGATTTTATATTTTCTCTGTTCATGAAAAAAAATAAAGAGTCAATATTTCAGATGTCAATTGTAAGTAAGATTCCACTATAAAAATTATGAGCGCCGTCGATTTCCAAATACTTTGTATGAGACAACAATTTTGACGTGCAAGAAAAATAGTGGATTGTTTCGTATACAAGATAACTATAACAATCAATAATTTTGTAGATATAAAAATTTAATATTAAAACTGACATATCAAATATGATAAGTATATATTAGCTAAAATAATTATATCATATTATATTATAATTTATAAATGATTGACACATTAATATATTAATTTTTTATATTTATATAAAATTATTCACTTATAACAACTCATAGAGGGTAGTTGGCCTTTACCTTTTACTTAACAACTTGTGATTTTTATTCCCTTCGCCCTTTTATTAGTAGTTAAACAAATATACTAAAACAATTTATGGAAACAAAATAAAATAAATACTAGTAAATAATCACAAGCAACCAGTTGGTGAACGAATGCTACAATCCATTCATACTATTTATAGATGACTCTAGAGGTGGACTCATGATTCTTTCGAGGGATAGACTAATAGTAATAGATAAAAAGATTATAAAAAAAATAAAAAAAAAAGTATAACTATATAGTGAGTTATATAAATTTAAAAGAGTTATATAAATTAGTGGGTTTATAATATTTGAGCTGGGCTAAAAGATGAGCTAAAATTTAACAAAAAGATGGATTTATATTAATTTTTTTATATTTTTTAATAGTGCTACTAAACTTTTTAATATTTTATTTTATACTATAACCCGCTATGTCCCCTAGTTCCACCCCTGGATGACCGGACACTCCAAAAATCAACCGTGATTGAATGGTTGAATTATATATGAAAATATATACCATCAAATACACGTAATTACCAACTAGTCACAAGTGCCTATAAGGTTATATTCCACATTTTTGTATGTCATAATCATGCTTTCTTTCAATAACTGACTCTGTACGTTACAGGACCCTACCAACTTCCATCTAATTATTTCCAAAAGTTTTGATATTCTAAATAAAAGTCTCCCCAATTTTAAAATTACAAGAACATATAAGGCCTCTTAACAGATAATTAGTACTTTTAATCTTAAAATTGTCATTTTTTTTACGCTTGTCTTTGAACTTTTTTTTTTTGGTGGAAGTATATTTAAAGTTTGCTCCGCATACCACACTCTTCCAACCCTAAATATTCCGTTAAAAAAGTGGACGAAAGATGCACATGCAAATCATGTGTATGGGTATTTTCGAATCAAACACAAGGGGCCTTCTTCTTCTACAAAATTAGGGCTTTTGTAACTAAACAGAGCATCAAGAAATAAGAGAGAGAAGCAAGAGAAAACCCTCAATACACAAAAGCTCATATATATTTTAGTTGAAGCCCTCGTTAGTCTTATCAAATTAGACGGCCTCTTCTTTCTTCACCATCATCATCATATTCATAATTATTATTCTTCATTTTTTTATCAACAAAATTGTAATTAACCTAAAACTTCCCAAAAGAGCAATCAATCAAAAGTGTTTACAATTAGACCCAAATCAAACATACCAATATTCACCATCACCCTCCTCCTTTATTATAGAACCTAAATTCGCTAAACAAACCCTTCAATTCGGTAACCAAACACCGTAAGGTTCCGTTTGATTGCAAAGATGGAAAAGGAAAATAAATTTAGTTAATTTGTGTGAAAAGATAGAAATAAGCTGAGAGATATTACTCATTTTATGAGTATATATTCTCCATCATTCAATATTTTTGGTGAAAATTTTTTACTCACCACCAAGTAAAGAAAATTTATTCATGGAAAAACTTAAAAATTAAGAAGATATCACTTCTATCACTCATCTTATTTTTCATATTTTCATCAAAACTAACTCAATTTATTTTCATTTTTCACTTTGCAATCAAACGGAACCTAAATAATCAATTAATTCATAGATTGTTGATCCATAATTGGGTGCGGTGATGAGGGAGGAGGCGGTGGCAAGTGAGTTGTTGCGATCGTGAAGAGAGTGGTTAGGTGGTGGGGGTTGGGTTCGTGGGTGGCGGTGGACGTGTGAGTTGTGTGTATATAGATTTTTAGGTTGTTGTATGTATAAAAGGGGAAGAGGAAGATTAGTAAACCAAATCCATCTCTCCATCTCTAAAATTTCTTTTGATTCCAAATTTGATTTTGTTTGAAGTATTTGAGCTTTAGATTCGAGCTTTAAACAATGGCAATAATTTTATATTGTACAATTAGATGTATATACACAAATGTGTTTTTGTGTTGTATTAATAGTTGATTTGATTATGCGAATCTAGATTTATAATATGAATTGGGGAAATGCTTTGAATTTGGAATTTTGATTCAAAATGTGTATATATGTATGTACAAGTGTTTGTCAATTGGAAATACCCAAATTGCCCCCGCACATATTTGATTGTGCCTTGTACATGTGCTTTACATCCACTTTTTACATGGGAGATCCAGTTTTGAAAGAGTGTGGGACGTAGAGCAAACTTTGGGTATACTTCTGCCCAAAAAAAAAAAGAAAATTCAAAGACGAGCTTGGAAAAAGTGTTAAGCTTTAGGAGTTAAAAGTGCTAATTACCCCTCTTAATTTTAAAACACCGTTAATCTTTTATTTCGTTTCCTAAAATATCACCACCACAACTCGCTCGCCACACGCACACATGTATTTATTTGCGATTGTTAAATAAGTTCGTTTACAACAATAAGCGCAATATTATTGCGCCTCTCCAATTCAATACTATACATCTCTACCGGGTTTGGCTTATCTTCTACCGTCGTAAAGGTTATTTCACATTTCACACTCATTGTCAACGCGTCGTCCACAAATTTTTTCGTCCTGGCGTAATCCTTACGGTCAGAATATATGTAGGCAGACTCCAACTTGCCCAACGTCACATTATAATCGACGTAACAGTCCTCGAGCTGGCTTTTCACCTCTGGATATTTTTTATAGTCGAGGAAGGCTTTGACAAGGTGCTTGTTCAGTCTTGCTTGTATTTTTGCTGATAGGATTGCAACGTTGGCGAGCTCATTCAGGTCCGCGTGTTCGATTCCGTCCCAACTCCGAAAAGTCATTCTACAAAAGTAGTAGTCCATTGTTTTTTTGCATATCGATCTGAGCGTTTCGTCGGGTACTCCAACGTCGTCCGCCGAAGCTGAGGATGGGTTGAAGATTATAATAAAAAGTAGCAAACATTGGAGTAAAATGATTGGAATGGTAGCAACAAATGCCATTTTTCTTTCTCCTAATTTAGAGTTGGAATGACAATTTAAAAGTTAGTGCTAATTTATGGTGTGGAACTTTAGAAGTTCCCAATGGGGAACGTATCATTTCTTTTTTGTGATTATGTCATATGTATTTACACGTTTGTAATACTGTTAGATGAAATTTAACTTGAAGTGTATGACATGATTTGAATTTAGTTTGAGTTTTTGTTTGTTAATTGAAATTTAAAATGATAATTTAACATAAAAAGTTTGAGTCTCGTCAACTTACTAATACTCACTTGACATGAGTTATATTTACACTTTTAAGAACGAAACAAAACTTGAACTAAACTATTACTAAAGTAACTAAATTAGTCATCAATTGCAAGTTTCAAGAGGGTAGTGACTATAATCCCCAAATCATACCCCCTTTTCTTTGAACACCCGGTTGTTACCAATAATTCTTCTTAAAAACAGAAAAAGTGATTAACCGCAAAATAGAGAGATGTAATTAAGCTAATTTATTAGACGGCAAAAAATAAAATTTTACACTAAGTTATAGTTTATATGAGCTTTTTGCTTATTAATGATAAGTCCACATTAAAATAAATAAAAAATACCCGTATTTTAAAATAATTGCTTGTATTATATATATATATATCAATAGTGCACATGCAGTACCTAATTTCTTGTAAGAAAGACGCTTCTTTTAAAATTTCCTTGATATAACATCTGGTTGTACTGTTAGATTAGTAAGC
Source organism: Lonicera japonica (assembly GCA_021464415.1). Classification (NCBI taxonomy): domain Eukaryota; kingdom Viridiplantae; phylum Streptophyta; class Magnoliopsida; order Dipsacales; family Caprifoliaceae; genus Lonicera; species Lonicera japonica. The sequence goes on from CM038470.1 coordinate 16,728,405, forward strand.
GTGAGTAACACTTGGCGAGACAGTAATTAATAAATTTCAAGTAAATTATTATTGCCAAAACCAAATCTGCAAATACAAACGAACTTTAATTTATTGCACACCCACTAATTTGTGATAATACTTTAGCTTAATGATACTGTCATAACATATATTGTTAGGTTAGTTTCTACCTTACTCTTCTACAAATATATTCTACGTATTTTGACGAAATATTATTTTAACAATTATTTTTCTGTCAAATATGCAAATATTTTTTTTACAAGAAAGTATAACTCTTACGTTTGAAGAACATTTTTTTTTGTACTACTAAGCATTTTTTAAACTTCTTGACCGGAGAAAGAAAAATTATATTTATTTTTGATCCCCTAGGTTTAACATTTTAAATTCACCACTGACAGGGTGTGTCCAAACCACTGGATTAAACACATCACATAAATTTAATTTTTTTAAAAAAAATTCTATATAGTATCAAAAATTAGTGGAAAAATTGCACACGCACAAAAGATGTCATGAATTAAAATATGTTTATGGTAGTTGTTACTATCTCTAAAGATTAAGATCTCCTGTTTACAAAGAGAAAGGAAATTAAATAAAAGAAACACTGGCTAAATAAAGAAAATTTTGAGATGTGAGGTCCTTTGGTTGTTAGGAGTAATTAAATAAACACAAACTAGAAGACCACAACACCTTTCACTATGAGATGGCAGCTGCACAAATTAATAATATAATAAAATAGACAGATGAATAAACAATACAGATCAATATATAAAATGTCAACCATCTTTAGCTTTCACACCACACCTCATTTCCTACTCCTCATATTCTACTGCAAAAGCTTCCCCCCTACACTTTCTTCTCCTCCAAACAACCCCTTTAAAACCCATATGCATACCTCCCAATATTCTTCAAATTAAAAACGTACATATATCACCATCTCTCTATCTCTCTCTCTACATATATAACAATGTTGAATACCACAATTGAGTTGATCACCCTGGCCACTTCAAATTCTCTCCTTGTCTTTTGTTTTTGCAATCTAATCATAGTCATTCTACTTTTCGATGGCTCAAAATCCTCCACCTCGCAGTTTGATGAAGACGACGAGGTTATTTTTAATCCTCCCCAAATCATTGTACATGGAAACAAGAATGGCACAGAAGGCGCAAACGCATGTTGTAAAGACGCGTTTACAGAAGTTACGGTTGCATTGAACGTTGACAACGTATTATGTGACGACAAAGAAGGGAAGGGTCAAACAGAAGAAGAAGAAGATGATGATGATGATGATGATGATGAGCTTAGAAAAAGAGTTGAAGAATTCATTGATAGGATCAATAGAGGATGGAAGGCAGAGAAGTTGAGGAATTCTCTTTCAGTCCAATGACAAAAAAAAAATAGATTTTCTACTCTTTTTTTCATCTGCCAAACAGTACTAGTGCAATTTTAAGCGAAATTTTTCTTCCCATATTTCTAGTAATCAAGTATGAATTGATTGTGCTGGAAATCATATATATGCACCAAACATTTGTATTGGAATTTGAGATAGATAACTCATCAGCTTGTTAGTACTGTTTTTGGAGCTTTAATCTGGTTGTTAGGGGCTTTCTTGTGTTGTTACATTATCAAAAAATGGAAAATATTATTAATTTGTGATTCAAATTTATTTGAAATTACTTATTTGAGTTACATAGGTAGTATTTTAATTAACCAGATAAGACGACTGCAAGAATTTGTTAACCCTGCTTCAATTAATGAGTAGACATAATGCTAAATGTTCCAACTTGAAAAAAGAAATTATATATACATTAAACCTGAAATTTGTGGTCAATTTCAATGTCCACCCCCGCCCCCCTCCCTTTCAAAAATAAATAAATTTGGGGTTGTTCCATTTTAATCCCTTAAAATGGGGGGACCTTCATTAATTTGAGAGCAAATTACAAAAAATGACTCATTTGCACCTTAAACTTTGTTCACAGTTTTAAGTTGCATTCCAAACTTCATTTTGTTTTAGTTTGCACTTTAAATTTAAGTAAGTGTTTTTAAGTGCACACTTTGTCTAAATACGTCCAAATTTTAATGGGACACGTTTAGTTAATTACAGAAAGAACCTTAAAGTTATGCTTGTTTTTCAATCTTAACCTCAAATTTTAATTATATATTTTTTTGCAAATTAAAGGTTTTTTTAAATTTTCTTGTTACTTGATGATGTAGACGGGAGCCCTGGCAGAGAAGACGAAGAACATCTTCAACCTTTGGTTCTTAAATTCACAAGAACAGACAAAAATTCATCAAATTTTCAAAGAACAAGAGAAATTTCTTTAAAAAATGATTGGCCAGTCTCATAGATAAATAGCCACTTATTATATAATCTAAAAATTCTAGACCTACCTTAATTAACTAAAGATTTGATTTGGAATTTCAAATCAAATCTTTGTACATAATTAAGTCAAGTAATATTCAAAATCAAATTAAAACAAAAAAGACTATAAATATGAAAATTATTACTCCTAATTAATAACAAATAAAAAAACAATAAAAAACAATAAAGTAATAATATGGTCTTGATTTCTATTACATCACTCTTCAAAAACACTCGTTATCGAGTTTAATGAAGAAAATTGTTGTCATCTATACCAACCAAGCAAATACTTAGAACTTTTAACACTTTTCAATTTTCAAGTCAACTGGAATTTTTTCAAAATTTCAGTTCTCCAACTCTCTCTTTATCAATGAATTGACTTTATTGGAAACCAAAAATAGGAGCAACTTTTTTGGTGCCAATAAATTCAATAAATTCTTCCCTTGTATCAATTTTAATTTTTGCATATGAAATTTCTTCTTCAAGACATCTTTCTTCTCCAAAATCAAATAACTTCATAGCTCCCCATTAATAGCTTTTATATTTTTAAGATTTTCAACAAGTTTGGGAAGTTCAGTTAAATCTACTTGTGGCACACTTACTCGCACAATCGGTGAAATTAACACTATCTATTTTTTTTTGTAGAAATGAGTTATTTCTTTTTCCTTTGGCACATTTTCTACAAAACTTTCTTGAGATTAGGTTTCAAATTTCTTCAAAATTGTCATAAATCCAATGAAAAAGTTTGTTCACATAAGACACAATTTCCTTAAAATCATTAGAATAATATCATTCGATTAATAAGTATACCATCAATCCACGTGTGTTAATAAGAGGGCCACCAAATGTATGCCTATCATATGGAAAGTTGTCCCACCATTGTTGAACACTTCATCAAAGAGCGCTATAAACATACTTAGCACTTTCATATCTTGAAACCTTGAAATCATAAAAATTATATCTTTCGATTTTTAATAACCAATCTACAAATTCATGTTTGTTAAATTAGCCATTAAAAATTCACCACTGATTTTTTGTAATGCAGGTATTTGCACAAATTGACAACTCATAACAGTAGCAAAATAATGCCTCGCTTGATGGTCGGTAATGAACATGTGAATGGCCCAAGTGATCAACGTTAACAAGAGGGTTGCTAATCACAACATGAGTTGACATAACAGTAGGGCGAATCTTGGATTCAAAACCTACTAATATCAAATGTTGTATGGGAGCGGGTTGGGGAGGACAAAGAACGCCATCTTTAACCTTTGCTTATTGAATTCACAAGAACAAACGAAAATTCATTGAATTTTCAAAGAATAAGAGAAATTTCTCTAATAATTTTATTTAATTCATGATTGGTTGATTCCATACAATGATAAATAACCACTTATTTATAATCTCAAATTCTAGACCTACCTTAATTAACTAAAGATTTGATTTGGAATTCAAAATCAAATATTTGTAATTAAGTCAACTAATATTCAAATTCAAATTAAAAAAAAGACTATAAATGTGAAAATTATTTCTATTAATTAATAAAAAAAATAAAAAGCAATAAAATAATAATATGGTCTTCATTTTCATTTTATCACTTGATGTGATAATGTAATTTTATAAACTGGTCAAGGTTTAGATTGCAATGATTTAGATATTTCAAGATTTGAATTTTAGATATTTTAAGATTTGAATTGATACAAAATCACTACTTCAAGGTCTAATTTGCAGAAAATAAAATTGTGAGGTTAAGATTGAAAAACAAGTTTAACTTTGAGGTTATTTATGTAATTAACCAAACATATTCCGTTAAAATTTGGATAGAATGTGCACTTAAAAACACTTAGGTTGTGTTTGGTTGGCATTTTTGAACAAGATTTTAAAATATTTTCTCAAAACACAATTTAAAATCAACTCACTTTCACACTTCCCAAAATTTATTTCACTATACTTTCTCTCTCTAATTTTTTTTTTAAAACGCCATAACTTTAAATCCAAAAATCCAAAAATAATAAAAAATATATATTTGAAACCTACTCATCGAGATCTATAAAAAAGATCCATTGTGACTATTTTTTGAAATTTTTTATGCGTTTTTTTCATTGGTTGAAAAAAAGTCAAACAAAACCAAATTCACTTTTCAACATAAAAACTCTAACTCAAAACATTCAACCAAACACCAAATTTTTAAAAACCTATCTAGAAAACTTGTCTAGAAACATTAACCAAACACAATTCAACATAAAAGTCAAACAAAACCAAATTCACTTTTCAACATAAAATCTCTAACTCAAAACATTCAACCAAACACCAAATTTTTAAAAACCTATCTAGAAAACTTGTCTAGAAACATTAACCAAACACAACCTTGTTGTGTTTGGTTAATGTTTCTAGACAAGTTTTCTAGATAGGTTTTTAAAAATTTGGTGTTTGGTTGAATGTTTTGAGTTAGAGTTTTTATGTTGAAAAGTGAATTTGGTTTTGTTTGACTTTTTTTCAACCAATGAAAAAAACGCATAAAAAATTTCAAAAAATAGTCACAATGGATCTTTTTTATAGATCTCGATGAGTAGGTTTCAAATATATATTTTTTATTATTTTTGGATTTTTGGATTTAAAGTTATGGCGTTTTAAAAAAAAATTTAGAGAGAGAAAGTATAGTGAAATAAACTTTGGGAAGTGTGAAAGTAGAGTTAGTTTTAAGTTGAGTTTTTAAAATTTTGGGAAAAAAAAAATAGTGAGCAACCACTAATTAAGTTTAAGGTGCGAAGTAGAATAAAGTAAAATTTAGAATATAACTTAAAATAACGAGCAAAATTTGGAGTGCAAATGTGTTGTTCATACCAAGTTTGAGTTGGTGGCCTATAATTCAATGCTCCACCCTGGAAGGTAAATTATACATTAAACGCTGATGTTTGATATAGATTTTAATGTTTTCATCTAATGTTTCGGTTGTTCCATTTTAATCCTTGAAAATGATGCAGTAAATATTTTATTCGTGTGAAAAACTAATTTCATATTGAAACTAAATTAACCAACTGCGTCAAAAATGTAGATTATTTTACTTGTTTTCTATTTTCATTTTTTCTTTTATGGAAGCCAGGTTTTTCATGAAAATTTTCTATTTTTCACGTTTGGGAAAGATCAGAGCAACAGAAAAATACGACAAGACACGAAAACTAACAAGAAATATATCATGATTGAAATTGAAACTATTAATAATAACATATACATATATATATATGTTGAGAAGAAAATCTGAGAAACAGAACTGCAAAGGAAACAAACCCAAATGTGACGATCAAGATCTTCTATACATCTCTGGCACTCAAGAATAGCAAGTGCAATACTATTGCGTATCTCCAAAACGTAACTATACTTCTCTGTTGGTGAAATGTAGTAATTAACACGATTAAGATCTTCACATTTAACACTCATTTTCATTGCATCATTCACCAAGTCTTTCATCCTAACATAATCCCTAAGATCAGACAATCTGTACGCAGACTCCAATTTGCCCAACCTTACATTGTAGTCAACAAGACATTCCTCGAGCTGGCTCTTCATATCCGGATATGTTGCACTATCAAGAAACACTTGCATAAGGTGCTTGCTCAGTCTCGCTTGTATTGTTGCTGACAGGATAGCAATGTTGCCAAGCTCATCTAGATCTAGGTGTTCGACTCCAGACCAACTTTCGAGAGTGATCATGCAAAACTCGTACTTCGTTGAATTTTGGCAAATTACTCCGAATTTTTCATCAGGTATACGTTGAACCTTCATTGTTGCGGGTGATGCATTGGAGAGAACAGAGAGTAGGAGAAAATTAAGTAAGGAAATTGGAAGAGTAGTACAATATTGAGACATTTTCAATCTATTTTGAAATGATAAAATTAATATACATAAAAGTGTAATGCTAATTTATAATATGAAACTTTGAAGTTGCCAATGAGGATTGTATGATGTTCGTTTTCATGGTCATGCAACATGTAATTACACGCTTAGAACGCCACTAATTTGGAGTTATGAATTAACATGAACTGTACATGACATGATTGGGTAACAAACTTATATTTATTAATTTGTTGGTTTAACATAATAGAGTGCCTTAATTAACCATCAATTGTATATACTCCAATATACAAGGCTCTGATCTTAGCAAGTACTTCTAGTATCTTGTATGCATTTCATTTTCGTTGTGTTATTAAGTAGGGCCATTTTGGATATAACAACCTTAGTGTTGTGAGTAGGCTGTTGTATGTGGTCTGATGTGGCTGTAATAGGTGTCAGGTATTCGTCCCACATCGTCCGGTTGAGTTAAACTGAAATGTTTTATCTGTGTGGTCACTATTCAATATTCTTAGCAAGAATCTACTTGGCTATAACTGCCTTTTGAATTAGAGGATAATTTCTGAGGTAGGGAGCATTGTGATTGCAGAATAACCGAGTTGGTACATTTACTCTAATCTGAATAATCAAAATCAAAGATTTATCAAAATGTAACTCAAACTTCTGGTTTGGTATTACCAAATAATTTATTCGGATTTCTGAAATTCGATCATATAATTCTTCCTCAATTCAAAGATTTTCTTAAAAAAGAATCTCAAATAGATTTAGAACCAATTGCTTTTTACGATTAAAAGATCAAAAATGATATATATATATATATATATATATGTCTCAAATAATCGCATAGAATTTTGGAAAATTTAGGCTCCGTTTGATTGCAAAGATGAAAAAGGAAAATAAATTTAGTTAGTTTGTGTGAAGAGATAGAACATAAAGTGAGAGATGTTGTTTATGAGTAGATATCATCTATTTTTTTATATTTTTTGTGAAAAAATTTTACTCACCACCAAGTAAATAAAATTTCATCATGGAAAAACTTAAAAATCAAGAAGATATCACTTCTATCACTCAACTTATTTTCCACATTCTCACCAAAACTAATTCAATTTATTTTCCTTTTCCACCTTGCAATCACATGGAGCGTTAGAATTAGGAAAAATCAAATAACCATAAATGAACATTTTTTCGTTACACATAGGTGAAATATAACCACCACAACTCACTATCTATACTTTAATCAGCCACCAATTAGTGTCTAAGTTCACTTAGAACAAGAAGTGCAATATGAGTGCACATCATCAATTCACGATTATATATACATCCATATCCTGTCATATGAGACACTAACTAAACTAAAATCACGTTTTGTAATCATTGTCATCGCATCGTGCCCTAGCTCGTACATCCTGACGTAATCCCTCCGATCAGACAGAGTGTAGGTAGCCTCCAACTTGCCCAAAGTCACGTTATGATCGACAAGACAGTCCGTGAGTTGATCCTGCATATTCAGATATATATATATATATATATATATGCACCATTGGCGAGAAAGTATCGGTCAATGTACTTGTTTGATCACAGGATAGCGACGTTACCAAGCTCATTCATGTCTGCGTATTCGATTCCGTCCAAACTTAGGAGAGTGATTCTGCAGAAGTGAAAGTCGAGTGCTTGTTTGCAAATTCTTTTAATATTTTCGTCGGATGTGCCTACATTTATCATAGCGGAAGATGGATCGGAGACTATGGAGAACAGGAAAAACAACAACAACAACAACAACAACAAGCCTTTATCCCACTAGGTGGGGTCGGCTACATGGATCAAACGACGCCATAGTGGTCTGTCGTGAATCATATCTCTAGTGAAACCATTCGCCTCTAAATCCTTTAATAGTTTCCCCTATAGTTTTTCTAGGTCTTCCTTGCCTCTAACAACTAGGCTTCCCTCCATATGATCAACTCTCCTAACCATGGCATCTGCAGGTCTCCTCCATACATGCCCAAACCATCTAAGTCGAGATTCAACCATCTTTTCTGTAATAGGTGCCACCCCAACTCCCTCTCTGATGGTAACATTCCTGATCTTATCTTTCCTAGTCTTGCCACTCATCCATCTCAACATTCTCATCTCAGCTACACTTAGTTTATTCTCGTGTTGGCTTTTGACCGCCCAACACTCAGTCCCATACAACATTGCTGGTCTAACCGCGGTACGATAGAATTTTCCTTTTAACTTGAGTGGTACCTTTTTATCACATAACACACCCGAAGCTTTCCTCCATTTCAACCATCCTGCTTGAATCCGGTGATTTACATCTCCCTCTATTAATTGGAGGTGTAGCACCGACGAACATTTTTCTTTCTCTTAATTTAGAGTTGAAATTGTAATTAACAAAAAAGAGAGGAGTTAAGGGCTCCTCCTCCCTTAACCAAGTGTCGGGAGTTCGATCCTTGCCTTGGACATGGAGCAGCCTTAAATCTCTGGGTTAGTTGTTCCATCCTTCAAAGTGCCTACAATCAGCAAAGAGATTAGTTTCCGCTGTCGAGCGGTGGATACCTGAGAAACCAAAAAAAAAAAAAAGAGTAAGAGTTCAATGGTATTTATAATGTACGTGAATAAACTTCTAGGTAGTCAATAATGGTCATGCTATGTGTATTTACGCAACTAGAATGCTGTATTATGATTAACTTAAAGTTCGTGATATGATTGGTATCAAATTTATAATAGTTGGTTTAACATACTAGATTGACTAATTAGCCATCAATTGCAATGTAAAAGAAAGTGATTAAGCTAAAAAAAATTAATTTTAATTTTTTTTTATAGGTTAAACTATGAAATTTTTTATTTTTTTTTTATATCTTTGCCACAAGCTGCACTACACTCACATTAGGATTGGAGCAGGACTAATTCCCCAAAAACTAATTATCCTTGACTAAAAATACTTCCAGCAAGAATCGAACTCTTATGCTGTTTGTGGTTAATAACACATAGAAGAGTTATTCCATAACTTGCTAAGTTTGTGTTTGATTTAATGATGCAAGAAGGTAGTCTACAACAAAAAACGGGAAGTTTGGTTTCCAAAAACATGTACAACTTTGTGTTTTGATTAATCTTCTTTTTGTCTTGCTACAAACGAATGCACATGGTGATCCACAAATTCACATGGTGATCAACCACAAGAGGATGGAAGGAAAAGGGGAATAAAATTTCCGTGACTTAAACTCGTGTGTGGAGTGGAACAACCCCCAATATTTTCACTAAACTAGTACCCCATGCGTATTTTATTAAGCTAATAAATGTAAAGAATGCCATTTTAATGTTATATTGTTTTCTACATTTTGATGCAAACTAACTGCACACCAAAAAGTTAATTTAGTTGGTTTTCATCATTTTATAGACAAACCAAACATTTCACGTACATGAAAAACTCTTTACATTAAAAACAAGTTTCGCTGCATTGAGTTTTCAACAAACCAAACACAACTTCAAACCTGCAAACCACAAGTGACAAAAATAAGATCCATTTTGCTAATCTTTCGGATACAATTAAGTCAGAAGTATGACAAACTTTTGAGTCAATACATCTAAAGTTTGTACACTCAACAACAGCAGAAGACAACACAAGATGACAACTATTCCTAACCTAGTACCTAAAAACAGAGTACGACTACCGGAGCAATGTAGTACACTAAACCAACACATCTGACCAAGTGTTTTCACATTTGTACTCCCAGTTTCAACATCCGAACTCCATGGATACAATGTACACCTACCAAAGCATTAGAGTACGTGGAAGCATGGCAGACAGCACATCAGTACTCCAAGCACGAACAAAAACCCTAGCTAGTCCCTTTGATCATATATAGTTGACAACTCTTTAAGAATTTCGAGTCAGTGCAGGAAAAAAGCTAACCAAAAATATAAATACAACAAATTCTGAAAGGCTTTTAGATTATGGTTCGGGGAAGCTTATTTTGGGAACCCGATAGCTTTGAAATGGAGTTCCCTCGGATTCTTCTAGAGAGATAGGGTAAACAGGGATGGGGTTGAAAGCTGCAGATACAGACTCGTATTTCTGCTTCTTGGGCTTCTGCTCCTGCTGGTGGCCCGGAAGAAAGCTTCCTATCACAACCTGATGAACTCAAAATTGTTTAGACGCATATTTCAAGAAAATTGATGGAAATTAAATGATGAATATGATCAAGTAAATTACGGTTTCTATTTTTCAAGGAAAAGAAAAGGAGAAACTCAATTTTATTAAGAAAATGTAAATGAGATATACAACTAGAGGTAGTCATTCCCTATCAACTATCCCACAACGGATTTGAAACAACCTGTAAAGGTTCGGACCCTACCCACTCTTTCGAAAAGGTGAATATCAACTAACATTCTTTCCTTTTCCTTTTCAGATTAATGGTCAATATTTTTTAGCAGTATATAACTCGATGGACTGCAAGACAAGAATGTTACTTATATTTTTTATTTTCCTTTTCCTTTTGAAGTACAAAGCATTTGGAAGCTAGTCGATGTTCCTCTTTTATTTTATTTTATTTTTTTTGTTCCTTTTTTTTCATTTAAGGAATAGATAATGTCTAACCTGAACAGGACCAGCAGCTATTAGGAGACCAGCAAGTCCACCACCTAAAACGCGTCCATCTGGGCCCGCCAAAGTGACACTCATCCCACCACTTCTGGTTTTAGCTACCCCGTTATCAGTTAGCATAAATGAACCAGTCAAAGCAAGTATCTCAAACCGACCCTGCAAGAATCACACAAATAACATTAAGGGCTTCCTTGCTTCAAGTTTTAGGAAAGGAATTGCCATTTGATTGGCATTTGAAATTCCTAGCCAATGTTTGCTTAACACTGGAACTCTTCTTTCCTCCTATTTATAATAACTTGATAATATATTACTAAATATAAAAATAATTAATCATCATATTCATATTACAATATTTTGACAAGTATTAATTTATATAATGCAAATGAAAAATGTTTGGTTATAAAAAATAGGGTGATTTTGTCATAAGCAAAATAGGAAAGGATTCCTCTTACTCTCTTAGCTCACCCTCCACTGAATATGGGAATTGATGTAGGGAATTCTCCTTTCCTAGGAATCCTGGATTCCTTTGCAAAACTCCAAGCAAACATGAAATCTTGAGTGAACCGGAATTTAGGATTCCAAGAATGACCAGACAATTTAGGATTCCAAGAATGACCAGTCGGTTGATATATTGTTTGGTATAATTTGAATTACCGTAACACTGTATCAGTATTGTCTTTATAGGTACTATACCGTACAAAAATTGTTTGCTATTGTGAGCTTTCATACAATGATTATATTCTGAAAAGGAAAGTGGACTCTTAATTTGGGACATCCCAAAAAGTAATAGCGGACTCTTAGTCTGGGACAAAGGGAGTAAATTATATTCGTTACCATTGATAAGAAAGTGTAAAAGTTAAAGTAGGGAGGGGGAGAATCAATTTAATCAATAATATGTTTCACAACTCATTGGAGAAAAAAGGAATCCTAGATCCAATTGCTTCAAAAAAGAAAAGAGAATACTATATTCACTATGTGCAAGTATAGCATACTACAAAGTAGCATTGACAGAGCTGAAATATGATGTGTTCACCACTTCACCCTTCCGAGGAATTGCACACATACCAGCTATAAAAAAAATACTCCCTCTTAGTAGTCCCACTTTCCACCTTGGGATGTCTACAATTAATAGTTCCACTTCCTTTTTGGGTCACATAACCAGTGTACAAAATCTCACAATAGAAAATAAGTTGTATTCTTGACCAATGACCATTGATAAGGTTGAATCTACAGTTTTCTTAAAAAGTACCAAAGTCATAGCGGGAATATCATTTCAAACAGAGGGAGTACTATAGTCACTGTCACCTTTGATTTGAGAATCACAAAAGCAGGCATAATTAGTGTCTGTTGCGTTTTGATTGTGGCACATCACAAATACATATAGATGGTACGATAAGACAGTAAATGTATGAGATTACCCATGTTAGAAAAATAAGAGAAACAGTTCACACCTCATATGTTAAAGTACCGCCAGAAGAATTAGGCTGACGAAGTGTAACATTTGAAACCGCACCATTTGCCGAGAGTATGCAAATGGCTCTAGATCCTCGTTGGGAAAACGATATTATCTTCATCGAAACATCCTGAAACAACCAGAAAGAAGCAAAGCAACCATATTTTGATACTTGTGCTGGTTCATTCTTCAATTAAAAGGATACACTGTGAAAAAGAAAACCTTGCACTTGGAACCTTCTAGATTCGAAAACAAAGTTTGTGAATTGGCAACAATAAGAAAATATTCGATGGGAAAGAATTAAATTCCATTGAATTATTTTCCATGGAAAGGTTTTACATGGGAATAAAAAAAACTCAGGGTGGAGGTATTTTGTGTTTTCCATACAAATGAAGTGTTATCAAAGACACCCCTATAGTTCAACCAGAATGAAAATAAATATATGTGTCAACGCAGAATTTCACAAGTAGGTTTATATATATGGATATATAGCCTTCGTCATATGGCTTTAATAATGATTTCTACAAGTACCTCGCCAGTATTAACAGTGAGCAGATGGGGTGTAAAATCCGCGCCAACAGAGTATGCCACTTGTGAACCTACAAATGAATAGCCTCGATTAAATAAATGCTAAACAAAAAAAAAAAAAAAAAAAAACGAGCAAGTGGATAATATCGAATATTATAACATTTACCCAATCTACCTATTCTCGTGATGTAGATCACCAAGTATTTGGTTTATTGTTGCCTCTTTTACCAAATGCATTGTAGGGTTGTGTTTGATTATGTGTAATATAACGTATGTGCTTGATGTTGTGCATGAAAAGGCTGATTTACTTCTACACTATTTTCCACATTTGACACAAACCAACTGCACACCAAAATGTAATGCCGTTGATTTTCATCATTTCTTAAGCCAACCAAACACGCACAAAACATTTCATTTGCATGAACAAGTCTATAAATTGTAAATAGTTTCCACTTCATCGAGTTTTCAACGAACCAAACACGACCAAAAGTTCAAACTTTTGCAACTTCACACACTATTAGTATCATAGATTTGCATGAATCTCATCCTAAAACCTAGGAAACATATAGGACCAGGCACTAATTATTTATTAGCTCATAGATTTTAAAGCCGAGTTATTGAGTGGACCCCGCTTAGGCTCTTCCATGTCTCCGGCTTGGCCCACCAAGTATCATATCAACTAGAAGAAGTTTTGCCCTCAAATATTCTTCCAGAAAAGGTAACTAGTATCAGACATTCAGATGGTAAGATAAAGATTCCCTCACCTTACAGTACAGTTTGAAGCATCTTTTGTTCCACAAATGCAATTATATTCAGATCCAAACAGTCTTCGTCACAAGGGTCTAAACTCACAATACTAAAGGGCCACTGTCAAATCCATATCTCGTACTAATTAAGTACAAAACACAAAGTAAAAGAGATGCTACTGTCATCCATGCATATAGTTCTTCCCAAGTATCACCATTTTCAGACTCACAGTGACTTCATCACATGGGTCCCAAATAAAGGCCACACTCTATGTACCACACGTCGTCTATGCATCTAACTATTCGTCTCAAATCCTTATGTCTGAAAATCATTCTAATAGTAACCTAAAAAGTGTCTAGGAAATATGAATCAAATAACAGAAGAATCCACACTGAAAAATAGATAACTGGATCTAGATTAAATACACACACAACATTATAAATCATCAATAATGGTACATAAGAATCATACACAAACTGGTACTATGAAGAAAATCCATTCATTTACCTGGGCTCTCAACCTCCGGTTTCTGTTTCTTCTTCTTAAACGACTCAACCGGCCGGTCCGTCCCGTTCTTCCATCCCGACGGGAAGTCTCCGTTCATTGGAATCGAAGCCGAAATCGGCATCGGCGATAACGCCATCGTTACCCTAACCTTACCGTCAGGTCCATACTTCCTCGGCCTCCCTCTCTTCTTCTTCTCCGCCGTGCCGGTCACCGCCGGCGACAAGATCGCCGGTGTCACTGGCGCCACTTCGGCCGCCGTTACCGGCACCACCGTCGTGGATCCGCTAATTTCCGTAGGATTTTCTGACCCAGAAGCCGGCGGGAATCTCGCCAGAAAATTCGCCGGAGCTTCCTCCCCTTTTGTAGCCACAAAATTATCCATTGATGTTTACAAAAGCAAAATCCTAAAAACCCTCAGAAATTAAACCCTAAAACACTCGAAAAAATTAAATCACAATTTTTTTCGTAAATAAATAGATTCAAAAATGAGATTAGATGAAATATATATTCCAATCTTTATAAATTACACGATCGGAAAATAACAAACAGAAAATGCTGTTCAAATACTATAAACCCTAGGTATTAAGTGGTTAAAAATCAAAATCTGAGCACAAAAACTACTATGGTTAAAATCAACTCATTCATAGCTGATCATTGCCATTTACAGAGCATAAACAGAGCTCAGTGGTGGCAACCGATTTTTTTCTAAAATTACGAATAAAAAAAAATGAAAAAAAATAAATCAATTTTTGGTTGTTTTTGAGAAATGCTTGACGAGTGTGAAATTTAGGGTTTTGCAGGAAAATGATGAAGAGACAGAAAATAAAGTAAGGAAAAATGAAAATTTAATAGAAAATTTAATAAAATATTGGGAATATTAATTAAAAAATTAATAGTTTAAATTGAAATTTTCAAACTATTGATTTTGGTTAAGAAAATGGTTTGAAGTCCGTCTTGGAAATTTAATAAACATGAATTAAGAATTGCGTTGTAGTTGAGTAAAACTGGTAGAAAAAAAATAATAAAGATATTATGGTTCAAAAAGAAAATTTCTGTTGATTTTAAATTGGAAATTTAATTTTATTTAAAGCTGGAAAAGCTAACGTAGGGGTAGAGCCAATGCTAATTTAATTTAATTTAATTTTCCAAAGTTTGGAGCTTTTTCTTTGTCTTTTTTTAGGGTAAATTAAAGTTGACTCTAGGAATTCAAGAGCCCTTTTATTTGTAGCAATTTACTGCCAATGCCACTGAACAGTATGCCAAGTGAACAAGAAAGTAAATATTCGGTACTTAAACTAAGGAGAATACTCCCGGTGGGTACAAAATTTTAGTTGGCAAACGATTAGTAACTTATACAGTGAGAATTAGTTGAAGTTTACAAAATTGGTCAGGACACCTTATGAGTATGAACCTCAAACCAGGAAAGAAATGAAAAAAAACCTAACAAGAATACATTTCAAAAAAAAGTATGTAGTAACAACACAAGATGCAAAATCAAGCTTCTAAAGAATCAAAATCTTTGTATATCAACTCAAAACATGAAAAGAAGCTCACATATGATTCCAACATCTCCACGCCCATTACTTGGAGAGAATATGTACACAAACATGAAAAGAAGCCAATTACAATTGACTTGCCAAATCAAACATCCAGAGTACTTAAAATTTTAAAACAATACAATAAGAAAAATAAAATTCAGTAACCCAAGATTTCTAAAGAATCAAACTTGTATCACAGTCTTCAAATGTGTTGTAGGAAGCACAAAACCAGCTCTTCTTTCCTCGAATGAGTACTCTATCATCTCTCCAGGGGACTCTTTCATGGGATTATTAGCACAGTAAGCAAGTACAGGAGGAGCAGGTGTCATTGCCGTTTGCATTGGGATTGCCGCGGTTGAAGGAGTTGAGGGTGGAATCATCACTTTATTAGGAGTCCTATTCTCTTCTTCTTTCTCAATGGCTGGAAAAACTACCTTTGAAGGGGTTGTTAATGGTGTATTATCGTTGCTTGTAATAGTTTTCTGCGCTGATGATTCAGTGAAAGAAATGGAGGAGAACGGCTTGCGGGTCATGGGTGACTCGGGTTCATGGGCGTTTGTTGCGGTGAAAGCGTGTTTTTTCACTGGAAGACCAGCAATATCCAAGCCTCTTCTTCCTATAATGAAAGAGAATGTAATAAGAACAAAAGATGGTTGGTTATTGAGAAGGCATGTGGCAAAATGAGTAATCTAGGGGGCAAACAGAAACTAATACACGCAGACAATGCAGTAATGCATTGGTGGGTGTGTGGTGGGAGTGTCATGCGTGAGGTTCAAAGAGTTGTTTCTCTGCCAATGCTAACTCTCTCTAACAACACATCTTACACTGTTACTACAAAAGCTCTTAAAACAGCAGGGTTACCATATCAAAATCAGAAGGGGAAGAAGAGCGAGATGCAGAGAAAATGTACCAGCTGATAAAGCTGCAAAATGATCATCCCTGGGGTGATTTAGCTGGTCATTTTGGTGTAGACGATCATTCTTTTTAATTAGACGCGTATTCGGAGTAGCTTTGGTGGAATGATTAAGAGTATCATGTTTAGGAGTTTGCAGCATTGTTCCTCCAAGAGAAAGTCTTCTGTTGCTGGCACCACCGCATGACAATCTAGGACCTTTTTTCCCACCTTGTGGGGGCTTCATAGGACTCGGTTTTGACCCAAAAAGTGCCTCTTGTTCTGCTATCAATTGTCCCTGAAGTTTCTTATGGTCCTGCAATATATATAACACGTTACTCAGATGTCATTGATTAATCCTTAGGGCTTGTTTGGTTAGGAGCAAAACGTAAAACAGTGAAATGCAGTTTCACCTATATGACGTTAAACTTTGTGCACTAAACAACAATTTTACACAAGACAGGTGAAATATATTTTACTCGATCCAAACCGACCCTTAATGAGTACATGGTGGAGTTGTTAAGTTGCATACCCTTTGCCTTTTCTGTTCTTGCTCTTTTTCTCTTCGTAAGATAGTATACTCTTCAAGCATGGAAATAAGTCGAATCTGAAGAACAAATAACAAGAAACAATTCAGATCATCTTTTGTTGAATCATCAGAGATAAGAAAATGCTCAACTTACACCATCATAAGTGAAGTCGATCCCCCTTTCGTTTTCCCATGCTGTGGTTTTTAAAGCTAAAGTCTCCACCATTCCTGTCCCAAAATGATACCAAACAAAAAAGGAAGAAGTCATTTTTGGGCCTCAATGAAGCAAGTAGGCCAAGTAAAGAGCAATTCTAGGGGGGCTCATTTTTTAGCTAAAAAAATTGACTCAAATGATGTATCTTACGTTCATT
Source organism: Lonicera japonica (assembly GCA_021464415.1). Taxonomy (NCBI): domain Eukaryota; kingdom Viridiplantae; phylum Streptophyta; class Magnoliopsida; order Dipsacales; family Caprifoliaceae; genus Lonicera; species Lonicera japonica. The sequence goes on from CM038470.1 coordinate 16,745,778, forward strand.
GGTTGGTGAATGGGACACACATTTATCACTACACTCACTGACCAATACTGGTGCCACTCATATGAGTCACAATCCAGAGTCCCACTAAAACAATTGCCAAGTAAACGGGTCTAATCAAGTAAAAAGGTTAAATATGTGAGATTTAGCTGAGTTTGATGGTTTATAAACATTTGGACAGGTTGCATGGTCGAGATATTAATGGGTTGAATTGTTTATCTGGCTAAATGGGAGGGATTTAACGTGCTGACGGTTACAACCCGATTAAGAGGATTCACGCTTTACCAACTCTTTTATCAGGCGGGTCCGAGGAGTCCATTCAACTCCGAACCTGACAGGCTAAGGCTCAAAAACCATACCCAGAACGTTGTATTGTGTCAAAATTGAAAGTCATACCTGGAAGTTTATTAACCAAAGTACGAGCTTTCTCAGCACGCTTCAGAGTAAGATGAGCACCTCTTCCAGCATTGTACCGGTTATCGTCCTGAAAATAAGAACAAATACATAGAATCTAAGCCATGGGATCTCTATAAAGTAAACAAATTACTAATGTTGGTGATAAAGAGACAGACAGAGAGAGAGAGAGAGAGAGAGAGAGAGAGAGAGAGAGAAGAAAACATCCAACCCTGTTATACTCCTCAAGCCAGCATTCTTCCTCACATGCACCCATCCACTTCTCAACTTTTTCAAGAATTTCTTTCCTGCTAAGAGCTTCCTCTTTAAATCTACCAATTTGAAGCTCAATTTCTTCCAAGACACAGGCGGGATCCACAGCCCCTTTGTTATGAAAAGAAAGATAACTTCATATTAAATACACCATATTAAGGTTATTATTAGGGCATGTTTGATTGCACGCATAGAAGAAACCTAGAAATGAATTGAGTTCTAGCCAATTAAGTCGCTAGCAATTGGTTAATGCGAACACGTCAGTTGAAAGTGTTTGATGGGCCTCTTTTCCGACCTTCAAAATATTTATTTCCATCTTTGGTGCCAATCATCAAACACCAGAAGATGAAGAGGCAAAGATTTGTGAAGTAAAGGGCAACTTATAATCGAAATAGGTGCAATATTTTCCATGGAAACAATTGCACCTATTTTTTGAGGAATTGGATGGCTGTTTAACCATCCCATGGAATTTGTTTCCATGGAAAATGAAGGTCGTCAAACAATAAAAAAATATTTATTTCCATCTTTGGTGCCAATCATCAAACACCAGAAGATGAAGAGGCAAAGATTTGTGAAGTAAAGGGCAACTTATAACAAATTCCATGGAAAATGAAGGTCATCAAACAATAAAAAAAGATGAAAATGGCTAGAAAAATGTCCTTTTTGCATGGAAAATGTTTCCAAAGAAATAATGTTTCATACCAGATTCAATAGCTTCAATAGCAATCTCCATTGCACCATCGGATTCTGGCATCATATGTGTCCTCCTGCAGACCTCCTCTAGCTCTAACCTCTTCTTCATTACAAGTTCTTTCATTTTGCTCGCTTTAAACTCTTCCAACCGAGACACTTCAGCCTCAACCTATATAATATAAATTTACATTGCCTTTAACTACCCAAAACAAATCTATTCAAATTTTAACAAATGAAATAAATGGAAAAGAAGTATAATGGAAGATCAAAATCATGTTTCTTTAGAAATATTATATATAACTCACATAATTTATGAAGTCAACAGAAAGCATGTTGGGCTCCATTATCTCATGTTCAGAAGCCGCTATGTTACACGTAACATTCTGAAACATTTGTTGCTCCTCAATTGGCGTATCCATCAAATTCCATAGCTCCAACATGGAAGTTGCAAGATCTTGGAGCTGCCATAATTTAAAAGGTGACAAAGTCAATACGTTAAAAAGAATTTGAATTTATGTGTGTTTGATAAAAAATTTGGAAAATGACTGAAACCACTACTAATTTTAAGGACGAGTTGAAAAGAGAGCTAAAAGGTTAAATTACTTTTTGGGTTTTCCATGGAACAAATTCTTTATGCAGTCAATAAGAAAAAATTCCACGGAAACGGTGGATAACATCTCACCAAACCATTCATATATTTTTACAACTTCATATAAAAATGGGTAGTGTTATCGACTATTTTCCAACTTTTCATCAAACAGTCCTAAAAGTTAGTAAACACCGTACAAGTACAACTTACCCGCTGCATCCTCTGTAATTTAACCTCCCGCAGCCTTTGTATTGTAGTTGCCAATCTCTCAATAGTATCACTAGTGATACTCTTTGTTCCTTCAGACTCACCTAAACTCGAATGAACCTCAGTAACTGTTTGTTTGTAGTCAATACCAAGCACTGAACATAGTGAGTTCAAAGTATTTTGATGGTCCAGAACCTGGTTCAGGCGGTCACTCTGCAAGTAGAGAAACATTTAGGAAAGAAATTCCATGAAGACTCCTTAGTGCCTCATTTGCTCAGGGTGAAATAGTTTTACTTTAGTGAAAAGTTAAATGGTGAAAAATATCATAACATATATAGCATTGTATTTGTCTGCTACTTTTGTTTAGAATTGTAAAAGCGTAGTGTGTGTGTGTGTGTGTGTTTATTCATAATTTTAGACAAACAGAAAATTTAACTGAAGTAGGGGAAAACTTTTCACCACTTCATTTTTGGGCTTCTTTGACTTTGTCCCTTGTTCTTAATGAGTTAATATAAAATTAGACTTAGGGTGCTTTTGTTTTTCTTTCTTTTTTAAGTTTGAATGTTGAATACTGAATGCTGAATCTAAACTCTGAAGATGTAGTTTGTTTTTATTCTGAACGAACCTCTGAATAATAAATATTTCTTTAAATTCAGCATTAAGCATTCATCGGGGCTAATACCTGTAAGGGGTTGTTTGTTTTTTTAGCTTTTGAATGCTGAATATTGGATGCTAAATTATGAATGCTTAATGCTGAATGAAACTTTTGAAAAATGTGTTTGGTTTTAATTAGTTTTGAATACTGAATTCATGGCATGTTATAATTTTACCCTTATTAGTCTTTTATAAATCAATGTTTAATGACTCAAAAGAACAGGGGTACAAATGGAATAAAATTTCATTAAAGTCAAATTAAGCATTCAGCGCATGAACTACCTCTTAATGCTTCTGAATTACATTAAAATTCAACAGTAAGAGGTAAGAAAACAAACACCAATTATACTTCTTAAAGCTGAATAGACTTCCATTCAGGATTAAGAGGTAAAAACAAACACCACCTAAATGTTGAATGCTTAATCATTTTTAAAAAAATAGTCGTTAACCTCTTAATGGTTTAAAAAAACAAACAACTTATTGCACCTTTGAACCCATTAAGCATTCAAAGGCAAAATCAAACACCCCCTACCACTCTGTTCTCATAACCACTAGACTTTACCCCTTGTGGCCCTATGTGCAGGGGAATCTCAAAGAATTATATGCAAATGAGGGCAATGTTTAATTTCTTTGACACAATCCTTTGACTAAATCCCCTGTTTTTATGTTATTTACCCGAAAGCAATATTTAATTTTCTTTTCTCTGATTTTCTGCAAGTGTGCTATCATTTTACGTAATTTTTTGTGATCACCAACATGCAAGGGACAAAATCTCACAATTATAAAAACAGGTGGGTAAGTCTAATTTTGCACATAAAATGTCGGAAAGTCAAAACATCCCTCCATGTTTTAGATTAACCTGGTCCAAGCGGGTCCTTGCGGAAAAAATATAATGATAGCTGATTATATCAGCAAAATAAATGCACACTGTTAACAGATATTACCTTTTCTTTCTCTAGAGCCTGCAACTCCCTGTGCAATTCTTCAAGCTTTCTTAAGGACAAATCAGTTTCATCCAGAATTGTGTTGGAAGGAGTACATTCGGAAGGACTATAAATCTCATTTCTTAAGTTCTGTATTTGCTCATGAACTTCAAGGAATTGATTCCTTGTATCGCATTTCCTCTTTCGCATCTCCTCTATTTCTGGAAGAATAACTCTCAGTTCTGCCTTCAAGTTTCCAGTATTTTGATCAGACTGAAAAAGAAAACACAGTGTTCAGGTTCTTACGTGTCATTGTGAGTTTATGAATACTAGCAATTTTATAGAAAAGAATGAATCAACCGAGTTGATATTACGCGTTTGACAGATTAAATTCAATTCTTTATCTACAAAAACATCTTCTAAACTAATAATTCTTTAAATACCGATAAATAGACCAGAGCAGAATTTGTTCTGCAATCTGCATGCTACTTTTAAATTATATATCCATCATTACATAACCTGTATAAAAATATGCATTAGGGTAGTGGAGTAAAAATTTTCTCAGTATTTGGAGCATAATTTCATGGAACATTTGATAGTTTCAATCCTTTTGTCAAAATTCTCCAACAAAGAATGCAAATAAATGTGCCCGTTAATTTGAATTTCTTTTGATGACCTAATTGATGAAATGCCAACTCAGAGTTATAAACAATTTCCTATAAAACCTTCATGAATTCTTTCAAAATAAATTTTGCCATAGTTAATTGTTATCAAAGCCCTTACCTGTCTAATATGTACTGGTCGCTCTCCCATTGCTGAACAAATGGCTGCTAGCTCTGCTTCAGAATCGGCAATCGCTTGTCTTAGCTGAGCTCTACTCCTGTTTGCCAAATCTACCTTTCTTCTGTATACCTCTAGACATTCTTGTTCCAGCTCAAGCAGCATTTTGTCCCTCTCATCATCAGTCTCCCCAACTTCATTCCATATTATCTGATTTTGCCCATTTTTTCAGAAAAAACAAACATGACAATTTCAACAATTTGAAAATATGGAAAGTGTAGCATCAACGAAACACATTCAGAGGGTTAGTGAAGACCTGGAGTTCATATAGAAGAGTTCCACATGTTGTTTCTACTTGCAAAAGCTGTTCGTTTTGGGGATTAGACATGTTGAGGTACTTGTACCTGTCAATATCATTATCAATTATCTGCATAAGTCATCCCGAACTTAAAGTGCCAAATGGAGTAAAATGCTAGATTGATCCAAGAAAAATGTACAGTAAACTCTAATAATAGTGTTTACTCTAATGCAAATTTGAATTAACCAAGTAATGAAGAAAATGGCATCCATATAATGTATTCCACAATTTAAGGATCCAAATGTATTTTGACACATGCTATATCCAATTCAAAATTGCATATGCTATATTCAATTGAATCTCCAGTGCATCGCACTGATACTAATTGCAGCTAACTTCTTTGGTTCACATTTTGCTTAGTTGAACATATGGAAATTGTGGTTTATCATAACCTCATAATCAAGAAAAATATTCCAAACCTTAATTTCTTTGCTAAAGCTATTGCAGATGGCAAAATAGAATTATCTCAACTAATTATACTTGAAATGCAGTAACTTTTTCATTCCTCCGAGTGCCTCCTTTTTGCATAACAAAGTTCATATCCACCAATTTAGCCAATATACGGAGTACGAAAATATTACATATCCAAACAACTTAGAAAATTGACAAAAATGAAAATTATGAAAGAATCCAATATAAATAAATAAATAAAAGCAGTTATGAACTATAAGATTATCCCGGTATGAATTTACCAATTTAGAATTTCAAGAACAAAACAAAACTCAAATCAAACGAGTATCAGTGTAATTCCCCACATGTGAACGGGTAATTATGTAATTTCACGGATGGCCTTTAGCTATCCCAATTTTTTCATAAACGAAAAGGTAAAATAGCACAGTTTTACCTTTTAATATAGAACAAAAAAATAAATCAATAAGAGCTGAGATTTAGATCTGAAAAAAAGAAAACCTGGTGGAGGGGATCTGGCAATTGCGACAAGAGAGAAGTGAATTAACAGGTGGGATTGAAAACCAGAATGAGAACTTGTAGACAATCTGTTGTTGTTTGATAGAGTAGGCGCTTAAGAATTCGACCGTTGATAACGAGCGTGTGTGGGAGAAGTGAAGGTTTTTTATTGCCAAGGTTTTGGAGGTGTAAAAGGGAACGAACGAAGAAGATTTGAATTTCAAATGAGCGGGGACAGAAAGAAAGAAACACGCAAGGAAATGAAAAGGGTATGGAAGTGATTTTGGGTTGTGGTCCATAAAATAGCCAACATCATGCAACTTACCTCTTGGGCTCGTCTAGTTAACATAAGGAAAATTAAATTTTTTATCTTTTTCATGGATATGAAAAATTAAATTTTTTATCAAAATTTATTTTTTATGTTTGGTAAAGAAGAAAAAGCATTTAGGTAAGCGTATTATTGTCTACAATTTTTGTAATAAATGCTTGAAAATCACATGAAAAAATCAATCATATGTGTTTTGAGATGAATGGTTTTACCCCTACTTTCCCCTTTCTCGGAAAATATTTTCTGGATTTGTACTTACCAAACAAAGGAAAGGAACAACTTTCCTTTCTCAAATACTAAGGCCTCGTTTGGTTCACGGAAGGGAAATCAATTCCCTTATCTTTCCCATGAATGTGGGAAACTAAATTTTCTATCAAATTTTCTTTTTTGTGTTTGGTAAAGCATGGAAAGTATTTAGGTAAAGTATTATTATCTAAATTTTTTGTAATAAATGCTTGGAAATCACATGGGAAAATCAATCCATGTGTTTTGAGATGAATGGTTTTACCCCCTACTTTTTCCTCTCTTGAGAAAATGTTTCTGGAATTTGTGCTTACCAAATAAGGAAAATGAACAACTTTCCTTTCTCAAATACTAAAATCCGTGAACCAAACAAGGCCAAAAATTCGCGAACCAAACGAGGCCTTAGAGCTTCCACAAAGGATCCAGTAAAATTTATGGCAAATTTATTTTTTGGTTCACTAACTTCCATTTCAACCCATAGCGAAAAAGGTAGAAAATGAAAATTCCTTATACGAGTGAGGTTTATTCATATAGGGTATGCTTTTTTTAAAAATAAAAAATAAAAAGAAATTTCCATACAAGTAAGCTTCACTTGTATGAGAATATATATATATATATATATATATATATATATATATATATATTCTTATACAAGTGAAGCTTACTTGTATGGGAATTCTTTTTATTTTTTAAAAAAACATACCCTATATGAATAAACCTCACTCATATGGGGTATTTATTTTTTAAAATAAGAAAAGAGAAATTCTCATACGAGTGAGGCTTATTCATATAAGTATTTTTTTTTCAATTAATACGAGTGAGGCTTACTCGTATGGTTCATACGAGTGACTTATACCCGTATAAGATAAAATTTAAGGAAATGATAAATTAAGTCATTCTCTACCCTACCAGCCAAATTTTACCCGTCTAATTTCTTCCGATGTAGCGTAAAATAAGGTAAATTTAACCATTTACCCTACTCGCTATACATGATTTTACAAGATCTTTTATTTCGTGGTATGATACCAGTATGTAACCATCCGAAATCTTTTTTAAAATATTTTGTTCAAAATATAAATTGGGTTGGTACAATTTTTTCTTGTATTTTAACTTTGACATATTCGTTAAATTGAGCTTACACACGAATGATCTCTCCTCTTATCATCTGTAATGAGATTTAATTTGAGAGTTAAACAGATACATTTTTTCATAAAATTTGGTAGAAATATCTCAATAATGAGTAGTCTCCATTAAATTATATTAGAAAGCTCAATTTAAAATTTGGTAAGATCATTGACTAAAATTTTCAAGGGTTGAAAATCAACATATATATATATGTGTGTGTGAAGATGAAATTCACCGAATTTTATAAAAAAAATTATCGGTTTAATCATTGAACTAAACCCCATTGGACAAAACCAAAAATAAATTGGAGATGAGCCAAGTCCTCGATTCCTTTTAAATTTTACTCATTACCACAAATATTTAAAGAAACATAAAATGTATATAATATGATAAATAATGTGCAAATAAGTTAGATTAGTGACAATCGAATTCAAAAGATCCCGACTTCAAGTCACGCTTAGAGTCGAGAAGGAACTTTGATCTTCTTTTTTCATTTTAAAATAAATATCAAAAAATTAGTGCTAAACTAATATTTAATCAAAATTTAAATTTAAATTTAAAGTACGGGCTTAATCTGAAATGGTTGAAAGTGTGAACTTCAAATAAAGTGTCAAATTTAAAATTAAGAGTTATAATTTGCCTTTCTTATTTTTAAGGAAAAAAAATTATTATATTTCAAAAGAAAATGAGCTTTTTAATTTGAGATTTTTCAAAAGGGAAATAGAAAATTTTGGGTGATTTTGTTTCCATCCACCAAATCTTGCGGTTAATATGTGCTAGTAAGTTAATCCTTGTTACATATTAAGTTAATCCACGAGTGTGGATAAACTGATAAAAACAATTATGAATTTAATTTTATAAATATTATTTTAATATTAAAATATCCACTAAATTAATAAGTATAACCACTTAAAAAATTTAGATTGTAAAGTAAATTTGAATTAACCTTGAAGTAAAATAACAAAATCAAAATTTAACCCACTTCGGTACAAATTTAAATTTTTTTTCTTTCCCACTGTCTTTTCTTCTTCCCACCGTCACATAGCATCCTCCAAGGTAAATCATTATAGATTGCAATCAACCATCGCAGAGCATCCCACGCTAATTCGAAGTAACTTCTGGCTCTATCTTGATCGTGATGAAGCTCCCAGCCTCCCACACTAATTTAGCACACTGCATCAAAATTTCACCGTCTTTAGGATATGTTAACGTTGCACACAAGTAGTATTCCTCTGCTCCAAGAAGACCTCCTTTGGACTGTCAGTAAATAAAGTATAACAATACATTACTCAACTTAAGAAAAATTATCCTTTGATATTAGGGTTTGTATTTTTCTTCAAAAAAATACGTGTTGAGATGTTTTATTTGATCAATAAACGCACGCGCAAAACTAACCCTAAACCATTGAAAATTTTTGAAACATAAATATGAAGTCAATTAAAAGGAGTTATTTTTAGATTAGGAATGTTAATTAAAATGGAATCTTAATTTATACAATTATAATTTAATTTTAATTGGTGGATATATTTATCAATTTTAAAAAGGGTAATATTGTGAATCTTTATTCAAAATTTCCATAATTTAAGGGTGGATTAATTGCAAGATTTAGTGGATATAAACAAAATCACCCAAATTTTTAAATGAGAAAGTATAAAATTGTGCTATTGATTTAGGCCGGCTATTTATCCAAACGGCCCACCATAGAGCCGGGTCGAAGACTTCAATCTAATGAGGATTTAGGTTGAATGCTCAAAGGAGGATCTATGCCGAGAATATCATAATAACGTCACCTAGTGACAAGAAAAAAGAACAGTTTAGCCGAGATGGGTGCCCTCACGAGATGAAATATGACATTTGTACAACACAAGGAAAACATGACTCTTCGTCAAGATGATCATGTCGACCAATGGAATAAGCTAATATAGGATAAGAATTAAGCTACCTGTACAAAGTGGATTGGCGAACAAATTTACACAATGTAATCATTTTACTATTCATCCTAGTAAAGTATTGTAACTATAATTCTGTAACTCACAACAAAAACACAAAATCTGCCAAAACATAAGGGCAGGTGAAAGTGGGATTATGCTTATCATATCTCTCATATTAAACATTTTGGATGTTGTAAACCAAACACAAGATATGATTCCTTTGCAAAATAATATATATATATATATATTAATTCTTTTGTTTTTTTGGTCCTCCCTCAAACAAGCTATCCAATTTTGTCAGTATGATATTTTCGTTTGATAAAAAGTTAGGAAATGATTGAGAACATGATAGGTTGGGAAAAAAGATGTTCTTCATATTTTGCTTATTTTCCATGGAAATATTTTTTACTTATAGTTCAAAAAATTTATTCTGTAGAAAATCCAAAAAGTAATAGAACGTTTCAACAAATCACTCGTTTATTTTTCCATCTTCTTAAAATATTGGCGGTGTTATCAATTAATTTTTTATTTTTTTATCAAACACAACCCGGAGATCTAGATAACCAGATTAATCAGTTACCTATATGTAATTTCCTCAGCTAGTAACATATCACCTAAACAACGCTAATCAGAAGTCAGCAATGTAATGACTATAAAGTTCATTGGCTAACTTTTTAAAAGTTATAGAATAAGTAATAATAAAACTATCAAGTAGCTATAGGGCAGTGAATTGTTAGCATAAGTTTGTAAATTACTCAACTCTTAAAAATAACCTTTGGTGTAATAGTGAACTTTTGCGTTGCTCTATCATATATGTGATTCCTTGGTACCCAAATATGAAGAGTTGGAGATGCTGATATATGTGTAAAAATCTACAAAACTGAATGGGAAACAAAGTTAATAACCATGGTTGTTAGTATCATAGTTATCATCAAAATAATAGGCTACAGACATATAACAATACCATATGGTAAACTAAATATTTTCAGCCAGATCTTACTCGATAGCAGAGAGTTATTTATTGAGCTTTTGCCTTTCATTTTTAATTAAGAATGTGTTACAAATAGTCGAAATATAAATGAATATTTAGGGCTTTTAAAAGACAGTGATTATTTATTAGTATATCCAATGACTCATTAATAGGTGCATTAGAAGAAAAGGGATTAGACACGGCAACATATTTAGATGTGAGTAGTGTTGTCAACACCATTCATTACATGCACTTGAAACTTCTTTCTGAGTGGAATTTTAATGATGAACAAATGATTTCTTGAATTATTAATGGATAAGATACCAAAATCTAATTAATCTTGCAAGTATTATAAAAGTATTGATGTGTAGATGTCTATAAGTAATATTGTGAGATACAATTTATTCTACATTGATTTTGTAGAGAAGTAAAGAGGTTAACTCTTAATATAAATAGTGCTAACCCCTACCCATATTGATTATGGGTTGAATAAGAAAATATCTCTTATTCTATTCATTCTCTCTTTTTATTATTTTAACGCGTTATCAGCACGACTGCTCTACGGTCAATTGGAGGCCATTGTAAAAGCAGGCCACCATAGTTAATTTTTTTTTCCTTCTTCTTGAAGGAATTTTTTCCTTTTTTTTGAAGGCCGGCCATTGCAAAAGTAGGCTATTATAGTTAAATTTGTTTCCTTCTTGGAGGCTGTTCGAAAGAAGGGGTTCTTCGAAAGAAAGTGCGGGATTTTTTTTCATAAATGCCATATTTACGCTTGTATTTTCTTTTATAATACTTTGATGATTTATATTACTGTTAAATATTTTCTTTGGTCTTTTATTATAGATTTAAGTATTTTATTTCATAAATAATTTGGACTTGAAATTTCATAATCATTATTCTGGACCTGAAGATTTAGAATTTATATTAAAGACCTGAGATTCTCTAATATTTATACTGAATTGTCTTTTTTTTTTATCATTGAGACACATATAACTAGATTTTTGTATCAAAAAAATTTAAAACTGCCATAAATAAAGAAAAATAAAAAAATTGCATCTTAGTGTACGTTATGATACACAATACGAAATGCAATATCAATATTTTCAAGAAGGAAATCATTGGTTGCCCTTAAATTCTCTTCTTATGATTTCAAAAATCATCTCGTTCCATATATCTACAGGCCCAGGCATGCACCAGTGTAAGCAGTCCTGTGGTGGGAGCTTCCCATCGGGGCCCCGCTTGGTTTTCTTTTTTGGGTCAGGGCTCCTATACGGACCCGGATGCCCATCATGCCGATACCCAAAGGCTTCAGTAATATCCATCAAAACAAATTTGGATTTATTGGTTTTCTTCTTGGTTGCACGGTTAAAACCCGACACTTGGTGTGCATGCATCATTTTGGTAAACCCATTTTCGGCAAACTCACCATCCAATGCAGGCTTTACCTTACCCATGCAAGATCCTCCTGTATTCCAGGCCCCACCCTCGTAATGATCCGGTGAATAGGATCGTACAATCGTCAGACCAGTGTAATTTGGATTTGTGGCCATAGCAGTGATCGTTGTTTCAGTAGCTATTCCAAAAGCATAAATGTTGTCAATTTTTGGGGGTCGGTATTTATCCGGCCACCACAGTTGACCTCCCACAATCTCATTGTTCAAAATATATGCCGATTGCTTTGCAAACCAGTGGCCAGAGGAAAGTATAACTACATCGTAGTTCGGGTAGAATTCCATCAACATCGGATCAGGAATGTCTAGGTGAACTTTGTCTACCCCCTCTGGAGCAAAATCAAGTCGCTCGATTGTTTTATCTACGAGCCATGAGGACCAAATCCGAACGACCATTGTAGATGTTGACCTGAAATAATAACGGTGCATTCTTCTGTTGCCACGGTTTTTCGGAACTTCAACCTGAAAGATTCCCATAATCATACCATAGTCTAAATTGATTAACTACCAAGTAATTGTGCTTATAATCAAGTGTTATATTCATTATTTACAATACAACGATTTTATTTGTACTGAAATTTCTTTAGGATATAGGCCCTGCCTCTGTTTTTTCACACACACACACATATATATATAACACTCTCAATCTCTATATCTTGGGTCCCCAAGTTAAGTTTCTTAAAGAAACACAAACGAGGGGATAAGCTGGAGCACAATTTCCATTCACACTAGATAAAATATTAAGCAGCATAGCAACTGAGAAGTAATACTATCCTTGCTAATGGCAAGGGTTTAAATCCTGTTGCTTATGTCACAATTAAAAAACTGTGAAATAAAAACATGCAAGCTAGGGCAAAATCGAAAAAAAAAAAATGAAACATCTTCAATAACAGACGACACGGGCTTTGTCTTTATAATATGAGTGTTTCTAGAAGGACACTTGATGAGGACATGCTTACAGGAAATGTATGTCATCAATACATAGGTCTAGTAATTGAACTTACCATAACTGGATTATGTAAAAGCCCAGTTTGAACCAAAACATAAGCGGCACGTCACATCTCCTCAAAACTTGTCCCAATTTATGTCAATCAAAAATTATTATTATTATTACAGTATAATATAATAATAGATATCACTACGTTATATGTTTTGGAACGTGCCTGCCAAAGGATGCACATCATTGATTCCATCTGGTTCCGAGCAACTGAGTCACCAATGAAAGCTATTGTCTTATTTCTCATCAACTCTAGGAATTTTTTGGCGTTGAACCTTGGGGAGGTCACATTGTGAAGGTTTCCATCGCCAATTCTCGTATTCCTTGTCTGGCCTTCCATTTCCCTGGCAATTCTGCATTTGTGTGAGGATAGGGCATGAGTTGTGTGAATATAATGGTCCACTTCTATCATACACCCATTTTCCATGGTACAAATCGCAGCCTACAATACAACCAACAAAAATAAAGCAAAGTTGAATAATTCGAAACACCAAAAACTCAAGGTCGTTTTTATTTTATTTTAGGCCTTGATTAAGGTAATTTAGCATTAGTTATCCATGTTCTTAGAATTCAATGATATTTTCGATTTTAGGATACCATTTTGGTGGAATTTGATTTAATTCACGCATTTGCCTTTGGGTTTACATGTATGTCAAGGCTAGTGGGATAACACTTCTCCTTAAATAATTCAATACTGAACACATAATACAAAACACTCTTGCTTCTCTTGCCTATCTCCCTTTATTATTTTTGTGCTTCTCCTTGTCTCTTTACTGTCTACACCTTTTCTCTGTTATCTGGTTCTTTGTGCATTGTACAGAGCCAATACTAGATTAAATCCGTATAGTGGGAATGATAGGGCCTTTGTCTCAGGCAACAAGGAGCATTCTTGTTGAACACCTAAAATAATCATCTAAAACAGTAGGCTCTAAATCTTAAGGATAACCTAATTGTACTTGCATAGAGACAACACTATCATGTAATATTACATACTAAAGGTAATTTTTTGAATACATTTAGAAAGGTACCAAAATTTATGAAGGTTGCATAGATTCTTTAAGGAGCATGCTGATTTGATATCATATGGGAGAGTGGGGAAAAATAACACCTTGATTTATAGCATTGGCGAAGCCACCTTATGGTAAAGGAGGGCCATTCCCCTCCATTATTGTAAATTCCTCTACTAGATCTTGTTTATAACTAAGCTTTTTATAACCTATGGTTCCTTTTCAACTATATCTTATAAAGTTGCTTCTTACAAATATGAGTGTTTCATTTCTCAATAAATATATGTTATTATTCAATCTAAATGTTCATAATTAAACATTTAAAAAAGATTTGGATTGCTTGATAATTGAAAATAAGTTTAAGAACTTTAAGACCATTGATAGAAATAAATTAAATAAAAAAAATGAATAATTTTTCAAAGACAGTTATAAAAGAAAATGTTAGCAACAATTTTGTTCAGATGCATTACCACCTTCTCTCCTCTTAGAATTAATTCCTGGCTTAGCCCAGGCTTGGGAATATCCTAACTCTTAGTAGTTAGTAATACAAGTATTGTTGTACAAAATAACTTTGTGTGGGACTTCACCAATTTATTTGTTAGTGCTTGTCAGCATAGGCAGTTCAAAATAATCAAGTCTCCTTAATTATATGAGCAGTGGTGAAATTTATGGAAAGAGAATATACTTGGGGTTACTAGAGCAGCTTCAAGGGACTATAAATGTCAACAAGTCTGAAGAACTAAAATTGGACTAGTTTCCTATCAGACTAACCCCCTCCTCTCTCTTTTTCTTCGGTGAAGAAAGAAAACGTTACTGAATGAATTTTGACCGACATAAATACTACGATTCATTCAACAACCAAGCATAAGATTGTGCGCCACCATGCAAAATTTCTTAGGGGGCACCCGGTATGGCTATCTTTCCTGGGACCCTTTTCTTCTTTTAATTTTGAAGAAAAAGAAACCGAGACACTGTGTTTGGAGACCATATTGCATTTTCATATCAGAAAAATAACTCAAAAAGACCCACAAACGCAAAAAAGTTCGAGAGGTATTTCTTACCATCTTCAACAGAAATAATAAATCCGTTTTTTGTCAATTGCACTATCACATATTAGGACAGACTGAATAGCTTCTATTTTTTCCTTTTCGAGTTTTCAAGTACTTCCATTTTTATGGATGGTAACCAAACACACATTTTGTTGTTATTATATAAGTAACTGCATAGAGAAGGAAATAGTTTAAAAACAGGATTTGGAACAAGGTATCCATAAAAGGCCATAACGTGTTCAACCACTGGTTGATGGCCGTAATGACAGATGGTCGATTGGCAATAAAAACATAATAGGTTCTAACCATTATTGTGTTCCTTTACAAGAAAAGGAATTCATAGAGATGTGCAGGAAAACTGAAGACATAGATAGTCAAGTGTGACACCAATAGACCACTGTATTATTTAGTTAACCTAGTCTCTTTCGTTATTTTTTACTTACTTTCATACAAAGATGATTTTAACTTATCACAAGAACAAAAAATATTGTCTAGAAAAGGGCATATTCCAAATTCATATGTATATAGAAGAACAAGATATTACAAAAACAAAAGGATTTTATATATAGTGAAGCAATTAAATTAGAAGGCAAAAAAGATATAGCACCAAACAACAATGGAAACTAAATTATTAAAATCATTATATATGTGTGAGTGTGCAAATGTGAAAGTGAGGATTATACCTGAATCAATTGAACCACTGGACTTATTCTTTAAATCAGGTAATGGATGTTCCACATTATGAACCACCTCGGTAACATTGAGGACCAAATTAGATTGGCTCTTCTCAATCAAATCTCCATTGCCTTCATGTTTACCACCAGCAATGCCATTCACTTCAATTTGAGAATCAATTAAGGTCTCATTACCCCCTGAAATCAACGAATCTCTATTAATCGTTTCATAATTCGTCGAGTCATCATCAACACCATTGAAATAGCCATGCACTGTGGATCCAATTGGCTGCGAAACTAGATGAAAAGATGCAAAAATGAAGAACAATGCGAGTCCGACTAGTAAAACCACAATTGATATAAGACTTTTAGGATATGCAACCATTGTTTAAGGCTCTCTAAGGGATGCTAATATTGTCATTCCTTTCCAATGACATTGATTCTACAAAAAAAAACCGAAGAACAAAACATCTCCGTTCTAAATTTAGTAAATAGATTTTTGGTTTAATCGAATATTTGCTCCAATCTGAACACATTACAGCCGATGTTGGAACAATTAGGAACTTTCATGGATGAATATCTCCAAAACTAATATATGTAATAAGAGATCACGTTGAAGGAGAGTGAAATTCTAATGGAATCTCAATCAATTATTACAGAAAATAGTGAGAGAGGGATGAATGCATCACACAGATCGCTGTGTGATGAATTGGAATTAAATTACTGGGGTAGCAGGTATGTATGATAATGATCATCTCTGTTGGAGATAGATGGAAATTATTGATCGCTGCCGTTCTCCGAGTTTTTACCGGGTTTCGAACAAATATTATCTTTCTTTCACCTTGCCTGAAAAATGGTTTCGGAATTTTATTACTTTTGCAGCTTTTGCTTTGTCTTAAAAGCACCGCATAATCTTTGTTAAACTAGTAATCAATCACAATCAGCCGCATAATGTATTTAGGGAAAAAGACAAAAATAAAAAATTGAAGTTTGCCCTCTCATCAATTTCACCCCTGATGATGTTCAAATTTTTCCAATTCTTCCCCTAATGTTTTATATGTATAGCAATTTCAGCCCTGGTTGCGAACTTCTCCTTTCCTTCTCTTCCCTTTCTTTTTTTTTTTTTCGATTTTCAAATGTTTTATATTTAACCCCTTAAATTTTTAAAAGTGATATTTAATTCTTTTTAATTTATATTTTATTAGCGGTTAATCTCGTCTTTATTAACCTTCTTCAACTCATCTCCAGCCACATTCTCCTTCTCCTATCCTAAACACAAACGCTCTAACACTTTTTAATTCATAATTACAATGTAATAATCATTTATTATCATTGATAATGATCTTTTTTCATATATAAACTCACAAATATATATGTACAATATATATATATATATATATAATACATTATCTCATTTTAGTTTTAATATTTATAAAATATATAACCAATAGTTAAAAATACGACGTACTTCTATACAACTTCTAAAATACACACATTTTGCTCTCTATTACCTCCATCCTTAGAATCTTTTTTAAAGAGAAAATAATTTTTTTATTAGTTACATCACTCATCAATTCTCTTGTTTCTTTTACATGCTATCCCATTAATAATTATAATCCATTTAAAAAAGGATATAATTCACACTTAAATAAAACAAATCAATTTGCAAAAAAAAAAGTGTAGCTCATTCTTCTTCTTCTTTTTTACGCTATGCTTGTGTCCAAATAGCCCAATTCGTACACTTAAAATTATAAAAGAGAAGAAGAATGAAAGTATGCTTGAGTGTTCTCTCCCTTTATTCATCTCTGTTAACGCTCATCAAATCACTCATTTTTTTCATCAAGCTCTCAACAAAATTGGTAATATTTTCATTATGCAATTTTTTTAACAGTATTTTCATTCTACAATTTTTATTTTATTTTATTTTTTTTATCAAACACATTGTAAATATATGCTAATTCTCATTCTCTTCTCTCAATTTACCCTTTTGTGCCGGAGAAGTAAATGTAGCAAGTGTTTGGTACTTTTTTCACTAGATATTTGAGATAATAATTTATGTGGTGGGACAAAAATTGGTAATACATGTTTGGTACTTCAACCTGCATGGATTGGGTACTTATAAAAAAATGTCCTGATATATATATATATATATATATATATATCAATGGTGGAAAAGTGGGATTACTTTTTTTTGTTCCATGACCATATGGGAAAAGTTTTATATATATATATATATATATGCATAAACCACACACATATAAACACATCTGGTGCTAAAAATTAATAAAAAAAATGAGTTAAGTGTTACGAAAATATAAATTAAGGGGGGTTAGCGTCACTTCTCAAGATTTAGGGGGTTAAATGTTAAATTTTTTGATGGAATTATTAACGGTGTTAAAACTAGGATTGGAATTGCTATACTTATAAAAGTTTGGGGGAAGAATTGGGAAAACTTGAACATCAATAATGAAATTGATCAGAGTGGCAAACTTTAGCTTCTTTTTTTTTTTGTTGTTGTTTTTGTTTATACAAGTGATGGGTAGATCTGTATGGTTGAAGAAGGATGAGCAGAAGGAGCTTGAAAGACGCTCATTGCACATCTTAACCCCTTGAACAAAAGCTTGAATGTATTAGTTGCATAATCTTAGTTGACCGTAGTTATCAATCACAATTAGCCCGCACACCAATCTATCAGATAAAAGAAGTAGGTCAGTGAGTCACTAATCCAACTAATGAAAAATTGATTTAGATCAACCAAAATATATTTACTTAAAATAATAAATTTAAAATCGCAAAAACAATTACCATTATTCTCAACCAACACAATTAGAGAATTGTATACTAACTAATTAGTTAAGAAGTTAATAATTTACAAACTTCTTTACGCTCCTCGTTTTTTACTTTACTTCTCCTAAAAAAGAAAAAGAAAAAGAATAGAGGCCTGTTCAATCCATTTCCCAGCGGACTAATTGCACCTTAAATTAATTATAACTAACCTTTCGATTTAATTTTTGGGTTATCAGTTCGCCAGGTCTATACTTGCGCAATTAACCTAGTATAATTTAAGAAAACCTAATAAGTTGTTATTGTTTATTTTCGTATAATTTTTTTATTACTCTCTATATTTATCGTTTAAATAATGTTAGTAAATCGAACCCTTGACTTATCTTCTCCTAATTCCTACATTAATTAGTACTATAAGGGTGTGTTTTGCATGTCGGGTAAAAAGGTCAGATAAGATATGATAAGTGCTTTCTGGATAAGTTATAATACTGTCATGTCATGCATTTGGAGCTGTCTCGGATTAAATGCACATATATGATATAATATACCATTCTGGATTGAGATTTTTTTTTGATTTTCTTAATAGATGTTTTTCCCCTATAATTAAACATTTTAAAATGTGTTAGTTCAACTTCTTAACATAGCTTATCAACTTATCATTTTTATTTTCATATGAAAATTTTATTAAACATATCATTTTAATATATTTTAGCCTAAAAACATTTGATCAAGTATCTATTTATGGATGTAAAGTTATGTGCACAATGTACCATTTTTACTGGTAAATGTGCCATATGGCACATGCGTACTTAATCGTGAATTCTCAAATTTTTGCAATCCAAGCCTAATTACATCCGCCTTCCATTTGGATCTTCAATTTTGTGCTGGGCGAACCTAATTTTGATTTATCGAAGCACGAATCTTAATTGTATCAAAGAGTTGCAAAATAGTTCTTTGTTCAATATTGGCAACGGAGTCGCTCATTGTCTTATTATAAAAACTTTAGATATGTTAAATTTCAAGTTTTAAATGGAGGAAGTCTCAAAACTTTTTGTCGCATTCTCTCCATTTTGATGCTGTTAATTAATTCTAGCAACTGTTTTCTTTTCAAAAAAATAAATATATCTTCTTCTACACTTCAATTCTTCCCAAAATAAAAAACTACATAAATATTACAACAATTTCCTCTAGTTCTTCCTCTTTATTTCAAGTTTTTCTTCACTTTTATTAATTCTTTTTAATAACTCATGAATGATCTCTCTAGATCTCGTGCAAACGTGAGGGGGGATCAATCCATTAGAAGTACTCACTAGGGGTGTGCATTGGTTCAAAACCAATATATTTATTCTAATATGCCAACCAATCCAATCTATCCTAATTTTATATTTTAGAATCCAATCTGATCCAACCCAATTCAAGATTGGATTTGATTAGTTCGAAATCAATGTCTTTCGTTTAAGGGTTATTTAAGTTTTAATAATATTCAAAATAAGACCAATCAACTTTATAAAAACAAAGATAATATAAATAAAATCTTACTTTGTTTTTCTATCTCCACTGAAACGTATACATTGCGAATTGGATTAGACCAGTTGGTTTGAGCGGATTGGATTGAATTTTGCGCACTCCTAGTACCCGCATCCGCACCCATTCTCATACAATATTAATAAACTAATTTGTGAATCAAATGGGGAATTTGTTATATGTAAGATAATAATAGAACAAACATTTGGGAAAAGAAGAAAATCTTACCCCATAACTGTCAGAAGCTTCAAATATTCCACTAGGATTCGTATCAATCCAAAAAACCTTCACCACCATCCTCTTTATGAAGTCACAAGGTTTTTTTCTTTTTTTAGAAGGGGCGGGGCTCATTATACTTTGATTTTCTTTCTCCACTGAAACGTATACATTATATATATATATCAATACAGCAGTGCTTTCTGTTTTTGCGGGAGAAAAATGTTGTTTCCTGTTGTAGTCTTCATAAACAGTCACATAGCCTACACAAGTCTAATTTCGTTTGCTTTTTTGACAGCCCGTTTAATTTTGGGGTAAAGTGAGACATGGTTAAAAATTTACGTATGAACTTATGAATTTTGAAACTTTCGGTTGAATTTTAGAACTTTGTGAACCGAAGTAAGATTAACAATAAATTTTAAGGGTCAGTTTTGTAAATAACTCTTTAATTTTTTTTCAAAAATTTAACAAGAGAGAGTGAATGAGAAAAATAATGTGTTAAGTATATATTTGTGTGTGAAAATTTATTTTATTGATTTGACGATTTCATGTGAGAAGGAACAACTACTTAACATCTAAGAGCTAATATTAATTAAATATTAATTGCAATGTAAAAATTTAGATTGATGAACTTTTAAAAATAAATAGTGAATCAAATTTTGTATTTTGTATTCTTCCACAAAAAAATAAAAAAAATTCGCATTTTGTTATATACTCCGTAATTGATAAAGTTTAAACTCAAGTAAAAGTTTGAGCGTTGGTTGACCTGTGGCCGGGTCAACGTTGCGGGGGTTGATGCTGGATCGGGTTTTAAAATTTTAATGGGTCGGATGCAAGATCTCCTAGCTCCGACCGAACCAGCAGCTTAAGATACATATAAACAGTGTCACCATCATAGCGTCAGTGGTTATCGAGGCGCAAATCATCCCGCCAAACACAAGAAAAGGGGTTTAAGCTAAGGCTTTTCTAAAACCCTAGTTTCCTCTCTCTCTCTCTCTCTCTCTCTCTCTCTCTACACACACATTGCGAAAGAAGCCCTAGAATTCTCCACAGCAAGATGAGCTACGCTGCCTACAAGATGATGCACTTGCCGACGGGCATAGAGAACTGCGCTTCTGGATTCATAACGCATTCCAGTGCAGACTTTGCGCCGCAGATTAGTCCGATTCAGCCCGACGATCTCGACTCCGACTGGTCATCCGCGACCAAGGGAGTGGGCCCTGTTCCCAACCTTATCGTCAGCGCCGGCAACGTTCTCGAGGTTTACATAGTTAGGGTTCAGGAAGAAGGTAGTAGTAGCAGAGAAGGAGCAGGAGAGACCAAGCGAGGTGGGGTAATGGCCGGTGTAACGGGAGCTTCGCTCGAGCTTGTTTGTCATTACAGGTTTACTTGAATTTCATAATTCCCATTACAAACTATCCTGGATGGCTTTTTTTTTTCCCCTATAAATTCATTTATATCTCATCTGTCAATAATTGCCGGGGCCCGGGGGTCGCAATTCGTGTTTTTTGGTCGTGTTTTTGCTGGGCATGACAAGAAAAAACGAGAACACAAATGCAGCACGACACTGAGGTGGTGTAATTTTTAGCTAATACAAACGCGACCCACGTTAACACGACATGACTTGATAGACATGATTACAGTTTTTGCATCATAATAGACATGTTCTAACACGAGTAAAATCAATTTTTTCTCTCGTTTAGACAGGATTGACGCTAGTAGACACTATTAACACAATATATCTCTAATCTGTGTCAATTTTGTTCCAAAAGTTAGATGAGAATGCAACATGCATTGTGTTAAAAACTAGACACAAAAATGACATGAACATGAATTCTTGTGTCAATTTGTGCCAATTTCGTATCGTGGCATGATTTTGTGTTGTTTCTAAAATTGCCACCTCTAAATAATTTTCATGGTACTTTCAGGATAATTTTATGACTATTTGGCAATATGATTTGTGTTGATAGAAAAGTCTCAAACATAGTATCTCCAATTGTGCCATCTCTATCGTATTTTCCTCTTTTGGTCAACACCTTATTTTTGAAAATGTAGTTAATTTTTCTTGCGATTCAGTTGCCATGTCACATGGAATGCCTATAAAAAGTCCCATTGGAGCGAGCTTTAACCATTTTGCATTTGTGTTATAGAAATTTATATTGGTAGAAAGGACCATCGGAGATGGCCATACTGGAGTATGCTGTTGTGTTGTGTATTATGTGTAATTGATGCTTAGGTGTATAAATTTATACATGAGTGAGTTGAATTGTGTTGCAGGTTGCACGGTAATGTGGAGTCTATGGCAGCTTTGTCTATTGGAGGTGGTGATGGTGGTAAGAGAAGAGATTCAATTATCTTAACTTTCCAAGATGCAAAGATTTCAGTTTTAGAGTTTGATGATTCAATCCATGGACTTCGTACAAGGTAATATATAAGGAGTAATGATATATGGACCAACTTAACCACCAGTTTTATAGTTAGATGATGTGTGAAAAATTGCATTGTTAGTGTTGATTACACAGCTTTTTGATATACCATTTGGGCTATTTAATTGGTCAAAAAGGTTGGTTCATGCAGCATAAATCATCTAAAAGAGTTGTTAGAGGTGGTTTTCTGAGCCTAATTCTTATTCTTTTGTATATTTTTTGCTAAGCATGAACATCTATTTAGATAATTCCTTCTGAAGGGGATGCATTAAGAGTATAACTTGGATAACCAAAAAAGAATTTGATATTGTTAAAATGAGCAATGCTATGCTTCACTATTGTTATTTTGTCTCAATAACCAAATTGTGAGGCCACACAGTCCACTATTTTGATTTGGCAACAAAATATGTAGTTTCAGATTTCCAGAAAAAGTGGGAGTGAAAGATTATCTAGGTTTGAAATGATTATCTTATTTTTCTATGATTATCTTATCTACATTTGAAATGATTATCTAGATAATTCCCTCTGAAGTGGATGCATTAGGAGTATAAATTGGATAACCAAAAAAGCATTTGATATTGTTAAAATGAGCAATGCTATGCTTCACTATGGTGATTCTGTCTCAATAACCAAATTGTGAGGTCCACAGTCCACTATTTTGATTTGGCAACAAAATAATTAGTTTCAGATTTCCAGAAAAAGTGGGAGTGAAAGATTATCTAGGTTTGAAATGATTATCTTATTTTTCTTTTGACGAATAGAATTAGTGTCCTTTTTTATTATTGAAAAGGTTTTTCGTTTTGTTTATTGAGGACGTTAATTTGATTATTGCCTGAATGATTGCTGATTGCTGATTGCTAAAATCTGATTATGCCATTGTGGTGTGTTTTTGGAATATATTTGTTCAAATGGATTATGCTTCCTGTTTTCATTATACCATCTCATATTACCTCTGTGGGTTTTTGTCTTCCTTTTCTAATCAATCCCATCAGGATTTAAGATCCGAACTTGTGTACATGGTACAGATACTTGTGTTCTTTGATTGCATTATTCCATCGAAGTATAGCATCTGTTTGGTTTAATTCTGATATGTCAATGACTCTGAGCTAAATCTATTCTGGGTTTAATTCATATGAAGAGTATCTAACTTCCTATCATTCCCAATACATGGTGCTGACCTACACAATATGCCTGCTTCTAGTATGCAGTCATGCACCACGTTGGCATGCATAGTCAAATTGTAGACTCGATATACACTAGAGTACTTCTCAAAAACAAAAATGATTGGCCATGTTCCCTATTAAGCTGTGCAACACAACCCGTAAAAATCTGGAGTAGAAGATAACTTGAAAGACACGAAAATTGTGAAAAAATTGATTTCAAGGTGGATCCCAATAGGAACCTTGCATAATTTAGTTACATCGATTGGTTTTTGTTTTGTTTTGTATATATATATCAGAAACAGAAACATAGTTTTAAAACACAAAAAAGAGTCTAAACAAGAGCAAGTATTCTAGTTAGTGTTGGATCTGGAGAGTACCTGTTGCAACTATTATCACTCTCTCTAGTCTCCAGGAACGAATTAGGTTTTTTGTAGTTCAGTCACCCTTTTTGTCAGAATTAATACGAAGTAGGAGACAAGTAGAATAATCCAGCCGCTGACATCCAAAGTCTGAAAGAATGATAAAATCTGAGTAGATCCACTAAAAATATGGTATGTATGTTAGAAAGTCATTTCTGGACTTACCTCCTCCTGCTCCTACCTCTCTCTTGATCGTTTGGCTTCATATATTACTTTATGTTATACTCTAATCAATTATTCCTGTTGTGTTGTTAATCATTTGTTCAGCTCAATGCACTGTTTTGAGGGTCCGGAGTGGCTTCATTTGAAAAGAGGTAGAGAATCTTTTGCTAGAGGCCCGTTGGTTAAGGTTGATCCTCAGGGAAGGTGTGCCGGGGTTATTGTTTACGGCCTCCAAATGATAGTACTCAAAGCTGCCGAGGTCTTCCCTTCCTTTTGTATTACTACTTCTTTGTGGCCATGCTTCTGTTTTGCACTTAGATTAATCTCAGTCTGAAAAGTTGCAAAAATTTCAAATCTGGCATGTTTTATTTGATATTCAGGCATATTGTGTGAACAGGGGTATCAATGGGTATATTATCCAAGATCATATCAGTTTATTAATGACGGGTTCCAAGTTTGATCCATCCAAAGGATTCTATATAGTTAATTTTTCATATGCAAGCTTAAGTTTGATTGCAAATTTGGACATTCAATTATGTATGCAGCTGGATATACATATTGTGTATTCATTTTAATCTAATTTATTTAGTATATGCTAAAATTTGATATTAACATATGACTAATGGGTTAGTATTTGGAAAGTACGTATGTAATATTTAAGAAAATTGTACAAGATAGTTTAAAATTTGTATTGGTTAAGCACTTAGGTGCGTTGAGGAGAGTGGCTGGCCAGTGGTAGGCAACCTCCACCCTTGTCTTGAGGTCAAGGGTTCGATTCATGGGGGTGGGAGGTTTTTTTTTCTTTGTTTGTAGGGTTAAGGGAGAGACGTAGAACTCCCTTAATTTATTTATTTTTAGGGGAAAAAAAAAAGCTCAGGTGCATTGAACATTAACCCATTTCATTAAACCTCTTATCTTTTGTCTTCCTGATTACAATTTATGATCCGTGTGACCATTCATGAGGGAAAAATGATATATAGGTGTGATAACTAGTAGTCACAATATTATATTACTAGATATTCCCCTCTCTTATGTTCATGTTTTTCTATGATCGCATAGAAAAAGGTCCTTTCTTTCTTCAATTGTTTTCGGATGTTTCTTCATTATTATTCATTTGCTTTATGTTATTCTCAATTTTCAAATTTTGGATGTTAGGCCGGTGGTTTGGTCGGCGATGATAATGCCTTTACTGTTGGAGGTACTGTCTCTGCTCGCATCGAGTCATCGTATTTAATCAGTCTACGGGATCTGGATATGAAGCATGTAAAGGATTTTATATTTATACACGGTGAGAATTCGGCAACATTTTAACATCTCCCGTCTATGGAATTATGACCTATGAGCCTTTAGAGCATTGGTTCTTCATGTTTTAAACTACCTTTTGCACTTGTATCTTCACAACTTGGCATATAGATGATCAAAACAATTATTTTTCATTTTTTTTAATCAAACATCCCCTTATCCACATAATTCTCGAAGAAGGAAAGCACAAATAGATGATCAAAACAATGCTCATCCAATTTGCACAAAACACACCAAGTGGATGATAAACTGCATACTCATGCTCATGCTCATGCAGAATTGTAGATTGCTCCTTCCTTTATCTTACCATTTCTTCTCTAATTTAAATATTTCTTTTTGAAATTCTTTTTTGTTACGTCTTTAAATTCTGCAATCAAGATCTGCATTGAAAGTCTTTCTCATACTATATGTTTAAGTGTTTTCCCTAAGTTTTAAGTGCTTTTGAGCCTCTTGCTACAGTCTCGCTGTTTTGCTAGTTTGATATAATTCAGTTTACAGGTTATATTGAGCCTGTGATGGTTATCCTTCACGAAAGAGAGCTTACTTGGGCTGGGCGTGTGTCATGGAAACAACATACTTGTATGATTTCAGCACTCAGTATTAGCACAACTTTGAAGCAGCAACCCCTCATATGGTCTGCCACTGTAAGTTCTGATTTGATAGCAACGACCTAAGGTTCATTTTGTTCAAGATTTAGGAATGGAATTGGCATTTTAGATTCCAAGAAAGCTCCTCTCTTGGCATTTAAGATTCCTTTACAGTGTTTGGTTAAGATGGGAACTCTCCTCTCTTCGTATTGGGAACAACTTGCAGAAATATTATTAAACATAAAATAATTTAATTAAAATCATGTTACGATGTTATAATATAATATTAAATATTACTTTATTATAATGTAAAACAGTAAAAGAAATATTTATTTACTTTGTTAAAACTTAAAAGTAGGGGTTATTTTCTTTTCTTTTTTTTAAAAAGGAAAGGATTCCTGGGAATTCTCTTAGCTTTCCCCCATTGAACATGGGAATGGATGATGGAAATTCTCCTTTCCTGGGAATCTAGCAACGTTGGAATCTTGAATGAAGAGGAATTAGATTTCCAAAAACAATCCAAAGAACAAACCAAAAGGAACCTAAATTGCTTATACCACCATACATAATTTCTTATATTATTATTTAGCACTGAAGCAATAACTGTACATCTCAAGAATTTTTGTGGATCTCTTTAAATAGTTAGTGTCGAAAGCCCCAAGACAGGATTACTTGTTGCCCCTTGATTTTTGCAGTATTGCATTGAAGATATACTTACAAAAGATTTGCAGTTATGATTGTTATCAATAAGCATGAAACTTTAGTTTTGAAACAATTTTTGTTTGTGAGAAAGGATTTGACCGAGGTGTGATTTATATTCTCAATAAAACCCTCACATGTGGAGTGACTTGATACTTGAATAAAGCACATTGAAGAACTTCTCTGACCTTAGAGTTGGACCTTCTGGCCCATAACTTTTGACTTTATGCTTATTATCATACTTCTAATTACTTTGTTCTGGGAAAGATTGCCAAGTTTCTCTGACAATTTACTAACCCTTTATTAGAGGTACCATGAAGCTAGAGTTGCAAACTTGTCTTTAACTCCCCCCCCCTTTTTTGATACAAGTGATGAAAGTAGCTTACTCTCTTTAATTGAAATCAAATAATTCTGAAATATTTGATCTCTCTTTTATGTTGGTATATATTTGAAATGTTTTCTATAACAAGGCGTAGGAGGTACTTTTTATGTTGTTTAAACATTTTACATTCATAATGGATTCATCTATGCTCTCATGTTATCAGAATCTCCCACATGATGCATACAAGCTTCTTGCAGTGCCCTCACCTATTGGCGGCATTCTTGTGATTGGTGCGAATACTATTCATTATCATAGTCAGGTAATTCTTATTTATGGCCTGCACAGTTACCTTCTGTGCTTTGATTGGCTTGTGTGTGGATGTTTGTGAATGCATGGCCAGGTAAAGGGGGCAGTTTGCCCCCCTTAAATATTCTATAATTGTGATTTTACCCTCAACTTTTGTTGTAAAAGTAAAAATGTGTACATATTAGATAATTTGCCCCCTTTTGATTTTAAAAATTCTTTTAATATTGATCTTGCTCCTCTAATCTTGAACAAAAACAATATTAAACTAATTTTTTTTCTTTAATTTATAAATAACTTGTTTCCCCCTATCTCTTCCTTTCTGCTCTTGATTTGGCAATCCTTTTTATGGCAGTCTGCTTCATGCATTTTGGCGTTGAACAACTTTGCTGTTTCTGCTGATAGCAGGTCTGAATAGATTTCTTCTATCTCTATATTATCCCCAATTCAGATATAATGAGTTTGATTTCACATTTTAGAAGTTGTATATAGTCTGTTAAACCTCCATTTTAGTGCCAAACTTTAAAGTTTGCAAAAGCAGAATTTGAATTCTAGAAGTGCTCCTCTTTTTCTTTCTGGACAGAGTGATGTAGACAACTTATACTTCCCTATGAAACCAAATAAATACTCCCTCTGTTTTAAATTAAATGATACTCCCATTTTGACTTTGGTAACTTTTTAGGGAAACAGTAATTTCAACTTAATCATCTTTCAAGTATATAATTTATTTTTCTAATGTGAGATTTGGTACATTGATTATGTCCCAAAAAGGAAATGGGAATATCAATTTGAGACATCCCTAGAAAGGAAAGTGGGACTGTTAACTTGAGATGGAGGGAGTATACATTTGGTTGTGACAAAATCTACTTTAATCATAATAATCAATAATTGGATACTTCGTGTGTGAGGTGGGTTGTCCTCTACTGTTAGCACGTGATATGTGATGACTCCATTTTGCATGGCTG
This sequence comes from Lonicera japonica, assembly GCA_021464415.1. Lineage (NCBI taxonomy): Eukaryota > Viridiplantae > Streptophyta > Magnoliopsida > Dipsacales > Caprifoliaceae > Lonicera > Lonicera japonica. The sequence goes on from CM038470.1 coordinate 16,774,198, forward strand.
GCCCCGAGATATACCGGGTCCTGTCAAAATATTGAAATGTATTGCCCTTTCTCTGTATACAACATATTTTTGGGTCCCCATTCTAATGCGATGTTTAAAATATGAGGTCCCTTGAATAAGTTATAAAAGCCTTTATTATAAAGAGGGCCAGCCCTGTGTGAATGCGCACACTGCATGAAGGACCAGCCTTGCCATATTGTAGGAAGAATTTCTGGATCAAATGTGTGATTGTCTCCCATTCCTTTAAATGCCACAACGCACCTGCAGTGTTGAAGTCAATAATATTTGCATGTAAACAGTGGCGGAGCCAGGAATAAATTTCAGGGGGGGCCAAATTTTTTTTAAGCCAAATCAAACTCAATAATTATGTTTACAAGCCAATTTTTGACTAAAATACTTCTCCATTCTGTTTTGTTATTTCAGAAAAGTTAAGAATAATATACTAAAATTAATTATATATTTTGAAATATCTTTATCGACTCAATATTCAACCTAATTACTACTGACAAAAAAAAATAGAAGTTGTGTTTTAAGGAAAAAAAAAAAGCAGCAAAACTTTGATAAAAAATAAAGGGTAGACAGAGAGCTCCTAAATGAAAACTTAAATTTCTATTACAAACTCTCACCTTTTAGTTGCACACTCAATTGCACAATGCACCCCCGCCACGGATAAACAGCTGCGTTAGCTATTCTAATAAATAATACATCTTTGCCCATCTGAACTTAGCCGCCTCACCCAAAACCACCCTACATTTTCACAATGGCCCCTACATTTTCACTGCTCGCACACTAACCCCTATACTATCTATTTTTTTTTTTAAGTCCAGGTGGGGCCATGGCCCCACCTCGCCCTAAGGTCGCTCCGCCCCTGCATGTAAACTCTATAGAAAATCAATTAAAGGCCCACTTGTTTGTCCCTCAAATTGTTAATTAGACAAATTACAATTAGTCAGTTATGATCTTTACATTTATTTGTGTTTGGTTGTGAAAATTGAACAATTGTAACTATAATAAATGAAGACGATTCATAAAAACTAAAACTAGGTCATGTCAAGTGAAAATTGAAATTGCGTTATTCAAGAAATAGGGAGTAGGGAATACACTCTATATTTGTGGAGATCTAGTGTGCACACTTGATGTTGATGCTACTATACAAAATTTTAAATAATATAAAGGAATTTAGAACTTGTTTTTATTAGAACATTCGGAAATTTTCATTCAAGTCTTCCGAACACTCCATGAACTAGGATGTAATTATTTATACATGCACAAATTTACCATTCATTAATTGAAAGTTAGCTAATTTTAAAATTAGGGAAGTTATTCAACCAAACAGGCACTGTATCAGTAAGTTGATTCTAAGTTTTACTAGATTTTTGTCATTCTTTGTTGCTGTTAGAATGGTTAATATTACTCGTTAGAAAACGCGGAAGCTTTCTGTAATTTTGTTACTCCATGCTCCAAACCCCTCCAAATTTCCATTTGCCTTTTGTATTTTTGTTTAGTGTGATGATTGCCATTGATATAGTTACATTTTTGATTTTTCTCGTTCACATAAACCATTGGAATAATTGTTAATTTATTAAACATTTGGATTTTGTGCCAGTCAAGAGATGTCAAGATCAAGTTTTAGCGTGGAGCTTGATGCTGCCAATGCAACCTGGTTATCGAGTGATGTGGCCATGCTCTCAACAAAAACGGGGGAATTACTTCTCTTAACATTGATTTATGATGGGCGGTGGGTGACTTACTTTTCTTTTATTTTTCCCTTTTCTTCCATTAGGGTAAAAATAGCATCTTTTCTACTGATCGGCACTGGTAATTTACTTATTTGAATAATTTTGCCTATAATTTTATCAGCAAATTAACGATATGTACTTTATAACCATTAATTTTATGTGGAAATTAATGATGTGTAAAAAAAGGATTTTTAATATTGTGCCTATATTCACATGTAACACTATCAATGCATTTATGTGAGTAGTAATCTTTGATACTCATGTCTCACTAGCAAATGTTCTTCTGATGTTCTCATGCACTATAAAATGCATTATTCACCAATATCTCAATAATGTAGGGTTGTCTGGTTAGGTTAGCTTTTATTTGCACACATTTTTCTTGTATGAACTCAGAATTGTGCTTATGATACATGGATGAAATGATGCTCAAGTTTACTTTATAAAAGCATCTTTGAAGATAAATATATAAAGAACTGCAAAACTAGTGCTGAAAACCAAGTATTTTTTTTTAATAAAATTCATGTTTCTTATATAATTAGCCCAGTGTTCTAAAAATCGGTTTTTATCGGCGATAAATCGGGGATTTATCGGGAATCGGCAGTGTGCCGATCGGATTTGGCTTGATCGGTTCAATTTATCGGACGAGGATAAATCGGCAATTTATCGGCAATTTATCGCCGATAAATAGCGATAAATAGGATCGGCGATAAATTGAATGGTCTGTTTTTTAACGTTGCCAAATCAAACGACAACGTTTTTCAAACCCAAACCCTATTCGTTCTCCTCACTCGACGACTCCCACACATCGCCGTTCCTCTCTCTATCTCTCACTCTCACTCTCACTCTCGCCGTTCCTCTCTCTCTCTCACACCCGACGTCGAGCTCCTCTTTCTATCTCTCACTCGTCCTCAACCTCACTTACCTCTCTCTATCTCTCACTCGCCGTTCCTCTCCCACTCGACACCTGCTCAGTCGACTGCCGCACCCTCTCCCACTCGACACTTGCTGCTCTGCCTTGCCTGCTCTGTTTGGACGAGTGAAGGACAAGTAAGGTACTATGGGTTTGAGAAGACGAGAGAGAGAGAGAGAACTTAAAAAAAATCGTTTAGAGAGGAGTTTGAAGAAGAGAGTGCAAGCTAAGGTGGCTGTGTAGTTGCCCTAATTTGATTTTGTCTCTTTAAGATCGGAAAATAGTTGCTGGGCCCTTAGAAGTTGACAAGCCCAAATTTCTCTTGGGTTGGGTTTTTTTATGTATTATACTAGTGGTTTGAACTTTGAACATGTTTTTTAATTATAATATGTTCTATATTTGACAAACTCAAACACTTCAACTTTATTTTATTTAGCATTTTACTTTATTAATGTACATTTTGCTATTATTTTGTTTTATTTAACATATTGTCATATAATATATTATTTAAAATATTATTTATATGGTGAACAGTGCATATCCGATTTTTTCCGATTTATCCCCGATAAATCCCCGATAAAATGAAAAATCCCCATTCCCCACCTTGCCGATCGATTTCCGATTCACGATTTTTAGAACATTGAATTAGCCTCAGAGATAGGCTTAATTTGCTTTTCCATTGTTTGGTGGATATCTTATCCTTCATAGTCCATACATATTATGCATCTCCAATTCCAGTATTAATGAAATTCATGTTTCTTGAGAAAATCAAGTATATTTATAAGTTATTGCCAAACTAGATATAATATTGTTTTACATGCTTGTTTCTGTTCTGCAGGGTTGTTCAGAGACTTGATCTTTCAAAGTCTAAAGCTTCAGTTCTTACTTCGGTCAGCTGCATTTATTTAACCTTACACACTATTGTACTTCAAAATGTCTAAGCATATCTATTGAATAGTCTTTCATAATGTTTAACTAGGTTTTCACTGGTCTTTTAGGGAATCACGACAATAGGAAATTCGTTATTGTTTTTGGGTAGTCGGTTGGGAGATAGTTTGCTTGTGCAGTTTTCTTGTGGTGTAGGAGCATCGATGTTGCCTCATGGTGTGAAGGAAGAGGTGTGTTGGATGTCATAATAATTTTGTTCCATATTTTGCTTTGGATTTTGGAGATATCAGTAATCTTTTTGACCTGATCTAAATTTTCGTACGTCCTCTGTTCCTAATTAAGAGTTCATGTTTGACTTCACATCTTGTAAGAATGCACTAATTTCATCACAATCAGTGGTTTAGAACAAAAGTTGTTTCCTATCTTGACGATTATGTTCTGAAAAGGAATGTGGACTCCTAATTTGGAACATCCCAAATAGGAATACTGGACTCTTAATTTGGGACGAGGAGTACTTCCGTCCACCCAGTTTCGTAAAATGTCAACTATTTCCTTGAATGCAGTTTTATTTGTCCTACATCAAAGTTCTCTTTCTGTATGACTTATCAACAGTACATTACCCTTACGTTTTTCCTTTCAGGTTGGGGACATTGAAGGAGAGTTGCCTTCAGCAAAGCGATTACGGCGGTCCTCTTCTGATGCTTTGCAAGATATGGCTAGCGGCGAGGAGCTTTCTTTATATGGTTCAGGTCCAAATAATGCAGAGTCTTCTCAGGTTGATTATTTGCTATTGTGTGAAATGCTGTATGCCTTAATTCATATTTCTTTATTGCTGTATTTTCTCCCAAGAAATGAAGAAAGAAAAACTAGACCCCACCTGAATTAGGATGCACTGGACACACAAGTAAGGGAGACATAAGAGAAGGCAGTGATCCCCACTATCTTATTTTGCACACCTCTCTTGATTCAGCTAGATAACTGCAAAATGATTACTTCGATGCATATAATTTTGGGCAACAAAGGCGTTAATTCACTATTTGTTGAGAAGACCTTGAAGTCGTTTAAGTTGATGCATCGAAAGTTAAATGCATATGCAGTGGTCTGTCTGCAAGATCCTGATAGTATGGTTGGAATGAACAATGGGATTTTGACAAGACAACTGTGGAGTTTTTATGCGAAATAAATTAATTTCTACTATTCTATGGCCTAACGGTCTCCTTCCTGGAGGTTGGAGATGATATTTTTTCTGATTATCTTTGGGGGATGGGGGATTGAGTTGCCAGTAGGCGAGTTTTGTTGTTTCTTTATCCTTTAGGTCTAGTTTGTTTGATGTTGATTTGTGGATTTCTTGCAAAGTTGCAATCCCTTGCCTTGACCTTCACTTTTCATGAAAAAGTTGCTTTCTATAAGAAAAGAAATAAATCAATCAAGAAACAAAACAAGTGACTGCCTATCGATTTTAGAACTCTTTTTTTTTTGTTTAGTTAAATTGATTCATCTTACTTAGTTGACGGGAATGAGCTGTACATTTGACTTGTTTAATACTTTTATATTTCTATAAATATTGTTTTTCTTCCTTTTCAGTAATGTTTTTATTCTCATGATTCATACAGAAGACCTTCTCATTTGCAGTGCGAGATTCTCTTATTAATGTTGGCCCTCTGAAAGACTTCTCGTATGGTTTACGAATTAATGCGGACCCAAATGCAACGGGTATTGCTAAGCAAAGTAACTATGAACTGGTTAGTTTTGCGCGTTATGTTCTTCTTGTTCAAAATTTGTTCTGTTAAAATTTGCCCTCCCTCAAAGTGCCCAAGTTTTTTTGGTGACTCGGTGCATTTATCATTTATCTTCAACCAGCCTTATTGAGGCCTCAAATCTTAGTTTTTTTCTTTTTCATTTGGCTAATCTTCAGGTCTGCTGTTCTGGCCATGGAAAGAATGGTGCTCTCTGTGTGCTTCAGCAGTCGATCCGCCCTGAAGTGATTACCCAAGTATGTTCATATTCTATAGCTTTTTCTTTGGTTTTTCTTGGTTGGAAACTTTATGGCGTACTTTCATACATGTAAACGGAAAATGGGTGAAAACCTTGTGTTCTATGTGAACACAACCTCACATGTTGGTGGCTATTTTGCAATGAGGTGCGAAGTTGTCAATATTGTACGATTCAAGATATGAACCATACGGTTTAGGGATGTGCACTATCCAGTTGGTACGGTTTTTGGACCATTTTTCCGACTGGACTGACGTGGTCGCTTTTGAAACACTTGAAACCGGACCCACCAATTTATGGCTTTAGACTAGAGAGAACTGCTTCGGTTTTTGCATGGTATCGGTCTTTTGGGTTGGCCTGGATCACTTTTGCTTTTGGCCCTTCAATTTTTGTACTTAATTTAGCTTCCAACCATAAGTTTTTGGGCCAAATCTTAAAAGAATTAAGCCTAAGACAACATATACAAAAGATAAATATGCTATAATTATAATATGAAGCAAAACTACAATATGCTTATTTTTTTTTAAAATAAAAATAAGACGTGAGGCTGTCAGATCAGGTCTGGTTCGATTTTCATTTTTCACAAATCGATGACTCGACTGTTGGCTTAAAAAAGACCAAAAAAAGTGTATCGGGCTGGATCGCCCATCCGGTTTTGCTGGTCAATTGTTTTTTTTGAACAGCCCGAATATGGTTTGACACCATTCATAAACTCCGTGAAATGGAATTTTATGGAGATAATTGAAATGCCCACCTAATAGTATGGAATCTTACCATCTGCGATTGAATATGATTCACGATTCAAATGAATTGCCACTTGGGAATGCCCACCTAATAGTATGGACTACTAATTGGACGAGGGCGTCCTACGAATGCTTAATTAAGACAGTTCCTATAAGTATTCAACCATCCAACTTCCAGGGGAAGAAATAAACTAACGATTTGTATCATGATTTGAATGGTTTCTGATAAAAACTATTTGATGAAAGACATTCTAGAATGGTAATCCATAAAAAAATATATTGAAATCTGAAATTTATTTCAAACAGTATGTAATTTACAAAATTAAAATACATTAGCTTTTTTAAAACATGGGGGCTAAGACACACTAACTTGTCCCAAACCTTACTACATCGCATAGTTGATTAGAAATTTATAAATAATAAGAGGTTACATATTTTAGTAAGAACAAAGTTAGTGCTATATAGTTTACTAAAACCTTGATTTTTTATTGATCTTATTTACACATTACACACATGTTCTTAGAGGCACAAATTGTTGTAGCCTTTCTAATACCTTTTTATGAAAATAATTCGTTTACTCAGGTAATGTTATATTTTTAAACTATGTGCTTCACTTTTTTATATTGAACTTGTACAAATGTATATGTATTTATGAGTGATAAGTTTTGTTTGCCCAACCCACTTTTTAAAGTTTGGACGCTAAACTATTTCCCAGTATACGAGTTTGAGCTGTCATTCATCAACCTGGACTCTTTTATGTACTGCAAATGAGCCACCTTCTGCTCATTCATTGAATTTATATAGCCATCTATTACTCACGGAAACAATTAATGTAACTTTGTATATTTTGAAGGAACCGATACCTGGTTGCAAGGGGCTTTGGACTGTTTACCACAACAAAAATTCACGCAGTCATAATGATTCTTCGAAGATGGCAGATGACGACGATGAATATCATGCTTATTTAATTATTAGTCTGGAAACTCGTACAATGGTAAATATCATTCATATTGGGATAACTATATTGTTGTAACTATGATAATAATTGTTGGTGAGTTTCATAACTGATTTTCTTCTTGTAACCTGTAGGTACTACAAACTGTTAACAATCTGGAGGAGGTTACTGAAACTGTTGATTATTATGTGCAAGGAAGTACAATTGCAGCTGGAAATCTGTTTGGGAGGTGAATTTGTGTTAATCTTTTTATATAGTATTTCTTCCTATATTGTTTCTCCTCCCGATTCTTTTCTTAAATTTTAACTTCTGTGGGAAAGAGTATTCACACTTAAGATACACTTCTCGCAGACGTCGAGTTGTACAAGTCTATGCTCGTGGTGCTCGTATTCTTGATGGCGCTTTTGTGAGTCAAGATTTGAAAGATTTGTGCTTTAGATCTCCCAACTCTGAAGCTGGTTCAGGTTCTGAGAGTCCAACAATATCATCAGTTTCTATAGCCGATCCATATGTTTTACTGAGAATGACTGATGGAAGCATTCAGCTTCTAGCTGGAGGTACATCTGGCTAGCTTAACACATTCCTTTACCTATAGTTTATCCAATTTCATTAATTTCGTGTATGTGTATCCTATGTTTGGTAGATTTATTAGACTTCAAGAAAAAATTTTGTTTGAATTTTTTTTTTGTTTCCTTTCCCTTAACATATGTTGTTTGTGCATAAAAGTGTAGTAGATTAACAATGTTCCCTTGATAAGAAAACAGTGTTCACTACTTTAAAAATCCTGTTGTAGCAATATATACTAGTTCCGCCTCATACTTGATGAAAGTTATACCTCTCTTCCATTTTTCTAGTTTTATTTTTGTTAACCATGATATTCATTATGGGTCCTTCTCCTAAAAGCTTAAGCTTTTGGGTGAGATGGTTATTAACATGGTATCAGAGGTTGGTTTTTTGGGAAGGTCCAAGGTTCAAGCCTTGGCACCTCCATTCCCCATTTGTTAATCCGAAATTTGAAATTTGTCTACTCTCCACGTGCGAGTATGGGATCGCACGTGAGGGCTCGCACATGAGGGAGGGTGTTAACCATGATATTCATTACGGTTCCTTCTCCTAAAAGCTTAAGCTTTTGGGAGAGATGGTTATTAACAATTTCATCATAAATTCCAATAGATAAGCTATGGGGGTGTCACATCCTTGTATACAGGCGACACACAAAAATAAAATTCGTAAATAAATCCAAAGCGGGGTAGCATATACTCGTAAGAAGATACAAAAATACAAATACAAACAGAAATCTCACGAAGTATCAATGGAGCAATTCATAGACAGATGATTTCCCGGATAACCATTAATATTGACCAGTTGCTTATGAGTTTTCCTGTTTTAGGACTAACCCTTCTTCTAGCTTCTTTCTGCTCACACCAGTCGTACGTCCTCTGAAGTGTATTGAACACGGGGGCACTTGGAATTTGGAAATAAGTATCCCAAAACTCTACTTTTTAAATTCGGAAATTCTGGATGTGTAGATGGTGTATGTGACACATAGGGACACGTTTTGGGTGTGTTATGCTAGTGTAAAAATGGAAAAAGGTTCATTAATGCAATAGATCAGAATCTTTCGTGTGAACAAAAGAGCTTGTATAAGTAGACTTGTCACAACATATATCCCTTTTTGCCTTGAGTAGTTGAGTTCCTTGGAAATGTTGTGTGTGTTTTACCATTTTTTAATGGATTTATATTTGCTTCTAGTATTCTAGGCTTAGCATTCTTTGCGTTTGGTGTGATTAATTGATAATTCATTTCTCTGGTACATTTTGAATTTGTTAGTTATAGAACTTTTGTCTAGAAAGAATAATTGAATTGTATTACTTCAATAGATATAACGAATATAACGAGTATATATTACAAAAGGGGAGCGACCTAAATAAGGTAGCGATCTCGTCAATTGATTTAATTGCCAGAGATTGCTTCCGTCAAGGAGATCTCAAATCTAGAGTTAACAAAAACAAACAGGACATTGAAGTAATAGAGGCCTATAATCTTAACATCTGGTAAATCATAACACCTCTAGTTAGGTTTTTTTTTCTCTCTTTAGTATTTGAAGCTCTAAAGGGACTTATGTTGCTGTTCGGGCATTTCAGGATTTTGGAGTTTATTTTATCTTGAATCATTGGGTTGGGTGATGTGAAGTGGGTCGACTCTGTGTTGGTTTTTTCTAAGTGTATGTAGTCAATGTTACTGTGCATTATGTATTCTTTTGGGTGTTGAGTTGGCTTTTCCGGATTTAATGTTGGGTGTAATTTTCCTCTTAGTCGACTGCTGGTCCACTCCGTGTACTAATTTTTCTAGTTTAATAAAATATTTCTGTTTCCGAGAAAAAAAACAGTAAAACACCATCCGTAGAATTTTTAGGTAAGAATACTTGGCTTAAAATAGTAATAATAACAAAAGCAATAATCCTCCTAAGGCTAGTTTCAGCTCTGATGAAATGGCATGAAATTTTAAGTTACTAAAGCCCAAGTAACTTTTCCCAGGTGAATATTGTGAACAACAAACTTGTTCAGAACCATCCAGTTCTTTTTTGGTAGACGAACCATCCAGTTCTTAATATAGGTTTAATAAGCACGTGCAGTTTGTTCAATATGGACTGGATAAACTCGTAGCTTTTCCCTTCCTGCCACGTAAGCATATACAATAATAAGGGTGTTTGCGGTCCGGTTTGGTTTTGGGCATAAGTTCCAACTGAACTGACCATGTTGGATTTGTGTGGTATTGCCAACTGAACCGAACCGACAAACCGGCTAAAACCGACTGGTGTCGATTTGGTTTTGGTCCAGTTCAGTTGGTCAGTTTTGGTTGATTCTTTGGATTTGAGAAATGAGGAGTCTTGTTGGACTTTGGAGAATACATAAGGTTAATAATTCAATTTTACTTGTAGTTATCCCTCTTACTTTTTTCTTTTTCGAAGAAGTTCACTATTATGTAAATGCTTTGCACCACTAGAAAGAGGACGCATGTGGCTGTTGGTTTGGTTCCAAGCGGTTTTATATGCACTAAAACCGAAAACCAAAACAAAAACCGACCACCTCGGTTCTTCATTTTTCCAACCGAACTGAACGAAACACCTTAAAAAGCTGATTGGCTCAGTTCAGTTTTTTTTTTTCCCAGATTTTTTGCTTTTGTGCTCTGCCCTACACGCTAGGTGAAACAAGTCTCAGGATGCTTCTTGTTGCCTGGTTTGTTGTCTATTTGGATACCTTGTACACAAGTCAGAAACCATGCCAGTCTCCTTTTGCATTTAAGCAATGTCGGTCTGCTAGGAGCTTGTGATTTCTCTTGTTCTCACTACTTGACGCTACATCGGAAGAGCCTGAAATTTTTTCATATTGCTGTACACGTTCCGCTTATTAATCAGCATCTGTATTAGATTTGTATGATACATGAGGATTGTAACATCATTTCTCGTGCTTTCTAAACCCTCGTTCTGCAATAAAATTCTTAAGTACATTTCTTACTTGTTACTTGCAGATCCTTCTACTCTCATGGTTTCGACCAGCATTCCAGCAGTGTTTGAAAACTCGAAAAAATCAATAGTTGCCTGCACATTGTATCACGATAAAGGACCCGAGCCATGGCTCCGTAAAACGAGTACCGATGCATGGCTTACTACGGGCATTGGAGAGGAAATTGACGGTGCTGATGGTAGTAGTCTTCATGATCAGGGTGATATATACTGTGTCGTTTGTTACGAAAGTGGTAACCTCGATATATTCGATGTGCCTAATTTCACTTGTGTTTTCTCCGTGGATAACTTTTTGTCCGGAAAGAACTACCTCTGTGACACCGTTATCCAAGAACAAATTGATGATTCTCAAAAGTTAACGAACAGTGAAGAATTGGGTGGCCATGGCCGGAAAGAGAATATCCACAACATGAAGGTGGTGGAGTTGGCCATGCATAGATGGTCAGGGCAACATTCTCGTCCTTTTCTTTTTGGAATATTGACTGATGGAACTATTCTTTGTTATCACGCATATTTATTTGAAGGTCCGGAAAATGCTTTTAAATCAGAAGAATCTGTTTCTGTACAAAATTCTCTTGACCTAAGGAATACAAGTGCTTCTAGGCATAAGAATTTGCGGTTTGTTCGTGTTCCTTTGGATACTTACACAAAGGAGGAGACATCATCGGGCACCCCATTCCCTCGAATTACAATGTTCAAGAATGTGGGTGGTTTCCCAGGACTATTCCTATCCGGGTCAAGGCCAGCCTGGTTCATGCTATTCAGGGAACGGCTTCGAATTCATCCGCAGGTTAGTTTTTGCTTGGTTCAGAATTATTTCAATGTGTCCGTTTGATAAAATAAAAGTTAGAATGATTGAAAACAAATTTTTTATGAGAAGTTGGAGAAAGAGCAGAGTGATTTGGTGAAATGTTCTCCATCTTTTTTCCTTTTAATTTTCTTAACCTCAATTCCCTAAGATTTGAGTTCCATGGAAAAACTGAAAATGTAACAGCACATCGCTCATCTCTTTTCCAACTTGTCATAAAAATTAGTAGTGTTTTCAATCATTTTCCAACTTTTTTATCAATTGCACCCTTAGACATCCTCTTTTTCTCTTTGTAATCAGACAGTAGAAGGGAAGAGGATTCAAAAATGATGACCGGAAAAAAATATGAATAATGCATTGTCCGGATACTAAACTATGTAGGGTGTATGGAGAGCTTTTGGTTTGCAGTATTGTTACAGTCATATGCGGGCCTGTGTCATTGGTCAACTTATTGCTTTGCCATTTAAGAAGCTGGGAGAAAGTGTTGGAATTGACTTAAGTTTGAGGAATGACGATATTTAATTCCTTAGGTTGCGTTTGATAAATAATTGAGAACACTACTATTTTTTGATAAGTTGGAAAAAGAGATGGGTGATTTGATGAGATGATCTCCATCTTTCCATTTTTTTCATGGAATTTGTTTCTTACCCATCCCCCAAACAATCTGTTTCCATGGTAAACCAAAAAAATAATAGAACATCTTACCAAATCATTCATCTCTTTTCTCACCTCTTTTCAAAATTAGTAATGTTTTCAATCATTTTCCAACTTTTTTATCAAATGCACCCTTTAGTTCAGAATATGTACCAGGACTTAAAACTATATTCAGAATCTCTTGGATACAAAACCCTATCATATAGTCACAATGAAATAGGAAAACAATAAAAACCAATGCAATAAGATGATTTGGAAAATAATAATCCATTACAAGTTTCAAACAAACGTTGTACAATATGGTCATATATTAGTACAAACAATAAATAATAAATATAAACAAAGCCAGAGAAGAAAGACTTACAAGTTTGACAAGAAAAAACTAGGGTCCTTAGTGGCCACAAGAAATTTAAGGTTTCCATAATACTGACTAGAAAACTAGAGTTCCATAGCCGTGACAAGAAATTTGATAAAGAAGAAAAGCTTGTTTGGACGTTGGAGTATGATCATCTTTGGTATGGAGTCTGGAAGTGTTGTAAGTTGGAAGCTTAGATTTCAAATTAAAGTGAAGATTTTGTGGGTACATGTTTTTATATATATATATATATATATATATTAAAACTCTTTCAAAAAAAAAAGTCAATTTAAAATTCTTTTAAAAAATGGGAATTGGACTCTTTATGAATCCCTCGCGAGTCCTAAACAAATCCCACAAGAATCAAAGCCGAATTGGAAATTGAAATTAAACAATTAATTCCGATTCTCTTTGGGGTTGAGAATTGAGGCAGCAACTGCACCCGATTCGGACTCAGTGACCATTCCAAAGAATCTGTGCTTCATAGGCTATTATTCATTTGTGTCCTTTTTACGATGTAAATGGGTCAATAGATTTATTCTGGCACTAAAGTATAGTAGACTTGGAAAGCACCTGAAATGCAAATTGTCCAGTGTGTAAAGAATATATAGCTGGTTTTTTTCCCATTAGACAATCACACAAATCTAGTTACCCAGAGGCATGTGTGCCTGATGGGTTTTATCAGTATCGGTATGTTAACCTAGTGGAAGTTCTAACCTTACTTCTGATATACATGGACCTTTCGTTGCTTTAACTGTGTAGAAGATGATCTCCTTGTTTGTCTTTGTACGTTTCCCTTTTGAAGATATATCTTCTTATCAGGTTTCAAAAATAAAAAAAGTCGTTGGTTGCATTACCGAAAGTACCAAAAAATAAAATAAAAATAAACAAGAGGAAGGAAACCTAATATCAACAATCTGGTTAATCAGTTTCTTAGCTTCATACATGCTTCTTATATTTCTTCCTTCGTTCTTAAATCTCTTCAAGATTCAAATAAATGTATAAAACCTAATATCAACTATTTAGTTTATCAGTTTTCAAATTGGTTTTCCTTGTAAGGCCATATACTACTCAAGTGGTTTACAGATTTGGATTTCTATAATTTCATCTGCAATATTTAACATATGATAATGTTTTCTAAACCCCACTTATCATCAACCATTTGCAGCTATGTGATGGACCTATTGTTGCCTTCACTGTTCTGCACAACATGTACTGTACTCATGGTCTTATATACGTCACTTCCCAGGTAAAAGAAAATAAGAATACTTCTGCTTGTTTTGTGGAACTTTCCCTTTCATTGAATTAATCCATATGCTTATTTTTCTTTTAGGGTACGTTGAAAATTTGCCAAATTCCATCCTTATTAAGCTATGACAACTATTGGCCCGTACAAAAGGTGGCTCCATTTCCTTCATTAATTTTATTCTGATCATCTCATTCTCATCTAGGATGCACTATTTTGACACTGATCTACTGACTTTGAAAGCTATGTTGTTTATCAGATTCCATTGAAGGGCACTCCACATCAAGTCACGTACTTCGCCGAGAAGAATTTATACCCACTTATAGTTTCGTATCCTGTGAGTGAATTTTCTATCTCATGTCTCTTTATTTGATGCATCAATAATATCCTACGAATCATGAATGAGAACACATTAGTTAAAGAAGATTACACTTTGTAGTAATCCATATACTAAAAGCATTGTCTGATCTATCTATTATATTAAGCTCGAGGGGGACATGCTGGTTACTTCTTGTGTGTACTTAAGTTACCTAAGACCCTTCGTTGATTTTGAAAGTTAAATACTACTTGAACTGGGATTCGAGCCCATAACATTTTATATAGGTACATACATTTAAACCCCTCAACAAACTCTACGTCTCTACCACATGTTTTTTAAAAGGTATTAAAAATTACATTGTATCAAGTTTACAATGCATAATGGTGCACGCATTGAGTGTGTCACAGTTCTACTATCTTTTAAATTACCTTTCGTCCAAAGTATACCCTTGACATCCTTTCTCACATCATAATTTCTGGAGCATTCTTAACTTCAACTGCCTCTCCGTACGGCTGCTTAAAGCATGCCCCATATTTCAGCTCCCAGCTTTTCCCCATTTTCTGCCACTGATTCTTGATTAATAGCTGATATAGTCTATTAATTACAGTACAAGACAAATATATTAGTTAACTAAAACCTGCAACTGTATTCAACATTCACTCAAACTCATCGTACTGTAGAAAATTATTATCAAACAGCTTAATAGAATCCTCTAAATCTTGTAGAGCTCTGTCAAAATTTTTTTTTGGGTTGGGGGGGTTTATTTTAGTAGAAGCATTAGTGTAATAGGAGGTTTAACTCTTAGTTTGATATTAAAATGAGGGGACAAGTCAAAAAATATATTTTCCTGTTTACTTTGCTGATGGATGATTGATTTCTTTTGGAATATAATTGTATTGCATGTAGTATGTTCTTATTTTTTTTTTTTTGCTTTCAGCCTTCTTTGCTTTGAACATTCTGAATATGAGCATTTTAGATTACTTCGATTAAACAAGCAATTCATTGATACCTGTCCTCCTTATCTTTCCTGAGTTTATTAAGTTCATAGCTTTTGCTCCTGATCTTGAATTGTTGTTTGTATTGTTTTGACAGGTTGTTAAGCCATTGAATCAAGTCCTTTCGTCTTTGGTTGATCAAGAAACTGGCCACCAGATTGAGCAGCACGATATCTCAAACTATGATGGAACTTACACTGTAGAAGAATTTGAGGTTCGAATTTTAGAACCGGAAAGGTCTGGTGGCCCCTGGCAAACCAAGGGTACAATTCCTATGCAAACCTCTGAAAATGCACTAACTGTGCGAGTGGTTACACTATTAGTGAGTTTAACCTGGCCATTATATTTCCTTTTTTCTGATTAGCGTTCGCCTTCTTCTCTGTTCTGTGTTCTGATATGTTCTACCAAACTTGAATTTTGTTGGGTGTTTCTTGACTTTGCCCCCCATCTTACATGCGAAATTGGAATTGCCCCTGGTTTTAAAATCGTCTTTGCTGCCTCACGTGGGGAATCTCGAAGAACTATGTAAAATTTGTGTCGTTTTTTTTGGTGTTTGGTTTGGGTTTTTTTTTTTTTTTTGGGGGGGGGGGGGGGGGGGGGGAGTTAAGTCAAAGGATTATGTTCAAAAATCTGGTCACTGCCTCCCATTCGTACTTCTTCGAGATTCCGCTGCATTCAGGGCATAGTTGAATTTGAAAGGGTGGTAAGTCTAAATTTGCATTAAACATAAGGGGAAAACTTAAAAAGCCGTATTTTGTTACCTATGGTTATTTTATTTTTTCTCATGCTTCATCATAGAATACAACAACGAGGGAGAATGAAACACTTTTAGCAATTGGGACTGCTTATGTGCAAGGGGAAGATGTTGCAGGAAGAGGGCGTGTTCTATTGTTTTCTGTAGAAAGAAATGCTGATAATTCTCAAACCTTGGTAATGATTTGAACGTTTAATGCTTAGCGTAATCAGTTTACAAAGTTGTTTGTTTACCTCTTCACTATTCAGATTTATATTATAATGCACACCCCTTCTACTATTAACTATCAAGTGACTGTTTCCTCATTTTCAGATTACAGAGGTTTACTCCAAGGAGTTGAAGGGTGCTATATCTGCACTAGCTTCACTTCAAGGTCATTTGTTGATAGCTTCTGGTCCTAAGGTTATCCTACACAAGTGGACAGGTTCCGAGCTCACTGGTGTCGCCTTTTTTGATGCACCTCCTCTTTATGTTGTCAGCTTGAATATTGTATGTATCATTTCCAGACCTCTCTCTCTCACTCTCACTTGGGGCCTGCTTGGTTGCATAAATGATCTAATGTTAATATTGGTTCATTCTCAATTGATCAATTATATATTTGTACATTTATAAATAATTCAATGCAAATTCATGTAGGGCTTGCCGGTCTGTTTGGTTCTCCCTCAAATTGTTGTTTAGAGAATATACAATTAGGCAACTTATAATTTTTATATTTATGTGTGTTTGATTGTGAAAATTGAATAATAGTAAATTTGATAATTCGAATTGATTCATGGAAACTCAAGTTAATTCATTTAAAGTAAAACTTGAAATTGCCTAATTCTGAAATAGGGAATTCACTCGAACGCTATATTTTGAGGAGATCTAGTATCGGCACTTGATGTTGATTCCTCTTAACACAATTTTGAATAACATAGAGGAACTTATAACATCTTTTTATTCTAACATTTGGAACTTCTGATTTAAGTCTTCCAATCAGTCCATGAATTAGAATATTTATAAATGCAGAAATTTACAATTGATTTATTGTAAGTGAACTAATTTTAAAATTAGGGCAACCTACACAATTAAACAGGCCTTATATTGATATATTCAATATATGGCGTGTAAAAAAGGCTACTAGTTACTTGGTTTTGCTTGAAACTTTTGCACCTTGGTATTCTAACTCCTTAATGTTGTTACCTTATTGGTTTCTTAATGAGATAATGGCTATATCTAATATGTTATTTTGCAAGAAGACTAATCAAAATAATACTATTTGCCCTTTAGTTGTTGAGTTGTTTGAATTTGCATGTCACTGCCAACAGTAATGTTAGTTTTTCTATGCGTGTAGTCTTAGTCATTCATAATCAAATCACTTCCATTATAATGTCTTCGTAGCCATTGTATCTCACCTCTCGAGTTTCTCTTTTGCATTTGATTATTATGGTCTACTTGCTAAGGCTATTTATATTTTTGCAGGTTAAGAATTTTATCCTCCTGGGGGATATTCATAAAAGCATATACTTTCTTAGTTGGAAGGAGCAGGGAGCTCAACTTAGTTTATTAGCGAAGGATTTTGGCTCACTTGATTGTTTTGCAACAGAGTTTTTAATCGACGGAAGTACCCTCAGCCTCATAGTTTCAGATGATCAAAAGAATGTTCAGGTTAGCACTTTGTGTTTATAAAGAATATTCAACAGTTCTTATAACTATTAACATTTGTAATGTGTTGTGCAGTTCATAAGTAAAAGACAGTTATGGTAAACAAAGTGCCCGCTTATTTTCTTTCTACACAATCCAATTCTTCTGCTGGACAGAAATAGAAGCTTTTTGCATTTTTCAGTTTCTTCTTCATAGAGAATATAAAACTGTAGTCTTTCAATTTGCATTCCTTGTCGGTTGATTAGTGTCTAGGACTCTAGGATATTAAAGGATTGAAATAAAGATGCCAGTGTAAATATGAATTTTGATGTATCAACAGACACGCATGCATGGTTGTATGTATTAATTATGAAACGCTAAAGGGCTTAAAAAGCGTCTTTAGATTTTTTTAGTTGGGTCAAGTAATGTTTCAACATATTGCATGTTAATTGCAGATATTCTATTATGCACCAAAGATGTCAGAGAGTTGGAAAGGACAGAAGCTCCTGTCGAGGGCCGAGTTTCATGTAGGGGCCCACGTGACCAAGTTCTTGAGGTTGCAGATGCTTCCGGCTTCATCTGATCGAGTCAATCCAGTCTCCGATAAGACAAACCGTTTTGCTTTATTATTTGGAACCCTAGATGGGAGCATTGGGTGTATAGCACCTCTTGATGAACTCAGTTTTCGTAGACTTCAGTCCCTGCAGAAAAAGCTTGTTGATGCTGTTCCCCATGTAGCTGGGCTAAATCCGAGATCTTTCCGCCAGTTCCATTCAAATGGAAAGGCTCATCGGCCTGGTCCTGACAGTATTGTCGACTGCGAATTACTTTGCCAGTAAGTATTTTCGTTTGCTTCTACTATGTGATTCCTTTCTCTGAAAGGAAAATGATTTTATGATGGTTGTGTAGTCTTATTCGGTTGGATATTGAATCTCACTCGCACCTGCTGGAGAAAATATCCTATACGCTTGGGGTCCTTTTGATTAATTCTTTGGATCTTTCTTGGAAACGTAAATGTTCCCATCCATCCAAGATTCCAACATTTGGTTGGAGGTTTGCAAAGGAGTCCAAGATTCTTAGGGTGTGTTGAATAAAAAAGTTGGAAAATAGTTTAAAACACTACTATATTTGAGAAGTCGGAATAAGAAACAAATGATTTTGGAAGATGTTCTATTACTTTGTCGGTTGTCCATGGAATAAAATTCTTTGCTCGGTGGATACGAAATTTCTCCAATGAAAAATAAGGAAAAGATTGGGAATATTTCAACAGACCACGCATCTCTTTTTCTAACTAGTCATAAAAATCAATTGTTTTTTTCGGGTCATTTTCTAACTTTGTTATCAAACAGATGCTTAGGGAAGGAGAATTTGCTGTATCTACTCCCATATTCAAACAGTGGGGCACCTAAGAGGATTGCGTTATAATAATAATATTTAATTATATATAATAACATGGTAACTGGTTTTAAACTTTTAATTAGTTATATTTATTTTCTTTTTTTATCAGAAGGGGGCAATACTTGTATGTAATAATATATTAGCAAGTTATCTTAATATGATGAACTCCTATTCCTTTCCTGAACCCAAAGCAAACGAGCACCAAGAGTACACAACTGGCCATGTGTATAGTCTAGTAGTACACCAGGCGTATATCCATTCCACAGGCACATTAGCAAAATGACTGAAATGCTGAATTAGCTGTGTTTATGCAAATCCCAAGGGATTATATCACATCGACGAGCACAAATGAGGATTTCATAGTCCACATAATGCATATTAGTAATGTAGACTATATGTGTTGGGTTATTGAAACATTAGGCACTGGAAAGCTCCGTAATTTTCTCAATGATTGATGAATTTGAAACACTCGAGTCGAAAGAAAAACCCTTTGAGCAACTCCTAAGAGTTTGTGTCATTGATAATTACATAAATATGGTTGGTGATATTGTTGTAATTGCATAGGATAATAAATCGTAGTAGAAGTAAGATTACAGTGTCATAAATAAGGTTATAAACATCTATAATAACCATCTTTGAAAGCATAATCAAGGCCAAATTTTCCAATTAGTTCACTAGGTATCTAGGTTCAATGTACTTCACACGAGTCTCTTTAGCAATGCTTTGAGTTAATTCTTGAATCAACACTTTTGCCTTTTGACTTGGGATTAAAATTTCAATTTACTTGTATGAATGAATTATCTTCATGTGCAGATATGAGATGCTGCAATTGGAGCAGCAGCTTGAGATTGCTAACCAGATCGGCACGACACGCTCACAAATCGTATCAAATTTGAATGACCTCACTCTTGGCACCAGCTTCTTGTGATCAAATTTCTTCTCTTCAAAGTACAGCTTTACAGGTGAAAGGTTCGAATATCATCCATTGATCGATTAGCCCAATTTCCGCCATAGTTATAGCTAAATTGGCCCTTTTCTGCCCACCAGCTTGGCTAATTAATTATTTACTTTTGTTGAATGTACTTTTCTACAAAAGTTTTATACTAATGTAGCAGTTCAAGTGGGAACTCCCTTCCCCTCCCCCTCCCCTTCCAAGGAAGGTTAACACCTACGTATATGTATGATCTAAATATTGTTATCTTGTAGCATAAATCAATCTTAATTTTTCCGCAGAAAAAATAAACCCTAGACAAGATGCTGAGAGTCCAAGAAGTTTCAACAGTTCGTGTATTTTACTTCACTTCTCCAGTTGAGCAATTACGCAGATCTGGATTCCTATATGTGGCATTTCATCAGCTATGGTATTGCAAAAGAAAAAAAAGGTGTTTAGTTTAAATTTAAATTATCGGATAGAGTACCACCTGGATCTATTGTCACTGCATTTTTAGCTTCTATTAGCACAATATGCAAGGGAAGGTTGATTCACAAATTATGTAAAGTGTTGACATTCCATTTTGTGATGGTGATTTCAATGTAGTGTGAATCAATCAATAGTAAAAATTGTACGCGCTTCATCCCCAACTTAAAAATCTTGTTTGACATTTTAATACATTCTTTTATGATAACTTGTTTCTAAGTATTGAATTTGCTCTTAGTGAGGTACCAAAACATAAATGACCCAAAAGGAATTGAGATGAATGATTGCGAGTGGGTTAGTTAGAATACACGGATTCAACGAGATTTCGGGGTTGGGGGTTTCCTTTCTTTGTAGTAAAGAAAAAAGAGAGATAAACATTCCTTCTTTTTGTTTATATATATGTCATATATGTGAGATGAATTAAACGATGACAAAATATAATAGAGTTAACGAATGAATGATTAGAACTTAGAAGGATAGGCCAATGAGTCAGAATGTCAGATTCTTCTTGGTTTAAAGCATTTGCAATAATTAATTCTTGGTGCCTTTAGTGAAGTGATAATTAAGGTTTTACTTTTACATGTTCGCCCGTTTTTGATTATGCTCTCTCTCTCTCTCTCACCTTTTTCATTTCCAATTAAGAAGGGTGATTTTAAATGTACCTAACTAATTAATTTTTTCACTCACTTATAAAAAAAATTACATTTAAATTTAACACGAAATTACCGGACTCCAAATTTGTAAACTCACCCCCAACAAACACTCTCCCTCTATTCATCACTATTCCCATTCAACCTAAAGAACTGAGCATTCAAAAAAGAGTATTTCTCATCCAAATCGGTTCTACCTTTGAGTGAGCATCCTTACCATCATTTACAATCTCCTCCGTTTTTATTTTGTTAGCTTTAGCTTTTGGTTATATATATGGTGTTCAAATGAACAATATTTTCCGTACTTTTTTATTATTTCAATTGAGGAAATTAGTTAATGTAGAATCTTAATTTTTTTTTCTTTTCTGTTTTCTACGTTGACTCTGATGATTTTAGGTTCCTACTCAATATAACGCGGGCTACATTAATTTTCAGATAATCCCATTTTGTAGGCTTTGATTACTTGGTTATATATTTTCTTCAGTTTGACAATTTTTAGAATTTTGTTTTAGGTGTAGGATTCAATTCCAATTGCTCAAAAGGATCAATCTAATCTAATTTTAATTAGCCTCGGTGAAACTAACATATTGGATTTGATTATTTTTTTCAAAACCTGTCAAATACTGGATTGTTTGTGAGTTGAAACCAATATAAAACCAAACTGATCCAACCCACCCCAATTCTTTCTCTGCCCACGCTCTCTTTCTCTACACCATTGGCGTCACAGTCTATAACATCTCATGATGCAAAACACATAACTAATTTGCTATTAGTCTTCGTAATTCACTTCTTTATTCTTAACATGTTAACTCTTTTAATCTAATCTTTTTTACTTATGATTAGTTAAAAAAAAGGAATTAGTGTAAATGATGAATAACTTAGAATATTTAATTTGTTTTAATTATGAATATTTTTATTTGATAGTATGATTTAAAGTTAAAAAAGTATGATTTATTAACGTGAAAATTATATTGTTTATAAAAAATTTAGTTATGACGGATTAAGTAAATTGTAAAATATTTTATGTCAATAAATAAATAGCAATCCATCATCCATCACACTAAATATTTTTTAAAAAAATTAACTTAGGTTTTTCATCACAATCCACTTAGCTTTTGGTTGGGTGTATATCGGGATGTTATTTGATTTTTTTTGTGAAATTATTAATTATATTAGTGTCAAATTTTTTGTCCCTAATTATCTTTTGGTGATGATAATTTATTGTCCCTACATTTATTTTTATGTTCTTGTAAACTCACCCCATTGTTGGGGTAATTTACAATTTTTTTTAAAAAGTTAGTGGGGTGAGAAGAAAGTCTTCTCAAATTGGGATGAAAAGCAAGATTTAGTAGGTATGTTTACAATCTCCCATTAGAAAATAGGCGACTTGGCAATTTATCACTGAAGTTTGTGGTACTCATTTTACATAAAAATAAAAAGCGTAATTATATTTATTATTAAAGTTAAAGTAATGTACAATTTTAAAAGCACTTAATGCAATTTTTTAAAATAATGCTATATTTTGATAAAAATAATAATTACTTTTTCAAGTATGGAATTATGGATAGTAAAAAAAAATAAATTAAAAAAAATTAAAGTCCAATAAATTTTATTCCAAAAATTGAATTTTTATAAAACTGATATTTTGGAAATTTACTAATCAATATCTATAAAGTAAGATCAATTGTGAGTATAAAATTGAATGAAAATTTTTTCTGCTTTACTTAAATTCTAATTTATGCCTTTTATTATTTCTCATGCCATTTTAAACAATACACTTATTTTTAACTCTTAATTTTTTTTATTTAACTGTACTGTCCGGCAAAATTAATACCTAGACACACATAAATACAAGGCTCGCTACACTGACATAACCTACAATATCCGCACACACGTCATGTAGACAAACACAAACAATCTCGATTCACTGCACGTGAAATCCGCATGTCACGCAGTAGTAGTCCTATGTCCGCTTTGATACCATATATAACCACCCGAGTGTTCTCCCAAAATGGCTAGCCCAAGTTGTAAATTATGATCATTGTACCCACATATATACTAAGAACATTCTCACAAAGCCGGCCTTGGGCATAGGCGATACATGCGGTCGCCTAGGGCTCCCGACGTAATAGGGCCTCGAAATTTTTTTCCCTTATATATAAGTTATAATAAGTAAAATTAAAATATTTTTTGGCTAAATAAAAACAAACAATGGGACAATTGTTTTAGCGGGTGATAGTGCTTGTTTTGCAACTCAAGGTCTCGAGTTTTCGAGTTCGGAGTCTTGGTATGTAAGGTATTGAGCTTTTTTTTTTTTCTTTTTTAACGAGTATACAAACCCAAGTTTCCAATTCAACTAAAATAAAAAAAATGCAATAAAATAATTCTAAACATTATATATCGATGAATTTATTTGAGAGTTTTTTTTTTTCATGTTGCTGAATAAAACGCTATCTTTTAGTTTTGTTTTAATTAAATTCTATATGAATAAGAAATTTAATTACTCTTTTTGTTACTTTTCAAATCTCATAATTTGTATATATATATATATATAAATATATGTATCTTTATTGAGTTTCTTGATATAGTTATGTTACATGAATATACAAAAGGGTCTCGAAACCAAAATTTGCCTAGAGCCCCTCAAAACACATAGCCGACCCTGCATTCTCATTACATTACTGATGTAAGATATTTTTGGGTTGTTACATATCACCCATCACTACTTCTGTATTACAAAGCTATTGGGTGAAGAATTGAACTCATCCACATAAATCAATCAAACGTACCTTAAGCGACATTTAAATAATACACAAGAAAAATAATAATCAACATTACATGATAATTAATTAGGACCTTGGATAAATATATACTTAATAATCAACAATTCCATAATCCTTGGCTTTTTGTGTGTGCTTGGAGTGGATCAATGTCACTACTCTTTTATGCATTATTTATTAAAAATTTGTACTCGATCACTTTAAATTGAGTATCTATTTTCACACAAGCACTAACAATTGTTCTATTAAGTCGTTTTTTTGAGATGATTCCGTCTTACTATTTGACGGATGAGAATTCAAGTATTGTATGTGTCATTAGTCGCGTGAATGTACGTACCTCTTGAAGCTCATACTGTTCATATGAGTATGAATTAGGGCATGGAGCAAACGAATCAATCTTTATTAGGCATGGGAGTGGCTGTACGCACTTGTGGGGTGATGAAATTATTGAGTAAGCCCTTTTATCAATTCATACAAGACTTTAATTCAACGATGACACACGTGCCCACACTTGGCAATAATGGTGAGGGTAGGGCAAGTTGTGTGCATCGAAGCATTTAGTATGTTCCAATGGGACCATCGCTTTAGGGAAAATGTCCACCAAAAGGGCAACAATGCAACTTCAATTCCCATGTATATATACATGTATTTGTAAATGTAGTATTATTAGAAAAAAATATATACGTATCAATGTAAGTGATTAAATTAATATCAGCAATTGCACCTATTAATGAGACTAAAAGAATTTAAATACTTAAGGTGTTAGAAAGCTGCATCGGTTGTTGTGTACGCAGTTTTTATTTAAAATATTAACTAATGCATTTTTTGACCATCTTGAATTAAATTTGATCATTTAAGTTGCAACACAATATTAATCAGTTAATCCCATGGCCAAAAAATGATTTTTGTAGGTGATCAAAAATATGGACCCTCCCAAAATGAAAAGTTCTTAGCAAAATCAATATTGTGAATGAATCAATGAGGTGATAAACACCATATTTTTGTTATAGGTAGGTTCCTCTAGGGATTTTCATATCATTATAGCAGTACATTTCCTTGTCTGTGTGTTTGATATTAGCTCAAAGGCTATTATGAAAGATGATAATACAAGTCACCCTCTCTCTCTCTCTATATATATATATATATCTATAATCTGCCTAGAATTCAAAACTAAATCCCTTTTTATGAACCTCTACTTTTCTATTTATATGTATAGAATTAAGGTTACAAATTAATGTCCATTAGGGTAAATAATAAAATGATTATAAAGGGCCAAACTTGGGTATTGCTCCAACACTTTATAGGTGTGCCCACTTTTATCCATAACTAATGATTCTTTTACTTTACAAGTGTCTTGTTCTTACTTGTAGAGGCGACCATCTAAGGCTAACACTTTTGACCATCTTGGCTAGATAGTGAAACCATGATACCTCAAAACTCTATTTGTAGTCCTTGTGGAGATGATCTCACTAGTATTCGCATAGGCACATCGGCACATAGTGACATCTTCCTGACCGCGTTGCCTAACACATAACCATGTCGGCCTAAGCACACCTTACTCGGCGATGATATCTCTTTATCGGCGTTCCATTATGAAAGTGTTCTGTAATTAGGGCTTACGTTAATGCATAAAGCTAGGCCCATTCGGCAGCGGGCCCTAGCTATAATCTTGGCCCAATAGTTACTCTATAATTTTTAGGCTCTCTCAAATCTCATACAAACTATATTTTTTCAAATCATAGAAATTACCGAAAAGGCAGTGTGCATAAATCATAATTGAGTTTTCTTTGTAAAATCATATATCGTGTATTATATATGGTATTCTAATAACGAAGCTTTTTTTATTTTTATTTTTATTTTTATAAAGCTCTAGGTTTCTTCCATGCGACCCACAAACTCTCATGCAAAGAGAGTCAATGTCACTTAAAGTAAATTTTTTGAGTATCATGATACAAGCGATTGATAGATTCGATAAAAGGGCAAGGGTATGTAGTGGTAGGGATCGAATGTACTATGAAATGCTTCTTGAATAATGTTTGTTTCTTGAGGATCATGATAAAAATAGTCTTAATTTATGAGTAAATAATCATGGATATAATATTTGTATTGGTGATGTTTGTAGCTTGAACAAGATATAACAAGTTTGTTTGGCGATATGATGTGCTTTAATTGAATTCTGTAGATGGGGTTACTGAATATAATATTGTGTGATCCTTGAATATTCAGGAGCTAAGACCATTCCAATGCCCCCTTTCGCCATGCATAAACTGAACCAACAATTAAGATAAGCACGAAAATGAAAGCTTCTATAAATACAGATACACCCAATACATCGAAACTCATTCTCATAAATATGTAAAGAAAAACCGTTTCAATGCTTGCTATATATTGTTTAGTGATATTTTTTAACAAAAATTGTGGTGTCAGTTAGGATAAGATATATTATACCGTTAATTACCATGCTAAAGTATTTATAAATGTTGAGTGTGACTGCATACATTCCAGGTATATGATGTAAAAAACACATGTGGACGTGGTCGAGGGATGAAAAGGCTCATATTTCATGTTAGACAAAAACAATTGATTTGTCTAAAAAGTTGAAAAATGACCAAATATCACAAGCAGCATTACATCTTTTCAGTAATTTGGTCATTAATTTTTACTTTTATTTTTTGGCGGAAATGCCACTGAAATTTTGTTCTGATTCCGATTTAATCCCTACGTAAACTTTCCGTTGAAAATAAAATTAAGGCGCCAATGTATCATTTTAATTTTAGAAAAAAAAAAAAACTGAAATTGCACTTCTATTTCTATGCTGCACATCTCTCCCATTTGCTTTATCAATACATATTTTAGTTAAGAAGATGAAACCATTTCATATTCGAGACCCATTAAATTTATTTTTTTGTCCCTAGTATTTAATTTAAGATAAGAGGTTGAAAGAAAATTTGAAAAATTCACATAATTAAGGACATTGGCTTCTAGTCATAGTAATAGAAAAAACAATTAAAGAAATATATCGTACGTATCCGACATTACGTAAATTTCGACCTCTCTTTAGTCTAAAATTTGATCTCTTAGAAAGTGTTGCATAAATACATATATATACACAAATTCCTAATCGAGAAGCTAGACAAATTTTAGTACGTTACGTTTCTAAATAAGCTGGTGCAAAAAGTGGAGGTGGGGACTCCAGACCAAAAAGAGGAGGAGCTGACGAATCTTGAGTGAAAATAAGTTATGTGAGAAATTATTTTAGTAAAAAGTTTGTGTAGTCCAATTATTACCATTTCTTAGATTTCACTAGTTTTAATATTTATTTATACAGCTTCATCCATTTTGGAAAATTAAATTTAAGTGATGGAGATGATTTATATAATAAGTAGATTATATTCACAAAGTTTCATTGAAAAATACAATTTGAAAGTGAGTGTAATGAAAATTTGATATATATGTTCATTTTTTGTCATTAAAATCTTAGATGATTATGTTATTGACTTCTAAAATGAATCTTTTGAAGAAATATGGTGGAAATGATCTACTAATTGAAATCTTAGATGATTATATCGCTGAATTCTAAAATGAATCTTTTGATGAAATATGGTAGAAATGATCTACTAATTGTAGTGATCATCTAGACTAAGTTTCATAAAAAAAATTCTTCCATTTGTCCCTAAAATGAACGGTCATTTTTTCTCGAAGAGACAACCATACTCTTTAGAACGGGTCTCTTTATTTAGTTATGTACATATATACAATTACACGTATATAAGAATATACTAAAACTGTGGTGCACTCAATGGATATGTAGAATTAATATTAACATTCCGTTAACTTTTCCTCAATGGATAGAGAATAAATTAAAACGGAATGTGAAAAAGAAAAAAGAGTTCAATAGAATTTTTGTCAAAAAAAAACCAAAATTTCTTGGTAAAGTTTTATCTGTTTTTTCGTCACTAAATTTTTTTTGAAATAAACATTAATAAGACATCATATATAGAAACGCTTTCCCTTTCCTTCAATGTAAACAGAAATGTGTGTATGCATGCATTTAAATAATTAATAGTACAGAACCCCTCTTTATTAATTTGGACTTGGTTTCCAATTTTCAAAAGCACCCACTTTCAAGTGGGACCCCATTCCCATCGAGAGAGAGAGAGAGAGAGAGAGAGAGAGAGAGAGAGAGAGAGAGGACAACACGAGTGTAAATTTGACATGAAAATGAAAAGATATACTAGTAGCCCTTCATTTCTTCAAATTAATATGCAAATGCATGCCATTCAACTTATAATAAATTCCCGATTCATTGTAGGTAAATGATGGACCCACTAAACCACTATGTACGTACTATTTGTTTTTTTAGTTACGTGATACCGTGAATCGAATCATTGACATTTTGATAAATTTCTCTGTTATTTAACATTATTATTATGACTTTGATAGTAAAGAGCCATTTTCTATTTTATCCTTGTATTTGTAACTAGATTAAATTACATATGTAGTGACTTGGTGGTAAATAATCATTTATCCTTATTTTCTCTTCAGCTCTTTGATTATTGAATTACTTTTTAATCCCTTAAAATTTATCCCAAGTCTTACTTTGGTTCATAATTTGTAACTACAACAATTGACCATGTAATATATACGTGGACAGTGGCCAAATCTACCCACCATATTTTATAACAGTTTTCAACATGGATCGTAAGCCATATCCATAAAAGTACATATATAAATGGGGACATGTACCCAATTTTTGCTAATAATGCCACCACTATCTTATGTCTAAAATCTAGCTCTACATATATAGAGGACTCTATTCTCCTCTATATATATATACTATGTCGTAATTTGTTTTCAATATATCAGTTCTCATTTAAAAAAATCATTTTTAATTTTAATTATAAATTTTTTGTCTTCTTATATATTTTTAAGATTAAAAAATCTTGACTCCTTATTACATAGATATATATGGTTCTCCAAGATTAGTTTTTTCAACATATAATATAAAATATAAAATATTTTATTTTTATTTTTGCTAAGAGGCTAGGGAAGTGTGGAATTAATGTACACCACATGTATATATGGATATATATTAGCTTCTAGACTTCCAGCTAGTTGTATCGTGATCCACCATCCTATGTGCGTGATGGCATCACACCATTATATATATGGATAGAGCAATTATGTGTAATTTTCAATCTTCGAAATAATTGTATGCACACACATCTCTAACTATTTATTTTAATATTATATAGAAAAAGTTTCTATGTTTATTTATGTGGTTATATTTATGGTGAAACATGAAATTCTTTGAGAGGCGCAAGTTTAGGACTATATACATATATTTTTTAAATTAAAAGGACTAAGATTTTTTTTTTTTTGCTATGAAGTGTCCGGACCAATTTTCGTACACTTTGACTAATTCTCAATTGTAGATCTGAGCCTGCCGTTAGCCACAATTATTTTATTGCTGTTGAGAATCGACTTAGGTAGCTCTTTGTAGATATCACAGCTCAAACCCAATGGTAATAAAATTTTAAACTACTAATAATATTTTTTTTCATTTCAAGATTTTTTTGGAGAATAGTGCTCATGCAAATTAAAATATTAAGAACTAAACATGATAAATTTAACACATTAATTAAATAGTAAAAATAATAGATTTTGATATACAAAACTGCGGAGCATTACAACTTCAATTCAAAAATATAATTTAAAATCATGATGAAGGTTCATCTATTTCACATGGCAAAAGAATAAGGATAAAGTTGTTTCATTGATGATTTAAGTCAAAGGAGCAACTTTTAGAATCATAATAAGTTGTGCTACACGAAATATTGTCCAAAGTGCAGTGCAGTGCTTTTTATTTTTTTTTAAAACAATCTCCTTATGAAATTGTAAGTTGTAATTATAATGATTTTAACATGCAGAATCAGAGAATTAGGAGTCTTTACCATTTGTGTTATAAGTTTGGTTTTAATTCAGCGTATTTCAATTTTATCCCAATCTAGCTGCTGCTGCTTCTTTTTCCCTATGGTCGATACAAATTCAAAATTACTTTTTTCTACACCTATTATCAAAATAAATACGACTTAACCGAAATGTGAAAAATATTGTGAAAAACTATATTCATCTGCTTTGATGTTATACATTGCTAATGCTAACTATGACGATATCAATATTTTCTTTGTCAATATAAGCACACAGTGATTAATTAAAATTTTAGAGGTTGTCATCGATAAAGAGGTAATTATATTAGCATTCTACAATATTATTCTAACGCTCCAAAAATAATCTTTAGTAACACTTTATATAATTTTTTGGGATGCTTTTTTATGTCACTAAAAATAATTTTAAATTACTAAAATAATTTTGTAGAGTACTAATAGTGTTACCCTAATTTTATTGACACAACAAATGTGACGTACTATTGTCAAACATAAATTAAAATTACAGAAGTATATGACGACGCTACTTATAATAATAATACTATTTATTTATTCCTTTGACTTGATTTATAATTCTTTCACATCTTTGGGACTTTAGAAACCACTTGTTTGACTCAATCCAATCAAAGAGAGTTGGTAAAGATTGAAATATACACTTATTTTGTAAAGTTTAGATTCAAATCTCACTAGTAATAATTTCTTTTGGTAAAAAATTTATAAAAATTACTGTAAATATTTGGTGACCAGTCTAGTCGTATAATTTAATGCTAGTGAACATTTTATAATAACTATCGTAAAGGTTAATTGAGTAACAACCAAAGTAAAGTAATAGGGTAAGAGTCAAAGTGGTACACATGACAATGCATACAAGCAAAGTAAAAGCTAACTTTCCCAACAATTCATGATGAGCTCTACCTCTTAATTATATTAGTTAGTTCATAACACACTACATTAATTAATTGGAGTGCTTTTGCTCATGCAATTAACTACAAATCCCGCTGCCCCCGGTCCTTAAGCCAAGCCCGCCCCGCCCTTGCCTTTATTTTATCATATTTTTGTTTTAATACCTCCACCTCTTCTTCCTATACTTTCTTTTATGGTTATATCGAATTACTTATAAATATTGCGAAAAAGATTAGTTTTTAAAGAAAAATAAAATAAAATAGTGTACGTTTGGTTAGCATGGTAAAAAGAAGATTACGTTTTATTTTAACACTATTTTTTACAGATTGAAGCAAATCGATCAATTGATATCATAAGATAGTACATTTGATTTTCGCCTAATACGTACCCCTATCAACTAACAACTAGGTAATTAATAGTAATGATATATTATTAATTTAGATAAAAATTGTAATACAGCATTTACACTATTTGTATGTGGTCCTTTCTTCCTCCTATATCCATTTTGGTTAATTTACTCTAGAAATCATTTGGAAACTTTAGTTAATTAAAATTCACAAAATATTTTTACGTTGAATATTTTGGACCAACAGATGACCCAAGGGTCTTGTTGATCGAGGGTCAAAGGTAGATCAATGAACAGTATCAAAATTGTAAAAAAAGTGTATAATACAATCAAACTGTACACTAACTATCAAACATTGATCTAAAGTAGTATAAAAAAAGTGTAGAATAATACAATCAGACTCTACACTAGTTAACAAATATTGATCCTGTATATATAGTAGTGATAAAAAATGTGTATAATATAATAAGACTCAATCTACATTAATATTAAAAAAGATCAACTTCAACGATATTAGATTTTAGTCCCCATTCCTCCCGGATGTCATTCCAAATTAAAACTAATTAAAACTACATTACAAGTTTTCTTTCCCTATTTTAACAACATACAACCTTAACGGGATTGAGAATTTGCCATTATATATGTATATGGGAAAATTTCAAGTAAGGTCGGGACCTTACGGATTGGGATTTTTTATGACGCTTTTGCGTGCCATTAGTGTCGTATATATATATATATATATATATATAACTAGTGAAAATCAAACCCGATTGAGATATTCAAGTTTAAGTAAAAGTTTTTTACCAATACCGACTATATTAATTGAAAGTGTATGATGGCATAAGTTGAGCAGCCTCTTCTTCTTAATAATTATATAACAAGATTATGAGGACCAACGTTTAACTCATTATCTTTTTATTAAGCTAAATGTTTCAACTTTAACTTCAACTTTTAATTTAATGAATTTTTTTCCTAAGAGCCTTTTTGTGTGTGAGAGAGTACGTAAGAAAGATATGAGTAGTACGAATTACTCAATTGTTATGAGAGCACGCACTTAGACCAAGATATGGAAATGAAGAATTGGCTTGCCTTCATATTTACCGACATGTTGCCCCTTCAATTGGTGGCCAAAATGCCCAATTGGTAAAAAAAACAGTACGTGAGTGATCAAAATTAATTCCATTAATAAATAGTTAATCCCTAATTTAAAAAAGAGGTAAATTAAAACTAAAATGGGACTCTCTCTCTCTCTCTCTCTCTCACCTTTGAAATTGATGATGATGATCCCAAATCTATGAAACTCAAACTTTTCTTGTTAACGTGTGAATGAGTATACTTAAAAGTTGGGACGCATTCCTATAAATTCCCTACTAAAAAAGGCAATCCATCATTTTCTATACATATATTATTGACAGATTTTTTTTCTCCCTTTTCTGTAGTTCAAAGCATATCGAATATTTAGTATGCAACCTGAAAAAAAAATGCATTTTTTAGAGCAAAAGCCTAGCTCCTATAGGCGAAATGCATCAAATCAAATTAGATTGAAGAATAAGAGAGTTGAAACAATCTAAAATCAGGAGTGTAAGGTCTCTGAGACCCTGCATATAACATATATAAGTATTAGGACATGATGTGCAAAATTATGGATGATTTTATCACACTCTCTTGGAGTAAATACGAGTAAACAAGATATACATCCTATCAATGGGTGAAATTAAATAAGACATTTTAATTTTTTTAGTGGTTAAATTTATTTATTTTTTCACTTGTTTTTAGATTAAATTTTTCAATAAAATTTGGTGCACGTATATATTCTTTCTTTTTATTAAAAGAAATTTTGTTTTTCTCTTGAAAGCCTAATTCTATATGTATATGTCGTGTGTGTACGTATATATATACTTTACAAAAATTACATAAGTAGTGCATAACTTTTTGCATGTTGAAAGTTGGTCAAAATAGTAAACTTAGGGTCCATATATTATGATTGTTATTGTAAATGAAGTCCACTATTGGTTGACCAAAGTGATGAAATGAATAATATATGTAGCGCCCTTCTATCATTCCTTCCAAAGTAAGAATTCCCACTAGATTGTGGGGGCTTAGTAATCAACACTTGTGTGGTAAGATTTGGACTTGGGGTAGCATCTTTTTCAAAGTAATTAATACCCAAGATAGATGTTGATAGGTTATCAATTATATATATAATGTTTGTATCAAATTAATGATCTTATTTGGCCTTGAAGCTTATTAAAAAAATAATAAATTCAATTTAGATAAAGTTAAATTAATAATTTTAGGCTTGCCCTGTTGTACGTACCTTAAATTATGAATTATATAATATATATTTATGCAAATTATGATTTTTATATTTATGTGCACTTGGTTATTAATATTGAAGATATTTAATGTATTACCAATGTTGATGACTCAAGATAAAAAACTTCGGGTTGGTCGATCAATACAACTCAGTTGGATTCCGACTTGCGGGTAAAAAAAAATAAAAAATAAGAGAGAGAGTTGGATTTTGACTGAAAAAAATTTAAATAACAAAAAAGATGTCGTTATGTTTTATAAGGAAAATAAGACTATTATTTAGAAAAAGAAAATAAAAGTGTATTTATTAATTTGAGGGGAAAAATAGTATGAATTCCAATTTTGAGTATGGTATTAACGGTTCAAAGAGTTTTTGTAACGATATTTTATATGAATTTTTTGACCAATTTTTTTATGCAATGAGAAAGTTTTTTTATAGTGTAAAAGTTTTGCTGTCGCTAAAAATATATATGTAATTCAAGGACAGTCGATTTTTTGAGTGGCGCGGCAAAGTCCAATATAAAGCAACTCCCTAACTTGCGAGTGGGGAGTATATATATATACAGTCCGGATCTCATCGACTATTTCACGGACCGTTTACGGACTGGCCCGTTTGGTACGTTTTTCGATGGAATTTTTTGATGAAATTTTGTGGGGATGTTCTTCAATGTGTAGAACATCTCCACCAAATTTCAATCAAAAAATCAACCGGGAAGTAGTTAACTACATGATTGAAAAAAACTCAGAAATAGATATATAAAATCCAATATTTTTAACTTGTTAACCTACTTCCCGGTTGAATTTTTTGATGAAATTTGGTGGGATGTTCTACACATCAGAAAAACATCCCCACAAAATTTCATCAAAAAATTTTATCGGGAAGCGTGCCAAACAAGCCAGTCCGTACGGACGGTCTGTGAATAGTAGTCCGCATGAGATCCGAACTGTATATATATATATATATATATATACTCCCCACTTATATCATGAGAGTCGAAGCCTTTGCTTTCAAACATGCCACGAACTTTGCACCTCCCCACATATCTTCAAAACTTCACCTTTTATCCTCTCTCTCTCTCTCTCTCTCTCTCTCTCTCTCTCTCTCTCCCCTCCACGTTACTCCCTTTCTCTCTCAACCCCATCACTTTCCGACCTACAATAACAATTCCATTTAATAACTTCTAACTCAATCATCATTTTTACCCACTAATTTATTCCTCTTCTTCTTCTTCTTCTTCTTCTTCTTTCCAGCTACTAATGGCTCTCGAAACATGGCTAATTAAGGTCAAGAAAACCATATCCCACAGTTTCAATTCAGTACATACTGCAAACCCACCAAGTGTAAAATCACCCTCGATCAAGAAATCAACCGTCGGAGTTTTGGCCTTTGAAATTGCAGGACTCATATCCAAGCTACTACATCTATGGCAATCTATCACCGAACAAAACATGACCCGCCTAAGAAATGAATCCTTATGCCTTGAAGGTGTTCGTAAAATTGTCTCGAACGACGAAGCCTTTCTCCTCACCCTCGCCTGTGCAGAGATCGCCGAGAATCTTAGGCTCTTGGCCAACTCTGTCTCCAATTTAAGCAAGCGGTGCCAGGACCTGAATCTAAAGTCGTTCGATCGCTTCTTTGACGAGTTTGTGAACACGGGTCTTGATTCAAACAATTGGGTATTGAGCTGGAACCAAATGGAGTCCAAGATCAAGAAGATGGATCGGTACGTGAATTTAACGGCCAGTCTTCGTAGAGAAATGGATGAGCTTTCAATGCTCGAGAGCGGTTTGAAGAAGTTACTAAATGAAAAGCCAGAGTCCTCTCTCAAGAGCCAGAAGATTATTGATTTGCAGCAGAAAATTCTTTGGCAAAGACAAGAAGTTAAGTACATGAAAGAGAAATCTTTGTGGAGCAAGAACTTTGATGTGGTCACTTCATTACTTGTTAGACCAATCTTCACTGTTTTTCAAAGGATCAAGCTTGTTTTTGGAATTGGTATTCCCGATGGGCACCCAATTTCTCTGCCTAGGAGTCTCTCTGCTTCATCTTTAGCAACAGTCTACCCATCTGATCAAAACCTCAATTTGTGCAACTTTGTGTCTGGTCCATTGAAGAAGACCCCAAATCTTTTAGAGAAAAAAGATTTCTCAAGTGGGTTCTTTGAATCAAACTCAAAGAAACTAAAACCTCCCACTAGTACTTTAGGTGCTGCAGCTCTTGCCCTTCACTATGCTAACTTGATCATAGTGATGGAGAAGATGATAAGATCACCACAATTAGTAGGTGTTGATGTGAGGGACGATCTTTATTCGATGCTACCAAGTAGTGTTCGATTTTCACTTAGGGATCGATTGAAAGGGGTTGGGTTTTCGGCTAGTGATCCAGTTCTTGCAGCAGAGTGGAGAGATGCATTAGGGAAGATATTGGGGTGGTTGTCACCTTTGGCACATAATATGATCAAGTGGCAAAATGAAAGAAGCTTTGAGCAACAAACAGTTCAGCCTAAGACTAATGTTCTTCTCTTTCAAACACTCCATTTTGCCAATCAAGAAAAGACCGAGGCTGCCATTACTGAGCTTCTTGTGGGTTTAAATTATATTTGGAGGTTTGATAGGGAGATGAATGCTAAGGCCTTGTTTGAGTGCAACTTCAATGGTTCTTGAATTTGCAGAATTCCAATTAAGCAGTTTCTTCTTTTTTCTATCTTAAAACTTATCTCTTGTTTTTTTTTGGTATATTATATAATGGTGTTATTGCAGGTTGAACTAATTAGCTTCAGATCTGTGAGGTTTTGTTTTGTTTTGTTTTGTTTTCAAACTGTGGTCTGTATATTGTAATATAATGTCTGTAAATGATTGAGTTTGAATTTTTGAGAGAAAACAATTAATTCAAAGGGCTAATGTTTACAGGCATGTGAAAATATTCTTCTTCTTGTTAATTGTGATTGTTGCTGAGATGGTGATCCAGATTGAACAGGCTTTAGTTCATGTCAGTTAGTTTAAGTAACTTCCTTCAAGATTAATTTAATACAAGATATGTGGTTGGATTTGACTTGATACCGGAGATTTTCATTTATGTTTGTGGTTTACTTTTTGTGACTTTATTTTAATATGAATTCAGCAAAAATGTTTCATAATTAATCTTTGTTACAAAAATATTGTTGAAAATGTTCTATGTACGTACAGTCTTAGAGTGTAGATGATTAAACGGTTGAGGGAGGAGAATTAATTGCAGTTGTACGTCAGCTTCATATGAATACTAGGTGACTGTGCCAGCCTCATATGAGTAAATGCTACCCGTCCCATGTAAGATACGCAAGTACAAGACAAATAGCATGTACTCGTCTTGTTTGAGACGGTTAACTATATATCGTTTGCCTCGTGTGGAATGGGTACCTCTAGCTTGTCATCTCAAGCCGATATTTTACATATTTTTTGTTTGACAAATCTCCACCAACCTCACCAAATTTATGTGAAAATCTACCTGCATGTTTATGACTTACCTCCACCATACACACTTCAAATGCTTTTAGCAAAATATTAGTTTACCCGCGCAAAAGTGAGTCTTATATATATATATATATTAGATGACTTATATTTGTTATACGAGTTACTTAGATGAATATAAATTTTAAAAAATAAAAAAATAAAAAAAATTAACTAAAGTAAAAGATGTGGCCTAACCAGCTAGTACTGTCTTTACATTTTAATTTGGTGTTGGAAGATTCCTCTATTACTAATCTAATAATTGAGAAAATAGTAACATAAAAGGGGAAAAATAAGTTTCAGAATTTGAGGGTTTTCCCTCCCCCTTCTTGGAATAGAGTAAGTACACCATGCCTGTACTTGGCTGTCTCGATGCACATGCACAAATATACAAAAGAGGGCCTGACTTCAAATTATTTGTTTTCAAAAATGTGCAAAGAAACAAATTCCAGATATATTTGTATTGTAGGGGAAAAAACAAATTCGATATATATATATAACATACAAGATAACCGAAGCTATGCCCCTACATTCTAGAATTTTCCTTCCTTTCCTTTTCTTTTTAGTCCATCACTTTATGTGTGGGTCAATCTATTTCTATCTTTATACTCGTCACAAACGTTCTCAAATGTCTCTCTTAATATTCGCAATACTTGATATTTTTACCCACCTTTTTATGTTCACGGGCTTCTTGAGATTAATCCACTTTTTATGTCAACACTTAATATTCGTTCAATTTGCGGATTTAGGAATTTAAAAGGAAAAATTATTTATTTGATAAGTATAAATTTTAAAAATATTTTTCTAAGAGATGAAGAAGTATGGAGTAAAATCATTCAACTCAAATTTCATGGGATTGATTTTTTCTTTTGATTTCCCGGCATCTATTCCAAAAGTTTGGGACAATAATATTCCTACCTAAATATGTTATTGCCAAAACTTTTGAATTTTTATGATGTTGTTTTCATTTTAAAATACAAGGGTATTATTAAAATATTGATATATTTTTACATTTTTCTTTCCTTTACTAACTAAACATCGGAAGAGGAATCAAATTGTATTTTCTAACTACTTTTTATACTTTACCAACCACAAAAAAAGAAACCTGACAAAAACTTCAATTTTCTACCTTTTTAAAAAAAGAAGGAAATTAATTTCTTTTCCGTGAATCAAATAAAACCTTAAGGTCGTAAAGGTAAACTACTGTTAAGGACAGAAATTGGGAAAATGTTGTCATTGAAATCGACTTGAAAGTAGTGATGCATTTGGTTACTGTTAGGCCTCGTTTGATTCGGGTATTAAAAAGTGGGATGGGATTATTAATACCACTTTTTTTATAATACATTGTTTGATTCGCACAAATGTGCTGGGATTATTAATACCGGTACTAACTTAATACCGCTCTTTGTGCTATAATTTAATACCAGGGGGAGGTGGTATTGTTTATCCAGGATTAATAAAAATGAACCATATATTTTCAAAAATGCCATTACTACTACTATATTATTATTATTTAAAAAAAATTAATTTTTTTTTCAAATTTTTTTTTTTTTTTAAAAAAAAATTGTTAGTCCAAAATATAATTCCGTATACAAGTTACAGAACCAAACATGGTATTAATATTAGCATGAGATATCCCAGTATTAATATTACATGAATCAAACAAGGTATTGGTATTAAATTAATACCATGATTAATAGTCCAGTACTATTAATACTAGTATTATTAATCCCACTGATCTTAATACCTGAATCAAACGAGGCCTTACTGATATAAAAGATCATTCGTTGGATACCACGATTGATGATGTAGGTGAATGCTTGACCTTATCAACCGATCTATTCAACACACTTAGAGAGAAGGAAATACTTGTGCAGATATATTTGCTAAAATTAGAGGATCTGGAAATAAGGATCTTGTTATTCTTGAATAACCTGTTGATTGTATTAAGTATTTAATTTTTTTTGATAAAACTGTGGGTGACATAGCGGAAAGCTATAAAATGGGATTTAAACTCACAATATAGAGAAAAACACTCAAAATCTTATTAAAGATGAACTGCCTAAACGATTACAAGAAGATTCTCTTATAGAAATTACAAAATGTAAAAAAATGAAACAAATTCGAAATAATTCAAAAAAACTGCCAAAAATAGGAAATTGCAGAAATTATGGGATTCTACAGTGCTGATGTCAAGGATTGCGCGGGATTTGACGGAAGTCAAATCTGACTTTCCAAACTCAACTTATTGCGTAATTAAAACCTGCCTTAAATAGTAAATACGCGGATTCGGAGGCCTAAATGAAGGATTTTGGCCAAAAAACGACTTGATTTCTTTGGGCCGTTTCTGGTCAAACTAGCCAGGCCCCACGCAATTCTGGTCTCGTTACTTTTTGGGCCAGGCGGGCTTACGACGATCCAATGTTGTTAAGTACAGGTCCGCTACCTGTTCTACATCAGTGGGGTGGGGTTGCATGTTTGTGTGCTAGCTTCCCCAGTTTATAGTTTTCTTTTCTTTTGTTTGTTTATTAGGGTACGTTTGATAATAATATAAAAAAAAAAATAAAAATAGTTGATTTTTGTGAAAAGTTGAAAAATAAGTTAAGACATATGGAGAGATGTCTTCTTACTTTATTACTTTTTCCATGAAGAAATTTTTTTGGTAGTTGAGGAGTAAAAAAATTTCACAAAAATTATGAAAAATGTAGGACATTCACTCATGAGATGACTCAACTTATTTTCCATCTTCTTACCCAAATCAAGTGTTTTTATTTTCCTTTTTCATGTTGTTATCAAACAGAGCCCTTACATACCAAAAAAAAATTAATATTATTTTTGGTGCGTTTGGTGAGTCGGATAAGATTATTTAATCATATCTGGATAGGATAAAACAATTCTACCTCCTCATTAAGGTTCGTTAATTCTCTTCTTGGTGGGATAAGAAACTTTAGTAAGTTAAATAATCTGCCTCGATATTCAATCCCGATGAACACTACACATAGTACATGATAACTTTACCTTATCTCACTTTTTTATTCTGTACGTCAAACACTGCTGACTGTATTAATAAATTATACTACTTCAAATTTTACAACTAATGAAATTTATGTACTCATATAGTTATTTATCGTTAATCAAATAAAGTTCAAAAAAAAAGAAAAAAGAAAAAAAAAACTAGACTTTTTTTTTAACTTTATTTGCAAAACGAGGTAGTTGTGACATTAATCGGGGAAATGGCGTAAACATAAAATTGCTAGGTAAGATGGCGAGCTTTAGCTTAAAATTGCCACAGTGGGCAACGTTTTTTAGAGATCCAAATTTAGGTTGGTTTAAAAACACTAAGTAAGGCAGCGATTTTACGGTTACAAACGCTAGGTTGGTTTTTATTATTTTTTCAAAATTTAAAAACTTAGAAAGAAAACTAACCCCCTGGTCCTTCTCCTTTTGCTGGCTAAATAAGAAAAATATCCGCAGCGAAAATTCTTATTCAATCATTTTACGATTAAATAACTCATTACTTCAATGTCCCATTACATACAAACGCTAAGCAAGGCACTACTTGTATTAGCAAGTCCAAAATATTAACGGTGAAGAAGTTTTTATTGAAGCATTTTTCTTGTGTGAAAATCTTAATAGCAAAATATTCAATACTTTTCTTCCCCCTCACTACACACAAATATACATTTGTGTTCATTTGTATTACATCTTAGAAGAAGCTCAAATAAATTATTGAAGTTGAGATTAAGACATTTACCGAGTAATTTCCTTGACCGATTGCTTCGTAAATGTGGTAGTGATTCATAGCCAACGACCTTATCTGAAATTCTAGGACTTTGTATGTGGATCGTGTGTGAAGAGATCGATGGGAAGAAATGCAGATTAGAGATGGTGATTATGGTGGAGAGGGGAGGTTTGTAAAAGGGGCAATGGGTTTAGCATCCTACAAAATTAAAACCAATAAAAGGACCTTCTCTATCTTAAATTAAGGCAATTAATATAAAAATGACAAGGTCTTACTAAATAAGAAAAACCCCTTTCTTTTTTGTTTGAGTTGTGCCAAACTTCCTACTCCTCTCACACGATCAATTCGAACTCGCGTAATTTTCGTAGCTCAATATCCTTCATCAACAAAGATCTCCAATCTAAACTGAATGCTGGAAATTGCATTCTATCCATACCCAATTCAATCATTTTGCAGTGAAATATTTCAAAAGATTGCCCCATTTAGTGCAAAATCGTTTTTAGATATATTTCAGTGCAAAAACGATTTTGCACTAAACCGTAATCTTAAAAAATATCACTGCAAAAACGATTTTGCATAATGCGCTCATCTTTTACATTTCACTCAAAAAATTTTGCACTAAATCCATGCATTACAAAAATATTTGTCAAAAAATCCTTTTGCCAATAGTGCAATTTCATAGATAATCAGTCTTTCGCATTCAAATAAACACTTGCAAAGAACAATTAAGTTTATTCCACAAAAAAGAAAAACATCACCATTCATGTATCAAAACAAATTTACATTATTTTAAAATCAAAACAAGAATCCAAAAAAAATTCTCAATCATACCAAGAATTCAACTAAATATTCGCAAGTAATTATACTATCATAGTAAAATCAAAATATTAACGTCTTCTTATTGGATATCCATAACGATTACACCTTCCAACTTTTGTTTCTTCTTTGTGCTTGAGTCGAGCTTACGATTATTTTTAGAACGATCGGGTTGTTTTACAATTGAGAGGTAAAATTTTCGATACACAGAGACTTAGGACGGTCAGAAGTTAGCACCGGATAAATTGCATGTGTGACTCTGAAAGTTACACATAAAGAAACAACGCAATAATCATAAACAACCTCTTGAGCCAAAATACACAAAAGCATGCGAAATGGGAAGGCGTCAATCCGCTATGAATGCAACCACATTCCTTTTCGAAAGATTACGCGATAAGATTTTTTCTAACCCAAAGACGAAATCAGATTTTGACAACCCTCCATGTCGAACTCTCATTAACCTTCTCCTTCAAGCATTTTTCAACCTCCGGACAAAAGAGAGTTTTTCATTCCTCGACAATTCACGTCTATCCGACATTTGCTTCATTTGTCACACGAATTTAATCTAACATCGTTGTTATAGGAAATTTCGTTTATTTGCAACCCACAAGTTATACTTTCGGCCATATAGAACACATAACACATCTTCCAAAAAAAAAGCATTAACCCAAGATTAAGTAACAAACTCCTTATCATCACGAGTCAAAAGGTCTACACACAAGGGATTATTGACCACCTCTCACACACCAAACGTTTTAGTTCTTCAACATTGTACCAAGAAATAATTAATTCCAAAAGAACAACATTTACCGCCTATAATTCCTCTATCAAGATCCCTAAAAAATGAGAATAAAAACTTAGAAGCAATGCTTGCATAACAAACCATGTATGTTCATTCATTCACATTGAAATCACGTATTTAAACTAACCAAAACCTATAATATAAGTAAATGCAGAAATAATGCACTTAAAAAAACTTAGTAAAAAGAAAAACTGCAAAATCAGTTTTCAGTTTTTTCTGCACAAAGGAGAAAAACAAAAAACAGAGCATATACATAGATAACATAAGGATGCTAAAACTACTTTAAAAACTGAACAATATCATTTTTGAATCAAATCTTCCAAATAAATTAAAACTCCAAAAGGTAATATTTCTACAACTTTTACACAAATTAAGCAAAAAATGTATGCTCTCTCTATAATCTAAATATATCATCAAAACTAAAAGAACTGCAAAATCAGTTTTCGTTTTTCTGTGTGAGAAGAAAAGAAAAAAGAGCATTCATCAAATCCTCCATAATCTAAATATCATGGATTGATTGAACACTATTTCATCAAATCCTCTAAATATGGCTACAACAAACCAAAACGAAGAAATCACAGGTAAAAACATGAAAAAAAGATACCTAGAGTTTCAACATCCATGGAACTGATTTCTTCTCCTTTCCTTTGTTATCCTGTGATCTAAGTGCTTTCCGTCAATCTAAGAGATAGCATTCCTCTCTTGAATCGAGGTAATTTCTCCACTCTACCAGTCGTGCCTCTCTCACTCCTCACTGGTCTGTGCGCGAATTAGGTGGAAGAGGGAAGGGTGTGTCATTTTAAAATTCTTAAATTATCTAATTTATAAAAGATAAAATACTTACAACTAACCTAAAAGCTAAAATTGTCCTTACAATAAAACAATTGTTAAAAAATCCTTCATTTTTACTAATATATATGTCCTTTGGTTGTATAAAATAGAAATAAGTCTCTCAACCTATTTTCCCTTTGTAAAAGGTGTGTGGGGGGGGGGGGGGGGTTGGGAGTTTATGGTTATCTTTCTAAGTGTATGGAAATGAATGGTAGCGAGAGGTTAGGATTTTGAAAAATAATAAAAACGCTACTACATGCGACGTTTTTAACTATAAAATCGCTGCCCCATCTAACGTTTTAAAACCAACTTAAATTTAGATCTTTCAAAAACACTACTCACTATGGCTCTTTTAAGCAAAAAATCGCCACCTAACCTAATGATTTTATGTTTACC
Organism: Lonicera japonica; assembly: GCA_021464415.1. NCBI lineage: Eukaryota > Viridiplantae > Streptophyta > Magnoliopsida > Dipsacales > Caprifoliaceae > Lonicera > Lonicera japonica. The sequence continues at coordinate 16,817,533 of CM038470.1, forward strand.
CCATTTCTCTAGCTAGTTAAGCTCAAAACTACTTTATTTTACAAATAAAGTTTGAAAAGAAGCCCAATTAAAAAAAAAAAAATCCTCTTCTTACTACATCCCCACCTCTTTCTCTTCACTGCATTCGAATTACTTGTCGGTTCATATTCGCACCTTTCTCTTTAATTCATTAATTAATATTATTATTAGCACAGATTAAGGTTGTACCACTAGCACTACTGGTAGTACCTTCGGAATAATCATCCAATGTTTGCTTCTCCACGGAATCAACTATCGACGTGGCTGTGTTGATCAACTTTTGTTTGAGATAATCGTTGTAGCGCGCACTTGAAGCAGAGATCTTGTGTGGCGGCCGTTGTACCGTGCTTTGGACTTTCTTCCTCGTGTTAATTTGCTCATGGTGTGTATCTGTTAGCTGATGTTGGTTGTACGTTGGGCTTATAGTTGTTGTACGTTGGGTAGCCTTTGCTTGAGGATTTTTGAGAGGAATGGTGAATAATGAAAGGTGGAATGTGTATCCTTTGTACACACGGTGTTCTCGGTTTCAGTGGAGCAGAAATTAGGGGAATTCAAACTCAAGCTGAATATAAAATTTCGGTTTCGATTCGATTTCTATTTTTAAATCTTTTAAACCTATGCCCGAACTAAACTTTTCGATTTAATTCCAGTTTGAGTTTATTCAATTTTGGTTTATATTTTTGAAAAAATATATTTTATATTCATAAGTATTATACAATTAATTACAAAACAGTTTACAATGGACAAACACTTTTAGCCACTAATCCTAAATCCAAATTATAAAACTGCAAGAAGAAACACTAAAGATAATTGGCTAATGGTAAAGGACTAAAGGCCCATTTTTTTTTAGTAAGGGCACATTCAATTAAATTAAATTTTAATTTTTATTATATTTAGTAAGTGCGCACTTATTAAAAAAACACTAAATTTGTATAGTGTGTCTCTATTTTGTCCGTATCATTACTTCTCTTCTCCTTATTTTTTTCTTATCATATTTTTTTCCTTGGTCTCATCTATTATATTTAAATCTATGAAAATTATAATTTTTTCACCAGGTTCCATTTTAAAAACTTTTAATGATATCAATCATTTTAATTTATTTTTTTATATTTTATATTTACACAGAAATTATTAAGGTTAACAGTATGGGCACATCTCCTTTTTAATTATGGCACATTTAAATAAGTCAAAATTTAATTTTTACCATCTTCAGTGCACCACTAATAACCGGTAGTATATTTATTTAAGGAGATAACAAGAGAATTTAAATACTTTTTTTTTTTTAAATCTATGATATTTTCCTATTTAAATTGACACAAATAATTTTGTTTTTGTTGTTTTTTCAAAATAATTGTGCCATGAAGTATATGAAAGAGATATGTTAGGACTATTCATTTTAAAATTTTACTTATTGTTTTAATGTTTATTTATTATACTTTATATCTTGTAAATAATATATATTAATCATTTTACTTGATTGTGGGATTTATTTTTTTATATTTTATATTTACACAGATATTATTAAGGTTAACAATATGATATGGAAATATCACATAAACTCTGATACTTTTAGGGAACAAAGTATGGACTACCCGCTTTGGCACTGCGAGGAGTGTTACATAATGTCATAGTGAGTCCCCATTTAAATCGTATTTAATGAGATCGCCATTTACCATAGGGATCTTCAGTCAGGCATTATCAAACGTTGCCTTGACGAGTAATTATAAAGAATGACCGAGCAACTTTGAACTATGTAGAAGTATGTGGGTAGTGGGATTTGTACTCTTTATTAGAGAGATATCGTTGGGCCCCGATAAGTAATTAATATGCATGGCCATGCACAAGAGATGTCATTTGTTTTAGATTAAATAGAGACAAGAAATAAAGATTGAACTTACAAGAATGACACTTTTTTCTTGTGTTCTCTAGATATCGATTGACAAAAGGAGTTAAATGTGGAATTCAATTTAGGTTGTGTCGTTTTTACCTTTTACCCTTTGGATAGTAAATGTTTTTAGAGACCGCTTACTATTCGTATAATAAAACGGGCTTTTAATTATACTGCCAAAGAGTGTAGAACCTACAGGGTCGCACACCAAAACGATGGATCAAAACGAATTAAAACGGACCAAGTTGGACTGGGCCCAGTTCGTTTGTTTTAGGGTTCTCAAGGGTTCCCTTTAAAAGGGAAATTTGTTCATCCTGGCCGTCAGAAAATTATTGAGAGGCTAGAGAGTCGAAATAATTGTGAGAACTAGAAGGCGCTATACACCAAGCAAATCTCATCCCGTTCGTGTGTGCATACCGTAGAGGCGTGTAATTTCTACGCTAAGGACGACAACAACAGAATTTGATCCATTGTTCTTTTGTAACACAAAATAGGTATGTCTTCTTGATTTTATTGAACAGCATAGACTAGGGTTTAAGATTATGTAAATTTAAGTGCGATAGATTACTGCCCTAATTCCCTTTAGTATAGAAAGATACATTCAAAATAATAAAATAGCACATTATTAATTATTGCCATTGAAAATTTTATTTACAAATAACCTATTAATAATACTTTTATATTTTAAAGAAAATCAGAATTCATAATATTTGTGTAAAGATAGTTGAAATAAATATGAAATATAGAAAATATAAAGTAAAATGATTGATATTATTACAAGTATTTAAAATTTCACATGGTGGAAAAATCATATTTTTCATAGATTTAAACGTAATAGATGAGAGTAAGGAAATTAACTGAAAGACAAAGGGAAGAAATGATATGGAAAAAATAGAGACACACAATACAAATATAGTATTTTTATTTTTTTTAATAAGTGAGTGTGCTCTTACTAAACATGGTAAAAATTAGATGTGCCATCACTAAAAAAAGATGTGCCTTTACCATTAACCAATATAATTTTAATTTTATACTTACCGTGAATTTTATACATTTTTCATTGCCAAGTCAAGAACAACAAATTGATGAGAGCACCTTTTATCAATAGACAACCGCAAATGATTAGGTAGGGCTAAATCAAATAAACAGAAATAGACTCTTCTGCAACCCTGTAACTTCCACCTAGGTATGCACAATTATATTAGCATGTAATCTAAGGAAGACATGATTATGGATTACATTATGGATTACAATATCTATATGATCATCTAAATTAAGTTTTTTGTCCAAAAACTGTGTATGGGCAACTATTTTGTGATTATGTATTACAAGTTACACACATACCATTTGGATTTGTTACATTTGGGTATTTAACTAGCTTCAAGTTTTTAATTATCAATTTGAAGAGTAAAGTCATGTGCAAAATGACATCGTTTTTGCATATAATGGTTAAGTTTAGTTTGGTTCGGTTCGATTTTGGAGTGGCCAACTCCAAACCCAAACAAGACGTACTGTGTGGAGTTGGCTTAGTGATTCACTAGGTCCCTATGAGGAACAATCTATTTAGGGGGTGATCTCGTGTTCGAATCTTTCCGGGAGCAAAAAAAACTCCAAACCCGAACCAAATCTCTTTGGGTTTGGTTCGGTTTGTTCATTTCATTTTTTTTTGGGTTTGAATTTTAATGGATCAATTTAGTTTGATCGGTCGGTCAATTTCGAATTGGTCACAACACCCCTAATTATGTACATATAAAATGAGCTAGAAAAGGTAAGAGTCCTGCATGGAATTGGTTTGTGAAAATATTAAGTTGGTCGATTTAAGATTAAATTAATCTTAATCCATCTTTGTTAATTCTATCTACAATGGAAGTGGATTGAAAGATATACACAAATTTAAATTAAGAGTTCGTTATTTTTGGTAAATGTTTTAAATTAAAAGTGTGTTTTTTCGCTGTGGCCTGATCAATGTATGATATTTTACATTGAAAACGAGTATTATTCTTGATCATTGATTAGTAAAATATTGTTTTATATATGCATTATGAATTGTTCATTTGTTCCCACCTTTTTTTCCCTTCCTCTCGTTCTGATCCGTGGACCAGGACATCATGTTTGATGTTTCCTTTCTCTCACAAGTATACGCTTGTATAAGCTTTTTTCCCTTGCATGTATATTTAATTTAACAAAATAAAAATAAACTATAGATTAAGTCTTAGTTCAATACTTAATGGTTTTCCAATAACCCAAAGTACGTTGTGAGTTTATAGCCGTGTAATTGCATAATTTATTTCCCAATTATGTACCTATAGTGATGTAAAACCCAAGAGGAAATTAGGGAACTTACTAATTTGGTGTCATAGTAGGAAGTTTAGTTGGTTTTTTATAGCATATTGATAAAAACGAGGGATAGATTTAGATAGTTCAAAAGATAAAAATTAATAGAGATAGGAGGAGGTCTTGAACTTGGGTGTCTTGTGAATAAATACACTTTCAACAAAATAAATTTAAGTCTAGAATCTAGATCTAATAAACAAATTACTCTACACATGTAAATACTTTTGATGTAGACGTTAGGTTTGTGGCAATTTGATGTACCTTAATTTTTTATTAGAATCTGGATCTAATAAACATGAAAATATTTTTAATCTGGCACGTCAAACACACTATTAAATTATAATTTTTTTTTTCATCTCTCATGGTTATAGACTATCAAAGGTTTAATCGAGTAAGTGGGTTAATCTAGTTGGGAGAGGCACCCACTCGAATTTAGGAGAGATCACACCAGGAGTTTGAAAAGAATTTTGTTATTTGTAATTTAAGGAAGAGATTTAGATCTCAATTTTCATAAATAATACTAAAGGTTTAGTTCATTTTAATTTTCAGCTTTACAGGATCTACAGATGGCCCCAAAAATATTTTAAGACGAGATTAAATCAAATAGTTAAAAGTGTGATCATTCACGCAATACATATGTGACTAGATTAGAGTTTTACTTTAATTTTCATTCCCTTCGTGCAACTGTGCAAGATTACGAGTCCAGTTAGTTAATGATTAAGTTTCCTTCTTTTTATAAATGAAAATGGGGAGCTACTACTAGAGGATAAAATATATGGAAGGTAGTACAACTCAGAGAACTAAATAATGTACCAAGTCTTTTTTTTCTAAATAATGTACGAAGTCTTATAATTGTTAATAAATTTTATTATCCATTACGTTCTTTCTTTTGTTTTTGTTTAAGGGTGATTTTATTTGCACTTACAAAATTATTTAATTAACTCTATTACTTTTTTTAATTTTCGCATGAATAAACAAAATGATCCAACTAAACAGCCCCTATAAATTTCATCAACGCTCTCTTACTTTTAGATACTGACACTCTGTGACTTCATCTACCGGCAAAAGCACCGCAACTAGTGTCCCAACTTCAACGATATTGTGCAAACTTTGATGAAAAAATTAAATATATAAGGGAAAAAAGAGGAACAAATAAAATAGGGACTAAATTAAATCTTCCTAATAAACAATAATAAGGGCACAATATTTGGTTTAATCATCTCAAAATCATCATTTTGATGAAAAAGTTATTCGTTGATCAAATGATTGTAAAATGCTACATTTGAGTTATAATTCTCTTATTGAGTTAGCAAAGAATGTATTTTTCTCAATCCACAAACATAACCAATGAGATGATAATTAATCCTTGTCAATATGTGTAGGGGGACTTCAACTTAGATCCTTATGTTAGTATGTCAGAAATTATATAAATTGAGGGTTTTTTCTTTGCTTCAAAACAGATTGTGGTTGAAAGAGAGTGCAGCAATGCCTGCGTGTTTTTGGAGGAGGATGGGGTTTGGTGCCTTTGCCAGTTGAAAAGGTTGCAAATGATGGGTAGAGAAATATAACGCAGAGAGAGGAGAGAGAAAGCAACTACCTAGAGAAAGAAGATGGCATTGTTTCTTCTTTGGTTTCTCTTAAATTAGTTTTTGTTTGGCATAAAGAAAATGGGCGGGGGGAGAAGAAAGGGTTTGGCAAATTTTGATGGGTGAATTTCAAGTATTCCATTACTGGGGTGAATAGAATGTTTTGGTAGGTTCATTTAAGAATTCTCTTATTTAAATAGGTAGTACTTGAACTAATTCGCACCTCAACTAATCTTTTGCAAATTATACCATATTCGTTGCTAGCCAGGTAATAGTTTCTACGGCTGTTGAAATTCAATTTGAAAAAACCTTAGTTACATACAAACATCATATACTTGGAGTCTTGAAATAGAGTTTTAAGTAACATAAATTATTAACTAAAACTATATGTTGTCAATAGCATTGTAATACTTTCACGGTAGTTTGTATCAAAGATTTGAAAAGAGAATGATCAAGAATTCAATTTTGATTGACTATTTATTTTGAAAGAAATTAAAACAAAATAAATATATTTCTCCATAAATTCAATTTCACGTGGCCAAAAACAATAATTGCTAATATCTTCTAAATAAATGCAATCATCACTCACAAAATTCATGCTCTTGTCCCCAATTTTTCACCCTTACAGAGTGGATTTTTGTGAGCCAAATCAGCACGTCCAGACTCCTTGAAATCGAACGGACAAGAATGTTCCTCAGGGTACCTGTGGGTCCCACAGTACAAGCCCCCACAGCGGCTACACCCAAACCCAACCAACCCGACCCTCTTCTTGCAACTCTGGCATCTGTTCCTCTTGATCACTTTCACAATATCATCATCAGCATTAGTACTACTACTTGATTCATCATTATTACTATTAGCGGTAATTAAGGTTGTACCATTAGCAGTATTAGTAGTACCCTTGGAAGAACTATTCAGTGTTAGCTTCTCCTCGGAATCAACTATGGATGCGGCTGAGTTGGTTAACTTTTGTTTGAGATAATCATTGTAGCACTTGGAGCAGAGATCGTGATTAGCGGGTGTACCGAAAAAGCCGCATCCTTTTGCACAAAGCTTGGGCCCTTCTTCCTTGTACTTGTTCATGGCGGCGGCTGCGGCTGCGGCTGCTTGCTGCACGTTGCGCTTCTTGATATTGTAAGTTACTTAATTAAGGTTGGTGGTGGACTTTGCTTGATGAGAATTTTTGTGATGATGAATGGTAGTAAAGAGGCAATTGGGTTGTTATATATATATAGTGTATGGAAGGATGAGAGTACTAAGTTAAGTTGGAATTGGAGTAACCTTTTCCAAATCCTTTACAGAGAAGGATAAAAGTATAATGCGTAGGTAAGAAAAGGTAAGTTGGTCACATGAATTATGTATATACGTTTTGGCATTCTAAAATTCAATTATGTTGTATTCTTTCCTATCAGATTTTATTTTAATCTGTAAACTAACTCCACTTCACTTTTTAATGCCAAACAAAGCCTTAAAACTATTTCCACTTGGCTATACAGAGACTTGCAACGTATTAGGAATCGTAGGTGCGAGGCAAAAGTTTCTGGATCAAATCGAATCATCTTTGAATCTTGAATAACTTGTAACATATTATTGAGATTTTTTCTAGAGAACTCCTAAATCTCTTACTGGACATGTAATTGACTATGGAGATTTTTTTTTTAAAGAAATTCCAATTGATCTTCTGTTGAAGAAATTAAGAATTAGGTTTCTTGGGTTAAGTCTGAAAAATCATAAAAGGAAAAAGAACTGTCTTTAAAAAATTACAGGGAAGTTCTGAAACTAAAAATGGGGACTCTCTATTTGTAGAAGATTGTAACCCCAACTACGGAGACCCTCCCAAGAAATCTCAATGCTGAAAAGTTGGGATGCTCAAGTTTCAATTTTTTTGCGGTAAGCATATTCAATGAAAACCCTCCCTCCCTCTCTCTGTATATAGTTTTATATGTATGCATAATAGATTTTCGATGGGGCTTGAAGGAGGGTGGGGGAGGAGAGGAAGGAGACAAACACCTTAGAGTTATGATGAAAATCGAAACAACGTTGTGAGTGAAGGTTGTTTCATCAAGCACTTTGTTTAAGAAGAGAAATGGAATTAGGGTTTTTTTGGATGTAAAAAAATGACTTTTTCTATCCACTTTTTTAAAATTAGGCGGGGTGAAAAGAATAATTAATGGGTGTAAACAAAAACACCCTTTACACACTTCATGAATAAGTTTCCATATTTTAAAATTTTGTTAAATTTTAAAATCCTATAATTTCATAATCTGCTTAAAAAGTTGGGATTTTAGAATCTAGTTTTGAATTTAATACATCTCATTTTAATCTTATCTTTAACCAAGTCTCTTGGCCCAATAGTATAAGGTTGCTATTGAGATAACCTTGAGTCGACTTGGAATTGTCGATTCTCGCCGTTATCAAAAGTTGGCTAGGACACCCCGTGGAGAACAAAAAAATAATTTTAATCTAAACAAAATACATAAATGGAAAAGAATCACACTCAATCTTACCTACATTACTATATTTTGATAATTTTTAAATTACTTATGAAAATTTCTAAAATAATACCCAAACTGAAAATCATGAAAATTTAAAGGTTTTAAAACATTATAATTTATCAAATCACATCATTTCAAAATTTTGTGAAAAGAACATAATCTTCCGAATTGAACTAAATTTGAAATTCAGTCCTATTAAAGATTCAATTGGGCTAGTCAAATCCCAATTATTTTGAATTGTATTAAATACAATAATTCTTGAGGGGTTTAGAATTATGACTCAAAAAAAAAACTTTTGAGTGGAGTAATAAAAGTGTGGTTCACCCACCAACTGATGAATTTATGCAACATCGTCTCAATCACTTTTTTAAATTCTAAAATCAACTATCCCAATATTCAACTACATCGCAAATGCCACTTTAGATTAAATAAGTGTTGCATTCATAAAATTAATATTTGCTCTAGTAAGCCATCCTATAATTAAAATAAAATATAGTTTTCCAAATGTATAAGTACCTATAATATAGAGCTGCTATAAAAACAACAAATGACATATTCAGTGTTTTAAAATAGAATTTGTTTAGATTTATTTAATGATTTATAATAAATTCAATATATTATAACATCGCATCCAATAAAATGAGCTTTTAAACTAAAGCCCAAGTAGTTGGAAATTTACGGAGATTTATCCACCGCTTGTATGTAAAAATAAAAGAAGAATAATTTTTTTTTTAGCAAAACTAGTTCACTCTTAAATGGAAGTTTCAATTACGAGTTTTTTTTTTTTTAACTATGCCTGTTTTCAAACTTCATTTGTAAAGTAGGAGAGTTTTGAACTTATTTGTGAAAATAGAGTACACTAAAAAATACTATTGAAAGTAGCGATTTTATAGTTAAAAATGTCATTAAAGTCGGCGTTTATATGATCCGATAAAATTTGCCAAGTTTAAAAACGTCACAGAAGTAAGCAATTTTTTTGTTATAACCGCTACCTCCTCTCACGTTTTTACACTGTTGAAAATTATCCCCTGCCTCGCCTAATCATTCATCATTCAAAGTTAAAAAAATTAAAAATAAATAAATAAATAAAATTTGAGAAGGCCGAACTTCATCTCCTTCCTCAAAATTACCCACACTCCCCCACCTGCATCATTCAAACTTACAAAAAAAATTAAGAAGCCTGAACTTCATCTCCTTCAGCTCCGACAATGGTCCTTTGTTGCTGGTGTCGTCTCCTTCCGTCATTGAGTATGTCAAGATGCGGCTCCTTTTTAGAATTAGGTTATAGCTTCTTCTTGAACCAACACTTAACCCGTCTAGGGAAAAAAAATTAAAACTTTAAAAACGCCACAATTTGCGGTGAGTTTAAGCAAAAAATCGCTACTCAAAACAGTGTTTTTAGCTTAAAAAACACCACTCATCCCAACGTTTTTAAGGTTGAGAAAATTCAAAACGCCAATACTTATAGCTTTTTTTGAGCAAAAAACGCCAGTCTGGCTAGCGTTTTTCTGTGAATCCCATTTCCACAAATAAGTTCATAAGTCCCCTATTTTACTACTTAAGTTTGGAAAGCAGCGTAGTTATATAAAAAAACTCTTCAATTACGTATGCTAGTTAATTAAAGAATAAAAAAAATAAAAATAATTAGTCATGCAGCAATTAAGACTCTTAGGGTATGTTTAACGTGCTTGATTAGAGAGCTGGATATTATTATTTAATCCCATTTGAATGGGATAAAACAATTCCACCTCTTATGTGAGATTTGTCAATCCCTCTCTCGGTGGGATAAGAAGATTAAATAGGATAAATAATCTGTCCGAATATCTAATTCTGACGAACACTAAACATAGGATAAGATAAAGTTATCCTATCTCCTTTTATCTTGCCCGTCAAACGCAGCCTTAACGTCTTCGCTAATGCAAGAGTTGGGTGCATAACTAAAAAAATAGTTGAAGAAAAAAGCCCAAAGCTTGTATTATCGTAGATGCATTGCTCAATATACACGAGACGACAAACACGTCATATATATTAATTAAATAATAGGCAAAACTGGCCAGCACCTCCATGCATAAGTATCACCAATATGTTAATAAGATTAAACTAAGCCAACATTTACCAAGTGTTCTAATTCAGAAGGGTACTTGTATTTTGGCATTTGTTCATCAAGAGCACGTACAATTCCACCTAATGCTGATACCAAAAACTAAAAGGAGCAGTTGAGCCTAATCTCCCCACACACAAAATGGTGCAGTTAGCATATAAATCTTAATTCCATTCACTCCTAACCCACTTTTCCTCCTCCATCTTAACACACACACATCTATATATATATGCATCGTATGATCTCGAATATTAACATAAGAACATAGTTTCTATCCCACAATGGATGAGATAGAACTCTCACATTATCATAACAAGACGCGCATTAGACAACCAGTTTCTGTTCCCTTCCTATGGGAAGAAAAACCCGGAACACCCAAGAAAGACTGGAAGCCTACCTCTCAACAGGTTCGCCCAGTTCGACCACCTCCGCCTCCTCCTCCTGTCAAGCTTATTGCCTCTGTTCCATTCAAATGGGAAGAAAACCCCGGAACACCCAAGAGAGACTGGAATCCTACCACTCTACAGGTTCGTCCAGTTCGACAACCACCGCCGCCACCTCCACCACCTCTCAAGCTTATTGCCTCTGTTCCATTCAAATGGGAGGAAAAACCTGGAAAACCATTTCCTTTCTTCTCGCAGCAGCAACCACAGGAGCTGCCCCTTCTCCTGCCAGCAAAGACCACCAGTTTGCGATCATACGAACTATACTCTCAAGAAATCGACAAGCTTTGGGAGGATGGGCCCCATAGCAGTGGTGGCGACGATGGCGACGACGAAATGTTCGAATCAGACGGCTATGAAACAGACGATTCCTTTAGCTCAGCCCCGTCTCTCCTAGCCAACCGTCTTGCATCAACAACGACGATTGCCGGTGCTGTTCCTGTTCTTGAAACCCCCCCTTCACCAGCTTCCGAAGCTGGAGAAAGTACAAGCAGCTATGCAACTGGTACAACAAGTCTAGTTGGGGTAACTTTCTTGGAAGGTTTGTTTCCATTTTTACCACCCAATTCTAGTATCGTCTGGAAGGAATCGTCCCGGACCCCACCCCCACAAGTACCGAGTAAGGATTGTGATCGGGAGAGTAATTGCAGTGTTAAGATAAGAAATCCACTCACACTTGGAGAGCTGATAATGATGAGCCGAAGAAGAAGTTACGTAAGGAAAGCTGTTCAGGAACATAATCTCTCAATGGTATTCTCCAGCTCCCCACTCCTTTCTTATTGCCTTTTTTGTTCCCTGCAAATATATATTACTTTTGATTAGTAATTACGTTTCTCCTCTCTACATCATCATGATTAATCACATAAAAGTTTAAATAACCCTAATACCACAGCTATGTGATAATTTTTTGTAAGGGAAAGAAAAGGAATCTATTCTTGCCTGATCATCCTCTTTCTTTTTCTTTTTTTTAATACTTCAAATTTCAACAAAAAAAACTATAACTTATTTTCACTTTACCCCCACAAAAAAGAATTTCAAGAACTGCAAATCATTTACCTTTTAAACGGGTTTTTTCCAATATTCTTACAAATTTAAAAAAAAAATCATATAAAACAAACTAATCATTGAAGAACCTCCAGATGTAAATATGTTGAATTTTTCATTTTTGGTACATAATAAGGTCAACTATAAGATTAAATAGTTGAAGAGGTCTTTTCTTACATCCATAGTTAAAGAGGGAGGGGAAGTGAAGCAGGATATAGTTCTGGGGATTTATAGTAACTTGCCAAAAATAAATAAATACTTGCCTGACGATCAAACTTGCAGGAATTTATGAAGAGGAGTGCAATTGGATGCTGCAACTTCAGAACTAGCAACGGAATACGCGCATTGATGGAGAACTGGAAGAAGCAATTGCAACTAAAGCTGATATAGCTTATGACCCTTCTTTTACAGTCACAACGAACCTGTTCTCCATCAAGCAACGATTTTTAAATCGTTTTTTTATTTTTCTCATCCAACATGACCATGTACAAACTTTGTGTGTTTCTATAATGCAAATAAATTCAAATATGTACTTTCAAAGACAGGTAAACTGAAACTTCTCAAAATTCAAATGCTGATGATATTTCGACCAATCAATTAACTTGAGGCCTTTGGGTTCACTATATTTCAGGCGACAGCCTTACAAGATTCAACAACCTTACGAATCCGTTCTACAACAATAGCAATGTCCCTATCTTCTAAAGTAGTAAAACAACACCTAAACCAACCAGGTTCAATACAATGGCAAGACGAACCAGGAGTTACATTTATCTTTGCTATATTTAAAAGTTTATCCCACAGCTCAAGCTCCCCTTTCTCGTTATAAGGTCGGATTAATCCACTCATATCTACCCAACAATACAAACCCCCGCTGCTCTTTGTGCACTCGATCCCCAACTCTTTCAAACTCGCCACAAACAAATCATATGTTTTCTTTAATCTCTCTCTGTTGATCTCAATATATTCGTGTATAAATCTTGCATCTGAAAGCATTGAAATTAGCAACTTCTGTGTAGGAACAGAAATGGAAGAAAATCTTGTTAATCTTCTAGAAGCATCCATAACACTCTGGTTTAAAGAATATATAACCCCAACTCTAAATCCCGGAAGTGAAAGGTCTTTGGACAGCCCATATATAACATGAACCCTGTTCTTGTCCAAATCATCTGAGTCGATAATTTCGGCCATGCTTACGAATTCATCATCTCCATAGGTGGACCCTGCAAATATTTCATCAGATATGATGTGGATATTCTTTTCTCTAGCAAAATCTAAGAGACTGTAGAGGGTTTCCCTAGTTAGTAAATTCCCAACAGGGTTAGAAGGATTTGAAATCAGAATTCCACGGACTTTTTGGCCTCGTTTTCTCGCCTGATTGAATGCTTGGTCAAGAGCAGTAATACTTAAAGCGAAGTTGTCAGAGCTGCGGCAGTGAACAGGTATTAAATCCACGCCTGTTCGCCATCTCATATCCCTATCAAACCTGCAGGTTGCTTTTATATCCGTAAGTTCCGCAATGATAAAAATAATGGGCTTCTTTCACCCTACCCCCATTTTATATGAAAAATTAGATTCAAATCCCCCCCCGGTTTTCATAATCATTAGACTTTGCCCCCTATGCAGAATAATCTCAAAGATTTACGTAAAACGGGGGGTTAAGTCCAAGCCTCAAATGATTACGTTAAAAGAATTAGTCATTGCCCCCCATTTTTACGTATTTCTCTGAGATTCCCCTACACGAACAGGCAAAGACTAGTGATCGTGAAAAGAGGGGGGGAAGTGTAATTTTGAATTACGAACAAGGGGCAAAGTCAAGAAAGCGTGGAAGAGCCAAATTAAATAAAACTTTTTACAAGAAGGTAACATGGTGAAATTTAGTATACGAAATTGATGAAAAATCTAAGAATATGAATGTGAATATTTAAATCACAAGAAGTATTTTAAATATTATTACCCAGGGTAATATGGTGTGGGAACAAGAAATGCATTCCCATGATCGGCCAAGCAAAAGCTGAGAATCTCAAGTGCAGGAGTTGCGCCGGATGTTAGTACTATATTTGATGGGTTAAATGGTACTGTTCCTCCCATGACCTTAGACATGAAACCTGCCATGGCCTGCAAGGTGATATATATATATTCAAATTTCTGGAGCCACCACTGCAAATATTCTAATTTAACATCTCATCCATCAGAGTGCCCATGATAAGTTTTTGGAGGCACCAATGAGCCTCATTTTCTGAGGGATATATTAGGCGAAGATTATGGGTTTATGAAGAACATACACTTCTACAGAAGGGACGTAGCAATAATATTTAACAGATACTGTAAAATATATGTCTCATACTTCTTGGTACAGCTATTAGCACTCCACAAACCCTCTAGCACTCAAAATCCATTGCAAGTGTAAATAAAATGTCCCTGCAAATACAAGAAAAGTGTCTCTAGGGATCAAATTGGAGTGCTAGAGTAGAGGACTAATGTGGAGTGCTAATAGTCATATCTTCTTCTTTGATGTGTACATAATTTCTACACACATTCTTAATTTAGAACACTAACAACATTTCTGGAAATCCGCCAGAATGTCGAATGGTGTTTTTTGGCATGCCCAAAAAATATAACAAATTAGAAAATGCAGATGGGAGGTTCTAAATGCACCATTGAGATCAATCAGGTGCTCTATAAGGTTTCAATACCCCAAATTATCAGCATATATATGTATATATACAGCCCTCTCTAACGATCATTATGATAGGACATTAGATGGAGGAAATGGATTAAGGGCTGCCTTTCCTCTTCTAATTTTTCGGTTATGGACAATGGTAGACTAAGGAGTATTTTCAACGCATCGAGGGGCATTAGGCAAGGTGATCTGCTTTCACCTTTTATTTTTGTCTTAGTAGCAGACGTTCTTAATAGATTAGTGGTGAAAGCTAGGGAAGTGGGTATTATCGAGGGTTTCCAGATAGGTATGGACAAAGTCAAACTTTCACATCTACAATTTGCCGATGATACCATTTTCTTTCTCTCAAAAGATGAAAGTAAGCTTAAAAAAACTGATTGACATTTTGGATATATTTACGTTAGCCTCAGAGCTTAACATCAATTTATCCAAAAGCATGTTAGTAGGAATCAATGTGAAGGAGGAAGAAATGGTGTCGTTGGCAACAAGGACGGTAGGCTGTGAGTTGGGGTCGTGGCCAATCTCCAATCTTGAGATGCCTCTAGGAGACAACCCTTGTTGAGTAGAGTTTTGGGGCCCGGTGATTGAAAAAAATTCTAAAAGATTAGAGGGTTGGTTAAAAGGATGTCTTTCAAGGGGGTAGGTTAACTTTAATTCAATCGTTCCTTGAGACTATTCCAATTTATTACCTCTCTCTTTTCAAAATGTCGATTCCAGTGTGCCACACAATTGAAAAATTAATGAGAATTTTTTTAAAAAAGAATACGAGGAGGGAGCTTGTGATCACTTACTGAATTGGGATTTGGTGTCCAAAAGTAAGAACAAAGGGGGGCTGGGCATCGGTAACATTGCTAAGAAAAATGAGGCCTTGTTAGGGCAATGGCTTTGGAGATTTCCCTTTGAACAAAATTCATTGTGGTGCTCAATAATTGAAAGTATGGAGTTCATGAAAATGGATGGGATACAAACATGGTTACTAATGGCACTCATAGGAATCCTTGGAAAGCCATCTCTAGTGGGATTTTTAAATTTAAATCATTTATTGGACTTAAGGTGGGCATGGGCAATTCCATTAGGTTTTGGGAAGATATATGGGTTAGGGATTCTACTCTTGCTTATCTCTTTCCCTGGATATATAGGATTTCACATAACACAAACAATTTCATAGCATCAATCATTCGTTGGAATCCTATTGATTCTTTCTCAAGAGATTTAGAATTTTGTAGAAATTTAAATGAGAGGGAAATTGGGGAATTGTTGGATTTGGTTTCTCATTCTCAAGTTTCAAGATTGGAGAGTGACTCTAGAACTTGGGTGGGGGAAGAGTCGGGGATATTCTCTTGCAAATCTTTCTTTCACTTGCTCATCAATTTGCCATTGGACCCTATCTTTCTGCCTCACAAATTTATTTGGAAAGTAGGTATCCCTCCGAAGGTGAAAGTTTTTGCTTGGTTGGCCTCTTGGAAAAGAGTTAACACTTGCGACTTACTCCAAAAAAGAAGGCCAAATCCTGCCATTTCTCCTTCTTGGTGTATTCTTTGCAAAAAGGGAGGTGAGAACATTGATCATATGTTACTATGTTAGTGCATTGCAGTTTCACCAATTATATGTGGAATAAGTCGGGGGAGGAATTTGAAACGATTGTAGCTATGCCTAGAGCATGGCATTATTTATTAGGCTTGGATTGGCAGTTTAGAGGGAATGAAAAGAAAACAAAATTGTTATGGAGATGTTGCTGTTTGGCATTAGCATGGGGAATTTGGCAGGAAAGAAACACCAGAATATTTGAAGATAAATCCTCCAAAGCCAGTGAAGTATGGTTTAAAATCAAACAGTTAGCATCATTTTGGGCCATCTCTTCAAACCTGTTTGGATCCTTATCAGTCTCAGATTTATGTGGGAATTGGAATGCAGCCATCCAGTAGTAGCCCTGAAGCATCTTCTTCCTCTCAACTTATGAAGCATTAAGATGTAATAGTGGTGTTAGCTTTTTCTTTGTCTTGTTTTAACTCTTAATGCCTAATTTGATTCAAAATTCAGCATCCAAAACCAAATAAATTCAAACAAAGAAGATCAGTTGAAAGGAAAATCTCACATTTTTTTCAGATGTTTCATTCAGAGGCTAATTTGAACTAAATAGTATTCAATCACTTAAGAGTAACTACTATGAATCCTTACCACTTTGAGGTCCAACAATCCATCAGACGGCTGGTAGGTAGCAATGCCACTAATATTCAAACCACCTCCACCAATCGTATCATTCAAATTCTCGGAAAGCCACTTCTCAATCAAATCCAGCGACAGCTGGAACAAAACAACATCAAACCAATGAAATCTAACAAAATGCATGTAAATAAAATATATATATATATATAGGGAGTGGTTCCCATAAGGAGTAAAATAAGGACAGTCCATTTCATGGGGGTAAGCGGATGAATTTTGTTACGAAACTCGGTGGAGACAAAGATTATCTCCACAAAATTTTATCAAAAAATTCAAACCTTGTAATAAAAATTATACACCTCGTTGTATATATATATACACACCAATAATAAAATCCATACCCTATTTTCAGCCAATCCGAGCTGAATAATCCCCTCCGGATTCTTCAATTCATCATATGAATCTCTCGAAACCCTCTCCAATCCAATATAATAAGGCGAATCACTCGGTCCAGCAATGAGATTAGCCCTAGCTGAAACAGAAGCCCTGCCTATGGATCCCCGTGTCGAGAGATTAGACCTGGACGAAGAGCGAGCCAACTCGGGGAGGTTGGTCGAAGAAGTGGAGGGAGACGAAGGTTTGGGGGGAGAACGGTGTCGTTTAAGGTAGAATTGGAGAAAGTAGAAAAGGGCACAAGGGATAAATGAGCCTAAAACTAGGCCTCCTCTACCATGGACTATGCCTTGTAAGGGTACTATTAGTCTCATGTCTGTTGATTTTTTTTTTACGGCTGCTATCGGCGGCGTCTGGGTTAGGGTTTTTGGTCATGTGAGTTGCCGGAATCTGAGGAGGATTCCGGTGAGGTCGGATGAAGTGCAAAATGCGTCTTTCTGTCTGTCTGTCTGTCTGTCTGTCTGTGTTTTTGAGGTTTTGTTGGATACGCAGTTTCGTCAATTTTGAGGTGTTGCTTGGCAGGTGAGGAAGGATGATGCTATTCAATTTTCTGAATGACGAAAACATCCTCCGCTAATCAATGGGTTAGACCATCTTGTGGGTAGCGTAAAAAGGTAAGCTAAAAATATATATTTACACTATTTGATAATAAAGAGTTATGGTGGGAATAAGTTAAATTTATCTTGTACGATTTATGAAGAGTCGGGCAAGACTATGAAGTCATTCCACGATAAATGATGTATCGGCCGATCCTTTTGCTTCCCACGACACATCATGTGTCGTGGCAGGCATTTTTTTTTTTTTTATTCTTCCATTTCCAAATACTTGAAAGAGTACCAACGGGAAGAAATTTGAATGATGTGTCCCACGACACATCATCTATCGTCCCAAGCTTTTTCTTGATTTCTCATGTCGTGAGAGTGTTATAACCTGCCACGATTGATCATTGATCGTGTAAGCTAAAATTTTGTCGGCTGCTATTTTTGGCTTTAGTTTACACTTTCAGCTACATTTTTACCTTTCTGCCTTACCGAATAAGGCAACAAAATAGCCAAATTTAACTATTTAGCCTATGGGATGGAGATGGTCTTACTCTCGTTAATCATTTTTACTTCAATTTATAATTCAATTCAATAATCTAGCTGTTGAATTTGATGAGTAATATATGTAAAATTTAAATCAATCGGAGATTCGAAAATTCCTAATCATAATCTAATCGTACTTTAACACGAACAATGTGCCATGTAAAATTAAGAAATTTTGAGCAAAGTGATCAAATAATTACAAATATTTAATTAATTTAAAATTGTATATACTTAATAAATATATTATAAATATCTCATCCAACGATTATAATAATAATAAATCAAGAATTTAATAAAAAGTTACGACTAGGTGTGGAATTTAATAATCTTGGTATAACTTGAAAACGTCACATATATAATAATAAATAGTAAAATCCTCTCTTTTAATATAATGATAACATATGTCACTATTAAATGCATAATTTTACTATATTATCTTTCATTATATTTTAAAAGTTATGTTAACGTGTGCCTAAGGCATATGTTAACAATTTATTTATAGCTAAAAAAAAAGGCTTAAAAATACATTTAATAGAGTACGAATTCTCACACATGATATTATTATTTTCATTCATAGTATATTTAACATGTATTCTTAGGATGCCCTTAGGAAATTAACATTTTTCATGTTTTAATTATCCTTTCATTTTTCTCCCCTCATATTTCTCTCCATATTTTACCATCATTTCTTCTCTATTTTTTTATTTTATTGTTATTTAATTTACCTCTCTTGAATACTACTAGAGACCAATTTTTTAATAAGTTGTACAAATTTTACACATAACAAAAATATATACAATATTACTAGAGATGATCTTAAAAAATATTTTCCAATTCACATAGTCATGAAAAAATTTATTTGAGTTTTAATTACAATATTATATTAAATTATAATATAACACTACTACTATAATCATGTTATTATCAATGGTTATATATAAAAATGTTAAAAATTTACAATTAGCTATAATACCCATTACATATTAATATTAAGAAATGACGTTGTTAAAACTAAAATGATTAACTTTTAAATGATAGTAATTAAGTTATACATTATGTATATTACTATATTAGCATTATATGTTTAATTTTTCAGAACAGTTGCACATCGTGCATGACTATATGCCTTTATTTTTAATAAAAAAAAAGTGCTAAATGAACAAAACATTTTGCAAAAATATAATCAATGGACACATTTGCATTGGATGGATTGATATAATGTAAGTAGTGACGCGTCATAGTTCAATATATCAAAAGTTAGGTCTCAGATCAATTTAGCATAATCTTATCAAAAAAGTTATGATCACAATTAAAATATGTCGGATTTCCCGTCTAGTAGTAACTTGCCCGAAGTAGCACCATATAGTTCACGATTCTGTGATATTGGTTTCAATAATTATAATCTTGAATGCTAGACGAGATTAATTAACTTTTTAATTAAAATTAATTAGGCTTAATGATGATTGACGCTTGCATTCAATCACATAAAGTAAACCTTTCATACTCCGAAAGCATTCAAAGCAACAATTAACCAACTTAATCTACCGTTTAGTGAGTTTGGTCCATCTCATCATAGTTTGTGTATATCCGCACGTACACTGAGATAGTATAATTTTATAAGTTAAAATGGAAAATACAATACAAATTAGCAAAGCTGGGAACTTATTGTGCAATGGTAAAGTTTTGATAGTAAATAATCATGATAACGGAGTTGGCTTTATTGTAGGACCCAGAATTTCAGTCTAAGAGGCGCAAATAAAAATTACCGATTTTTTTTTCAAGTAATTTGAAAAAATTTGTTTGTAACAGGATTTAAACTCTAAGGCTCCGTTTGATTGTAAAGATGGAAAAAGAAAATAAATTTAGTTAGTTTGTGTGAAAAAAAAAAAAATAAGGTGAGAGATGTTACTCATGTTATGAATACATATCCCCCATCCTTCAATATTTTTGGTGGAAAATTTTTACTCACTACCAAGCAAAGAAAATTTCTTCATGGAAAAACTTAAAAATTAAGAGGATATCACTTCTATCACTCAACTTATTTTTCATCTTTTCACCAAGACTAACTCAATTTATTTTTATTTTCCACCTTGCAATCAAACGGAGCCTAATAAAAAAACAATTTACATTGTTACTTGACCTCCAAAACATCTATAATTGTTATTAAACTATTCTCTTCAAATCTATAATATCTATAGTAAAATAAAATGGAGGAAATCCCTCCATTAATGCATAATTAATATGTAATTAATGCAATTAATTTGCCTTTTATGTTTTTTTTTTCCAACTTTGCACCATAATTACACCATTTGACCTATTTATTGAGTTTATATTTATAAAATGGGAGAAGTGAAAGTATTAATGCACTTTTTTTTTATAATTAATTGGGCAATAAATAACACACTTAATATCATTCTTTAATAAATAATATAATTATAATTATTAGGGGCAATTAGGCATAAGAGATCATTCTAATAATAACATAATTATAAAGGACACTTAAAAATTAGCCGTGTAAATTAAGGACACTATACAAAAAAGACATTAATACCCCTTCCTTATAAAAATTAGTTTGTTGGGTTTACTATTATTGCTTATGAAATATGGTGTCCCATCTTTGCACTGGATATGTTGTGGATGCTGATCAATTGAAGGCAATGAATAGGCTCGATGATGTATCCTGTTTGGATACTTTTTCCCAAATCCCACCATATACGACATATTCATCGAATTCTTCCCCAGTATATAATCAACCTGCACCGCCCAATTAATTCCATCATATATCAAAATTAAGTTAAAATTAATTAATTAAGATATATTATCCTTTAATATATACATATATGGCTATTAATTGTTAATATATATACCTGCGCTCTAGCTAAATGTACAAGGCGGGATGGAGTGACAACAATGTTACCACAATGTATCACCCTCTTAGCACTTCTTAAATGGTGAGAGCAAGTAAGGAGAAGAAAGGATAAGGCTGTCGTATGTTACATATTACAACCCCCGGGTCATTTAACAATGTAATGGTATAATTATTTTAATAGGTGCTAAATGCATTCAGCACCTTCTGGTTGTGGTGCTAAATGCATTTAGCACCTTCTGTACAACAACTATAAATTCATTTAGCACCAACTAGAAGGTGCTAAATGCATTTAGCACATTCTGAACAACAACCAGAATGTATTTAGCACTAACCAGAAGGTGCTAAATGCATTTAGCACCTTCTGAGCACCAATTGAACAACAACCAGAATGTATTTAGCACTAACCAGAAGGTGCTAAATGCATTTAGCACCTTCTGAGTACCAACTAAAATGTGCTAAATGCATTTAGCACCTTATGAACAATAACTAGAAGGTGCTAAATGCACAACTAGAAGGCGCTAAA
The DNA here is from genome assembly GCA_021464415.1 of Lonicera japonica. NCBI lineage: Eukaryota > Viridiplantae > Streptophyta > Magnoliopsida > Dipsacales > Caprifoliaceae > Lonicera > Lonicera japonica. The sequence continues at coordinate 16,839,215 of CM038470.1, forward strand.
TGCATTTATCATCACCTGGACAGCAACCAGAAGGTGCTAAATGCATTTAGCACCACCTGGAACACATTCTAAGTACCAACCAGAACGTACTAAATGCATTTAACACCTTCTGAACAACAACCATAAAGTTTCTAGCCATTACCAGCACCAAGCACTTGCATAACAATTGTCTAATCTCTGTCAAATCTACCGAAATTCAATATACAAATTTAAAACAGTAGTTGTTTTAATTATCTTTTCCGATTGAATCTTTAGGCTCGATATCTATTCTCTAATTTCAATTGAAAAAGTAAAGATATATTAAAAAATTTAATTGCCCACAAAACAATTCGAGATGTAAAGCAAAGAAACAGTAATGTCTCCTTATTTATTGATTTTCCCCCACCATTTCAAGGCCAAGTGAACTGTAACCTCAAATTAGCAGAGCTTCATTATATCTCCAGCATCAACCTCACCTTCCTCAACACCCGCCACATCCACCGGCAACTTTTTCGGCACACGGATACTCACAATCGTCGACGCCTCCCTGAAGATAACCCTCATTCCGCACCAGCTTGGGGAGTTACGTTGATGGGTGGGATTAGAGGAGTGACGATGAGATGGAGTTTTCCAGCAGCTTGACTCATAGATCCGATCGCCTTTGATAAATAAATAAATAAAACGAATAGAATGAATTTATATAAATGTATAGAGAGGGAAGGGGATTACGCTTTCGGGTTTGCCACTGATTTGAGCAACGGCTTTGGTGGCTTTAGAGAAGACGGAATCGACAGAACCAATGGAGCATAGAGGAAATCTGCGGCGAGATGTTCATTTAGGGGTATATTTATCCATTAATATTTATCATTTTCCTTCAAATAAATTGATATTATGAAAAGTGTCCTTATTGTAAAATCAAATTATGAAATTAGTACTAATTCCTTTTATTAAATATGAGTCCGTCCTTAAAATCATAAAACATTACGAAGCGAGACCTTAGAGCTTATTATCTCTAATTATTATATATACTTACTTACTATATCATGGAAAAAGTAGATACATTAATTATTTTTCTTATATTTTTAATTGTAGTAACATTAACTACTTATTAATTGATTTTTTATATTCTTAATGCATAATAAAATAATAATTATTATTATAATATTGGAAGTAGCATAATTTATTATACTATTTTTTTAAAATGTGTTAAATTAATAGTATTATTTTTAGTTTGTCATAGCAAATGAGTTATATTATCAACCATTAATTAGATTGAAATTAATATTTTCTTAAAAATAATAAAGTAAAAGTTGTAAAATTCATTTTAAACGGAAGCAATATATATTTTATTCTCCTACACAACATATTAAAACCAATTATTTGTCAAACCTATATTAAGACAAACACTACTAAAATTGCATGTTTATCAAATACCCGTGCATCGCACGGGTTGTTAACTAGTTATATAGATGAACTGAACATACAAATTTCAATTTTGTAGTTAACCGGCTTTCTAATTGAATTTTTTGATAAAATTTGATATAAATGATCTACAAATCACGAAGATAATTTCCACCAAGTTTCATCAGCAAATACATCCATTTAAGCCATCAAATCACCCAATATATACCAATTGGTCATTGAGATCTTACTTGCAATCCACCCCATAAAAACACACCCCCATAAATTTTGGTAGGGTAGTTATATTACCAAAGAGTGCTTCAAACCTTGACCATAATATTTAAGCGAGTAGATGAAACTAATACGTTCATAAATAATCTCATCACTGTCATGTAGAAAAAAATCCCAATAAATTATCTGAGTATTATACCCTTGTCATCTCAAAGGCCAAAACAAAACAAAAACTCGCATTTGGGAGTTTAAGTAACAACAGTGCCAACACACATGAAGAAGGATGGCAAAACAAAAACAAAAACAAAAACACCTAAATATATGCTTTGCCGGTTTGCACTTTCCCTTACGACACTGGATCGGCATTGTGCCATCCCTTTGCGCATGGCGGTATACTCATGAACTCATCAAATTCCTTCACATGAATGTCACAGCATTTCCACTGCATAATTTCACATACCACATGAGAAATTGAAGTGTTGGGAACAATTAAAACCAAATAACGCATAACGATGTGCTTGATAGGGGAATCAGTTTACATGAAAAATGGTGGGAAAACCTCGATTTTCCCCCTAGTTTTTGGTGTTTGATAGGGAACATTTTTCCATGGAAACCAATTCCACTTGTGGCCATAATACCCCATTCTTTTCCCATCAAGTAAAACCACTAAATACATTAATGGCTTGTTCGGTTTTGGGTGAATTCTCCTTTCCTAGGAATCCTGGATTCCTTTGTAAAACTCCAACCAAATGTTGGAATCCAGGAGGAAGGGGAATTCAAGATTCCTGGAAAGCTCAAAAGAATGAACCAAACAGAACCTAAGGCCAAAAGGTGTGTTTTATAGTCATCTTTTTCCATGAAAAATGGCACAGAATCTCAACTTTCCCCAATTCTGTGGTGTTTGGTAAGGCCCTTTTTCACATGAAAACCATTTTTACTTGTGGCCTTAACACCCATTCTTTTCCTCAAATGAAAATTGAAAAGGGCAAATCTTTGGTGGTAAGAGGACGAAGATGGTGCTAAGGATTCAATTCCATGGAAATGAAAGGGGAAACAAAGTCCTTCGAGGAAGTCAACTTCATGGAAACCAACTTGCATCAAAAACAATTCCAAGGAGACATTATTTCCCACCCTCTGATACCAAACACACCCAAATGCAAGAAAACTTGTAGAAAATGCAACACATCTTTCTCACCCCTCTCATCCTGTCATGGAAGACAGCGGGCCCAGGATGGTAATTACACGCAGTGTCATGATTGTCCTTTTCTTTGAAAGTTTGACCGCACCCCTTATTTTTGCAAATTTGAGGCTCGTTTATATCAACTTTCTTCTTGGCAGGAGCAGTAATGGTTTCCACTGGTTCAACTGCTACTGCGTTTGGCAGTATTGGATTCATTTCTTTAGCTTGAGAGCCTAGAACAAAACAACCCAGTTCAGCTAACAAACCGACAACTTTTTCCCCTGTATGATGAAACTATAAAATAGTAAAAAGTAAGGGGGCTGAAATGGAAATTAGAAGAACTACCATGGTCTGAGCAAAAGAATCCTTGGCGGCACCTAGAGCAATCTCCTTTTGTTGATGAATTAGTTGCAGAAGATGGTGGGGGAATCGGTATCTTTGGGGTAGCAGCCACCTGGGGTAGCACTGGTTTTTCGATTGTGTGTTTACCTGTCTTGCAACTTAATGGATAAACAAAATATCATCACTAAAGGTGAAAAAAAATGTTTGGGGACTTCTAATTGTACTTCTTTCTCCATGGAAAATGTACAAAATTTCTCATTTCCCTTCTTTAGTTGTATTTGATTGTATTAGCATTTCCAGAAATCAATCTCCATGGTACAACTTGCTTTTCAACTAATGTTTCTTTTTCTTCTTTCATGGGAATGAAAAACCAACTCCTCCCAAGTGTTTTATGGATATAAAACAATTCCAACGAGTTACAAAAAAATTCACCTCATGGTTATATTTGTCAACAGTTTCTATGCAAAGACAATTGTTGAGCTTAGTTACAGGTTATATATATATATATATATATTGTATCAAGTTCAAGAGGGAGATGGCAGTTTTTTTGTGGTCACGTACCAAATTACCATCCGTTGATTCAGAAAATAAATATTACTTGAAACAATATTTGAACTCTTAACATTTCCTTTAAAGAAACACACCAAAACCACTCGATCAAACTCTACTGTATGACTTTGAAATGTATCAAAATAGTATCAAGAATTACCTATAATATTGCACACACACCAAGTGTGCACCAAATCCTAGTATATACATATATTAATATTTATACATACACACAAACATCTGTATATAGATATATGTGCATTATTTTTTGGAAAAAAATAATAGGAATAGAGATAATACAAAGAGAACAAGTACAAATTTTAATCACATGCAAAGAGAAGAATATATACCCTGGAATTTCAAGAAATAAGCTGAAATCGTGACTTCTTTTCTTGCAACAACTCCACTCTTTCATTCCATCATGAAATAATGGCTACAAAGTAAAATTTTTCTTTCTAATGATTAAAATGGGAATATGTGAATAACAACTCTAAAGTGTAAACAATGTAATCGAAAAATATAAAGAACAGCATAAGATTGAAACCTACTCCCTGGTGAAATCAATAGGCCCAATCAGTGCAGCAAAGTCCAAGCATGCAAAATGAAAACTCAAATTAGTCAATTGTCAAGAAAATCCTTCCAATATCAAAATTGATGATGGTAACTTTAATTTTCACGTAATACACATGCAATGCTCTGAGTATCTGAAAACTTCTTGATATGTCTATCTATAAAATATATTATATTTGGAGGATAGACAGCATTTAGGGTGCGTTTGATATCAAAAAATAAGTGAAAAGCAGTTATTTTCCATGAGAACCCTCCCTCCCTAGCTCACAGTCTCAGCTCTCTTTCACAGCCTCAGCTCCAACAATTGCATGCACCGCCATCTCTAACCTAACCCAGTCTTAATCCATTTAGAAAAAAGACTAAGAAAAGCATAACCATTTTTAACTAGTGCAACAGATAGCTGTATTAATGTCTTTATTTCAATGAGGTCAATCTTTGGCAAATATTAGTAAAACAACTCTCCATACCCCTATAGGCCCTATACAGTAATAATAATATTCAAAAACAACCTTGCCAGGGGGAGGGGGAAGAATTATAATAGCTTAAAAAGTAGATAAATTTATCACCACATATCAACCAAAACTATATATGAGCACACACATCTATGCACGCGCAAGGTAAATATGATGTCAAAAACAACCTTGGCACGAAGGATAGCTTTTGAGAGTTGAGATTAATTTATAAAAGGGATAAAAGACTAATGGTCTTATAATAAAAACGTTTTTTTAAGGGTTGAGACGAAAGAAAGATACATATAAGGAGTAGAGTAAATTAAACGAATAGCGCCTTTAGTCCTTTAATATAGTGTGAAGTGATGCACCTAACTGACATCAGAATCGTTATCTGTGGCATTGAGACGCTAGATCTCAACTGTGCTTTGATTGGGCTCTAAATCTTACGTATTCTCAAGTTTCTTAGTAAGATCTAAAACTAAAGTATTGAAGAATCTAACGTTTGATTACAAATTCACACTCCCCTCAAAGTTCAAGTAAAACTTGTACAAGTTCAAATAAATAAAGAAGAGGTTGCCTTTTGTAACCCCAGAAACATGTGAATGAAGTATTGAGAATTAATTGTCCGAAACACAACTAGTAATTTCGTTTCGTATACAAATGGATCTCGACATTATATTAATATTAATTAATTAAATTTAACAATAAAAGGCAAAAGAAACAGCAATCTAGTCTAGAAAGAAAGAAAGAAAGAAAGACAGAGAACTGACGGAATCGTGATAAGTACAAGAGCCTTCGGGGTTATCGTCGTCGGTGAACATGGCGTTGCAGCCGATTCTCTGGCATCGAACTTTCTCCATTATTCTCTCTCTCTCTCTCTAGAGAACACCAACACAATTATTATTATAAAATTCTCACTCTCTCTCTAACGAAGTGTTTAATAACAGGGGTGGTGGGCCGGTGGGTGCAAATAAGAAAAAAGCCCACCAAGTGTTTAATAGAGACTTTAAACCCGATGATGCATAGTCTGTTCCGACTCTTGGTCAACCTTCTACGGTTTTTTTTTTTTTTTTTGAGGTGTTCTTAAATGCACCCACAAAATAAGTCTCTTATTCTAATATGAGAATATTTTCTTCTCACCCCATTAAATCTTTAAAATATCTTACACTTCACCCCAACAATGGGGTGAGTTTACTGAAATAATATAAGGACGATAAAATTTCGTCACTAAAAATAAAAACATTAAATAATATTAAATTTTTCATTAAGATAAAACATAATAATAAAATTTACATATTTCTTAATAAATTTTATTAAAAATTTTATCTAAATAATACCTCCAAGATACAAAATATTAATTGTCATAAATAATTTTTAGTAATTATATGATATTTTATATAATCTTTTCTTAAATGGTTATTATTCATATTTCAAATTTATTTACAAATTTTATTTTTATCTTTATTAGATAAGTAAATATAATACTTAATTCATTACTTCAAAAATATTAAAAGATCAATTTGTTGTTTGTAAATATGTGTTATCTTTTGTGAAAAGGGAAAAAATGAATTGGAAAAATAAAATAGTTTTCATAAAAATAAATCATTTATTAACATATTTTGTTACTTTCGATTTCTATGATATTTAATTTTTCGGAGATTCAAGAAAACGATTTTCTTACAAAATATTAAAATAATAGAGATTTTCTCACCAAACTATTTCATTTTTTAATATTTTTTACGATTAATTTTAAGAAATTAAATATTGAAACAATAAAAACACAACATACAATACATATATATATATTAGACACACGTTAACATATATATAATACTTAATATGAGTTTTATTGAACTTTGCTTATATCAAATAAAAAGATTGAACAAATTAAAAAAAACACATGAAAATTATTGTACTAGTGCAAATAAAAATAAAAATAAAACTAGTAACTATATAAAATTAAGAGAATACTTTTTTAACACTACATTTATGAGATGTATGTAATTAAGTGAAAATATTAGATGTTTGTTTGTTGAAAATAATATAATTTTTTAATTAATTTTTAATTAAAATCTTTAACGGGTGAGAAGATAAATTAGTAGCGATTTTTTCAAAGTTAGAAACAGTAGGGGTGGGAAAAAATCATTTGATAACTACCAAACCGAACCAATACCAAATTGTACCGAAAATGATGGTACAATACCAATTGGTATTAGCGAACTTTGGTACGGCACTGTATTCATATTCATTACCAATGGTTGCATTTTTTGCGGTATGGTATGCTCAAATAAACCAAGATTGAACTAAAATTAAATAAATACCAAATTAAGAAAATTTCACAATTAGATATAGATGAATCATGAACGGTGTTTATCAAAAATTCTCTGTTCGATTGTCAACTAGTCAGGCATTCTCGTTCCAATAAAATTCCATGAAACAAATTTTGTCGGTTCATTCTAATATTGTTCAGTTTAAAGTCGTTTCAATGAGTATGCATTCGAACTTTGACATATATAATATATCGATGATGAGAAGATGTTTGTTTTGTTTTCTTTAAAATTAGGCAATGACAGTCTATGAGAATCTCAAGAGATGACGTCAAGTAAAAGAAATTTAAAGCATCATAAGTTTTATAATTTGGGAACCTAGTTGGTTGAGTGAGACTAAGATATATAAATTATTTGCATGTATGTATATATGAGATGTATGTTATTAATTACAAAAATTGTCCCAATTCATTTGAATTTGAATATAATGGCTCAATTTACTTAATCGGTTTGCATACGATAAATATGAGCCATCATAATAATAACACATTCTTATCTGTTTTGATTTAGTCTATTTTTTAGGCAATAAAGTGTAAAGATAAATATAACAAATAATGTCTAATTCTTTTTCAAAAAAATTTAGTTAAATTTAGGTTTGAGCTAATTAGCCTATGTTTTCGTTAATTAATAATAATCAATTATTTTGTAAATTTAAATTCAAAAAATTCATTTAAATTAAAAAAAAATAATTTACATGATTGATTTTTTGATAATGTACCGTACCAACCCGTACCATACCAATATTTTGGTATACCAAAATTCGTATACCGAAAGTTTGGTATTATGGTAATGAATTTTGGTGTACCAAAATTTCGATGGTTCAGTTTCGGTATGGTATGGTATTGTACCAAATCCACCCCTAGAAAGCAGGGTGAGAAGAAAGGGTTTTACACTATTTTTTAGGTCAAGATTAACGTAACTTTGACTTTTAGTGAGGTGAGAAGACGAATTATGTAAGTGCATTTAAGAACATCCTTTTTTTTCCTCCCACAAAGCGTGCGCGTACATATATTATTTTAAAAATTATATTAAAAAAAAAGGGTTAGAACCATTTGAGAAAAATTGGATCGAAACTGAAAACACTCAAACACGTCCTAGTTTCCATGCTGATTCCAAATTTTTATTAAATATTAAGACTCTATTTAATAATAATATAATATATATATATATATATATATTAGATTTGAATAAAAAGTTAAAAAATAAGTTAAATCATGAGATACATTCTATCTCACGCTCATTTTATGAATATATGTGCTATATCCTTTATAATTTTTTATAGAAAAATTTTCTTCCTTCTACCACCAAAGAAAATTTTTTCATAGAAAAAGTAACAAAATAAAAAGATATCTCACTATATACCTTCAACTTATTTTTCAACTTTTCACAAAAATCAATTATTTTTATTTTCCTTTTCCATGTTATCAAACGGACATAAAGAATGGAAAATATTATATCTCATGTCAAAATTAAAAATAAAATAAAAACTAAAATGAATATCAAAAATTGCACCTTTAAATTGAAACAAAAAATTGTGATTTTTTAAGCTAAGAAAGGTTAATTAACTTTGAAATTGTCCAAAACCCTTGAATACATAGTTTATTTTGGTGTTAAGTATACTTTTCCCTTTCAACTATGACTATATTAACACTTTACCATATTAACTATTAAAATTGGTGATTAATGTCATCAACTATTTAATTTATTTCAATTGACCCGTTTTGGCTTACAAAATTAAAATTAAATAGTTTAGAGCGCAAATATAATATTAGATAAATAAGGATATAAATGTAATTTTTAATCTTTCTCTAGCCATCTAAACTCTCTACTTCTCTCTCTCATCCCCACCAACATCATGACCATACTTTGACCCCCATTGATCCCTTCCTTAAAAACCCGTGTTGGTCCTTGTTTTGATTCTATCTCCTCTTGTGAGTGCCACCATGTACAGATCCATCAATAACCATTGGAAGAACAATAGCCAAATTGAAATGGAAAAACATCAACGGGTCACAAATACCTAGATCAAATCAAATAATTTCAAGAAATATACTAACTATAGGATAATCTGGAAATATTGGTGGGTGCGGTTGGGTGACTATCCTTGCAATCATCTCTCCCTATCGGCTGGTTAAGCTTTTCTGCTTCTCTTGAATCAAAATTATATTTACTACCCTCATTTATACAAAATTATATTTGAGCTTTAAATCGTTTAAAATTGTAATCCCGTTAGCTAAAATGGGTCAATTGCAACAAATTAGATAGTTGTTGAAATTAATTGCTAACATTGGTAGCTTATAGGGTAAAATACTAGTACAGCTATAGTTGAGAGGGACAAAATGCAATAAATCCTTTATTTTTTCTAACCATTTCTTTTTTTAAAAAAATATATGTATCTTTAAGTCACGTGCATTGTGTATCCAGAAAAAGCTGGTACATAAATCATGTGACTTGAGAATTGAGATATATGATGTAATGAGATTACAAGAATATAAACACAATCATAAAAAAAATTGAAAAAAAAGAAGAGTAAATCACAAGAAACAAGGATCAAACTTTACATTAAATAGACTAAAGAATAAAATGTTTTTACATCATGAAGGAGGTCAAGAAGCCTCTTTCCTCCAATTCCAATCCTCTACAACAATTTTACTGAGCCAAAAAAAGAATGTGGACTAATTTCCTATCAGCAAGTATCTGTAGGTCATCTCAAGTTACAGAATGCCAGTCCCCAATAATATCTGGTAGTAAAAATATGTACAGAATAACAATAGCATACGTATATATATGTACAGGTGAAAACGAGCTGCTAAGTTTCACTAGTATATCTCGGCGTGGATACTGAAGCTTCTACGATGATGATGATGATGATGATGAAACCGACTGCACTAGAAAAAGGCCTCCCGTAATGCACAATTCTGGTACCTATCTCATTCAAACATTTTATACAAAGCAGATATAATCACAACACTCTGTTATGTGCTTCAATCAAGGACGTTTTCTCCTGCAAGAGGGGTGAAAGACTCGAAAGTTAAAATAGATAAAACACACACCCCAGTTTCCCATTCTTCAAGCAACTAGTTTGTTTCTCTAGAAAATTTCAACTACTTAAACATGTATAATAGCCATGGCCAGAACCCAGAAGGAAGAATAATGTGAAAAATGTAATCTTTTTACCAAGGTAAAGTTCAATTTACACTTGTTTTAAGAATTGGCCAAAAGGGGAAGCAATAACAGATAAATTAAGGGAACAGAAGCATGATTCATTTTTTGAGATGCCTCAAATTAAGAGCCACCTCGTTAAGATGATAAATGTATCCAATCTAACAATAGTTAGAATAGATTCAGTTTTAGCTTTAGCCATTGATTGCATCATAGTTATCATTTCTACTGAAGATTGACTTCTGAAATCAAACTCTTAATTTGAGCCGTAGGGGGTAGTTAGGAATTGAGTAAGAACATTATTAAAAAGGATTTACCAAGAAACTGTGACAAAAGAAACATGGTACATTATAAATTTTCTTCTATTTAGAGAAAATGGTACATTACAAAACTTGTATGGTAAATACAAAACTATATGGAGTAAATAGTTAGGCGAATACAAAGTAAAATAATTATGTGATATTGCTTAGTAAGCGCCAAGCATACAAATATTTAATGTAGTTATACACAGCATTCCTTTTCTTTTCTTTTCTTTTCTTTATCAAAATCTTCAACTCAAACAAAAGTTGCAGTGCAAATTTTATAAAACAAGTGAGTTATAATCATAAATAGTCCCTCCATCACCAATAAGAGTCCATCTTTCTCATTCACATTTTCTAAGAATGCGGTAATTTATCACAATCAATGGTTTAGATTTTAGAACATAACTTGTTTCCTATCTTGAGCTTTAGTACGTCGATTCTGTTTCAAAAAGAAAGGTGGACTCTCAATTTGGGACATCCTAAAAAAATAGTGGACTCTTAATTTCAGATAGGGAGTACTTCGTTGTATATTGAACGATGTCATGATTGTCAGAAAATAACTAGTTTGAGAAGTATGAAATTAATAGATGGAGTGCCTATGTGTCGTTCACAGCTTGGAGAGGGAGACAAACCTCGTCCTGTATGTTTCCCTCTGAGGGAAACCAGTGCATTAGAACTCCCAAGTGCATCACAGCAGGTATCAATCTGAATAGGACTGGAGTTGTTACCTGTCCAATTAACCAATTTTAATATATTAAATTAATCTGACAGCGTAAGCGTGAGAAAAAGGAGGGGATTTTTGCGCACGACAAATAACGAAAGCTTACCAGACTGAGAGCTGTTGTCCCGAGAAGTAGAAGGTACATCTTCCCCTGAATAATTAAAAGTAATCTTAGTTGACAAAGAAAAAACAGTAATAGCAAATTCTATGATGAATAAAAATAGAAGAATTGGATTTTTTTCAAAAGGTAATTAAATTTCCCCCTCCATCCCACATTAAGAGTCCAATTTCCTTCTCATAATGTAATCAATGTACCAAAACTCAAGATACAAAAAGAACTTCTGTTCTCACAATTGATTGTGATGAAATTAATGCATTCTTGAAAAATGTGAAAGTCAAACAAGGCCTCTTAATTAGGGACGGGTGGAGTATGTTTTTTCTTTAAACCCACTGGTAATCAAACATCAGATTAAGCAATTCAAATAAACAACAAACACAAAGAATGAAACTTATCAGTGTCGATGTTTAACTTGCGAGGAGAAGCATAGCCTCATAGGGCTTAAGTTAATAAAAACATATTTTGTATAGATGAAGATGTGTATCAACAACTTCACTGTGTGTGTGTGTGTGTGAGAGAGAGAGAGAGAGAACCTCGACAAGATGAAGATTTGAGGCACGGCTTAAAAGAACAAAAGCAAATTCTCCAATTTGAGCAAGCATCATTCCAACCTGTGAAATACGTCGAAACAGCATAAATATAAGAACTTGCCATTTTAACTCGTCCAACACAACTCCAATTTAGCAAACATTTTTTACTTACAAGAAATGATGGCTTAGTGCCATATCCAAATGCCTTTGTAATCACAGCAGCAACAGTAGTCTTAATAACTACAACCAAAAGAACAGATGCTAGCAATATATCCACATGGGTCCACAGGAAGTGTACATGTATGAGCATTCCGATACTAGAAAGGAAGAGGGCAGCAAATAGGTTACGGATTGGCTCCACCTACAAAATGAAAATGGCTTAATTAGAAAAATGAAAATTCTACTTCTCACAAATTCAGCATGTGAAAATGAAATACCACCACACAGCACAAAGCTATGCACCCATTGAATTTTATTTGCTTCCTTTTAGTAGTTCTATGTTAGGTAGTGTTCTAATTGGCCTAATTACCTGTTTAATTAGGCTGCAATTTCCTTATAGGTCTAGGTTTTCTTGGTTTTCAAGAATATCTTATTACAAACCGGACCTCTGCTTCTTCTATAGGCAGTTGATATTTGAAAAATGAAGTATAGAATAAATTTACACTAGAAATAAAATGGCATTTTACTATAATTTCCATTTCTGCTCACTCAGTAGACAGAGTTTTCATAATCCTTCAAAAAAAATCCCTTCCCTACATACTACTTCCTTTTTGCTTTACATTCAATGCTGCAAGGCCATTAGACAGCATTGTCCAATAAAATCCGAGACGGTACTATGAGATGTGGATTGCTTACATAACATCTGAATTCATTTAAAAGTTTCAAAAGAAATGGTTGACCTCAAACACAGAGTGTCAGTATTACACACTTAAATCCTGGACCTTTTCAATTGCAACAAGCTTCAGTATTGTTAAGCATGATAGTCATTACAGTTCCTTCTCCTAATAGCTTAAGCTTTTGGGAGAGATGGTTCCTAACATGGTATCAAAGATTGGTTTTCTGGGAGGTTCAATTGCACCAAGCTTCAGTATTGTTCAGCATGTCATTACAGTTCCTTCTCCTAATAGCTTAAGCTTTTGGGAGAGATGGTTCCTAACATAGTATCAAAGGTTGGTTTTCTAGGAGGTCCAAGGTTCAAGCCTTGGCACCTCCATCCCCATTTGTTAATCCGAAATTCAAAATTTGTCTTCTCTCCACGTGCGAGTATGGGGTTGCACGTGAGGGAGGGTGTTAAAGCATGATATTCATTACGGTTCATTCTCCTAACAGCTTAAACTTTGGGGAGGGATGGTTCCTAACAAGTATAACGAGACTAAAAAGAGGAGAAAGACTGATAAAGGATATACTCTACAAATTTCTGTGGAGGTAGAGCACAAAACCTATAATTTCAAAAACAAAGCACTTGAAAATCAAAGGATGATTTAATAAGGTAGACAAATGGAAGACAAAAGAAACTAAGAAATTTATTTGGGTTATCATGCTACATGTCTTAAGACGAATAAAATAACTCACAAGACCCAATATGTTGTGAAGGTAAAAATTCAAGTACCTGATCTAAAGTATGCTGTGCCAATTCAGTGGTAGATATCATAACTCCAGCAACAAAAGCACCCAACTCAAGACTTAGGCCCAGCTTATCACTGCACTGAAAAGTTAAAAGGGCATACAACCAGAGTATTAAATGTTTATTGCATTATGTCTCGACAAATTTGGATTCCATAAATCAGCACATTATACAGAAAACACTGTGACCTTCATAGACAATGACAGAGAACATCAAGAGGGAGAGATGCTATACTGCACTTACCCAAGCAGATAATAAGCAAAAAGCCACCACAGCGAGCTGGTAAAGTTCGTTTGTCTGTAGATCACAGATGAACACAAATAGAGGAAACATCAGCCAAAGTTAAAGTGAATTAAAGATAGGATAAAAGATCACAGATGAACACAAATAGAGAAGACATCAGCCAAAGTTAAAGTGAATTAAAGAAAGCAAGCTAAAAAAATGCACCCTGAGAATGAAGGGCATTGCAACAGGAAATGAATTAGAACACATAATTTTATTTTACTTTTATTTGAAAAGAAAAATTATTAGAAACAAGATATTGTAAATTGAAGAGGACAAGGAGTCCTCAACAAATAACATCAAGACAATTTAAGATGTAAAGAGAAAACTCAAAAAATCAATTATGTCCAGTCTGCTGAATATCAGATAATGAAACTCCACTAAATGCACTAGCTGCATTGTTCCAGGGACAGGCAAGGTAAACTACCCTATCCCACAGACTCTGAATAGAGGATCTCTGATCCTAAAAATCCTCACATTTTGCTCTGACCAAATAACGCAAATAATGGCCAACATACCACAATGCCACAATATTCTCCTACCCCTTCCTAAGAAACATCTGCTATATATCTGAGAAATAGTAACTAAACTGAATCGCGCTTGGCAAATGCTCTCCAAAATCTGAAAAGGAGGACCAAAGACCAACCAAATCCCCTAATCTGAAGTGGGACCTTAGCTTTCCAAATGACTTTTTCCAAGGGATACGAGGAAGGCGGGATGTACAAGAAGAAGAAAAGAGAAAAACCCAAAGGGTCTCAAATCCTTAGTCTGATATCTGATTTCACATGGGGGGATAAAGATACAAGTGAGGTTAACAAAAGAAGTATTTTGTCTTCTCCCTGTCATTTAATGGATAAAGGAAATGAAGGTCCCAGTATAAGGAATCCCCAACCCTAGAAGAACATTGGAGACATAAATACAAGTGCGGAAATTAATGTTGGAAGGAGTTATCACCCGCCCAACAATCCTCCCAAAATCTGACTCGATCTCGATCATCGTTACCCATCCTGTACTTACTTCATTAACTAGGGCATACCTGTGCAGAGCAGCCCAGTGAAACGAACAAAAGCTAACAATCAAGCAAAAGCGAACAACAAAAAAAGCGTGAGGAGTTGGGAGAGTATATTCAATCACAGCGCATAGTTAACCAAACAATGATACAATGCACTGAGTTTTTCTACTTTGTGCTCTAATGGTTCCTTTCCGAACTCTTGTGTGACATTTGAAATGACTAAGGATATAAAATCACTGGAGTAAGTCATCAAATGTAATATTCAATAGTTTTTCTTGAAAAAATTATATACATAATTTTGTGGTCACAATGGATCTAGTTTTTCATATCTCAATTAGTAGGTTTCAAAATACAATTTTTTTTAAATCTGATTACTGTATCTAATGTTATGACATTTTTAATCTTTATAAAAAAAAGCTGATGAGAGAGAAAGTGATGTGGAAGATTAGACCATGTGTGGTAGTGGTAAAAGTTTGTGGAGTGGTTGTGGTGAATTTGATTGTATGTTTAGTGTGCACATGTCTTACAGTCATAGTATTGACATGACACATTATTGTGCGTATAAGAAGTATCTAAGGGTGTAAGTAGTGTGTGGAACAAAGAGAAGAATTTGGAGCCGTTGATCTGCTAGGCTTTTAAAAGAGTGGGTTGACAAAAGTGTTCCTTATTATATAGATTACTAACCTAATTCCAGAGTCCAGACACCAATCGGACAGGCCCGTTCACTTGGATCAATCAGATTAATGCTAATTGCTATATCAAGCTATGTGTGTATTCAGTTATACAGGGATCTACAATCTCACTCAAATACTACCGACTACATAAACAAGCACCATGTCAAGTAGGTGTAAAATGCTACTGTTACAAATTCCTATGAAATATCTAAATGAGTTTAGAGTTGGAAAACTCATGTCAAATCTAGATACCCCAGAGTAAGCAAACTTAGACGTGACACATACCCAACTATATCAATGTTACAGAAAAACATTGACGAAAAGTTGGAGATTAGACAGGGAAAGATTAAGAACATGACCAATAATTACTTTTAAGTATCCAATAATTAATAGATAAATACTCAACCGCCAATGTTTTGGGGATACTCTTGGACACATGCTGTTTCTACGTATCTATAATTTAATGAATAAATCTGTAGTCCCGTATACTTAATCAATACTCCTGAAGACTTGCAAGCATGTAGACAACAAACATAGCATATGGAGTTACAATGTTTAGCATGCCAAAGAAGTATAACTACTAAGAAAAACCAACTTAAAGATTATATCAAAGCAAAAGTAGGGCCAGAAAACATTATACTTTAGATTAATTTTGGAATTTTAATTACTAATTTGTTTGAAATAGTACATATGATGAAAAGTATCGCCTAATATATCCATGTAATACTTTTCTGTAAAAGCCATGTCCACATATCCATATCGTATTGTATCCGAATTTGTGCTTCTTAGCCCGACACCCATGCTTGAAGTTAGTTCTATTAATTAAGAAACTACAAAATAACTAATCGACAAATCATAGGAAGGTAGCCTTATAATATAGTCCATCTCCCTAATTGTTGCATTACCAAATTCATCCCTTCATTATGACATACTTTGCATGCCAACTGGGTGGAATTAAAGTATGCCCTCCCAACAACTATCTATTATACAATGAGTTAATCAGCAAACATAACTCATGATTTTCTGCCGGAAGCAGGGAGCTCCGAAGTCAAAATATCCAATTGGCACAATAGTTCCCTTTTCTTTTCCTTCATTTCATAGGCAACTGATTAAATATATGGCTTTGTTTTATAGTATCCAGTAGCACAGTTAAATGATTATGCTTATCTACCAAATAAAAATCAACTAAGCGAAAATATAGGCCATGATTAAAATAATAAGCACATATTACCATGTCTAATTACATGACCAAATAAACAAATACAGGTAATCACTCACTTGAGATGATAATTGTATCATTAGCTTTAGGAACCGAGGAACGAACAACCAAGTCATTACAGATACTGCAGAGAGATACAAGGACAAAACCAGCAGCCTGAAAGGAAAGAAAAACAATCAAAGAGTTGTTAAGTTTAAGAAGTTATTAAGTTTGAGTAAGGGCCTATAACACGTATATAGAGAAGAAAGAAACAGAAAAAGGGTGAAGCTGGAAGATGAGCTTACACTTTTCCCATTGAAACCATCCCCTGAAATATGCCGCTGTTGCCACCCAGAACTGGGAGCAAAGCAAATAGTAAACCAACGGCACAATCCTGGAAAAACAAATGGTGAAGGAACGAAGACATACAAATTATACTATTTGCTAGACTTGTAACTAGCAATTAATAGACCTAGGTTGAATTGACTGGCTTACTTGGAAAGAAAGTTTTTTCCAGGGAAAACTTTTACCAGGAAATGTTTTTTTTTCCAATTTTTATGTGTTGATTGTATATATTTTCTTGGCAGAAAACATTTAGAATGGTGAACGACAACATCACATGTAAGAGAGTAATATTTTGGTCTAATGATTATTTTTGTGGGTAAAAGTCGATCTTAACTCACTTTATAGTTTAATATGAGATTTTGCCATCATTTTTGTTGCTTATTACAACAATACCATCCAGAAATTTTGCATGGAAAATGTTAAGATTATAGAATAGAGAGAATTATTATTGAATTAATTGTATTAAAACTATTACAATGGAGACCCTTTATATAAGGTTATGAGAATGATACAAATAAGGAAAATATAAAAACTTAATCAACCTACAGATTCAGAGATTGCTAGGCAAATGTGAATAGTAACCGTGAACAGTAATGCGTATTTGGACACGTGACGGCTAAGGTTTACACAATGGGATAAAAACACAGCAGCTAGGGTTTGATATGATGACGCTCGGAGTGAGATCCAGCATGGTTGAGGTTCGGCATGATGGAGGTCTAACTCTGGTTGTCCGACACAGGTGAGGAGGTCTGGCTCTGATGGTTTGGACATATATATGTTTACTTCCCCCCTCAAACTCAAGGTTGTAAGAAGATACCAGCTTGAGTTTAAAAATAGATGATGGAAAGAGAAAAAAAAAAAAAAAATAGATTTTTTTTTATGGTTTTTATAAGACGAGTAATGGTGGTGGTTTACTAGTTTGGTTGAATGATTTGGATGTTGGGGCAGAGGAACTTGATAGTTATCTTATGGGGAGAATAGAGAATGGGTAGATAGAGGTGGTTGCAATGAGTGAGTTAGTTTCAACAAATGATAACAGTTTTGGTGACGGCAGAAGACTGTGGCGGGACACTGACGAAGGTTGTCCGGCGGGCGACAATAAGTATCGCCCGCCAGCAGTAGTGGAATTATGATTATGAGCAGGACAAGAGGATTTTTAAACACTCCGATACCATGTTAAGATTATAGAATAGAGAGAAATATTATTAAATTGATTGTATTAAAATGGAAAATATAAGAACTTAATCAACCTAAAGATTTAGAGATTGCTAGTTAAGTCTTATAAATGGCAACAGTATAAATGACAACTACCAAATATATATTATATATGTTCACCAAAAAAATATATGTCAACAGAAAAGAAAAATCTCACTTTAATTAAGCATCAAGAACATGTATTGAGGAAAGGCATGCAAAATTTTCCTGGAAAATATCAAACACTACCTGAAAATAGAAACCTTGGAATCTTGTGTACTTCACCATTGAAAACATAGGCAATCAAAAACTATGGGTGTGTTTGACAAGAGTTGGTGATTGAAACACTATTAAATTTATGATAGGTTGGAAAAAAAGATGAGCAATTTTATTTTATTTTTAAATCAAGGAGGCAACTGCCCCTAAATTTTATTAAGAAACAAAAAAAAACGATAACATTCATTTCCACTTTCTACACCTCACATTGGGCAAACCCCACTTGTCTAACCTACATATGCCTCTAAGCTTCTTTGGAATCATTCTATCACTATCGAATATACAATCCTTTTTATGAGCGCAGCCCCAAATAGCCAAGAAATCCACACCACCATTATTTTATCTGTACATGTGATTAACCTTGCAATTCATAGACGCCGCAGGTTGCTAACTTCATGAATAACACACCACGGACATTCCACTTCGCCCCCTCAAAACTTGAACAACGACAAGAGAGTCTGCCTCAATCTCCAGCTGCCTTACACCCTCCACTATACACCTACGAACACCATTAAGCATCACTCTAGCTTCCGCCACCATTATCGTGGGAACCCCGTCAATTCAGCCAAAGACCACTTCACATTACCATTATCATCTCATAAGACAGAACCAGCACCACCACTCAAACCGGATTCCCTTTGGAACATCCATCTGAATTAATTTCACCCACCCAGTAGTAGGTTTGAGCCACTTTGTTATAACAATTTGAAACGGATTACCCATCTCCCCTCTCACCCCCCCATTCACCCAACAATGCTAAATCTTTGGCAGTACCTTTCTCAGTAATACGTGAATTTGAAAACATGGCAGCAATGGGTGATGGGCGAGAAAATTTTCCATGAAAAAGATGGAGAACATTTCACAAAATCGCTAATCTCTTTTTCCATCTTCTCATAAATGTAGTTGTGTTTTCAATTATTTTCCAACCTTTTTATCAAACGGACCCTACCTTACTCATTTACCTTGAAAAAAATAATTATGGCAAGGTTACCTGAAAAATAAGTGTCCCGATTGTCACTTGGCCATGAAGAGCATTATTGCTATTCTTCTCGATTAGAAACTTTACCACCTGTGGAGAGGCAAAGTGGAAACATGACCCTCAATAGCATTGTGGCAAACATAAGGTGAAAAAGGATAAATAGTATCAGAAAATGGTCAGTAAACATACTACTGCTGTTGAAGACATTGACAAGAAGCAACCGACAAATATTCCCTCTGATAATTTTGCTCCACATAACTGTGGCAGTCGGCAGAAGTGCACAGCCATTCAGATCAAACATAAGAAGAAAGAAAGAAAGAAAAAACAGACACTGAATAGCTAGGTACCAGAGATAAGAATGGAATCTAAGAACTATACCCTCGAAGTTATGCCACATAAGAACATGAGAATAACTATTTGAAGTAGTCCTCCAAGAACAGCAACAGGGCCCACAACTTTTAGCTGCATCAGGGTCAAGTTAGGAGAGCTTTTTTAGATGAGAAAAATTATGTGAAAACACAAAACCAAAAATAAATATATATTTTTTGCTGATCAACTATCATACAAATGTGAAGGATTAGGCCAATTAAAACGTCATTAGAGAAAAACAGTGCACCTTTGTCAAAGAAAACTCCAATCCTAAAGCAAATAGAAGGAAGACAACGCCAAACTGAGCAACAGTCTCCACCTGAATTAAGAGAAACAGCAAATATTTAAAATCCAAGAGGAGGATACCTTACATTTCCATTACAAAATAAGGATACTCCTTTTTGTTTCCCTAAAATACCCTTCTTTCATCATTTTTTCTAAAAGAAAATATTTAATCACCGTTGGCGGCTGGTGGCTGCTGCCACCCACCACTGGACCGCAACCAGTCACCAGCGACCACCATCGGAGCTCTGATGAGGTCGAGGAGCTCTAGCAATGGGCGGCTAGAGGGTGGCAGTGGTTGGTGAGTCCTTGCAACCACCATGAGTGAGAAGGAAATAAAATAAGTTCCATAAAGATAAAATTGACCTTCAAAAACAGAGTAAGAACAATAGTTAAGAAATGAGAACTTAAACTCAAGTCTTCCTGAAAAACGAAGATTTACTTGCACCATTTCACTGATAAATTTCAGACCACCAGGCCCAATAAGAGAACCCGCAAGAAGATAGCCAACAATGACCTGCCAAAAGCAGCAGTAGGGAAACAAAAATGGTAAATATATTGAAACTTAAAAGATCACTGGATAATAGATTGAGGTATAGCTTAGAATAAACAAAATATGAAGATCAGAAGATGCCAAACAATTGCAAAGACACAAACCGGTTGTCCCAAACAGGAAAATACGATTCCACCAATGGCAGCAGAAACTATAACCACCACCAAGTCTGAAATCAGCCTAGAGAAACGCAAATCGGAAAACAGTAAGTATTATATATACACCAGATAAAATCCGCAATATTGCCTCAACAAAGATTTGGAGCCCCTGTTCCCCCAACTTTTCTTTCAACAAAAACCAAGAAGAAAATCAAACAATTCATTATAACAGTCAGGATGAAGCATAACAGGGATTATTGACCTTTGATCCACTTGGAGTACTGGATATTTTGATTTTTTGTTTGACATTACAAACACATTGTCCTGCCATAAAGTGAAGCAAATCAGCAATTTCTAAAGCAGATAGAAAAATGTAAAGCATCTACTATCAAAGTATCTTAAAGAACAATAAGCAACTACACTTCGAATCACCTTTTTGTCTATCAAAGTTGTCATGTCATCAGAACCTTCATTTTCCTGGGTGAAAATATCTTGAATCTGGAATGATCTAGTAGTACCACTGTCAAAGTCACATAAAGGATATAAGCTTTTAGAAGTTCATTAGAGGTGGGTAGAATGCTAATTATGTAAACAAAAATAAAGTTCGATGCTGATCTTAATGTACATTCTAATATATAATTAATAAAATAATGCTTATGCATTATGTTTGCGTGTCAAACCAGGATAATTATTTCTCTTACTTTACTTCTAGAGTTTCATTTTTCTTCATCTTCTCATGGCTGATTTTAGCAACAGTCTCCAATACAGCCTATATAAAACGAGCAAATAACAGTCTTAGCAAAAGACATTCAATCCATAAAAACTTGTCAAGGGGCAGATGCAAGACCTAAAATTTTGAATACAATACAAATTTTAGATAACAAGATGAACACACACACATATATATGGTATATACATATATATGACCATGGTCAATGGAACAAATGACTATGCTTCTGCTTTTGTATTATACTATTATATATAAATGACAGTTTAGTGCCTAGCTGCCTAGGCCCCCGCCTTGGCGCTTTATGGCTGCCTAGGTCCGCCTAGCGCCTTTTAGAACATTATCAAAAACAAATTCATTCAAGGACACTAGGCCGTTTGAAATTTAAGTGAACTTTAACCAGATTATGTCACTTCTTCAAGGTCTGAAAGAAACACCAAACCTACATCTTGATCAGCCACACTGTTATTGAAGCTGCTTCCATTGGAACCTAGTAAAAAGGAAAGCAATATCAAGTACCAACTGTAAAAGAGAGAGAGGGAAAAAAATGACAGAAACAATTAAATCATAGCATTAAGTACTGTGCTCGGTATAACCTGTGTCATCCGGCCCGGTGAAACCAACAAAAATGAAAAAAGTTCAGTTGAGGGAAAGTAAAAGGCAATGCTATGGCACTATCTGCGCAGAGCAAATTATTTGTATGTATTTGTAATCACTAAACAGATAAAGTGTATTATCACTTATATCCGCACGTGGCATATCTCTATATATATATTCAATTTGCAGTATGTGTAAACTAGTGGTGACAAGTGGGAAAGCACTTTGGTCTAGTTTACCCTTGTATATCATTCATCTTAATTCATAAAAAAGCATTCTCATCAAAGCCCTCCAATATTTTATTTCTATTACATTCATCTCAACCCTTAATAAGGCTTATTTCATCTCATCTATCTTTTATCCATTATACATTTTTAGGATTCGAAAACCATTCTCCCTTGTTATATAGATGGACCTTAAGTTGTTAACTTTGCTACAAAATTACAAAGGTCTTGTCAAATGTAACCCGCCCTTAGATATAGATAATGTATATGAGAATAACAATAATAATGAGAGAAAGATAGAGATAGAGAGTCGTTAAAACACATTTTGTATTGAAAACCTTTTCCTTCAATTTGATGTTTTGGATGAAAGTGTTATTAGGTGAATATACAGGGAGTGCATTGTGTGTAGTTTGTGTGTGAATGTTTTCCTAATTGATGACATTTGATGTAGTGACTTTTAAGAGAAGGTTGATGTTCATAAACTGTTCCTTATAATATAGATAAACCTAAACAGATATTTATAAAACCAGTTCACACATCACACATGTGGTGGAGTATTAGTCAAAGACCACAAGGAAAAAGCAGTTTGTTTGACATGCATACTGTCTGGAACAATAAGGAAAAGTGATCAGGAAAAATGCATACATGGCTGATTTCTAAAATCAATTCAGCTAAAATGTGGAGTATATGTGATGATATTAGTAGAAATGAAAGAAACTGTTTCCCTTTGCTGATTTTGGCTTGATAAAAGACGTGGAGACGGGTTTGAGGCATTTTTCCTGGGCAAGGTGAGGCGTGAACCTCAAGGTGGAATGAGGCAAAAGCCTCAACTTTCAAAAATAAAAAATCACAATAGTATCAAAAAATATTAATAAAATCACGAAAATATTATCCATGATTGTCGTCTTACAACACAATCCGAAATAGACCTACAAGTCTAAAGCAATATGACACAGAGAGTGCATGAGGCCTTATCATCCTTCTGCCTGTCTTATGATCTAAGAAGCTGGGATATGGATACGATGATATGGATTTTTCTAAAAAAGTAGGATACAGATATGTTTCGGGATTCCTTAAATAAATATATTTATATTTATATATATGTGTATAATGGTACATAAAATAAGGACAACAATTTACTACTGTTCGTATTATTATTATTGTTATTTTGTAGGTAGCTTTAGTGCAAGCCTCTTAGCAGTTTCACAAAAAAAAATAACATTTAGAAATAGTTTGATATTTGGGGACCTTTTTTTTTTTCTAATTATCCCACAATATTATTTCCTTCTTGTTTAATATATAACTGTTATAATGCCTTGCTATAAAAGCTCTATAATGTCTTATGTTGGCCTCCCATATAATTAAAAGTGCAAATTGACCCTTAACTTCAAGTTTAGAATTAGAAATTGACTTCCAAATGTATCCCCTAACGTATACCCTGCGTATCCCAAATCTATCCCCCATGTATCGGTATTTCAAAAGATTAAAGAAAAAAAGGGTACTTCAAAATGTGCATCCGATACGTATCAGATAAGGATTCACGGCCTTCTATGAAGTATTTATGCTTCATGGCTTACCATACATTCACTATACCCCATGATAACATGATATGAACATTTTTTACTGATTATTTTTAGCATATATGATACCTATACAGTTAATAGAGTGGGAGAAAAACAGAAAACAGATATTTAGGTTGTTCACTTGTTCTTACGAGAAACAAAAATATCCATGATCAAAATGATGATATAGAAGGTTAAGAGGACAGGGTCTCCTCAACGAAAATACAAATTAAAGGCAAAAACTATCATCACTGAAGAGCAGATAATTTCATATATATATATATACATACAAACTCTATATCTCAAGCTCCAGATTTTGTTTAAGCTTTAAAACTTGGGATCCCAAACTGCCCTGGGTCAGAAATAATCAAATAATGTGCGCATCCAAAAAAAAATAGCGAAACATGTTCTTAATGACTTACCATCACACTACTCAAAAAACCAAAATCCCACCCCCATTGCATCACCAGCCACAGTAAAAAAAAAAGGAGGCTCTAGTGCTCAAAGCCATGCCTATATGAATGGCGACGCGCTGAGCTTTTAAAAAGGCACTCACCTCTTTAGCCTGCCAATGCTAAGTTGAGGTACACCTCAATTAAGTTTTTGAATGTGTTTCTTATATTATTTCCTTACGGAGGGGCTGCAACCTTGAACTGTTTACCCTGCGTGAGGCTCTAGTGCTCTACTTTCTTCTTGTTCCTACTTTTTCTTATTATGTCTTCTTTGTATTTGGAAATAGCCAAGGATGGATCTGGGGGGCAAGATTTGATAATTCCTACTATTATATAGTATTTACCTATTAATATATCAAAATTATAGGGATTCACTTACCACTATAAGTCACATTCAATAGCAAAATCTTTAGAAGCAAAACAAACACGTGAATGCAATTATGTTACAAAATAATATAAATTTATGTTTTTCACCGTGAAATGCATCATTGTACAAAATAAATCTTTAATGACGTTATCGCAGCAAAAAAAAAATCGCACTGCCATAAAATACCACCACAGAAATCTATTTTTTTTTTGTAGTACAAGTAATATATCTCCCCCCAACTAAAAAAAAAAGGTCAATTCCCAGCTCCGTGCCTCTGTCCCTGGATATAGCGACTCAAAGTTGATTAAATTTATTAGCTTTCTTGCAGTTTCTGATTGGTGTGTGGTTCATTATGGTTTGTGCCACCCACAACTCGAACAAATGGAAGATGAGATCAAGGTTTCTTCGTCACAAGCCAAGAGAACTTGCAAAATATACTAAATTCTATTGGAGGAAATAAAATCTATATCCAACTCCTCCGTGTCCTCTGTCCAGCTCAAAGTTCATTATCTTTATTTTCTACCATATACATCAGGAAGCGCCAAATTATATATCCATTGTAGATTACTAAAGTAATTCTTAGTTAACATTTCTGATCCACAAGATAGCACCAATAATGTTTCTAACTCAAAAGGAATGTGCCATGATACGACTGTTATTAGGTCCAGGCATACAGGGTCATTCGTGATTGACTCGTTATACATTGCACAAATGGAATTAGCTGTCAGTATAAAAGCTTAAAAGACTTATTTTATAGTAATTTCCGAAGCAGAGAGTTAACTTGGTAATACTGTATATATATCAAACCTCCTTGACGCATTTAATATATAGTATAGATAGATTATGAGAGGAATTACTAGGTCTTATGTTGCAAACACATTTACACCGTTGATTAAATTCCACGCTCCTTTACACATAGCAATAACCGATTGTTGGCAACAAACAAATGACAATATGAAATTGTTGAAGGAGCAATAGGTACATTGTACAAAACATTGACAGCTAAAAGTATAATGAGATCATCAAAATGTACATCCGCGAAGAAAATCGAAAAATGGGAATGGAAAGAAAAAAAAAAAAAAAACTTAACCTTCGGGCTGATCGTTTTCGGAGAATTCTTTCTCGAGAACACGATCGAACATTTTAGCAATGCTTCCTTCTCCTGAATTCGGCGCCGTGGAATTAATGAGATTCCCGTAAAACCTTTCCCTAATCTCTTGTTCAGATCTCGCAGAAACAGATATTCTAGCACAAAAGGCCATCAACAGAAAACAAATCCAAATCTTTGCAAATCTCCTCGCCATTGGAGATAAGAAAGAGAGGGGGGGAGGGGAAGATAGCGAGGAGAGATAGATTAAAGAAAATTTTCAATTCATGAGAATAGGTTGTGGTTATATAAAAGTTGATCAGTAGAATTGAAGCGAGAGAGAGAGAGATTGCCGAAGTCGGGCGTTCCGTAAATCGAAGGCAAAGGAGGCGTTAGTTGGTGGTTGGTTTGTTGATTTTACGCGATTAAATCGTTCAGGCGGGATCGCATTAAGCTAAAATGTATAGACGAAGCCCAAATGCAGTAAATTAATGTTTTGGCCCTTGTTTCACTGTTTCTCTCTGTCGATTTAGCTTTTTAACTATTGATGATTGCGTCAAATATACCGTTTTACATTGATTTTAGCAACTATCAGTTCAGTTGCATTGAAATCACACTTAAACCAAGCGCATTTGAGTCAATTTCGCTCCTGTATACAATTTTCGATCAATTATTAGCATAGCCGATGTAATTGTGATTTTTGTTACGTTGAGTTTGTGTTTGCTACGGACAAAAATTACGAATAATTTCAATTACTTTCACCAATTATAGTTTATGTGCATGACCAATACATTGTTTTCTTTTTTAACAATAGAAATGATAGATAGTCCTAGAAATCGAGCAGGATCGAGAAGAGAGGAAGCAAGTGTTTAATCACAATAGTAGATCTAAAAAAGATCACGGTCTCACGGAATTGAATGAAGATGACCCATGACCAAACACATTTCGTTAATAATTGGGCAAATGGGCCAAAGTGCCAAATTTACGAAATCCATAATTTAACGACTAAATTGGCTCAAAGGCTGTAGTTTAAGTTCCTAATTAACAAAGTGGCAATAGTTTAGAAGCAATGGAGTAGTAATTTAAGCAACCAAATGATTTCAACAAGTGAAGAGCAAAAAAAGGACATTATAAAAGATGAGAAATTAATATTATTACATTCGAGCGAGATTTTTTACCACTGGAACAAGCAAACATACACTTTCATATAACAAACAAAAACAAAATCATATTTTTTTTACCTGCAAAACTATTGCAAGCAAACACCTTTAACTACATCTTTTATAGATTCTAATTACCAAGAATTTGATGTTCTTCGACCCCAATGCGAACAAATAAAATTATAATCTTTGTCCTAATTCCAGCTTGCATTCAATTTCGAGAATTTCGTATCTTCGATCTATTTTCAGAAAGAATATAAAATCATTGATTAATTTTTAATTTGTTTTGCCCATATTCTTATATCATAGCAATAATGTTGACTAGCATAAAAGACTAAGGGTGTGTTTGATTGGGAATATTTTCCATGGAAAATATCCATTTTCCACTTGATTTGACAACTTAAGGTGTTTGATTGGCTTTTTTTTCTAGGCAATTGAATTCCCACTTTTAGCTCACACACTTACATTTTCCTTGTAAACAAGGAAAATATTTTCTTTGGGGGGGGGGCTAGTTTTTATTTTCCAGGCAATTGCACGGTTTTTGAGACAACATTTTACCCATTTTCTACACTAAAAATGCTATAACTTAAACTACAAAATTCAAAATTTAATAAAAAATTTATATTTAAAATCTACTCATCAAGATCAATTAAACAAGATCCATCATGACTATAAAATTATGTAAAAAAATATACCCATAATTTTTTCTACATTAAAAATGCCACAATACAACCAATATTTTCCGGGTAGAAAATTAAGGCAATCAAACACACTACACTTCATTTTCCATGCAACTCAATTCTAGGCAATTCAATTACCGGTAACTTATTTTCTTTCCATGCAAATTCCACGCTTGCAATCAAACGCACCCTAAAAGGAAAAAGTTCACGAATTCAAAACCAATTATTGTAATTCAAAATAACCCAAGATCTTATAAATCTAGAATTTTATACAACCCAAGATCTTCTAAAAGAATATATATATATATACCCCCAATTCCTACCTAAATACCACACCCCCCACAACAACATATAAGATATAACCAGAATATATTTGTGCATGACATAAAGCTGATTGGCTCCGAGTGTCCTGCGTAAAGTTACACTTCCTCCTGAAATAGCTCTAAGCTTATCTCTAATTCACGGCAAAATGCAGTACTTCTAGTATATTGTCGCATGATACACTTGTACTAATAATAGTGTACCACATTAACTTCGCCACACGAGCATGCACATATTGCCTGCTTTGTAGAATAAAAACGAAAATCCATTGTAACCACCGCAGGATCTACAGTGTCTCTCTCTCACATCACGGAACTATACGGGATGAAAGAGAGACGACATAGATTCAACCATTACAACAAATATCTTCTCGCACATATCTTGGTGGTACTCACCGATAGCCGGTTCTAGCCATATATAGCATACCTAACTGTACACCCAGAGTAGCATTGTGTCCTAATTTTTCTTTCCAGAAATGTCCCTCCGACTTCATATCTTATTTCCACTTGAACCCTGGCTTCTCTTGCTCTTTCATCCTCCTCAACACCCCTTCAACGGCCAAATCAAAAGCGTCCTTAATACCCTCAATTCCCTCACTGGGCTTTGCATACACAATGTTGGGTATAATCTCAATCACTTTCCTTCTCATCCTTCTTATATCTTTCTTGCCAATTTTCTCAAGCACCCCCTTGATGGAGGTCCTATTCTTTACTTCATTGCGGTCTATAAAAACCGAGTAACTGTCTGGTTCTTTAGGCAAGAACCACTCGTACTGAAAATATGCGGTTCTCTTCCAGAAGAAAACCGGGATTGTACCGGCGACCATGCAGTCGAAAATAGACCTGCGGGTGAAGCTATCGCCTCTCGGCTGCAAGCAAAAATTTGAGTCCAGAAAAGTTTCAAGGATTGCAGATGTGCCGTTGAAGCAACGTGAGCCGCCGCAGTCCATGACTCGGCATGAGCCAGTGTCATTGTAGCACTGTCTCAACAACAGGCTCCTGAAATTATACCTTACAAAATTAGACACAATAAAACTGATATAAAAAGAAATGCATTTAATAAAATATTGGGCCTCTTGTATAAGTTACAAAAAAAAATTGTTATAGTCACTGTCCTATGTTGTTGCCAGCGCGCACCCTAAGTATAGGCATAAAAAGTAGGCTATGAGAACCCCTGATTTTAATTTTCATACAGAACCCATATATCTCGGGGCTGACCGTGTTTACTTGTAGTAGATCAGCATTGTTGATTCAAGTTATTGCCTAATTGATCTAGTAGACATCATTAACCAAATGGGATCCATCGCTTAATGACTTTCTAGCCATGACCAGTTACCATAACTCTGTAGACTTGTCTTGTCAGTTCTTTAGATTGTTCATGAAATCCTGAATTCTCATTGTGACTCAACATTCTAATGTTTGTTGGGGTTTTATGAGAATAGCCACAATTCCTAAGAAAAGAGAACTAAAAACCAATTGCCAAAATTAAATTAATTAAAATTAATCAAGCTATCACCTCCAAATCTTTCAACTATCTGTGGTTAAACTATACATACAGTGCACAATAATTAAACATAGAGATACGCTTACAATTTATTTTAAAAAAATAAAGATGTCAAATTAAGATTCCACTGTTTTCTGCCATTGATCTTTTTCAAAAGAATGTGTTCCAAATTTGATTTTGTTGCGACTGATTTTGGGCTTAAGGGATGAGTAAAGAAATAAGGTACGGAGTAACTGCTAATAGTATTAGTATCTAAATAATATCCATAAAAATCACGGAAAGAAATTAATCATGTAAGGAGATGGTCAAGACAAGTATTACTTATAAGAAAGTGTGTTGTTTGTCGAAGTAGCGATCAAGGAGGAGTGAACTGCATCATAATTCATATACCCCCCCGCGTAAAACAATGAACAAAAAGTAACCATGCTCAACTCTATTTCTATTTCTAAATAAACAAGCCACTTGCATCAGAGAGGCAATTTCAACCCCTATGCCAAGCAACGACTCTTTTTACCCATATAATTTTGATCTAACGTTTGAATTATCTAATAACCAAGTCATATGTTTTGAAGTCAGTAGGTAGTACAAGTGTATGTATTTCTTTTCTATTATCCTTTTATATGCATATCTACCGTTAGCAGCGTAGCAAGTAAGGTAAATACGTCACCCAAATATGGTCGTTTAAGTTTCACTAGATGCCGGTGGGTGCAGTATTAGTCCTCAAATAATAGTGTTTCTATTCCAAACTAAACCAAGCAATTCCCAACCATTAGTCTATTTGAAAGTAGTGTATTCTTCAAAAGGTCACTGGACTTGTATATAAGTTTGCTCAATTTCATGTGGACTCATAAAGCTAGTTGACATTTTACTCCCTAAAGTTTAACTGTATTCTCATTTTGGTCCCAAATATTCATTTGTTATATTTTGATTCTCAAAGTTTGACTAAATTGTACTTTCATTCAAAATTGGATGTCCCTCCATTGTTTGGACAGGAAATCCGGAGCATCCAGTTTTTAATAAAAGCATAACTTTTGCTCAAACTTTAACGATCCATTTGGATTAAGGGAATGAGAGCGAAAGGAAAGAAAAAGAGGCCGGTGATTACATTTCACTTGTTTTGATTGAATTATGAGAGGAAATGGCGAAGAAAGGGAGAGAAAGGGAGAGAGAATGTCAATCCTCTCTATTTATTTATTTTGTTTTTTTTTAATATTGAGAGAATTAAGAGGGAAAAGAAAAGTTTTTGATGTTTTAAATTTAACATTAATTTGTTAATAATATATTAAACTGCATTCCTTTCATTTACTTTCTTCTTTTTATTCAAACAAGATTTATTTTTATTCTCTTCTTTTTCATTCTCCTCTTTTTCATCCTTATATATCCAATTAACAATAAAATTAAACTTATTTATTTCCTTTTTATTTCATTCATTTCGCTCTTAATTAACTATTTCATTTCTCTCCCTTACCTTTAATCTAAACAGACAGTAAAAACGAAAATGTAACAAATGAACGTTAAAGACCAAAGTGAGAATATAATAGAACTTTAGGGGGATAAAGGTCAATTACTCCACACTATTTTTTAAGGTAGTAGTAGTAGTGTAACACTGACACAAGCCCGTACCTGAAATCATCTTTAATGAATCCCCTGGTGGCGCCGGCGAAGCAATACAGGTTAGTACGACGTTGTCGCCCCACAAACTCTTGCCACTCTTTCACCTCTCCGGGGGAGCTAGGATGGAATCCAGTGGGGTAAGGGACACCAACATCAAAATAGTCCCACGAGTTCCGCTCAATCAGCAACCGCGTAACATTCCTCATCCCAGGCAAGTAAATACACCTCGACCCCCAATCCTCGTCACGTGACCGCCTAAAATCCCACGTGATGCGCCCCATCGTCATAAAATGATCCCACCCGTCCGATCTATTCCAGTAGGGCCGATCCCGGACCCAACTCAACATCATCTCACAGTGACGGTCACGATCTCTCGCAGTATAATTATACGACCCCCACAAATACTTCCCAACTGCGAGTCCAGCGTAAAAGGGGATATAGAAAGCCGTAGCGGATTCCGGCTCTAAGGTTCTGCATTTGTAGTTGATCATGCGGTAGTGATGAATTATCTCTAACGCGAACTGGTCCGTCCAGAACCACGCGTGCCGTACAGTGTCCGGCACGACGGCTTTGAGCGCGGACTCGGCCCGTTGGCCGAGGCCGTGGTTGGAGAGAGCTTCGCAGCGGGAGGTCCAAGGATTGAGGTCATCGCATTTGTCGAGCAATTCAGTGTTGAAAATTGGGGGTAGGCTGTAGATATAAACCTTGCCAGAGGGGCAATTTGCGTCATTGCCTTGGACGGTGGAGACAGGGGTGGAGAAGTGGTGGAGGCGGGGATTAGTAGGGAGAGAGCGGGCAATGAGGAAGAGGAGGATCTGGAGGAGGAAGATTGTGAGGATAAGCCATGTGCGGGGGCTGTATATAGAGAGGTGGACTGAGTTGAAGGAGTTTTTGCGGTCTAATGCTGGGTTTTGGGGTTTCTGGTTGGGTTCGGGCGAGGGACTATCAGAGACGGGAGGCATGAGAGGGAGGGAATTTCGTAATTCCGGCGTGAATTAGCCGGAAAATTGGTAGGCGGTGGCAGTTCCGATAATGCGGAAGAGAGAGAGATGAGGCTTTTATGTTGCTGGTATAATCAAATCCAGTTTTATTACCGGCTGTAAAGGGTAACAGACAGCAGCTAAAAAAGGTTTTTTTTTTTTTTTTTTTATTTTAACTGCCACGTGTCCGTTCTTACAGTATGTGGTGAAGTGTGGTCGCTTGCGAGTGAGGACTAGGGGTTGTTTGGTGGATGTTTTGAATTGAGTTTTTAAGTTGAATTTTTAAAATATGGTGTTTGGTAGAATTTAGAAGTATGTTGAAAAATGAATTTGGTTTTTGTTTGAGTTTTTTTCAACCAACTAAAAAATTTCATAAAAAATTTCAAAAAATAGTTAAAATGGATCTTATTTTATAGACCTCGACGAATATGTTTTAAATATATATTTTTTATTTAATTTTGATTTTTGAATTTAAAGTTATAGTATTTTAAAAGTTTTTTTAGAAAGAGAAAGTAAAATAAAATAAATTTTGGAAAGTGTAAAAGTAGAGTTAATTTTGAATTGAATTTTTAAAATTTGAAAAATAAAATAAAAATAAAGAGATACCAAACAGGGGCTTCGGCACCTGAGTTGCAAGAGAATCTATGGATGTTAGTTAATAGTTACAGTAAAATACCAACCACGTGGAATTGGATTGCATGTGAATGAGGGGATGTTGTGGGCCTAGGCTCTTTAATTTATTGTTGTCATGGGCCAAGAAGATTGTTAAGATTACGAACTACCATTCTACCAAGGACATTACTGGTCCCACTCGCCTCATTATTTATGCTCATGTTTGTAACCTTTTTCATACCATTGAAGCGAGGCGCCCATAAGGAAATTTCAAAAATCCATCCGCTGAGAACACACAAACAAATTTAGGGAACACCGTGATCTGTAATTATGTCACTTAAAAGACGATTCATATAAACTGATGATAATAAGCTGCTTACGTACATAACTCCAGCATAAAGCTATACCATAAGTTTCAATCGCATGAGTTCAAACTCTCCCTTTCGGGTTCATAAATTCAAAAACAAATATGGGGAGTCAAAACAAAAACCCCCATAAATATTGGAAAAAAAATAAACAATGAAAATTTCATTTATAGAAAGAAGTCGAGAACAAATGAATCCTAATATTCAATCAACCTAGATTTCGAATTACTCGCCCAGGAGTCAAATATGAATAGATCTTCTTCATTATCACAAAATTGATGAGCCCCTTTCTATCAGGAGCCATAATAGCATCTGCTCTAAACACTTGTAGGACCACATCACCACCTCCTTTGACCGCCGCCTCGGCCACCTCGTCGATCAGAGAAACCACCTCTGCCACCTCGTCCTCCGAACCTGCTGCCACCACCGCCGCCACCACCAAATCTATTAAAACTTCTGGCCTCTCTTTCTTGAAGGGCAGGCAATTCTTTTACCACCTCTAAGCTCACACCGGCAGCATTCTCCTGACCTGCATACCCCAAAATCAAAAGGCAAGTAAATTTTTATAATAGAAAGTTTGAGATTCACAAATAAGATTGAAGAGAAAGAGGCAATGGCTTTCAACTCTAATTACAGTTTTTCTTTTAAAAACATACACCTGCACCCCTCCCCCTCAACCAAAGCCACTATTCACCCCAACTTGCAATCTCAACCACACCATCTTTTTTCTTTTGAATATTTTTAGGATTCAAATAAAAAAAAAAAGCCTCCCCTTGTTGATACACAACCTCTGTATGCGTATGTACAAACAAATTCGACAAAGTCACCGAATGAAAGTGATAATTGGGGGTTCAGGGTGGGTGCAGTGGTCGCTGGAACTCTGGGGGAGGGTAGCGGTGGCAATGGTTAGTGAGGCCTGGGGGCCATTCATCAGTGAGAAAGCAACAAAAAATTTGGCAAGGGTTGACCATTCAAGAAAAGGGGACTGACATTGTGGATGCTCAAATATTGAAGAGGGAATTCATTCACTTGTTCAACAATCCTGACTTATGGGATATTGTACAGGTACAAATATGATTATTATGGCAAACATTTTCACTCGTAAGGGCCAAGTTTAAAACGACTTATTCAGAATAAAGCTATTAAAACGCATACGCAAGGTACTTTATCAACTCTTTGACCTATTGTAATTTAAAACTATTTTAAAACATGATAGTATACTATAGGCTATATATCTCCATGCCGTTTCCAAATTATTTTTTAAAATTTACCGTATCATGTATTGCAACATGTCTCATCGGGTTTCCATATCAATATAATGTAGATGGAACAATATAAAAACCCTACGGACATTCCTTCAAATGCATTTTTTTTACTACATTCCCAATTTTAGGACGATACTTTCAGTATCGAATTCATATAATTGATCTTATCCACAAGGAAAAAGATTGTCACGTGTGGCATAAGCTCGATTAAAAAAAAATCGATAGCATTCAAAAGAGGCATCCAAACACAACGGTTTTCCCCTTAGTTTTTAGGCTATGTTAGGATCTTGAGGTAAGTATTGATCAAAATGTAAAAGAAAAAAGGGCAACAATTTATCGCACATTTTTGTCAAAACCTTATTGTACATTTTTTGTTTTCCCTAGCATTTTCCACTATACTTTAAGATCAAAAATTGCCAATCCAATGCATGTAAATATATATGATTTAATAAGAGGAATAATCAGAAAAAACTATGACCAAAAACTGAAGAGAACATACCAGCAAGGAAAGTGTCCAAATCTTCAACAGACACATCAAACACTGCCCCCTTTCCATCAGCTGTCAAAGCAAGACCCTTAACGGATTCAACCTTCTCTTCAGGTAAAAACCTCCTCAACACACCAAACGCAAAACTGAAACATATAGAAGGTTCAGTGATGAAACAATTCAGAGAATGTATGAAACAAATCATTATATTTGATAAACCAACCTCCTTTAACTAAATCACAGTAAAAGTGTCACAATGTATACAAACAATGAGTAATACTATCCATGTTTTTAACAATTAAGTTGGTGGTTACATCTAATTGTTGTCTAGACAGTTAATCTTTTTTGAGGGGGAAGATGATTGGGAAAGAAAATAAACTTTTTTATGTTGCTAAGTTGCTTACATGTATAACCTTCAGTATAAGGGTATAAATGCTAATTTTTTTAAAAAAAAATAGAGTTGAGATACTAGAAGTTCCATTGAAGTTTGTTTCATTTCCCTATGGGAAAGGAAATATAGGTTTGGAAGGGATGAATAATCCCTCCTTTTTTCGTCCTTTTCAAAAGGTTTCCATTGATTTATCCATCTTAATACATATAACCAATAATTAGATCTTTTTTCCTTATGTTGAAATATGTCTTGTTTCCTTTGTTTTCCATCCCATTCTTGCCTCTCTTTACCATAACCTTCACCCTTTTATTGTACTTTACCACCTAACCATATCCTATTAATGGAGCCCACTAACAAGATTATCAATCAAAAGGTAATCAAGAGCAATTGATTTGGAACTATATAACAAAATAATCTATAACTTCAACAAAATCGAACAATTTATTTGAACACAATTTATCTGATGAGAATATTGAAATAGAAATAAAGGTATAGGGCCCTCACGATGGCGTGTAGATGGGTCTTCCAGCTTCAAGAAGTACTGTGACAAAGTTCTCCATAGAAGTGAGAAGTGACCTACTCTTAATCTCAGTATAACCCTGCACAAGCAAACCAGTCAGCACAATCTTTACAATTACAGCAAGAATTCGATATTCACAATTAAAACACAACGAAAGGAACAAAAGAACTCACAGTGGTCTTAGCAAGTGCCTTTGCAAGCAGTTCTACAGGTGAGAGGCCAGATGTATTCAACAGCTCCTCAGCAGCAGATTTGAAGACAGGAATTACACTGCATATTTTGAACATATGAATGTGTGGAATGTGGAATGATGGCAAACGTAATAATCTTAAGAAAACACTAATTTCCATGAATACAGCTTGTTAAGTCTCGTCTATTTTGGTACATTGTCCCTTGAGGCCGTGTATGTTTTCACTTAATGCTGAATGGAAGCTATCAGCATTAAGAGGTAGAAGTAGTGTTTGTTTTCACATGTCATAAGGGAAAATTTGTAAAATGACATCTATGCAGCATTCAAAGCCAAATAAAATCAAACACATACTCGAGAGATTCCATTCAACATTAAGCATTCAAAGTTAAACCGTCAGAAGTTAAAAAATCAAACGGCTCCAAGGACAGAGAGAACTATAAAAGCTTGGTGTCTGTCCCATTCAAAGTGACTTTTTGTCACCTAAGACAAATGTCAATGGGAACCACATGTTATACACCATGACAACCACTCCCCCCCCACCCCAAAAAAAATCTCGTATTTTTTCAAATGGAATCCAATTTCTTTCTCAAAATTAACTTTTTTCAATTATTAAAAGAAAACAAAAATGATCACAATAATGTTTATAAAAATCGCTAGTTGATTGTAAACTACAAAGAGCAAGTATACCTATCGGAGACTTGGTTGATTGTTTCTGCTGCCTCCACTCCAGCAGCTTTAGCAATATCAGATGGCTGAGGAGCAGTTATGTGCTCAAATTTGACACCCGATTCTCTCTCTATCTTAGAAAAATTTGACCGCCTTGGATCATATAACATTACAGCAATGCCAGAATTTCCTGGAGAAAGAGGAAATATATCTCAAATCAGTCATTGAACACCAAATAAAAGAAAAAGAAAAAAAATATCCCAATTTTGAGCAGTTACCTGCTCTCCCTGTCCGTCCCGATCTATGAATGTAAGCTTCTACATCACGTGGAGGTTCACACTAAAGCAGAAGTAATAATGTTAATACTTAATACATAACAGCAGGGCAATAATTTGAAAATAAAAATTGACCACAGAACCTACATCTAGGACTGATTCTAGAATATTAGAACAAGAAAAAACAGACCTGGATAATCAACTGAACATCATTGATGTCCAGTCCACGAGCTGCTACATTCGTGGCCACTAATGTCAAGAACTTGCCTGATCTGAATCCTTTGAGTGTGACCTAAATGAGTCACAAATTTTAAAAAAGAACTCATTAGTGAAAAGCTAAGATTTAACTGCCAAGATTTGTATAGAAGGATGCATCTCAGCATCATGTTACTTCCTTGTTGGTCAAAAATAGTACAAAAATTTGTTCTCAGTGTGAAGGAAAGAATAGATAAAAAGTGGAAAGCGCGGACAAAAATGAAGAGAAGTTTGCTCTCAATGTGAAGAAAAATGTACTTAAAACAGCAGATAAAACCATGTAATCAGCTGACACTTAAACCACTTTTAAAATGCCTCTATTTCTAGTTGGTTATTGAAAGACTACACTATTAATTGTTCACAAGAACTAAAGGTCAATGCCCGGGTCTCCAAAGTATTCAAGTTATCTTATTTTATATGATATAGGAAACTAAAACCTTCGTTCTCTTATTTCCTTTCCTTTGTTGGAGAGGGTGCAGGTTCCAAACAAAGGCGGGCAGGACTTCTAAAACTAAAAAAAAAAAATAAACCCTTGTTTGGTTGGTGTTTTAAAAACCAGTTTTTTAAATTTCTATCAAAAGTCAACTTTACTTTTATACTTCCCAAAATTTACTATCTCTCATGAAACTTTAAAACACCATAACTTTAAATCCAAAAATCGGAATTAGATAAAAAATATATATATATTTGAAACCTACTCATCAAGATCTATAAAATAAGATCCATTGTGAATATTTTTTGAATTTTTTTCATGAGTTGTTTTGAATTAGTTGAAAAAAACTCCAACAAAAACCAAATTCACTTTTCAATTTACTTTCACACTTCCCAAAAAATTAACTTAAAAACTCAACTCAAAAACTCCAAGGTGATGTTTGGTGTATGTTTTGAGTTGAGTTTTTAAAATATGGTGTTTGGTAGAATTTTGAAGTATGTTGAAAAGTGGATTTGGTTTTTTTTTGAGTCTTTTTCAACCAACTAAAAATCTTATAAAAAAAATTCAAAAAATAGTCACAATGGATCTTATTTTATAGATCTCGACGAGTATGTTTTAAATATATATTTTTTATTTAATTTTGATTTTTGAATTTTGAATTTGAAGTTATGGTGTTTTAAAAGTTTTTTTAGAGAGAAAAAGTAAAGTGAAATAAATTTTGGGAAGTGTGAAAGTAGAGTTGATTTTGAGTTGAGTTTTTAAAATTTGGAAAAAAAAAACAAAAATAAAGAGCCACCAAACAGGCCCTAAGGGTTTATTTGATTAAAAAAAATAGTTGAAAAATGTTTGGAAACACTACTAATTTATGAGAAATAGAACAAGAGTTACTGATTTGGTGAAATATTTTATTACTTTTTGGGTTTTCCATGGAATAAAATTCGGTGGAAAACATCTCACCAAATCAGTCTCGAATTCTTTTCCAACTTCTTATAAGAATTAGTAGTGTTTTCAATCATTTTCCAATTTTTTTACCAAATGCACCGTAAATATTTACAAGAACAACCTGATTTATATAGATCAAAAAGAAGAAAGAAATCTAGGCGATCAAACAATATTTTACCTCACGCTGAGCTTGTTGTATGTCCCCATGCAAAGCACGTGCTCCAGGCAATAAGCCAGCAAGTTCAGAAGCACAGTCCTTTGTCTCGGTGAAAATAATGGTGCGGCCTCCACTGTATATCGCATTAGAGAAGCAATTGAGTGAATATTCAAGAGCTTCTCAAAGGTATAAAAATGATACTAGAAAAGCTAGGCAACAGAAAAACCAACCTGCTATAACAGCGAATAATATCAGGAATAAGCTGGGATCTTGCTGAACTAGAGCAGGGAAGAACAATATGCCTCACGTTGGTACTAGCCTTCATTTTCTCGTTACCAACAAGATCTGCAGTTTTCTTATCTGGTTTCAGAAACCTAGAAGAAATCTGAAAATTACAAAACAGTTGCAGCGGATGGGAAAAGAGAGTGGAGTGAGAAGAGAATTGATATGTTAAAAGAATGGCACAACAAATAAGAAAGAAAATAGTTAGCCAATAAAGCATATAAGACAGTGAAACGAACCTGCTTCACCCAGCTTGGCAATGTGGCACTGAAGAGAAGGGTTTGAACTTTTTTGGGATCCTCTACCTTACCTTCAATGTTTTAAATGAGGTGTTAGTAATGATATGTAAGGTAGTCATAAAAATCCAAGAAGAAAGGACAAAAAATAAAATTTCCCATTTATGCCCAACTGGACTTTCAGTCGAAACATTGCATGAATATTTAGGGACTTCAAAGCTGATGGTAATTTCGTAACAATTGGTCAACCTTATTTGGTTAGAAATTATACAAGTTAATCGCAACTAATCTTGCATTGAATAACATTAAAATTTGTCAATTTTATTCCTCAGGAACAGTACATTTACATGTATGTAGGTAAATATTCATATGTTTGCTTTACCTTCCAATATATTCGAATATGAGATACAAAAACACAATACTTATGGAAACAACATGCACCCAGTACACATTTGAAAAACCTTGGATATATGGTATTCCATCAAAATCAACTAGTAAAGCAGGTGTATTTATATACCTAGAATAAGTTCAACGTCCTCAACAAAACCCATTCTCAGCATTTCGTCAGCTTCATCGAGGACACGAAATTTCAATGAGCTGAAGTCGAGATTCCCCCTCTCTATGTGATCCTACAAAAAGATTATTACAAAAGACTACAATCAAATTTACTTAAACAACAAAAAAAGTTGAATATTTAATAGCCATTGCAGAGACCAAATCAAATTATTAAATAAAAAAGTACCTTAATGCGACCAGGTGTTCCCACAACTACATCAACCCCTCTTTTCAGAGCATTTTGTTGAGCTTGGTAGGGAGCTCCCCCATACAAACAGCATGAACTCAGCCCCACTGCCCCACCATAGACATCGAAGTCGGCAGCAACCTATAATAATATAAGATAAAAATAGATAAATAACACAAAAACTACAGATAAAGGGACTCCAAGAATATGGTTATAACAAAAGCATTCTGAGTCCAATGGTCTCGCATAATACCTGGGTGGCCAATTCCCTAGTAGGTAAAAGAACAAGAACGCTCGGGGACCTCCCATATCCAGTCTTCCGTGTTGCTTTTCCGGGTCCATTTATTAAGGACTCCAAGATGGGCAATACAAAGGCCAATGTTTTACCCTGTACAAATGCAAAGGATTCAAGGACTTGGTATTAGACACAGAGAACAAGGAACAAAAAAAAAACCAATTACATAAATGATTATGAAGTAAATTAGAAGCAGAAATTAGGACTACTAGGAAAATGATAAGCCGCAGGAAAAGAAACTCGGGGGTCCACAACAATGTGAACAATATAATTTGTAGTTCTGCTTGCACACTCAATCAATGAACTACGCATAATAACAAACTCGTTCAAGTATACAAGAGTCCCTCTGCATGCCCACCCTCTATACTCAAGAAGGTCAATCTCTCCAAAGAAAAATATGAACATCGTGTGAACCAAACCGGGAGCTATAAAAACAATTATGGTAAGACTGATAAGGAAAACAAGGATCTTCAAGTTTGCAGTGCCTTGTACTCTCTGCAACACGCCCATCTTATGCCCTTTTAATGCATAAGCCGAGAATAACATAACGGTATGCCATTATCCTTCCTCCGTAGGATTATTCAGCATGTATTCAGAGTCAAGCCAACCAATAAAACATCAATACATCAACTTAATCCCTAAAATATTC
Source organism: Lonicera japonica (assembly GCA_021464415.1). Taxonomy (NCBI): domain Eukaryota; kingdom Viridiplantae; phylum Streptophyta; class Magnoliopsida; order Dipsacales; family Caprifoliaceae; genus Lonicera; species Lonicera japonica. The sequence goes on from CM038470.1 coordinate 16,880,001, forward strand.
AAAACAACGTCCTCAACTGTACAACAGTGCCAATCTTGAACACAACTCAGGCCTCATTTCGCAAATACTCATAGGTACGTAACGTACCTAAATCATATCCAACTTAAATCTTCCCTAATTACCACCGACAATCCCCTCAATATATCTCTTAACAACACATTTCTCATTTCATAACGTCGAATCAAATTATTGCAAAACATCGAGCTACAACTTAGAAGGCATATTACAACGAACGTATTAATAAACAAAAACGGACTGAAATTGAAACAACAACGAAAACAAATAGGGGAAAATGGTTACCTGACCAGTACGTGCACGGCCAACCAGATCGGAACCATCTAGGATGGTGTTAAAGGTCATAGCTTGAATAGGGAACAAAGCCTCAATCCCCTTCGACTTCAACGCGTTCCTCAAAGGCTCCGAGATCCTAAAATTCATAACCGCGTTCGGATCCTCCTCCTTAATAGGGACAACTCCTTGTTCCTCATCAGAAGAATCCTCAATCAGCTTCATCTTCTTCTTCTTATTCTTCTTCACCGACTCGTCGATTTTCGAATTACTCATCGGTTCAACCAGCTCCGAGCTCGTCTCGCTCTCGTTATCAGCCTCCAAAGCCGCCTTTCGCTTCTTCTCCTTCTTTTTGCTGCTCTTCTCATCAGAATCATCGGATTCTGATGCCTTCGAATTCGTTTTTGACTTTTTCAGCTTCTTCTCTTTCTTCTGTTGCTTTGAGGAATCGAGTTGTCGTTCTGTTTCTTCGGGGTTTTTCATCTTCTTCTTCTTGTCCTTCTTCTCTATTAGGGTTTCCGGGGAGATAGATTCAGACATGGCGATAGAAGGCATAATGAATGTGCGTGAGAGAGAGAGCGAGGTGGAAAAGGGAGCTCTGCTGTAAGTAGCAGAGGGGAAAGAGGAGAGACAATGGGTTTAGGGTTCGTGATTTTATAGATTTGGCGGTCGAGTGATTATGGGCCGTTGGATGATGGGAACCCTACGAAATTGCTGTGTTTCACGTTAGATTGGAATGAATTCTCTTCAACAAGACAACAACTCTCGCAAAAATATCTGAGAAGGCGCGCATCTGTGCGCGTTTCTACATGTAGAATTGGTTAGAGTATAGTAGTGTACTAGGTATTGCCCGTGCCGGACGGCACGTCAAAACGAATAAAATTAATAATTGAGAAATCTAATCAACAACGGTCCAAGTATAATATTTATGAGGAATCTAATCAACAACAATTCAAATATAATATTTATATGATACCCATTGTCCAAAATATACACCCATATAATTGTATTTTTTTTAGTACAAAACAAATAACAAAAAAATAAAATTTTGAATCATGGGTTAGGAATTATAACAGAACTTCAGGATAGACGATATTTGTAGTTCTAATTATATCTTCTGGTGGTAGGAGAATGTTGATCCTGTCGGAGCTTGTACATCTTGAGAGTGCTACATATAACTGACCATGACTAAAAACATGTGTTCGTAAATCAAGGCCAACAAATTTAACAGACTGGCCTTGTGATTTGTTGATTGTCATAGCATAAGCTAATCGAACTGGAAATTGACGCCGAGTAAATTTGATAGGCAATTCCGGAGATGAAGGGGTTAGAGAAATTCTTGGAATGAAAGCCAAGTTGCCAAACTTATCTCCGGTAAGAATTTTAGCTTCAATTACAAAAGTACTACAATTTTCAACAACTAATCTTGTACCATTACAAAGACCCTCCTTCGGTGCGATATTTCGTAACAACATTATAGGGCAACCTACTTTAAGGTTTAGCTGAAAAGGAGGCAACCCCGTTGGATTGAGAGAGTTAAGAAACTCGTTAGGATAGCGATCAGTAATGGAACTTTCAAATCCCTTATCTTCGCACATTTTGTCAGCAGCCAAATATGTAAAAGTCTCCCCCGGAAAAACATTTAATGCTTTTGCATTGATATCACTAACATCATCATTTCGCGTAGACAATATGGTTCGATCATTGAGATATGTCGGTGTAATCGTAGTTGCATCACCAAGATGTGGATAAATAATAGATATTAAATCAAGTAGACTTAGACACCTTTTGATCGTTGTTGGAAGTTGTACAATCTCGTCGGGGTTAGTCCCAATCTAGAAGTAATGACATATAGTTAAGTAAAAATAATAGAAATAACATACAATCTAAATATAACTTGGAAAAAATTAAGGTACCTCCATTAGGTAATCAGCCCAAATAGTTTGTCTAGGTTCTGTTACATCTAGACGCATATTCTTCGTTAACTCAAGAACAGTCACTTGACGCCACAATACTGATCGTTTAAGTGAGGCCGACACAATTTGCTCACGAACTCCTTTTGGAACAACAGGCAAAATTTGTCTAAAATCTCCACCCAAAACAACTGTAATGCCCCCCAAAATGTTTATGATTGCCACAAATATCTTGTAGTGACCGATCCACAACTTCAACACAATACCTATGTTGCATTGGCACTTCGTCCCAAATAATCAATTTGGTTTGTCTAAACAATTATGCATGCTGCGATTGCTTATTGAATCCACATGTCGAGTTTTCAAGGACATCCAGTGGGATCTTGAATGTAGAATGAGCCGTCCGTCCTCCTACCAACAACAACGATGCAATACCAGAGGAAGCAACGGTTACCACAGTATGACCCAAACTTTTGCACTTTGTTGCAATTGTATTGTACAAAAATGTTTTTCTAGTACCTGCCCCCCCCCCCCCGTTCAAGAAAAAAATTGCCCCTTCGTTATGAAAAGCAGACGAAAGGATCGCATCATAAGCAGTTCGTTGTTCAACATTGAGTTTGTCAACATTAGAGTCGGCATTTGCCTGAATAGCATACGTCTGTAGTTGCATGTGTTCCAAAATGAGTCTATTACTCACTATTGTACTCCAAGATCCATTTGGTAAAGGCATGGGTGGGTAGTATTTTAAGGACTTTCCTAATTCCTGGAGTAATTGATTGAGGAGATACAGACCATAATCTTCAATTTGCGCATCAGATGGATCAGAAATTTGGTATATAGTACGTATCTTGTATGAAAGATCGTCGCAAACATGCATCCAAAATTGATTCCACAAAGCTGTTGGTCTTTTTGGAGAGCACTGTGTCAAGATAACAATGAATAAATTTTTTAACTGTGCACTTGTTCTCATTATTGCAGCCTCCGTAAGACATTGTATCCATTCATCATCGTCTTCTAAAAATCCTCTTGCAACACATGCTGCCTTAAAACTCGGGTGTAAGACATTATTCACTGTTTTGAAACAATCGAACGATCGAGGTCCTTTCACAACGGTTAGCAACAATCGCAAATAAAATCTTTCACCTTCATTCGGACTTGCAAAATACATTCTGCCAATTGCACACCCTATCTTTCTCGGTGTCCATACATTTTCTTTCTTTTGCCAAACAAAATACTGTGGGAATTCCTGGTACGTATATTTTCGTGCCTCCGTATACAAACCACAACATTTGAAAAAGCCAGTCAAGGTTGTTATTTCTGCCGCAGCCCTATTAATGATGCTATCAATTGGTTCTGACGGATTGTAGACGACATTGTGCATTCCAGGTAAGTGTAATGCTAAACGATAGACATTTGGGACCTCTTGATGCATTGGGTGGCTAAACAATCGCCATGCTGCTTCAGGGGGTCCAATATATCGCGCATCCAAGTATTGTTTAATCTCGTCAACCCCTCCCAACACAATTGTCGTGCGATCGTGACCTTTGTAAATGTACTTATTGATATACTTTACGCATCTCAATCCAGCATACACTTCCACGTTAATATGACAATTAAACTTTCTAGAGAGAAACTCATTGTAAGGTACAACATCCCTGTTGTCCACTTTATGCCCCCTCTAACCTTGTGCTTTCGACCATCATTGCGACGTCTATAAATAGGGTATCCGTCCTTGTCCATCGTTGTTTCGTCTACAAACTCTTTAGGGTATCCCTTTGTGCACCTCCCACCTTCCATACATGGTGCCCCTGGGTTTCGAGCGCCACACGGACCATGTACCATACAGTGTTTGATTGTTTCATAAAGTACAGGATCTGCAGCTTCATTCGGAAACTCAGCACATACTGCTTTATTCACCTGGGCACATGTCTTGATCTTATCTGGGCCTTGAAGAAATATAAGGAGGTGCATATGCGGCAACCCTCGCTTTTGGAATTCGATAGTAAACACGTGTGCTACCTTCTTACCAAAAACATTGCCAGTGTCTATATCGCTCATCAAGACCTTTCTCTTAAGCTCAAAAACTCGAGCAACCAAATCGGGTCGATCGGTAGCATATTGGTTCGGTAGCAAAGCGTCAGTGATTTCTGGCCACTTAGGATTTGCAGTCATAATCAATAAAATATCTGGATATTGATTGAACCGAGTAATAGCCATAGAATCTTGAAAAATTTCAAACATATGCCTTGGGCTACCAGTAAATGAAGATGGCAACACAAATCGTCTTCCAACTTGATCAGGGTCCAATCCATTCTCAGCAATATCTGTAAGGCCTTTATAAAGTTCTGCTCGAAGCCTTCCTTGATTCTGTCTACAATAGTTTAACCGGTTTTGCTCAGTTGCAGCCCATGCATCTACGATGAATTCTTGAAAGAGTTTCTCCCCTCGGAGGATCGTTGAGTACTCTCTTTGGCGTTGAAAAAGACGAAAGCAAAAGAATTGAAGTTGTGTAATCCTCGAGTCTAACCATATTCCCCTTTCAGGGTCCCATTGCCTCAAACCAGGTTCCCACCCAAGCTCACCATAAGGGAACAACAATACATAATGCAAGGGCAAGTAAGTTGGATGACACTCACTAATTTGCATCAAAGCATTACTACCTTTCAACCGCACCATAATGTCTCTCATTCCAGTGGTTTCAGTTCCATCCCCTGGTAGAATCAACGTAATCTCATCAGCTGTCGGTAGGTTATATCGACACTGATCATTTATCTCGCTGAAATGTAGGTACGCCGGTAACTCATGAACCTCGGGATCCATACGATCTAGAATAGCAGCAACCTGACGATATTTGGTAGCGAAAACATTATTTCGATCAAAACAACTTTGGATGGTGTTCAAGACATCCCTTCGCAAATGAGAGTTTCTTTTGGTTCGAAAGTTTAAGGCTGATGCTGGATCATGTATATACAATTGAGTATACACCGGATCTTGACCTGGTTGCTCTTGTAATGATCCGGTGCGGTGGCGCAACTGCCCGTGAATAGTAAAAGGCATGGGACCAATACCAGGGAGAACTCTATCATCCATTTGAACCCCTAAACTTGTAAAAGCATTAGCTGCATTATACGCTCGAGTATTATTTCGAAATGAGAAAGCTTGACGATCATTTCCGTCAAACAACGCTTTAAGTTCTAGCGGGGGAGTAAGTAGATCAGATAATTAAATTTTCCCTGAAAGACAACATGTCCCGAAAAGAGAACGATGCTCATTCGATTTGCTCAATTTTTCAAGATCCCAGTGCAAGGCTGAACAATGTGAACACACTTTATCCATTTTCCCCAATTTATGCCGACATAGATCAAATGAAGCCGTGAGCTCAATATTTGTAACTAATGGCTCTTAAAGAGTGGGCAGATCACCACTTGTGCTTGTAGAGGATAAATTAGGCCTACAAAAACCACGTAGTTTTATTTTATTTTTATTTTTATTTTTATTATTTTAAAAAAGAATAAAAATTGGACAAAATAAGGTAATTAAAATATAGTATCACACATTCTGTCTTCGAACAAAATGAGAGCTAGTAGGTGAATTTGTTTGATCTTGTGCTGCATGAGAGGGGGTTTCTTCGCTGAGCAAAACAGGATTCGGCATTGACTGCACACAGTTGCGTATAGTTGGAGACTCTACGTTACACATATCATCGATCGGTGAATCTGTGTCTTGGTATACCAGATTAGTACGTGTTTGTTGTAACATAATATCATCTGGCAGCGAATGAACAAAAGTTCTTACACGCTGAGACAGTGTGTCAGACAATGCGTATGTTGATGGACAATTTAGAAGCGGATTACTTGTTGACAAAGTTAGTTCAGGAGAAATTGGATCCAAAAAAAAGGCATAGGTTGCAAAGCCTTGTCAGCCTTGATCTTTTTTTGTATTGTACGATTCTCAAGTTCAACACGACCTCGTTGAGCCCGCCCTGGAGTTAAACCAGGAAAGAACCTTGGTTGATTAAATTGCTCTATCTTTTCTCGTTCTCGAATTGAATGGTGTGAATTTTTTCGAGAGGTACCGTCATTTAGTCTCCTAGCAAGAGCCCCAAGAACATTTCTAGAGAGCCCATTTACCTTGAAAATTAAATAGTTTGATAAGAGATTCACACATGCCACATTATTGATTTTGCATTTATCAAGTCTATAATAACGATAAATTACTATTAAAAGTTATACAGAAAAAATACCACAGTAGGAGGTGTAAGTGTTGTAGATGGATACTGGTTTTCTTTCCCTTTTCCCTTGCCCACATAGCTTGCATCCAACTTTCTTCTCTTGGTCTACATTAATTAAGTAGTGAAGTTAAGAATTGTTATTGTCGACCTAAACCAACTCTCATATGATTGAATATGAGTGTAAGTTTCTGACCTCTTTAAAATTTTGCAGCCTTTCAGATTCATTGAGTATAACAATGCCTCGATTTTGTTGACGTAAAGCACTAACAATTGTCTCATCTACTTGGGCATCAACCTTTTAAATTTTCATTAAATGTTAAAATTTTGGTAATAAATTTGTCATGAAAAAAGCACATCCATTAAGTGTTAAAACCCTTACATGGCCATATAATGTTAAATTCGTAGGTGTCCGAATTGGTGAATTCGCATACGTGCTCACTGCATTGCATATAATAATCAATTGTTTAGAGAAACAAAATATATCTTTAATAAATGTTTAAAGGTAATTTAACCGTTGAGTTGTAACATGATTGAGTTAGATGTTTGTGTTTTGTGGAATTAAAATTTAATATATGAAAGTTAAAATATTAAAGAAACTTAACATACAAAAATCAATACAAATCGAATAAATACAAATAGGAAATGTAAACAAAATGAATTAATACTAAATGTAATGTATACAAACTGAATTAATACAAAGTGTAATGTATACCAAGTACACCACTTATTCCAACTCATACAATTTTGCAAAGTTATTAATTTCGCAATGAAATTCCAAATTTTGCAAACTAAAAAAATACAAATAAGAAATGTATACATACTGAGTTAATAAAAAGTGAAATATATTCAAACTAAATTAATACAAAGTGAAATATATACAAATTGAATTAATACAAAGTGTAATGTACATAATTTTTTCCAACTCATATAAACAGTGACAATACAAATTGATATTATCATTATAAATTGATACAAATGTATAGAAACTGGAAATGCCTTGACATGGTAAATGTATCTCCCACCAATATATAACCTTAAAGGTGTAATTGTATCTTCCACCAGTTTATTGCTTTATTTCTCATTTATTTGGATTTGAACAAATATTAAATTTTAATATTTAAAATGGAGAACGAAAAAAAAATACAGAAATATTATGATCACCATCATTCCAATCTAAGCATGAAGAATGGATTTTTTTAAAATGGTGAAAACCAGCTAATCACCATCATTCTGAAGAAATAAAAATCCATCGTTGTGGGAGAATTGTTACTCGTTTGATCACCATATTTTCTTTTCTGTTATCTGTTTTGTACTAAAAAAACACAATTATGTGGATGTATATTTTGGGCACTGAGTATCATATAAATATTACACTTGAACTGTTATTGATTAGATTCCTCAATTATTAATATACATGCATGTAATAGTATCAATCTACATCTTGGGAGTGCTACATACAAAGAAAATAAACATAAAGTGCAAAACTTACCAAATACATCAAATAAGAATAAAACAAAAAATTATGTATTGCCATTAACTTTGGGAGAGAGCAGTAGAGTACACACATAAATACATCACCCTTATATGTCTATTTTTTAGGCTACATGGACGGCCCCAATAAATAGTATTTGCTTATTTTGTGGGATATTGGGTATTTTTATATTATATATGCTTAGATAAAGGATCTATTTTTTAATCTATTAACTTTGGTGAAACCTTAGATCTATAAACCATGGACCAAACAAATAAATAAAAATAAAAAAATGAAGAAGACATGAAGGCACCTGCGGAGGTGAAAGTCCTTTGCCCTGTTTTTCTTTTTGTTTTTACACTCAATTCCCACAAATCACAAAATATTGTGCACAAAACCCACAAAATAATCAATAAGAACAAACCCACAACCCCCCCCCCCCCATAAACAAATAAAACCCACAAAATATATTTATTTTTGAAAATCTCACTACATTCTTAGAACATCTTAAAAAACATAGTAGAAAAAAAATTCAAAATTTGATTTTAGAAATTACGTAATTCCAAAAAAAAATTATAAGTTAACCCACAATATTTAAGTTTTGAACACAAATATGTTTAGAAAAATAAAAATCTGAGAACCTAAGTGAAACCTTAGATCAACAAACCATTGACCAAACAAATAAATAAAAAAAAATAAGAAGAAGACGGGAAGGAACAAATAAACCATGGACTAAACCCAAAAAAAAAAAGACAGGAAGGCACTTGCAAAGGTGAAAATCCTTTGCCCCCCTTTTTTTTTCACAAATAATTGTTCACAAAAGCCACAAAATATTGTGCACAAAACCCCCCTCAATAAACAAATAAAAACCACAAAATATATTTATTTTTGAAAATCTCACTACATTCTTAGAACATCTTAAAAAACATAGTAGAAAAAAAAATTCAAAATTTAATTTTCGAAATTATAAAAATTATAAGTTAACCCACAATATTTAAGTTTTGAACACAAATATGTTTAGAAAAATAAAAAAAAAATCTGAGAACCCAAGTGAACCCTTAGATCAATAAACCATGGACCAAATAAATAAATAAATAAATAATTAAGAAGAAGACGGGAAGGAGCAAATAAACCATGGACCAAACCAAAAAAAAAAGAGAAGACAGGAAGACCTGCGGAGGTGAAAATCCGTTGCCCCTTTTTTTTCACACATAATTGTTCACAAAAGCCACAAAATATTGTGCACAAAACCCCCCTCAATCTATATTATAAGGAAAGGAAAGTCAAAATTATAATTCTACTTAATCAATGGCTTAAATTTATTTGTAAACATTGACATGAAATATTAGCCCTTAGATATGATTTCAACACATAAGAACATCACATCACATACACTATTCCTAAAATTATTATTTTTTTCCTATTTTTTTTATTTTTAAATTTTGAAATTTGAAAATTATTCTTTTGGCTATCTCTCTCTCTCTCTCGCCATTTCCCATTTCCCAATTCTTACTTTTTTCCATCTCTCTCTCTCTCTACATTTCCATTCATACATTCCTTCCCCATATTTCTTTTGGCTCTCTCTCTCTAGACAACATCTCTCAACTATCATCACACCTTTGACACCGCCTCAACCATCATCACACCTCCGGCACGATGGTCAAGCAATCAAAAAATCGACCTCGTCGACTCACCATCATCACACTTCCGGCACCGACACCTTCGGCACCGTTCGACTCACCATCTCAACCTCCAGCACCACACGCAATAACTGTCACCACACCTGCGCCACCAACTCATTTGCGAAAATCTTTGTCCTCTGTCGCTTCTATTTCGGGCACCAAAAGAGGTACTCATCTATCTCTCTCTCTCACGACCTTTATTTTGTGGGTTTTATTTGTATATTGAGGGGGATTTTGTGGGTTTGTTCTTGATGCTTATTTTGTGGGTTTTGTGCACAATATTTTGTGGCTTTTGTGAACAATAATTTTCAGCTCCGCAGGTACCTTCCAGTCTTCATTCTTTTTTTTTTATTTGTTTGGTCCATGGTTTATTTGTGCCTTCCTATCTTCTTCTTTTCTTTTCTTTTATTTGTTTGGTCCATGATTTATTTGTGCCTTCATGTCTTCTTCTTTTCTTTTTTTTTTTTATTTGTTTGGTCCATGATTTATGGATCTAAGGTTTTCACTCCGGTTCTCAAATTTTTATTTTGATTTTTTTAAACATATTTGTGTTCAAAACTTAAATATTGTGGGTTAACTTATAATTTTTTTTTGGAATTACATAATTTCGAAAATCAAATTTTGAATTTTTTTTTTCTACAATGTTTGTAAAATGTTCTAAGAATGTAGTGACATTTTCAAAAATAAATATATTTTGTTAAATTTGTTGGCCTTGATTTACGAACACTTGTTTTTAGTCATGGTCAGTTATATGTAGCACTCTCAAGATGTACAAGCTCCGACAGGATCAACATTCTCCTACCACCAGAAGATATAATTAGAACTACAAATATCGTATATCCTGAAGTTCTGTTATAATTCCTAACCCATGATTCAAAATTTTCTTTTTTTGTTATTTGTTTTGTACTAAAAAAATACAGTTATATGGGTGTATATTTTGGACAATGGGTATCATATAAATATTATATTTGAATTGTTGTTAATTAGATTCCTCATAAATATTATACTTGGACTGTTGTTGATTAGATTTCTCAATTATTAATTTTATTCGTTTTGACGTGCCGTCCGGCACGGGCAATACCTAGTAAACAAATAAAACCCACAAAATATATTTATTTTTGAAAATGTCACTACATTCTTAGAACATTTTACAAACATTGTAGAAAAAAAAATTCAAAATTTGATTTTCGAAATTATGTAATTCCAAAAAAAAATTATAAGTTAACCCACAATATTTAAGTTTTGAACACAAATATGTTTAAAAAAATCAAAATAAAAATTTGAGAACCGGAGTGAAAACCTTAGATCCATAAATCTTGGACCAAACAAATAAATAAAAAAAAAAGAAAAGAAGAAGACATGAAGGCACAAATAAATCATGGACCAAATAAATAAAAAAAAAGAAAAGAAAAGAAGAAGATAGGAAGGCACAAATAAACCATGGACCAAACAAATAAAAAAAAGAATGAAAACTGGAAGGTCTGCGGAGCTGAAAATTATTGTTCACAAAAGCCACAAAATATTGTGCACAAAACCCACAAAATAAGCATCAAGAACAAACCCACAAAATCCCCCTCAATAAACAAATAAAACCCACAAAATAAAGGTCGTGTGAGAGAGAGAGATATATGAGTACCTCTTTTGGTGCCCGAAATAGAAGCGACAGAGGACGAAGATTTTCGCAAATGAGTTGGTGGCGCAGGTGTGGTGACAGTTGTTGCGTGTGGTGCTGGAGGTTGAAATGGTGAGTCGAACGGTGCCGGAGGTGTGATGATGGTGAGTCGACGGGGTCGATTTTTTGATTGCTTGACCATCGTGCCGGATGTGTGATGATGGTTGAGGCGGTGTCAAAGGTGTGATGATAGTTGAGAGATGTTGTCTAAAGAGAGAGAGCCAAAAGAAATATGGGGAAGAAATGTATGAATGGAAATGTAGAGGGAGAGAGAGATGGAAAAAAGTAAGAATTGGGAAATGGGAAATGGCGAGAGAGAGAGAGAGAGCCAAAAGAATAATTTTCAAATTTCAAATTTTAAAAATAAAAAAAAATAGGAAAAAAAATAATAATTTTAGGAATAGTGTATGTGATGTGATGTTCTTATGTGTTAAAATCATATCTAAGGGCTAATATTTCATGTCAATGTTTACAAATAAATTTAAGCCATTGATTAAGTAGAATTATAATTTTGACTTTCCATTCCTTATAATATAGATATGTTGTTGTTATTTGTAAAATTTATACAATTTGTAAAAAAAACTTATCTCTAACAATATTTTAAAGGGGCTTTTGGTTTAAAGGGTTTTAGTTATGTTCTTGATCTACTCAAGGATACAATCTTTTTTTCCTATTGTTTAAAATCCAAATTTTCTATGCAAGGATGATAATTTGACAGAAGGACAATTAAGCAAAAAAACAATTTTTAAATTGTAAATTGAATTAAAAAATGTATGATACCAAAAATGCCCATTTAAGCATTAACTCAAACACCTAAATTATAGATAATTCATAAAATCTATCACAAATTCAAAACCAATATACTAAAATTTAAAATTCAAATAATTTTGAATTCAAGTAACATTTATCCAATGAAACGGATTTATTGTTAGCCATAATTACAAGTTTTCAAAAATATTGCAGCTAATAAAATATATATACACATTGATTATAGACATGAATCTGGAGCATATTAACTATAATGTATATGTGTGTATATATATAATACTTCACACAATCTATGTAAACAATAGATTTATGCAACCTAATAATTACATATAGAGGATAATGCAATTAGGTATAGAAAATAAATATATTTGGGATACGGAAGTGTGATAGTCCTAAACTTTGATTAAGTACATATCGTTCACAGTAAGGTGTAAACATATAAAATATTTGGAAAGCAAAAAGATATTCTCGTATTGGAAGATGTAACATATGTACGTTAATAATATTATATCAAAATAATATCAAATTAACATCAAATTGGATTTGAAAATACTTACATTTTGTTAGAAGATTCATCAAAAAATGAATTTAGATCCCACCAATCCAATTCGATCCGTATGCTGCACGGAATGAGCGAAAATCTTAACAACGTAAACACCTTGATATGTATCATCAATGGCATATTCTGTAACCACACATAACAAAAGCATGACCACCACTGTAAATAGAAATTAATGCATATAATGCATTGTATCGCTCCATAGAGAATGATAATGTTTATCGCATATACGAAAAATATCCCAGTGTAACAAGAAATTTTCAAAAATCTGAGAATGAATATGTGGATATGTGCGAACACGTAACCTTCCTTCCGCTTATAGTTTCTTGAAAAGATAGATTTCAAATGGAAGGTATTGACCTTAAATCATAATAATACTATTTTTTTGAAATCATCATACAAGAAATGGAAAACAAAAGGCAATAGCAAAACACGTTGATTTCATATTTTCGTATATGATATCAATACACAAAATAAAGTTATGGAAAGGAAATTGATTACTAATAAACTCAAAAATAATATTGAAAGAAATAACCAACCAATATTGGGGTGGAAAAAAAACATAAAAAAATAGTAATGTAGGCCCAACATTAAAAGTGCCAATTCAATAAATATGGGCCCACATATTAATACAAAACGATAACCTTATTAGCAAAGGAAAAATATGTTGTGAGCTTGACTAAAATTAATAATATAAAGTAACTAGTCCATAACCCGTGTCGAAAGCATTATTAATTATTTAAAAAATATTTTAAATTTCAACATACAATTCTTTATCCTTTTAAACATTTTTTATATCCAAGAATTATAGCCCATTATTATATCGACTAGGTCGTAACTTGTGCTAAAGGCACTATCATTTATTAAAAAAATATCTTAAATATCAGTCACACAAGTCTTTATTTCCTTATACAATTTTAAATTTCAAAAACCACGCTCTTTTATTATTATAGATATGCTAAAAAAGATAACACACTCACATAGAGAAGAGTACAAAAAATATATCTACATAAACTGTGTAACGTATTTTCTCATATGAAATCCTGGTATGAAAAAAATAAAAAATGCCTTCCCTGCATTTTGCAGCAATGAATTAATATAAAATGTCTTCCATATATACATTCATTTCTTAAAAAATGTCTAGTTAAGACTTTTTAAAAGTGTAAAACATACAATACAAAATGTATTTCCTACAGTTTGCAACCATGAATTACAAAATGTCTGTGGCGTATACATTTATTTCTTTTAAAAATATATGACCTAAACGTTTTAAAATTTTATATAAAACTTTAAAATATAATATCTTTTAATTAAAATAAATATATTAATAAAAATTATATATTTAAAATATAATCATTAAAATCAAAATTCATTGTCATTATAAGATTACGTATATATAAATTCTAAAAAACAATAATAATAATTACACAAAATGGCATCAAATATGCGTCGGTATCTTATTGGTTTATTCAAATTTTACACAAAAGTGTACAAAATTACCATTGGAGCATATTTTTTTAAAAAAATTTATGATTTGTGTAAAAATAGCTTGACACATAGATTTATATAATAATTTTTATACTACTGTTAGAGATACTCTTATGTAATTTTTTTGATCGTACTATGAAATGATTACATGGAATCCACTTTACTAATAAAATAATTATAATTTAAAAATAGGGATGTCAACTAAAATAAAAAGTAGATAAAAATAAAACTATTTTTTTCTATCATCATAATTATATTAACAAATAAATATAAAAAAAATATTATTGTTAGAGATACTCTTATGTAATTTTCTTTTATCGTACTATGAAATGATTAAATGGAATCGACTTTACTAATAAAATCATTATAATTTAAAAATAGGAATGTCAACTAAAATAAAAAAGTAGATAGAAATAAAACTATTTTTTTTCTATCATCATAATTATATTAACAAATAAATATAAAAACAATATTAAAAATATCATATGACATGAAATGTTAATAAATTTAGAGTAAACTATCCTAATGGCCCTTAAACTATTGGCCTAATGTCACTTTGTCCGCTAAACTAAAAAAACGCGTCACTTTAGCCCTTGAACTATTAGAGAGTGTCACTTTAGCCATTATGTCCATATTTTCTGTTAAGTTGGATGGAAATAGGGGACATTTTTGTCACTTCAATTTTTTTTTTAAAAAAAATAATTTTAATTATATTTTTTATTAAAAAACTTATAAAAAAAACAAAATAAATAGGGAAAGAAAGAAAGAAAGAAAGAAACGATATATCTAGCCATCTTTTCTCTCTACCTCCATCTTCGCCCACCTTCCTACCTCCCTTCCTATTTCAATAGTTGCCAAGTAAAGCGAGTGTCACATTTCGTTTCCAACCGTCAATTAACAATTGGGTCCACCGCAATCAATAATCCAAAACAAAAACCTATAATCAACCAAACATGAGGATGAGAGAAGATAAACAGTAGCAGCAAGCAAAAATTACATTTGGCTCCAAAAAATCTAAAACTACAATCCAAATCTTCACTAAATTCACAAGCATCTACGACCCAGCCATTTTCGACCACCGTCATCATCACCATTTTCGACCTAGCCACCACCTCCGACCATTATCATCACTAGACCATCTGCAGTGATTGTGTGAATTGGTAGGCTAATTTAGCCGTTTGCCTGTAATGATTATGCAGCGGAATGGAAGGCTGAATGGGAAAATATCCCATAGCTGATGGAAAGGATGCCGGTTGTGTGACAATCCTGATAGACGATGCACAATGCATCGGCTCTGAGTCCCACTAACGGCTCTAATCCAACGGTAAAAAAACTCAACCCCACTTAACTCCACCAGTTCTCTCCATCTCAATTTCACCCCAATTCTTCACTTCTCCTCTAATTCCTTCACTTATCCTCTACAACCTAATTCCACCAAAACAAATGGACAATAATTTCAAAGAAGGATAAATTACAAAAGAGAAGAGAAGAGACAACAGCTAGGTAAAAGGTACAATTTAAAATATGTAATTTTGTATTGTATATTTAACATTTAAAATATAGATAAATTTGTTTGATTTATATATATGAGTGATGTATTGTGCATTTAACATGCATTCATGCTAAATTTATTTTAAATTTGTTATGAGTGATGTATGTTTATTTATATATATACAACTGATTTTGTAGACTTTTATTAATAGTAAAATGTAGAACTTAAAAAAATGTATCAAACAAATAAATAAAATGGTGTAATTGATTACAGTTCGTATTGGTTTATTTATTTATTTTTGTGCTAGAAGAACACTTTTTTTTAAAGAAACAACCAACTTATTTTTTTATTCAAAAATTAAACAACTGTTTATTTTGACATTTATAAAACCAACTGTTTTTTTTTTTGTTAAATTATAAAAAAGAAACTTTTTTTTTTATTTAAATTATAAAAACCCAACTGTATTTTTAATTAAAAACACAAATATTTTTTAATAATAAAAATCCACTATTTATTTAATCAAAATAACAAAGTTTAAATTTTATTTTTAAATTAGAAAAGCTAAAAATGTCATGGCGAATACCCACTATTTTATTTTATTTACAATAAAAAAGACAATATTGATTTTTTTAATTAATAACAACTACATTTTTTAATAAAAAAATATAAAAATTTTCCTTTCATAATAAAGACCAACAATATTTTTTTAGATTGCTATTTTTATTCTTTTTATTATAATTTTAGAGTAAATTTAAATTTATTTAGTAAGCGAAATATGTAATTTTTTTTAGTTATTAAAGGAAATGAAGTCAATGAAAAGGTTATTTGAAAAACAATACACCACTCGGCCGACCCAAGGAAACAATGATATAAACGATCCATTGCGACCAAGTTCTTCACGGCGGCGCTCAACTCAATCCTCTATTGATTCGGAAATTGCATCAACAACGTTGGGAGAATATCCTAAAATATATTATAATAATATGCATATTTCGTATCAAACCGATGGGCCAAATCTCGATGGGTCGTGGTTCGATATATGTTCAACTTGGCATATTGCTAATGTGATTTATCATAAAATTTCATCAAATGAGGAAGTTAAATGTATTATCGATAACACTGTGAGTATGATCAGATTAAAGAACCACCTGAATTACATAGGAATCTAACTATAGTTTTCAATAATTACATTGGACGGCGAGCTGAGATGACTGATTTTAATATGCACAACCGTTTGCGTGTGGACTTGGTGGAACACGTATGGGCCATACATGTAGATTCTTAAATTAGTGTATTTTAATGTTGTATGTTTTAATTGCACCTTTATTAAGCTATGCATTTCATTTTCAAATAATTCAATGTCTTCAATTTCTTTATTTTATCTTATTATCTATGTTATTTGTTTTTTTATGAATGTTATTTTATATACGTGCCAAAAATTTTAGATGTCCAACTGAAAAAAAATATCTTAAAAAAAATACAATTAGCAGAAATAAACTCACTTAACATTGACTGAAACAAAGTTGACTTAACTTACATAACTTAAAACGCAGAAATTAAATTTACTTAACTACTAATATGGCGGGGAATTATTGAAGTTTTGTGTTCCTTGATGGTTTTGACTTCTCCTGTTAAGTAAATCTTGAATTTGATAATTATAGAATTCTCGTTGTTGATCAGTCACGCGCGATAAATCCATACCCATTAAAGTTGCTTCATTGGCGGCATCTTTTCTTTGTTCCTTGCACACCCACCTTTCCTCTTTGCGCTCATTTATTTTGACTAAACGCTCCATTTGGTTACGCATTCTGTGAAAGTGTTCATGATTGGCATCAAATTTTTTTGCGTAAAGTGCCGACATTCTCTCAACTCTTTAAAATGATGCAGTTTGCACTGACAAACTTTTTCCTTTATCCTTTTTTTTTCTGTAATTTTGCTTCATTTCGCCTCGTAGGTCTACTGCAATCAGGGCCTTCAATGTCAATAGGGAAAGAGCCATGTCCAATATTAATAGAAGAACCATCGCTATCACTTGGACCGTAACGAGAATGTTGCGTGTTTAACGATGTTGTATTGAGGTCAAACTTTTTGTGTTCTTTAATAATTTGATAGCAATTATCAAAAATACAAGGTTTTTTTTTTCCTCGATTAAGAAAGCCTCTCGAGCTTCTCTAACCTGAACAAATAATGCGTCAAAAAATAAAGTAATAACTGTAATAATAAAAAAATTTAGATTTAAGAATATTACCCAATCAATTTTTTTGGTTCTATTTATGTGATTCTTCATTGCATGTGACAACTTAGCCACAAAAGTAACAATTGTAGAACTAATGTAATGATACCGCGATTGAAGAGATAATACTGATCTTGCAACTGGAATATCAGGTTGTTGGTGGTATATCGCGAATACGGTTTCTCACAATCTCTCACCCATTTGATTTTTTTCAGTTATCGAATCGACGCTAACTTGCATGTACAATTGACATAGTGCTTCATCCTCTACCGGTATCATATTTGTTCCACGATTTTTAGACATAATGTATAATAATAAAACTGATGTTAAACATAATAAAAATAAAACTGATGTTAAACATAATAAAAATAAAACTGATATTAAATATAATAAAAATAAATTTGATATTAAATATAATAAAAATAAAACTGATGTTAAATATAATAAAAACAACTAATATTAAATATAATAAAAATATTTTTGATATTAAATATAATAAAAATAAAATTGATGTTAAATATAATAAAAATAAAAGTGAAAATTAAATAATTGATAGATAATTTTATCAAATCTAAAATAGAATATAAATGAGATAAAATAAGAAAACTTGAAGATTAGAAAGAAGAAGTGAAAATATAGTGAGGGGTAGAAACTTATATATAGAGAGAGTTAAAAAAGCCATTAGCTAACGGTCATAATTTGAAATGTTTGGCCGATGGTTAGAGTATCGGCTCTGTGCAGAGGCCATGGCCGATGGTTAGAATATCGGCTGTGGGTTTGATTTTTAAAAAATGCTAGAGCCGATGTTGAGAATGTCGGCCGTGTATGGACGATGTTTAAAACATTGGCTATGCCGATTGGTTGTCGGTTGCTAAATTTAGCAATCTCTTACTGTTTCAATTACCCATATACCATTTGCACATATCTGCTGCAACTCATTTATGGCGAATTTTACCATTTTCCACAATCGCTGTAGATGGTCTTACCATCTCCGACCCAGCCACCCCCACCTCCGACCACCATCATCACCATCTTTCTCCAAATCCTCAAATTTCCTCTCTTATCACATATATACTAAAATTTTTAATATATGTATTTATAGCAAAATGCCCAAAATCCAAAAACCTTAAAAAATCAAACAGCTAAATAACACTGGTGGGGGGTGGAGGTGGAGGCACAATGGAGTAGCTTATCTATCTTCCTTTTTTTAGGAGAGAGGAAGGGTAGAGGTGGAGGGGATCGGAGATGATGGTTAGAGATAAGAAGAAGATGAGGTGATGGAGGGGATGGTTAGGCTTATCTTTCTTCTTTTTTCAATTTTTTTTGTTTTTTTGTTTTTTTGATAAATTTTTTAATAAATTATATTTAAAAAAAATAATTGAAATGATAAA
The DNA here is from genome assembly GCA_021464415.1 of Lonicera japonica. Taxonomy (NCBI): domain Eukaryota; kingdom Viridiplantae; phylum Streptophyta; class Magnoliopsida; order Dipsacales; family Caprifoliaceae; genus Lonicera; species Lonicera japonica. The sequence continues at coordinate 16,899,189 of CM038470.1, forward strand.
AATACCCCTCATTTCCGTCAAACTTAACAGAAATTGTGGACGAAATGGTCAAAGTGACACTTTTGAATAGTTCAAGAACTAAAGTGACGCGTTTTTTAATTTAGTGGCCAAAGTGACACTAAACTAATAATTCGAGGGCCACTAGCCCACTAGAGTAGTTTACTCATAAATTTATAGAAAACACCGAAACTAGAACGCCCTAAAAACATGTATGACTTCTATTTATTTTATATATAAAAAAATCATATTGTATTTGTTCCTTTATACTAATATAGATATATCAAACATTTTTTTATCAAACTATGACATACTTTATTTTTTGTATACGTAGTTGTGAGAACCCGCGTTCTCGACGCCCGGGGGTCCTTGTGGGTGGAGATTTCCTTGTTGCTTTGAAAATCGAGTTTGAAAAGAATAAGAGTCCCCAGTTTGTTTTACTAAACAAACAAAGAATGTTTGTGTAAAAGAGACGTATTGATGGACTAAATATCCTCTTATACGCAATATATGTGAAACCAGTTGATTCGAAAGTTCGGGTATTAAGTTACGAATGGGGAAGGTGTTAGGTACCCAATTCGCCTTTTCAGTCTCTTGAGTAGGATATGCATGTGTTATAATTCAGTTCTTGCATGCTATTGCTATTACTTTACAGCTTTTCGCGCTTGCCTTAAAAATAGGAATTTTAGGGTTGGGATGAAAACGATGTGTTTCCTATTTCGCCCATGAATTTGAAAAAGATAGTTTAACAATAATAGATGTAATGAAACAAGTGATTTTGTAAAGTGTTGGGCTTTTCGAAAACTGATTCGATGTGGAATCTTATACTCGATATGATATGAGGTGACTTGACCGATCGTGTACCATAGTCTATTGATTAAACCGGTTAGATGGCAGTAGTGCTCTCATAGTCGAGTGTTTACCACATACACATCGCAATCTATGAGTTAGATTGGATATGTAGCGATTATCGATTCCTTCATATAACAATACCGCTAATCCGGGCTTTTAGAAAAGTAAGAAAGTAATAATACTATTTTGGAATTGGATTATGGTTTATTATACGTCTTTGGTTTTGAAAAATAATTTGAAAAGGGTTTTGAAAAGCTATTAAGTGATATAAATTATGCAAACAAGAGTAAGAATTATAAAACCGGCGAATAAATAAAAGAAGAGAGAGAAAATTATACTTGAGCCCTCTTGGAGGGAGAGAATAAGGATCTTTTGGTGTGTACCATGAAATCTCCTTTATTGTTGATGAAAAATATGAATGGAGGAGGGGTCTATTTATAGTTGAAAAAATACTTGGAGAGCAAGAAAATAGATTGCAACCAGGACTCTTGGGGCTTATTGCGAAGCCTTCCCACCATTGGATCATCTTGATTTTTTGATATGTGTTGGTAATAGAAGTCCTCTATATTTTATCAAAATTTTAGGTCGATCAGAATTCGGTAAGGTCTCCTTTCATTCTGATTGGTACGAAGAGTTTGTTTCCGCGTAGGAAAGGTACTTGTTGTAGACAAGGTCACTTGTTTGCACGACAAGTCAAGTTATAGCAGTTGAATCATTCTGAATTTTGGATATATATTGTCAATATAAGTCTTTTACACGCTGTAAAAATTTGAAGACGATCGAAATTCGGGAAGGACTCGGTCTCCTTGGCTTGGTATAAAGAGTTTGTTCCCGCATAGGAAATGTACTTGCGTACAACAACCTCGACAACTAAAACTTCTAGCCGTTGGATTATGCTAATTTTTGATATGTTTTCCCTACAAATGTTTTCTAGCTTGTATCCAAATTTGAGGTTGATCAGAATTCGGGAAGTCTTATATTTATTTTAATTTGCTACGAAGGACATTTCGATTAAAATTGCACGATAGACAAATTGATTCTTGATGATCCCATGTCCCACAAAGTTGAATTTTGAATATGTTCTTCCCCATAATAAGGCCTATTTATTTACAAAACTTCATACGATTTTAACTTCGAGAATACCTCCTTTTGACCACCCGAATCTAACTCATGATTTTTTGAATTTTCGGAGATCCGACCATCGGATTGAGTTGATTTTCGAGTATGCTACTCCTTATGGTAATGTCTAACAACTCTCAAAGTTTGAGGATGATCCGATATGCTTAACTCTCCTTTCACAAGTTTCCCGGAGTTTTGACGGTTTTCGGTTCCGATAATTTTCGATAATTCTGTAACTCCTTATCCGGGTCCTTTCGGCTTTCTTCTTTGACCTGTATAACATGTACATAATATATGCATCTAGGAATGCTCGTTCATGCATGCGTGCTTATTTATTTGGAGATCAGGATTCTTGTGGGGGTCGCAAAATGGGGTGTTCTTAGTAGTCTTACAAATGGTCGGGTTATTTTAAAAAATGACCAGAAAATTATAAGTTGGATCTTGAGTGAAAACTAAAAGTTAATAAATTGAATGGGAGAATAATCTTGGCTAAGCCGATAGACCAACCAAAATGATCTTGGAAAAATCGAAGTGATTTGATCCTTACAAAATAATAAATTGATTTGATATAATCTTTAGTAGTTCAAAACTGACATACTGAGTTTTTCACTTTGTAAACTATTCTCCAGTATTGAAATGTATTATTCGATAGTTCTTTCTTTGTAATTTTACATACAAAATTTTATGGTTATAATGCATCTTATTTTATTAAACTTCATTATGAGATTTTAAATTTATAAATTTTATTAATATCCCTTTTTTTATATAAAGATATGGCTTTTAAATTTTTTAAAAAGAAATTGACGAGAAATAAAATGATTTAAAATAGTATAGAGTGTCAAGTGGATGTAGCGTATTTGATTGTTTATTTTCGATTTTGCTCAAGTGCAAAATTAGGGAGATCCAAATTCAAACTGAATTTAAAAAATTAGTTTTGGTTTTCAGATCTCCAAGATCCAAACCCGAACCAAACTTCTAGTTCAGTTTCAATTCAAATTTATTCGATTTTTATATATCTTATTTAGAAAGAAAAAAAAATGTATAATCCATTGACAAAACATTAAAACAAAACTTTGAACAAGCCTTTTTTTCCCTTCAATCAATCACCTTGCTAAAGAGAAAAGACATGAGGAATGCTGATTATGAATCATATCATTCTAATTAAAAGCAATGGTTTTAATTCCATTTGCTTTATCTAGGTATACCCCGGGTTCGAATCTCATGAAGAAACGAGATGGGGGACTTTCATTATTATAGTAAAAAGTGAAAGATTTTGATCTTTTTTTATAGAAAAAATAAATAAATAAAAGTTGATATAGCAATGATTATATTTGGTTCGTTTTTTCATTGGCACACGCCAAAACCAACTGAATGTATTATATTTTAGTATTTTTCGTTTTAGTTTATTTTCAGTTTGGTTTTTAACGACTTTGTTCAACTATTCGATTTTTGGATTTGGCACAATACCTCTATCTCCTACTAGATTAATGTGCGTCTTAGTTTTGATGTGACACTTTAAGTAAGAACATATATATGGGTGTATGTTGTGTTAGGAAAAAAATAAAAGAATTATAAGCCCTTGATCTAGTAGGCTTTTAATATATGAGTGTGTTTAACTTATTTTCTTTATAATATAGATTTGGGAGATTCTATTTACACCAAAAGTACTTAAAACCACTCCAATTATAAAAGGTAAACAAAAATTGCGCTAAACCACTAGACATTTTATTTTTACTTTTGGTAAAATTGTGAAAGGTGTGTAGTATTTTAGGTGAAAGATATAATAATTAATTTGGTGTAGAATTAATATCTTTGTGTTTTACTAAGTACTTGTAACTATATCATGTCTTAAGGTTGTTCACAAGCAAAATATTGAAGTATTTGTATATATATTGGTTATTTTGTTATAAATTGATCAAACAATAAAGGACTAGTCGTTTTTCTTCACTCGACTACACAATACCAAATTTGGTAGAATAATTCGGCGTCGAGTTGCCGAACTTAGTATGATATTTAGACATTGGTCAACCTTTACCGAATTATGCTGCCAAAATATCATACTATATTCAAAATCTTGAATTATTATACCAAATTCGGCATTATGTAACCGAGTGAATAAAAACAATTACATCTTTAATCTTTGAACAATTTACAATAAAATACCTAAAATATATGTACATATACTTAAATATTTTGCTTATAAATGACCTTAAAATATAATGTAATTCATATAAAGGCTTGATTTATGCTTTACATTTTAATTTTTATATAAATTTTAGTGAGGAGAAAAATAGTAGAGAATATAATTGTAAAGTTGAATTTTGTTTAGTTAAAAAAATTTGGGTGTATATAGTGGTGTTTCAAGAATTTTATTATACTTTTGTGGTATTGTGTATATAGTAGTTTTAAGTATATGGCAGTTTATAAATTGAAAAATTGGTGTTAATAAAATTTTCCCATAATTTTTGTTTACAAATAATATTTATTTAATATTTTTTTTATCTTAGTGGTTGATAAATAATTCATATGCATATATATTAGTTTAACATGTACACGAGATATATATGCAATTTTAAGTGGTTTAAGCACACGTATAACTTGCTTAGATTATTAGCCCATTGTACATAGAGCTGGAGAGTTTTAGGCTTCTCTCTCTAGATCTGGATCTTTATTATGTAATTTGAAAATGGAGATTTCGATGAAGGAGCCGTCGATAGTAAAGTATTATGCGGAGGTGGTTGGAAGTTATGTGTCTGTGAACATTGCTCTAAGGAAACATAGCACGTATCGTGGAGAATCAACTGCGTTGTTCTCCAATGAGGAGATCGTCTCATTGTCGTCCCCGTTTAAATACTCGTTGATAGGCAAATTCTCCCATGGGAAACTGTCACTGGCTGAAATTATATCTATAATATAATTGTTTGGTTTAACAGTTTATTTCTCTATTGGATTATTAAATCAGAAACATATATTGGTACGCTTCTAGCATGAGGAGGACTACTATAGGGTTTGGCTTCGTGGGACTTGGTGTATCAAGCGATTCCCTATAAGAGTTTTCAAATGGACTCTTGATTTTCAAGTGGATGCTGAGTCGCATATTGCTCTAGTTTGGGTAAGCTTTCCTTATTTGCTTATTATATATTTTGCAATTGCTCGTTTATTCTAAACTGCAAGGTTGGTCGGATAGATGCCACTACTACAACTGTGGCAAAACCTAGTGTTGCGCAAATATATGTTGAGATGGATTTATTAAAAAAGTTTCTTTCAAGAGTTTGGATAGGCTGTGGTGCTGGTGTTTTTTGGCAGAAGGTTACATATGAACGAATTCTAAAGTATTGCACTCAATGTATGAAGTAAGGTCATGAGATAGGGGAATGCAAATTGAATGAAGAGATAAATGAATTGTTTGAACAATGTGTGGCTAAACCTCCTTTGGTTCCCAAACCAGTGGGTGTATAGGGCACGCAAGTTGACTTAGGGCCAGTGGTGGCTAAATCTCGTGTTGAGTATAGTGAATGCTCCAATGCAATTGTAATTTATTTTAAGAGAATTAGAAGAGAACAAAGTGGTGATGACCAGTCCAATGCAGAAGTTAGTTTTCCTTTGCAAGCAGAATGCTATTTGAAAGATATTAATGTCGATCATTTTTTAAGGGAAGAGAGTAGCGAGAGTGCTCATGATCTATTTGAAAATGAACATAGAGAGATAAAAGTAATGTTTGATGTACTTTTTGTTGAAGGTGATATCTATTGAAAAGATTAAAATTTTGTGCAACATAAGATGGTTACTAAAATTGGTGTGTCACCGAGGGCCACGCGTGATTTGTGCAATTTGTATGCTTTATTCAATAAGGGTGAGCTAAAAGAGGTATTGCTGCGTGATTATGATGTAATTGCTTACAATGTGAAGATGATTGGATTTAATGGTGGTGGAGATGATGAGATATTGTTAGATAAGCTTACTATTAATGGTCATATTTCCCCTATTCAAGTTATTTTAAAGAATAATGGTAGACAGAAGAATAGAAGGAATAAATGTAAAGGTGATTTACCTATTGGTAATGTACATTGTCAGTGATTAGTTTCCTATTTTGGAATCTTATAGGTGTATCGAATGCCTATACGTTGAAAAAGTTGAAGAAGTTAGTGAAAATGCATAAGGTTTGTTGTTATTGAACCTATGGTGGATTGGGGCCAATTAGAAAACTTTTTGCTTAAACTTGGTTTCAACAAGGTTTACAGTAATGTGAATAGCAAGATTTATGGTCAAGGATGTCAATCAGTTTATTTCAATGCAATGTAAGCATGAGGAGTTAGATAATGATTTTGCATTAGTTCATGTATATGCCTAGTGCACAATAATGATAGGCGAATGTTGTGGATATCTTTGGTTTAAATTAGTGAGGTTTCTTTTCATTTGTTTATTGGGGGAGATTTTAACATTGTTCGAAACTCAACAGACAGATTGAGGTGTAATCTAATTAATGTAGGTGCAGTTGATGACTTTAATAAATGTATTGCTGATTGTGGGTTCATTAAGATGGCTTATATAGGAAGTTAATTAGTTTACATGGAAAAGGGCTAAAAAATGACTGTGGCAACGCTTGGATAGAGTTTTGTGTAATGTTGCTTAGATGAATATGTTTGTTGAACTGAAGTTATATTATTTAAATCGAGAAAACTTTGCCCATGCTCCGTTAATAGGGTTGTTTCAAGTATATTTAGTTAGGAATAAGTGTTTAAAGTTTCAATCCACGTGGACTAAGCATCATAGTTTTGGTTAATTGGTTTAAAAAAGTTGAAATTTGAGTATAGCAGGTAATCATATGTCTGTTTTTGCTGGTAAATTATCTCGGCAAAAAAATGTATTGACTTTATGGAATAAGGATCATTTTGGTTGAATTGAGCAAAACTTAGTACAGGCGGAGTTGAATGATGTATAAATTCGTGAGCAACTGGATAGTACAACAGAAGCAAGCTTAGTTGTTAAGCGTGCCATGAACCATTTGAATCATTTATTAGACTATGAAGAGGTTTTTTAGAGGCAGCGGTCTAAGGTAAAATGGTTACACTAGAGGGAGAGAAATACCAAAAAAATTCACACTATAGCTGAGCACAAACGAAAAAATGCCAAGGCTCATCGTATTCAGAATATTAATGGCCAATAGTTAAATTCTCAAGAGGAGATGATGGCAGCTAGTATTTCATTTTATCTAGATCAGTTTATATGCTCTTTGGATTTCATGGATTTTTCGTTGGTTTTTGAATTAATTCCCATATTGATTACTGAATAAATGAATAATAGTTTAGTGAAAATGCCATCTGAATAAAAAGATCTTTTAGGTAATTCAATAAATAGATCCGAATAGTGCTACCGGGTCGAATAGATTTAAAGGGGATTTTTATAGAGGTTGTTGGCTTATTATCAATATGGATTTGATGAAAGTTATTCGTAGTTTTTTTTCAAGTGTTACTTGCCTCGATCCTGGACTAATACATTAATTATTATAGTTCCTAAATTTGAGAATCCCAAGGTGTTTGGTGAATTAAAGTCTATTAGCTTGTGTAATTTTTATGCCAAGGTGTTATCTAAATTGTTGAATTCTAGACTAGCTTCTATTTTGCTTGTCAATATTTTGTAGGAGCAAAGTGGGTTTACTAAGACGCTTAGTATTATAGATAATATTATGTTAGTGCATGAAATGATTCAAAAGATTTATTTAAATGCGACGGGTGGTAATTTTGTTTCAAAATTATCTTTTGTTAAAGTTTATGATTGGATCTCATGGTTATTTCTCACTAAAGTACTCTGGCAATTTGGTTTTTGTGAAATATTCATTGACTTTGTGTGGAGATTGATCTCGAGATGTTGGTATACGCTTGTGTTGAATGGTTAGTCAGATGGTTTATTTGCTTCTTATAGGGATGTGAAACAAGTGGACCTTCTTTCTCCAAGTCTTTTTTATCATTGCTTTAGAAGTTTTAAATAGGGGTTTGAAGTTTTTAGTGGCGAATCATTTGACTATTGCTTATTTAGTTCGAGGGGTTGTCCAAGCATCACTTACTTGGCATTTGCCGACGACATAATCATATTTTCTAATAAGTTTTATGAGGTCATTGCACAATCTCATAGAGTTTATGAGTGCATATGAAAAGGAGTCAGGGCTTACTATAAACAAAAGCAAAAGTTATGTCCTTTTGGAGGATAGTGCTCCTGACAGGAGGGCTGCTATGGTAGCTGAAATTATTGGTTATGTTCAACACTCATTTCTTATTAAGCACCTAGAGTGTAATATTTTTCTGGGGAGGAATAAAATATTATATTTTGAGGATTTAGTATGCAAAATTGAGAAAAAAATGACGGGTTAGAAGGGTAAGTTGTTGTATTCTGAGGGCCAATTAATACTTATTAAACATGTGTTACAGAGTTTCTCCGTGCACACACTTACTGCCTTTTCGCCTTTAAAGACTATTTTACAAAAAATATAATCGATTATTGTTAATTTATTTTGGGTACAAGTGAGTTTGGGCCTAAACGGCATTGATAAGAGCTCCTGGAATAGAGAGTCTAGAACTCATGCGGCTCAGTAATACCTCTGTTGTAATCTTGTGAGGATAGAATAGTTAGAGAGACTTTGTTAGCTTGTAATACAAACTCATTTATTAGTATATAAAGCAGCACGAGATTCTAGCTCTTTTCACAAGAGGAGGACTAACCCATATCTTAATATGAGGCGAACCTCCTATATACATCATTGACTTATTTAGTTATTTTCACTTCCAATAATTATATAAAGTATCAATCATATGACTGTGTGGTTATAATATAATTGCTTTAGTTTTTCGCACCAACAAACTTAACATATAAATAAAAAACTTTAATCTTGCATAAAATGGGATTTACCGGTATAAAAATATGAATAAAATAACATGAAAAAAATTGCGAGTGAAGATGCATTTTCCCTAGATTTTTTGGTATTACATCCCTCATTTCTTATTTTTTTGCTGTGGAGGTAAGGGCTGTCGCTACCTTATATAAAGAGAAACATGGGCTACCAGAGCTATTTGCATGACCCAGTAGGGAATACTAGTAATAATATAAGCAAAAGAATGTTCTTTTGTGCCTCCAAACTAGTTCCTTATACTTTCAGCAAGATTGCCGTGGTGTTTGTAAGTTTGTGAGCTATGGATCTCCGATTGGGAAACCATATCCAAGCTCTGTGGCTAGTCAGAATAATATTTCTAATGCATAAGGCTCTACTGGCTCAGTTAGAATAGGAGTAAAGAAGAGCCTGCTTGCACACACTCAGGTTTTGACGAAATTCAGGATGCGAGAGGACAAAGACCATCTCGAGTTCTTTCTTGGGCTCTGAAACAAGGAACTTATTCATAATAATCCTTATTTATTCCCTGATATTGGATGACAGCATCAGGGCATCATACACGCTGAGGAGGGTTGGAAAAATAATAGAAATAACTAGTCTTAGAGTATAGTTAGACCAAAATTTGTTTCTCGCCTTTAAAGACTATTTTACAAAAAGTATAATCGATTATTGTTAATTTCTTTTGGGTACAAGTGAGTTTGGGCCTAAACGGCATTGGGTAAAATAGGTAGATTGTTGTTTTCCAGTGAATAAGGGTTTGGGTTTACGTTAACTGGAGGACTTTTGCACAGCTTTTGCTATGAAGGGTTGGTGGTTTTTTAGGTGCTCTAGCTCCTTGTAGGCTACTTTTATGAGAGCTACGTATTCTAGATATATTCGTTCTTATTTTTCTATCAATCATGGCTCTCATACATGGAATCGATTGTGTCTAATTAAGGAAGTCGCAGAACATCATATCATGTGGATACTTGGTGAATGTGACATTAGCTTTTGGTTTGATAAATGCTTAGAATAAGGGAAATGAGCTGATTTAATGGTTCCCCCAATTTCATTTTTTCAGGTCACGGTGAGGGATGTTGTTACGAATGAAAATAACTATGCTAATGTTTGTTTTAATGTCCTCCAACGCATACTGCTTGATATTGTAAAAGAGCATTTGAAATCCTTCTCAACTACAAATGGCAGGCTGATGTGGACTGCCACTTTTGATGGCTTTTTTCTTTTAGTTCATTTTGGGAGATCTGTTGGACTCAATTTTTTATTTTTTAATGCCTAACTATGGAGTCAATATATTCCAATCAAATGGTATATTATTGCTTGGAGATCGGTCAATGGTAACCTTCCATTCGATGAGGTTTTATAACATAAGAGATTTTAACTTGTTTCAATGTGTAATTGTTGTAAGTTCCTAAAAAAGGAATATATTAGTCATGTTTTTATTTCGGGTGATGCTATGCAAGTAGTTTGGCAACATTTTAAGAAGATTATGGGTATTTGTGCTGGTGCCTCAGTTTTCCAGCTGGAAATTTACCAATGATGGCTTGCAAAAGTTAGATCGCCTTGCTTTAAAGTTATCTTGTCGTTCATCCCGGTGTGTATTTGTTGGGTGATTTTTAAACAAATGAACTCTTGTAGAATTGAGAGGACCACTCTAAATAGGAAGTAATGATATTAAAATTAAAGATAGTATCAGATCCATGTTTCATGAGTTCAGAGTACTTGCCAAAAGGTGTGCACTTAATGAGAAATTATTGCAAATTTTGCACATTCAGTGTTCTCAATTAGTTCGACGATCTTGTTTGGTGACTAAATGGATTAAGCTGACTTGGGATTTTTTAAAGCTCAGCTCGAATGGGTGCGCTAATGGGAACCCAGGTCATAGTGAGGGTGGCAGCATCCTTTGAAATGATATGGGGGAAATAATATAGGTTTAATGTGAATATTATGATATGTTGTCCAATACGATGTCGGAAGTTATAGCGCTGTTGCAAGGAGCTATACGGTGTATTCGAGAAGGCTGGATTAAGATAGTAATTGGAATGCATTCACTGGTTCTGATACATATATTGTGGGGTGTATATAGAGTCCCATGAAGAATAGCTTATGAAGTTATGAAGCTAAAAGTTCTACTTCAACAATGCGATTATCATTTACTACATACTTTCAAGAAGAATAATCAAGTTGCTGACTTCCTTGCCAATCTTGGCTATAATGAATAGAAAACATTAGAGTTTTTATGTTTTAATAGGTTGCCTAGAATTTTGAAATTATTGGTTATAATTGACCAAAGTGGTATAGTGAATTTAAGATATAAAGGACATTGAGTTGGTATTAAAAATTAATAATAAAAAAATAACTTACTTAGATTAAAAGTTATATTTTTATTAACAATATATATTTTATGGCTTAAATTGACGATTTAAAAATGTTACGCAATTTTGGTTAAATTCCATATCGTCTTTATTTTGTTGTATTTACATTTAATTGCAATTAAATTTCGATTTAGAGAGTACGTCCTATGGCTCAAACCTTAATGTCTTGTTTGTTAGATCAAGACATTTGCCACTTAAGTGAAACTCAAAATCTTAACTGCAATTAATTTATGAAGGGGATAAAATTGACACTTACATGAGTTTCTCTGACCCTTTAACCATAATCAAAAATCCGAGCTCTTGGTATACTACCAAACTCATAACCCTCCATTTCACCAGACTATTAATAAAGGCATGGCATGTGGCAAAAAAAGATGAAAAATAAGCTCAAACTCCTTATTAACAAATGGCCATCTTAACCACAAACATCAGCACTCCCACTATTATCTCCTATCCTAATGTCATAACAGATGATCCCCGTCACTTCAATAACTTGTACATGACTAGTCCTTTACAAATATATAAGGAACTAGGCATCTCATGTCAAAACCTTAGTTACAACAAATATTCCTTTACATTATACTAACCTTGAGACTTTGTAATTATCATTATCACCGGTTAATATAATAATCATCACCATTACTAAATGTTGGAAGTAAACTAGACCTACCATCTACTTGTTAGGAGAACCACCCTTACCAAAAATCTTGTTGTGTTCTTACTGCCATTATTATCTTATTATTCCATCGTTTACACTCACTAGTTATCTTCATATCATTATTGTAGGTTGCTTCATTTAACCGAAATTGTTAACCTTATAATCAATTTAAGGTAAAAAAAGTATAAACTATGCAGTCATACCAAGAACATCACAATGTGAGTTATAAAATTAACAGGCATATTTGATTTTTCTATTCTATCCGTATTACCATTAATGTTAAAAAAATATGTTATTACCAAAATTTTCTTAATTACTATAAATGATCTTAACCAATAAGTTACATTATTTTTTGTTTATATATATTTTTATTATAACTTAGATTCATACGTGCATAAAAATTAGGTATGCGCAAGCGATGTGTATGCTTTATGTCTAGTATTTTAAAATCAAATTATATAAATTTCTTATTTATACCTTAATTAAATTAAAATAAACTTCGTGTAGATAGAGCCGGACTTGAGGTGAGCCGCAGCAGGCTTTTGCCTCAGGCCGTAAATTTTTGAGGCCCCATAATTTTTTAAAGTTTGAAGTTGGGGAAGTTCATTGATCAAAAAATAATATATGTTATCATTGATCAAAAAATAAGTAGTGATTATTTATGTTTATTAATTTAATTTAATTGATTTATTTTCTTTAAATTTGGATACTTAGAAAAAAAGACCTAAAAATTTGAGGACGGAGGGCCTCATTGATAAATTTTGCTTCAGGTCCCCGAATTCTAAAATCTGGCCCTGTGTAGTGTAGATTGAAGCCTTAGAGCATCTGCAATGGTACAAATAGGTAGGGTAAGTAGGACAGATTTACCATACGCATGCAACAATGTCTAATTTTCATTACGTACTTTTTGAGTTATAAATATTTTAATACAGTAAGGTGAGAATGTGAGATGCAACAAATTTATGAGCATTAGCTAACATAACAATAAAATAACAAATCAACTATTTTAAGTCCAAATAAAACAAATGTGAGCCATAAGGATGTATAATTTAACATACAAAAAAATTTCACAAGCAAATGAAGTCTTCTTAAGAGCCAAAAAAATCGTTTTTCAACGGTAGGTCAAATATTCCGTCCTTAAACATTAGATTTTTAGTGTCAAACTTTTAAAATTCATAACCTAGTCATTTCTTTTCCATTTTTTGTTATTTTAGTATGCATGCAAAGGTAATTTTATGACCTTATCCAGTGAAAATAATTCTTGGTCCTAAATATTACACCTTCTAAAATGAAATATCAAGAAGATTCACTATTTTTCATATGTTTGCAAGATGTATCAACTAAAGTGATATTTGTTCTTTTATAAACATTATTTAGAGTGTTTTTAGTATTTTCCGTGTTATTTCAAGTTTTATTATATAGATGCATTATTTTAGGGTCTGTTATTTTCGCGTGATTTTGAGATAAGATTTAATAAATCACGTGATTTATGTAATTTATGAGTGTTATTTTGGGATAAGTCTTGATATTTTAAAATTTTGTCAAATTATGAAATTCTGCAAATTATGTGATTTCAAAATTCGCTTAAAATATTGGAATTTTGGAATCCTGTATTGAATTACGGAGTTTGAATCTAAACCATCTATCTTTAACTATATATCTCTTCCATTATTTGTCATTAGAATTTTTTCTCTCCAACTAAAATACGTAAATGGAAAAGAATTCCACTTAAACTCAAGTTACACTAGTGTATTTTAAAATTTTATATTTTTTAAAAAGAACACCTAAATTGGAAATACACGATTTCAAAAATTTATGAAAAGAACGTAACTTTATAAATATATGTTAATACATCTTTGCTTGAAGGCCTATTTAACTTAAGCCTGAAGAATAATAAGACCTCTTACCTTTATGGAGCTTATTAATGGCCTTTTTTTCCTTCAAGCTCTACCACCTCGTCCTTTTTTTCTCACGTTGCTCCTCTCTCTAAATTTTTTTCTTTTATTTCTCTTTAATTTTTCTTGTATTTTTTCTCTATCTAAATTGAACGGGTGGGTGGTATAACATAGAAACCACAAGATTTTGTAGATATTAAGAGAAATTATCTCATAATTTGCCTTGGGTATGGTGAGATTTTTTGTGGCTTAGCTTACTCAATGTGACAATTGTCCTGCATGTATAATTTGTTAATAAAATATGTGTATTTTATGTACTTTTGGTGTATTATAAGATATTTTATTTACATGCTTATTATATTTGTGCTCCTTATTTATTATACTAGAACAACTTATTTAATTAATGTACATCCAACAATACAAATTAAGGTATAACAAAATTTTGGATTACCCAAATAGTTATTTAGAGCTTTCTACTTAAATTATTGTGGTAATTTATATCATGTACACTAATTTATTATCACCCAACATTATTATGGTTACTACACCTTACCCTCCTTATAAAGGATTTCATCCTCAAAATCACCATATCTAGTCGGATAATATTCCAGGGTATTTATTTTGCAGATTTGACTCTAACTCCCAAGAAGCGTTGTTCTTGTTATGATGACTCCACTGTACCTTAACTAATTTGATCTATTTATTCCTTAGTTGCTTTTGTCGTACGGTTGAATATACGAACTGGTTTCTTGATATATGTGGCATTTTCATTTAGCTTTATATCGCTAAAGTTAATTATGTGAGACTCATCATGCAAGTACTTTCTTAGCATCGACACGTGGAACACATTGTGTATCGCAGACAGGTTTGGGGCCAAGGCAAGATGATAGGCTACTTTCCCTACCCGTTCCACAATCTTGAAAGGTCCTATGAACCTTCGTGATAACTTTCCCTTTTACCTTCATGTAACGACATAAGTCTAAAAGTAATATTTCTTATGCAGTACGGGTAAAAGATATGTCTAATGAAAATATGAGATATTTATTACATCAGTAAACCTAGTACATAATTTTTCTATTAAATGTTCATTGAAATCTCATAATCCTCGGATATAATATTACTTCGTTTCTTATTTATTATTCTTCATTCCATAGCTTAATTTATCCACCATCTTACATGTTTCCTAAAAAATAATTATGACAAAGGCGAGCTTCATAAGCCCCGTGAGAAATACTCATCTTCTATTCCAAGGGTTAGTAAAATATCATTAGATCGTAAAATATAAATTTAAAAGGCATTTCAGAATAATTTATCATATAATCATAAATATTGAAATTATTTCTTATATATGAAAGAGATATGCCCTAGGACTATTCATAAGTTATGATTTGTACTTGGATATCTATTGCTTATTATTAGTAATAAAGTTTAATTCATTTGACTTTAGATTGTTTTATGAATAATATGTATTAATACTAGTTCATCAAGTACGTGACTTGACTGTGGGATGCTAGTAAATAAATAATAATATTATTTGTCCCTAATCATAGTCATTAATCTAGGACCATATTGATATAATGATTAGAGTATGAGTCAGCTGATGACTATGTTCCACAAGTCATAGATATGGAGATATCAAGCTGAACACACTGATATTTGTTAGGGAATAATGTATTGGACTGACCCGTTTTGGGGCACTGCGAAGAGTGTTATATAATGTCATCAATGATGTTCCCCATTAGTGATATCATATTATCCTCAGACCTGAGATCGTCATAGTTACCAGCATGGGGATTAGTGTGATGGGCATCATCAAACGTTACTCTTGACCGAGTAATTATAAAGATGATTAAGCATACTATAAACTATGTAGATGTATGTGATTACTCAAGATGGGATTTGTCACTCTCACATAATGAAAGAAAGATATCTTTGGGCCCCTTGATGAGTATAATTAATGTTTGCATGGCCATACACAAATGATGTGTCATTTGTATAAGATTAATTATATTTAGAGATCAAGAAATAAAGATTGAACTATACAAGAATGACACTTGCCTAAGTCTTGTGTTCAATCTAGATAGACAAAAGGAACTAATATGTGGCATATCATTTAAAGTTGTGTCGTTTTGACCTTTATACCATTTTGGATAATAGTAATATCTTATTAGAAACCACTTACTATTTGTATAATTAAAACGGGCTTTTAATTGTACTGCTAAAGGGATATAAACCAACAGGGTCACACACCAAAATGAGAAGGATCAAAAACGAATTGGGCTTAGCCCTAGTTGGACTCGGTCCTAATTCGTTTTACTACTTAGGGTTTCTCATTAGGGTTTCCCTTTAAAAGGGACAGCCATCAGCCTCCTTGGTTACACGTGAAAATTGAGAGGCGAAATAGAAAGAACCCTAAAATCGTGTGCTAGTACACCAAAAGGATCCGTTCTCGTTCGTGTGTGCATACCGTAGAGCCGTGGTACTTTCTACGCTAAGACGACGACAACAGAAGGATTTGATCCTCCGTGTTCAAATGTATGTTTTCTGTCGATTTTTATTGAACAATATATATCTTAGGGTTTAATGATTAGTGCAGTTTATTGTGTATGCGATGCATGTTCACTGCCCTAATTCCTTACAATATAGCACTCCACTTATAAGGTCAACGTATAGTATAACCCTTATTGACTGTGTCCGTTATTCCACTTTTCAATCAAATGATTGGCCAAAAAAATGAATTAGTTCAAAATAACGTCTGTGTTCGGCACGCCACCCAATTATCCCGGATATGGTACATGTCAAATCATATAAGTGGTTTTTCAATAAATATATATATATCATCTTTAGAGATATCATTGTGGTAAAAAATAGACAGTTGGATTATAAATGTGCACAATAATATTTTATCTAAAACCTTAAAATAGAGAATATATACTACTCACATTTTTGCACTTAAAATTTTCTCTAATTGGTAATTCTTGATCCTAAAAATTAATATCGACTTATAAATTATAAATTTAACAAAATTCTAAATTATTGTTGCTTAATTTATAATTAAACCATTAAATACCTTAAAATGAATTGAGTAACCATAATAGTTATTTATTATTATTATATATATATATATATATATATGCAAAGACGGGGTATGTAGTCTTGTCCTAAAAAGTACACTTAATTATATATGTAGAATTTGCAATAGTACGTGTGTTTATATGTATGGGCTATGTACTTTTATTATTATTTTACTATTAAGGATTAGAACAATACATGTGTTTATATATGTAGGCTGTGTACTTTTATTATTAGTATTATTATATTCATACACATATGCATATATATGAGATAAACCGAAAAAAAAATATCCTTACCTCTTTCCCACGACAGCAAATTCTCTTTCGCTCTTTTTCACCTTTTGACCAATGTAGTGTGGAATTGGTGGTCCCAAAAGTGTCCCTTATATGGTACACATTTGGACCTAGTCAATCATTACTTAGGGATATGTTTGGCTAAAAAAATATGCCAGCCTTTTCCTTTACTTGACACATGTCTTATTATGTTCTCATTTGCTGCCACGTGTGGCTCTATCAACTTATTTCATTTATCTTTTTGTATACCCACTATTTACCCAATGTGTACAAATAAAGGCACTAAATTTTAATGAACCAATCATATATAATTTTAAATTGTGCTTTTAGTATAATATACATTATTTTAGTGCAACCAAATTTTATAGGTTTCTAAATTTTTTATCTACTACTAATTTTGTGTACTTTTAATCATCGTCTTGGATATTTTGTATAGCATTTTGTCGACTTTGAGCCGTGTACAAACGATCTATAATGGTCACAATATTTTCGGTGGTTTCACGTACTAGGTCTGGCCTAAGCAATTCAGTGTCCCCAACTTTAGCCTAACATGTTGGTGATCGACAAGGTTTACGATATAGTGCTTCGAATGGCGCCATGCCAATACTAAATTGATAATTGTTATTATATGCTAACTCAATTAGTGGCAAGTGGGTATCCCACGTATACTTAAAGTCTAAGACACATGCACAAAGCATGCCTTCTAAGACTTGGTTAACACGCTATGTTTGACTATCAATCTACATGTTGAAAACGATATTAAAGTGTAATGACATTTCAAGTGCTTTTCGAAAACTTGCAGAAATGTGAGAAGTCAAACGTGGATCACGATTCGAGACAATGGACACGGTTACACCATGAAGTCTCACTATTTCTTTGATGTACAACCTACTTATCTTGTCAATGTTATGTGCTCCCATTTCCATTCGGGAATCGCCAAGGGCTGAAGTAAGCCAGTTAGCCTTTGATGCCCTGCTTACATTTATTGGTATATAAATCATTCAGACATGTACTTGACAACGTCTTGTTTCATTCTTTCCCAACATTATTATCTTTTAAGATCCTTGTACATCTTTGTGCTGCCATATTGAGGGCATCCAAAGAAAGGTGAATCACTATTTAAACCATTTTTTATTCTCATTGAAAACCACTTTGCTGGCTAATTATTATAAGAATATCCATCAAGAAAAGTGTATTGGTTCTAAAAGTTTATGACTCAATGGATGGTGTTAGGGGATCGTAATACAAAATTAAATCATTTAATTGCGCTAACTAGACATAGGAGGAATAAGGTGAACGCGTTAAAGCATCCTTATGGTGAATGGTGTACAAACCCAATTATTCTAAATAACCATGCTCTTAAGTTTTATTGGGATTTATTCACCACCACCAACACCCAATTGATTTAGATCTAAACATGTAGCGATTGAATGGGTACTATGCTTTAAATGAGGAAGACGTCATCAACCTTTCTAAACCAATGCAAATATGGGAGACAATCTGAGTTCTTAAATCTATGAAACCCCACAAGTCCCCAGGACTAGATGGGTTCAAACTTTTTTTCTTCAAAAAATATTATAACATAGTGGGTAAGGCGATCCATAACCTTCTTGCTCAAGCTTTTTCTCACGGGGAGTTTTAATCATTTTATTGGCCAAAAGCTGTTGGTGCTTATTCCCAAAAAGGATCGTCCTGATTGTCTATTACAATTTAGGTTTTTCTCAATCTGCAATGTCATTTACAAGGTTATTTCCAAAGTATTGGTGTATCAAATAAAACCTATCATGGGGAAATTAATACACCTTTTGTATGCGAGTTTTGTGGAAAGTCGTCAAACGTTTGAAGGAAATTATGGACATTATTAAACGATCTAAGGCTAAAAACAGATGTATGATGTTCAAATTGGATTTTGAGAAGGCACATGACAAAGATGAATAGAACGTTATTCTCGATACTTTACACTTATTTAAATTCCTTCCTTAGATAGTTAATCTCATATATACGTGCATAAGCCAAATCATTCTTTCGGTGTTGTGGAATGTAGAACAATTTGAATTATCTACTACTTATAGAGGATTGCACTAAAGGGACCCACTATATCCTTTTATTTTTGTTTAATATATACCATGAAAGATTCTCAATGCTTATTAACTTCTTTCGATGTTGTGGAATGTAGAACAATTTGAATTGTCTACACTTATAGAGGATTGCACTAAAGGGACCCACTATCTCCTTTTATTTTTGTTTGATATATACCAAGAAAGATTCTCAATGCTTCTTAACAAGTCCATGAAAACTTGGGAAACATTTGATGTTTGCAGGGAGGTCCGCCTATCCCTCATCTCCTATTCGCTGACGATTTGCTATATTTTGCTAAAGCAAACGAGGGTCAAGCTAAGGTTATTCATGATATTGTAATGTAATTTTGCATGTTGTCAGGTCAATCAGTTAGCGTTGAGAAGTTTATAGCTTTTACTGGTATGGCGTTACGTTGGATAAGAAAAACAACATGAAGAATATCACATGGATCAAATTTTCGGACAGGTTGGGTAATTACCTGGGTATTAATCTCTTAAATTAAAGACCATCAAAAGCAAAGTTTAATTTTATTATTGAGAAAGTCCAGTCTAAACTCACGGGGTGTAAAGCTAAGAACCCACGTCTAGCCATTAGATGCACTTTGACTCAATCCGCGTTGGCCATAATTTCTCCTCATGTCATGCAATCTGTGTGGTTTCCTCATGCCACGTGTGATGCGCTAAATAAAATAACAAACTTAATCGAAATTTTTTATGGGGCTTTACTTTGGAAAGGAGGAAACTCCATTTGAAAAAATAAGATAAAGTCATGCAATAAATTGGGTGTGGGGTTTTATGGGAGTTAGTAATGCGATGGATCCTTTACAAGTTGAGTTTATGGCGATGAAAGCTGGCCTTTAAGCACTGGTGGAAAATAAACGTAGCATAATTATTGTTGAAACAGATTCGTCGCAAAAGGCTAATTTTATGAACTGGTACCTATATGTTGATCATCCTTATTTGGACATCATATTTATGTGTAAAATCTCAATGATAAAATATGTAAATATAAATTATGTTCCTATGGTGTATAATGCTTATACAGAATGCCTTGCAAAACTTAGATATGCTATGAAAAACCGTGGCACAGTGTGGTTGACTGTAATTCCCGCCTTTATTGAAGAAGTGCTTTTGAATGATTTATATGCTTAGCTTGGGCATGTCTCGCTCCTTTTGAATAAAAAACAATAAAAAGGAAGAAAAAAAGAATAATAGAGGTGACTCTAAGCAAAATGTATTAGAGTAAATACCATATTTGGTCACTAAACTATTCTGAAATTTTTAAAATGGTCACATAACTAAAGTTGTTCCATCTGACCTACTAAACTAATTATTTAATTCTAAATTGTCCACTCTGTTAAAAGCCATCGTTAAAACATAACGGGAGTTCGCTATGTGCCAATCACATGACCAATTCCATGGGCATTTTTGTCCAAACAATTAAAAAACCTTTTACCTCCATCTTCAGCCGTCGGGACTCGTCGGTGATCTTTCTCGCCGAAGAATTTATTGGGCCGATGCTTGCTCAAGAGAGAGAGAGAGTTTATTATGGGCGTAAGGTTAGCTGCTCGATTGTTTGTTTTATCATCATCTATTATAAAGGAAGATGATTTGAGTTTTTCATTCAGAAAGAAATAACCTAGTTCAATTTCATCTACTTCTCCCCAACTCGATTGTCGGTGATTCTCTCTCTCCTCTTCTTTCTCTCCACTTTTACCCTTTTAACTAAAATTAGAGGGATAAATAGTGATGAAATCATTTTGGATCTAAGAAAATTGTAAGATCACGAAAAAATTGGAGAAAGAACTAAGCAAGAAAAACCAAAACCAAAACCAAGGAAGTGTAAATGATAAATTGGAACTTGAACCTGAAGAAACCGTCGACCTTGTTCTATTTCAAGTATCTGAAATTTGGTACATGTCCTGATATAACACTTTTAACTGGAAATTTGAAGCTTATGTTTTGGAACTTACATATGTGCGTGTGATTTGGTATATTTCCTGAAATAATCACCAAATAAACACAACCAAATCAAACAAAGCAATAATTTTTTTTCATATAAAAAAAGCAAAGCATAAAAAATGGAGAAAAAAAACCTGGTGTATTTTTTAGAAGTATGGCTTTTTGGTTGGTTACCATAGTGCATTATGGAGAGAAAGGATGAATTGAGAGAAAGAAAGGGCAGAGAGAAAGAAGAAGAGAGGGAGAATCACCAAAGAGTCATTAGTCGGAAACGAAGAAAATGAAAGGGTTATTTTTAATTGTGTGGACGAAAATGCCCCTATAATTGGTCATATGAGTGACACATGGTTGACTTCTATTATGTTTTAACGGTGACTAACTCTAGTTGAATGACTATTTTTAAAATTTCAAAATAATTTAGTAACCAAATATAAAATTTACTCAAATGTATTATTACCCATTTCACCTTTATTTATATTAAACTAGTTAATAACCCGTGTGATGCACAATAGCTTTATCAAATAATTGACTTAAATATGTTGTGTACGGAGAATAAATTATATATTGCCTCCATTTAAATTTAATTTTGCAACTTTTAGTTTGATATTTTCAATAAGACATTAATTTCAACCTATTTCAATCTAATTATTAATAGTTGAAAATACAACTCATTTGTTATGACAAATTGAAAATAAGACTATTAATTTTAACATATTTTTAAAAAACACTATAATAAATTATGCTATTTTTAATATAATAATAATAATAATAATAATAATAATAATAATAATTTTATTATACATTAAGAATAAAAAAAATAATTAATAATTAATTAATGTTAATAAAATTAAGAATATAAAATTAAGAATTAATGAGTAATTCGCTTCATCCATAATACTGTATATAGTATAAAATTTCACAAATAAACTTCCAGGCATGTCTAGAACCACCTCTACTCGAAGATGCCTGCGCCTCATTCTTCCTCCAAATTTTATTTCAATCCAATGCTGGTCCCCCAAAACCCACACCTCTAGCTAATTTCATGCAATAAATCGCATTCTTTCTTTGGTTCTCATTGTTTCCGTTAATTTTCTAGCGAATTTGGCCACACGTGTTAATCTTTGCGATTCAATTTCCTCGCAAGATCATGAGTTGGTATCGAACATCGAAATTAGCTTCTAATACATTAAGTAGCTTGTTTGCAAAATTTGTACCGAAAAACCCAGTTAGAGAGTCCATTTCGAGAACAACAATCAATCAGTCTGATTATTTGGTTCCAAGCTTGAACAAATCTACGTTTTCTAGGAGCTTAGGTTTTCAATTTGGGGTCAAACAGAATCAATACAGTCTGTTTCCCGGTGCAACTAGGAGATATTACTATGTGGATCGTCACCAAATCCGGCATTTTAAGCGTCGAGGGCTTTGGAGATGGTTTCAAAACCCTAAGCATGTGTTGATTATTGGAATTGTGGGTTCAGGGGTTTTCATCACTGTGTATTTTGGGAATTTGGAGACCATACCCTACACTAAACGAAAGCATTTCGTGCTTTTGTCTAAAACTTTAGAGAAACAATTGGGGGAGTCTCAATTTCAGCAAATAAAGGCCTCATTTAAGGGTAAAATACTGCCAGCAATTCACCCGGACAGCGTTAGGGTTAGATTGATAGCTAAAGATATAATTGAGGCTTTACAGAGAGGATTGAAGAAAGAACAGGTGTGGACTGATCCGGGATATGCATCGGATATTGGTGCTGGCACCCACCATGCCCACGAAACTCTGGCAGCACTGAGTGAGAGTGCTGAAGGGCAATGGGCAAAAGAGGATGAGATTCTTGATGATAAGTGGGTTCAGCAAAGCAGAAAGAAGGGTCAAGAGAAAGGGTCAAAATCCTCTACTGGCCATTTGGAGGGGTTGAATTGGGAGGTTTTGGTGGTGAATGAGCCTGTTGTTAATGCCTTTTGCTTGCCCGGTGGAAAGATTGTTGTGTTCACAGGGCTGTTTAAACATTTTAGGACTGATGAGGAGATTGCTACTATAATCGGGCATGAGGTATACAACCGTTTATTGCCTCTGATTTCTTGAACCGGTGTGTATTTTGTTTAGTGATTTCTTAACTAGTGTGTATTGTGTTTAGTGTTTTATCTATTGTTGGTTCAGTGTGGTTTATAGTCTTTGCTACATTCAGATAATAATCTTCTTTAACTAGTTTCTCTGTAAGTCCATATATTTTTTAAAATGTTGGGAGGCAGTAGTTTGGCCCTAATTTTTTATCGAATACAACTAATACCTGCTTTAACTAGTTTCTGTTGTGTTTTAATCATGATGTATTGTTGGTTGAGTGGTTTATAGTGTTTGCTATGTTCAAAGTTCAAACCCTATAGTCTTCTTGAACTAGTTTCTGTTGTGTTTAATCATCAAGTATTGTTGGTTCAACATGGTTTATAGTATTTGCTATGTTCGAACCCTATAGTCTTCTTGAACTAGTTTCTGTTGTGTTTAATCATCATGTATTGTTGGTTCAGCGTGGTTAAAGAGTAGTTGTTACATTCATGTCTTAAAGGTTGGGCATGCTGTGGCTCGACACGCAGCGGAAGGGATCACAAAGAACCTGTGGTTTACAATAATACAATTGATCATTTATCAGTTTATTGCAATGCCTGATGTTGTCAACACAATGTCGCAACTTTTTCTCAGCCTACCTTTCTCTCGGAGGTATATTTCTAACATTATGAACTTTGGTTTTAAGTTTACCACATTTTCAATGTTTGTTCTATTTTGGAAGTAGGATCTTGTTGGGGGTTGATACTATTGATTGATTACTTGATTACAATTACATGCTAGCTGGGATTCATATCTTCCTGATAAGATTATTTGGTAGATTGATTACTTGACCTTACCATATTTAGCATTATGAATCTAGAAACGGCATGACTTGTGACACTAGATCCAGGCAGATTGGGAATACACACCTCTTGACGACATTTGGGCTGGCATAAAATATTTGATTGAATGGAACTTTTCTATCTTACCATATATAACATTATGAATCTTACTTTGATCTTACATTCTCATTTATTGTGTAATTGTTTTAAATGCCTATGATTTAAGATTATGAATCTCGATTTGAACTTACCATATTTGCGAATTTTTGTTGTTGTAGTAGAATATTTTTCACTTGATTATGAACCCATAGTATTGAGATCTACAGTCTTCAGGCCAAGCGTTTTTTTTGGTAAAACAGTTACGAGTTTTACCATTTGCTTCTTTGCCTATTCCTCTTGATGTGATGACACCTGTTTTATTGATCTGCCCTATACATATAAGCTTTTAGGCTTTGGCTTAGCAGAACAGGGATTTGGATAATGAACGTAGAATGTATTTACATGTCCTAAAGTACAATGTTGAATGTAAAAGCAAGTAAAACCTCCCTAAGAGCATTTAAAGGGCTTGGCTCAGAAATATGGAAATTTTTGAGCTAGTTGAATTCCCGGCCACGAGAAGCTTATCTAAATATAGATTAACATACATGCTCAAGTATTGTTGCAATTTGACACCAACATGCAGTGCCATTGGCCTCTCTTTGGAATCAAAGAGTCGGCCACCTGTCCTAAACAAGAAATTGGCCCCAAACAAATAACAGAATTATTAGATTCTGATTATCTGATCTTTCCTTGCCCTCTCATTTTATCTTCTCAATCTCCATTCATATTTTTCTCTTTCATGTCCTTTAATAATCCTCCATGGTACCTTGCATATGCAACTCACTCATCCTATTGTTCTTTAACATGAAAGGCCCGCCTAAGTGCAGGATGAAGTAAGGGTTAGGGTTTACTCCCTAATGGGTTGAAGGTAAAGCGACAAGTGGTCCATATTGTTCTTTAATGATTTCAGACCAATCAAATTATCTTATTTCTTTCTTCCCCTCCTCTTTATAAATATGGGAGCTGACTTGGTGCAGGGGAGGAAATATATTTTTACAACTTTCCTGTTCTTGGGTAGTTGCTTTTTGTCTTGCTGATGCTGATGCATACTAGTATTGCAACTTTCTTGCGGCATACTATATATTATATTAGTAGATAGCTGATAGGCTAATTAGATTATTGAAATTGGTACGAGTTATTTTCTTACTATAAAACTAGAAAGAAAGCTGTTTGTCATTTTTTGGGTAAGGCGAACACCTGGTCTTGCTTCTTGCACCTAGGATTCGGAGAGTATTTGGCTCCTTGGTGTGCCCTTGAGCCTTAAGCAACTATTATTACCAAATATCAATAGACACCGGCTGCAATTCTAACTTTAGATAAATAACCATTTTGTGGTTGTTGTTGTTTATGGTATTTTTCTTCAGTCTCGGGGCTCTAACTTCTACACAGTTGATTATCATAACTTTCTAAACAACATCCATACGCTGATCTATAATCATTTTTGGTTGGAGAAATGCAGGAGGCTACATTACCTTTCTATAAGTCTATCAGCTATCAACTGTAGTGCAATGTTGCGATTTACATTTTGTGGGTTAGAGAGTTACAAGGTATGCTACATATGTTGAGTCTTGACCCATATAAGGAAGCTTGTGGGTAATCCTAGCATCACATGGATATTAGTGACAGATATTAAAAGCTTTAAAGTTGAAAATAGGTAATATTTGTAATAAAATAAGACCCTAGATGTACCGACCCTAGTTTTGTGTATATCGCCCCTCGGGGGGGTGTTATGTGCCCCGCTGTGCTTGAAGCAGGTGCTGGCAAGCTACACACTGTGGGTGCTCATGCCACATTGCTTGGTATTTGGTCACTAGTTGTTCCTAGTAAGAGGCCTTTGAGGTAAAGTAGAACTGCAAGGGCTTGAGCTCAAAGTGGTCAAGTGACATTAGCGATTGAGACCGGGGTTTGAGTCTTGAGTCGAAAAAGATCTTGACAACTTGATTAGTGGACTGTTATCTTATTGTGGTGAAAATAAATCTTTTTTTACGTGCTCTGATATATTTATTTAGATTACAAAGCTCCAAGATTTACTTATCAAAGCATGAAGGTTTGTTTAATGAATGTCATCGATGTGCAAAAAATGTAAGATAGAGAGGTAACTAAAATTGGGGGTCTTTGAAATTATATTTGTAGTTGTGGAGAATGAATCAGATGGACGTGAAATTGGTCGCTGTTAATTGTTGTGTTCCAATTGTATTTCTTCCCTTCGTATCAAATAGAGAGTCCCAGTTGGAAAGTCAAATATTTAAGAATTATGTTGAACTTCCCTAAATGTCCGGCCTCAAGATTGTATTGGCATATCACTCTATTTTATTGTCTATTTCACCGTTTATATTCGGTGTTTGCTTATCCTACATGGCAATCCATTACTATTATTAACAAATTGTATTTCCATGTAGGCTCCGAGTCAGCACTCCACCTTTCTTCCTCCTCCTCCTCCTTCAAACTCAAACTCAAACTCAAACTCAAACTCACTCAAACTCAAAACAAAACCTTTCGTTTCTTCATCTTTAGCTTTACAATCTGAGAAAAAAAAAAGAAAAACAATTTTCCTTTTAATCTGTAAAAATTAAATGTGAGATTAACGTTCATTCTCACCAAACAACGCTCCTCTGCTACACTGCTGTTTTAACCTCCTCTCAAACGCTCAAAACCTTCACTGCTCAATACGGCGGCCCCTTCAACGACACCGTTTGCTACCGTACAATCTTCGAGGTCGAATCTCCGGCAACCATTAGCAACAACGCCCTCCAGGTCACGCCGGACACCAGTGCCAACTCCATCTTCCCCTCACCCACTGCTCCCGCAGAATCCTCCTCCACTGACCTTTCAAAATCGTTAATCTAAAATCATCAAATCTGGATCTAAACTTTTTAAATTAAATAGTGGATTGAATAATTTACAATTTTATCTGAGAGACCCAACATTTGGAGAAGAAATTCAACCCTAGGACTAGAAGGGAAAAACACTTTTTTCCTTAGAGAGAGAAACAATACATACAGGATAGAGATAGAGATAGAAGGGGCAACCAACAATAGGAGTGTGTGTCACGCTGGACCTTGCTCCTGTGGCATGAAGAACCTCTCCGGTGGTGGTATGGACCATGCTGCTTTACCTTCGCCGGAGGATAATAAGAAGAGCAGGTCGAGGAGGTCCATCACAATTCAATGCAAGTGTTGCACACGTGAATCTTTTGCTGAGTTGGAGTGCTGAATCAGAGCTGACGTGGAAAAATATAATTTGCTAATAACAGTAATGGGTCATGTACGATATGTTGATATGCAAAGACGGAATGTAAACGGTGTTAATGGGTGTGACTAAAGTGGAAATAGACATAAAGTTTTATGCCTTTTTTACAACAAAAAAAGTCCAATGATCAAAAGTGAAACCAAATGTAAAATACAATGTACTAAAGTGTAGTTAATTCTTTATATTTCCCTTGGAAGATTTTTTTTAGTTTTTGCCCTGGATCATGTATAGAAGGCAGCATCCTTAGTTGGTGAACACATGCCTTGAAAAATCAACTTATTATGAAGTATTCCATATAAATCGAAGTAGACACTATTTAAAGATCATCTTGGCTCTCACGTGCTGTCGTTTTTAGTCCCAATTTGACTTTGGTGCTTTTAAGGAAACTAATTTCAACCCAATCAATGGTCAAGACTACAACTCATTCTCTGTTGTGAAATTTGGCATGTTAATTATGTTTAGAAAGGAAGTGAGACTATCAATTTGAGATGTCCGAAAAGGAAAGTCAGATGGAGGGAGTACGAAGTTTTGTGTGGTGGGTCTCACAGTTGAGTCTTGAATGTATTACTGGATTGTACCTAGAGGCTAGAACAAAGGTACAACACTTCAAGGCCAGTATGGTTCCCCCAAATGCTGGGCTATTTGATTGCTGCATAAAAATGCTTATTTTTCCTGTGTTCTACTTATAATCTGCCGTTTTTGAAGTTCTCATTTTCTATTTTTTTATGCCATGTAAACGAAAAATTGTTGTTTATTGATTAGGATGGAGATGGAAGCAGATTACATAGGGCTGCTATTGGTAGCCTCAGCTGGGTATGATCCAAGGGTGGCGCCTAAGGTTTACGAGAAACTGGGTCAAGTGACGGGGGAGTCTGCTTTGAGAGACTACCTTTCGACCCATCCCTCTGGTAAGAAGAGAGCTCGCCTGCTTGCACAGGCCAAAGTTATGGAAGAAGCACTCTCCATTTACAGAGAAGTCAGTTCTGGCCGTGGGGTTGAGGGTTTCCTTTAGAAGTACAAGAGCCACAACTTTTTGTATTGCAAGTGTTAGTAACAGGTTTTTGTTAGCTTCAACAGGTTTGCTTTGTTGTCGAAAGATCTGAAAATTCTTCTTGTTACATTGACAAAATTAACGCACTGCCCAGAAGAAAAAGAAATGAAAAGACAGGAGAATGGTCCAGCATAATAATAGTATTGAAGTAATTGTCCATTAGCTTCATTTGTTCATAGAGATGAAGCAACTGATGTTACCTTCATTTTTTATGCCATTCATGTATATTATTTTGACAATGCCGGGAATCGACCTAGGGAGCTCCAAGTTGACCTAATGTTTTCTCAATGGCAGCCTTTAAGCCTTATATCATTGGGTTAAGAGGCTTGGTTATATGCATGTTTTTGTGTATTTACATATATGTACAAGAAAGTTAAACTACTCGCAGACCACGCCCTTAAAGACGGAAACTGTGTCTCAAGGTGTGGTCTCTGCTTTGATACGTGTTGGAATGAATTACTTTAGTTATTCCTTTAATAGGAGTGTGAAAATGTGTAGGCCAAGCAGCATGCTCAAGCAATTAATTTGTGTCGTATTTTTTCTACGTAATGTGATTATGATTTTGTGCTTAAGCATGTGGGTGAAATTTCTTTGATTATGATGCATGAAAATTATTTGATGAGATTTCTACAATGGAATGCTTTGGAATTTGAAGGTGTCTTTGATAGCTTGGGTGGAAGCAAATTTAATTCCAAAGAATAGTTTTTCTTCATTGAAAAATAAACTTGAGGAACCTGTTATTTTGTTAAAAAAAAAAAAAAAAAAAACTGTTTATTGAACTCCAGGGAAAATAAAGATATTAAGCTAAATAATTGTATTAAAAGGATTTTTTTTTTCTCTGAAGGGGTATTACAAAAGAAATTGATTACAGGAAAATCAGGAAACCGTCGGCAACGCATCTCTAGAAACGGAAACCACAAAATTTAGAGCATTTTTAATGAAAAGAAGTGTCAACAAGTGTTCGAGAAGTGGGAGTTGAAAGTAACAATTCTAATTTGAAAGTCCAAAATTTCAAAATTCTTCTCCTTTATCAAAGTGCGAAATTTATATTAATTGTGGAATAAGAGGGCTTTTAATTTAGTTTTACAAATTTGTTTGTTCTTAATCTAGTAGAATGTACGAGCAGTTAAAAATAATAATTAGAAAGTACAAGATTGTGACATAATTAAAATTCATAAATAGGCCAATTCACTAATTGTGTAATGTATAGTTTGGAGGTGGCTCTCAACTTGACTGATAATGCACGGCTTTCTAAAGACGTTGCTTCACAAAAATAAACCTTATTATTTTATTTGTTCAGATTTATTAGTGCTTAGTAAAATTCTACATAATTTTTATTAATGAAACTGTTCCTGGTGGTTTTTGAGACTGTATATCCATTTCCTTTGATTGCTCTATGAAAACATTTTTTTGCTCTAAATTCGCCAGCTCCTTATAAATAAAAATTTCATCCATTTTAATCAAACTTGAAAATCATATATTATTTTTCACCTGACAGCTATTAGTAATTTTTTTTTGAGGACATATATTAAGTAAAAGTTAAACTATTGGTTTCAATGAATCCGTAGTATAAGATAAATGAACTGTCCATAACATTATTATAAATTGAATTTGGCGATCTTAAACATGAGCTGAAGCTAAAAATCAAATGCAAGATGACACACATATACACACACACATATATATATATATAAATAGAGAGAGAGAGAGACAGAGTACCTACACAATTACATTCACCTGAATTTGGCGATCGTTTTGCTGATGCATATTGAATTATGTATATTTAATGTTGAATACAATTTTTGATATTCATATTTACTTTTATGTGAATGAATCATTAAATAGATATATTAAATTTAACTTTTTATTATCATCTAAATGCAAAATTTTATTTTTAAAAAATTAGGTTACCAATTAATCTAATATACTAAAATCAACTTTTCGTTAGGATGGTCAAAACATTGGGTAATTTTGTTTACTCTTCTCCACTTCATTAGTAATGGCAATAGGTCGAATTTGGTAAAATCTAAACTTGACCTACTTAACAAGCTAAAACGACAACCTTTCTAACCTATTGTAATTTAATAATATTATTATAAAAATATTTAAAAATAAATAAATTATATTTTATTTTATACAAACTCAAATTTGACCCAACCTTACAAGAATTTCACTTTAAAAAAACTCAGACCCAGCTCGGTACAAAATTTACTCGCCCCAATCATATTGGGTTGAAAACCCAGCCGTAACTTCGAATCATTTTACCGTCCCTACACTTCATTGAATCCATTAGAAATTGAATCTCTCTCTTCAAAGTTTAACCGTTGGAAAGAGGAATTATAATAGAAACTAAAATTTCACTCTCTCAAGTTAATAGTTTGATATAACTTTTAGGATATAATCAAAGTAATAATTATTATAATATAAAATAAGTTGTATACTTCACTAAATGATTATGTTAGACTCTTTTTTTTAGGGTGAGACTATTTACACCCTCCATTTCTCTCACAAACACCCCCCATCTCACAAACACCCCCCAAATGTAATTTTTTTATCACTAACACCCCCCTATTAACTCTCCTGATGTGGAGAGAATATATGATATTTATTCTCCTGATGTGGGGAGAGTAAATAGAATAAATTCGGCTAAAGTGAAGAGACTGGCTTTTGAACCCACTGAAAAATTTTAAAGTTAAATTCTCCTCATGTGCGGAGAACATATGATATTTACTCTCCTGATGTGGGGAGAGTAAATGGAATAAATTCGGCTGAAGTGAGGAGATTGGCTTTTAAACCAAATGAAAAATTTTAAAGTTAAACTCTCCTCATGTGGGGAGAACATATGCTATTTACTCTCTTGATGTGGGGAGAGTAAATATGTTAATTGAGGGGGGTGTTTGTGAGATATAAGGGGGTGCTTAAAAGTAGATCTATTCAAAATTAAGTGGGGGGTGTTATAGAGAGAAATGGGGGTTGTAAATAGTCTCACCCTTTTTTTATTGCAAGTTTTAATATATTAATTATATCTTTAAAAATAAAAACACAAATACATAATTATTTAATGTATTTAGTTTTCATACACAGCATGACAGGCACATCCACCGTGTAATATATATATATATATATATAGATAGATTGTAGAGAGACGTATATTTTGATACATCCAACAACTTTAATTTTGTAAGGATATGATGGATATTTTCTTCTTAGTTTCTTTCTCTCTCGTGTTCCTTCTCACAGGGCTTTACGTTGCAACACCTTTGTTTTTAGGTTTAATTGGGGTCCCAATTTTGGTTGTGGTGGGATCAATTATTGTACTAGTGGTGAGTTACCTGAAAGAAATAATCTCAAAAGATGAACGGCGGCCACCGGTGGCCGGGCCCATGCTTAATCAGCTCATACACTTCAAAAGAATGTTTGATTATCAAACATCACTTGCTCAAAACCAGACTACCTTCCGTTTTATCACACCATCTCACAGTGAAATATATACAGCTGATCCTGCTAATGTTGAATACCTTCTTAAGACCAATTTCTCCAATTATGGCAAGGTAATTTTATTTGTTTTGGCTCATCTTTTTTTATTTCTTCGCGCCCGTTCACTTGATCCAGTCTAATTAGCAAATGTCTACATAGACATAGACATATTGGGCCGAGTAGTTCCAACTCCCAAGTCTATCCGCTCTAATTGAGCTTGAGCTAGACCCACCCGACCGAGTGTGCAAACAAGATTTCGAGTGGGAGCTAAATTTTGGGCTAAGCTCTAGTATCAAGTACCTCGGCCTGTAGTAGGTCCTGCCCACTTAAAACAAGTGAAAAATACATTTTTATGTTGGCCAATAGGTGCATCAATTTATAGTCAAAACTTTTAAAAAACCAAAGACAAAACTTCTGAAAAAAAGTTACAAAGGTTTTCTTGGCCTTGCGCACCAAGTGTTGAAAAAAATTCTCGAAAGAGTCGTTTTTTGGCCTTGCGCATAGGTTTTCTTGTTCAATTCATAACAAGTGCTATCAAAGGTTTTCTGATCGCAACAATAATTAGTGTTGGCAGTTGAAGTGATCTGAAGAGAAGTTAGACTCTTAATTCGGACATCCGCAAAGAAATAGAGAACTTTTAATTTAGGAGGAAGGGAGAATGTATCTTCTGCAAATAGAAGTGGCAGAGAATTGAGAAAATACCAAGTGTGATCTATTTCTATCCTAAATAAAGTTTTGTGGCCTGTCATTTGTTCTTACTCAAAAGGAATAAGTTTCCATCACATACGTTAATGTGAAACAAATTTAATCTAAACTTTTTGTACCATATTAATTATCTTGACGGTCTCTTTTAAGCAATGGGGTGGAGTGATTATCAAGCACAAAAAGATTGTTGTTTCTACTATCCATAATAGTGTAAACTTGTCATTTCTACTTTAAACAGCCTGGTAGTCCTCTCTTATCAACTGTCTCTTGAAATCTTGCTTAACTTGAATGTTGTGAACTCTTCTAAAACCAGTCCCTCAATTATTGCGAGATTATCTAAACCGCGTGCCAGGGTTTTGTCATTGTCTATTTCTTCTCATATGCTATTCGTCTTTATTTTTATATGCGTAACTTGGATTTAATTTCTTATGAGTGAATTGAATTTGATATGCTATATATGATAAATGCAGGGTAAATATCACAGTGGGATAATGAAGGATCTGTTTGGGGATGGGATATTTGCAGTGGATGGAGATAAATGGCGCCACCAAAGGAAGCTTGCTAGCTACGAATTCTCCACTAAAGTTCTCAGAGATTTTAGCACTTCTGTCTTTATAACTAATGCTTCTAAACTTGCTTCCAAGGTTTCTTCTGCTGCAATAGCTCAGCATATCATTGAATTACAGGTTCTTTCAAACCTTTACACTTTCTTTTTTCTTTTGAAATATATCATTTGTGTGACGACTCACCTCCTGCATCATTAATGTAATGAGGAGATCCTTGACTTATATGTCGGTTCAATAAACCTAAAGTAAAACTTGTGCTAGTTATTTTATGAGAATCTGGATTTTTACAAATTTTTTTTTTGGCATATCCTTTGTATTTTTCCCGTGTTTTGATATGGCAAAGTAAAGGGAATATGGCCTCGGCGCCAAATTAAGAGTCTATTATTCCTTTTTTAGAGAGTTA
Organism: Lonicera japonica; assembly: GCA_021464415.1. Taxonomy (NCBI): domain Eukaryota; kingdom Viridiplantae; phylum Streptophyta; class Magnoliopsida; order Dipsacales; family Caprifoliaceae; genus Lonicera; species Lonicera japonica. Next base: position 16,932,806 of record CM038470.1, read on the forward strand.
TGATAAAGGAAATACTTCCTAAGTCCCAAATTAAGAGTCCACAATTCCTTCTTTGATATCCAAATTATGAGTTCGCTTTCCAAGAGGCCACAATTCCTTTTTGAGGTGTCCAAATTAAGAGTCCACTTTTTTTTTTTCCAAAACCAATGATTGTTATGAATCAGTGTATTCATACAAAATGTAAAACTTGAACATGGACTCTTAGTTAGTGACAAAGGAGTATAGTTGTAGTAAGAAAACATTAATAGAGGCATAAGTCTTAATTATCTTAGATTCCTTACGTAAGTATAGTTTGTGTGCTGACTGGATTTCTCCTGGTTTGGTCCATTTTGAGTTTCTTGGGCAAGGTGGGCTAGCCAAGCTGTGCTTGCCCTGCTGTGTTAGTCGCTTCAACTTGGGCTTGACCCAGCACTTGTGTAGAATGGCTCGTCTTTGTTCGAACTTGGACCGGGACAGCCCAGTACCGCATGACGCTGTTCGCCTCAGAATGCAACAAAACATATACAATATGGGACATTTAAACAAATATTATTTATTGCACCTTCAATGTAATTCTTTTAAATGTGATATTTTTATTTTGGGAAACAGGATCTGCTGATGAAATCAACCTTGGACTCAATGTTCAAGGTGGGATTTGGGGTGGAGCTTAATACATTAAGTGGTTCAGATGAAAAAGGTAATCAATTTATGAAGGCCTTTGATGACTCCAATGTTTTGGTTTATTGGAGGTATGTTGATGTACTATGGAGGATTAAGAGGTTTCTTAATACTGGATCGGAAGCTTCTCTTAAGCAAAATATTAGAATCATTGACAACTTTGTTTATGATTTGATCAAACGCAAGAGGGAACAAATGCAAAATGGACAGCTTGATGTGAGTATAGTAATTACTTTTTACCATCATTAGTTATGATTCTTTAATTTACTTCTAATTTGTGCTTTTCTTTCTGTTGTATTGAGTTTGTGTTATGTCGAGTTCAAATTTGTCAACTCTCTTTTAGTGAGGGTTAACATGACCCTCCACAATGTTTGGTTAATGCATTAAAATAACAAGAACCCACAACTATTATTCTTATTATTACTTTAATGTAGCGACCAATCACAGTGGAAGTTCAAGTTAGTCCTTACTTGAGGAAGATCAACAAATCTAGATCCGTGCTACGTCGGTTTGCATTTCGGATGGTTAAAACATAATTATTTTTTTTGGACGTTTCGAAGCAGAGAGGGAAAGAAGATATATTATCAAGATTTATAATGGAGAGTGAGAAGGATAGTGAGAAGATGATTAGTGACAAATATTTGAGAGATATATCACTGAGTTTCATAATAGCTGGAAAGGACACATCTGCAAATACACTCACTTGGTTCTTTTACATGATGTGTAAACACCCTTTGGTTCAAGAAAGAGTGGCACACGAAGTGAGAGAAGCAATTGAATGTGGTGATGATGAATTAATGGAGAATTTGTCAATTGAAGCATTTGGTCTAAGGTTGACTGAAGCAGCACTTGACAAAATGCAATATCTTCATGCTGCTTTGACTGAGACTCTCAGACTCTACCCTGCTGTTCCTGTGGTAATTTACTAATTAAATTGGTTTCATTTTTTGCACAATTCACTAGTCTTTTGTCATAAAATTTTACTATACCTAGGGGACAGAATTTAATAAAACAAGACCATAATTTTTTTACTTTACACACAAAAAAATTGAATTGAAACCATTTGATTGTTGACGGATCTTGTCACTGATACATCAAAAAGTGTGCCAAAATTTTGTATACTCTTTGCATACTTAGGAGGTGGAAGTTTTATCTTGTCTAGATGGGGTTAAAAAATAATACTATCCAACTTCTTACCCAACGCATCAAACGCACAGTGTACTAAATGGCGTGCTTAACTGCTTATGTGGTATGCTAGAGCTTATTATAATAAAGCTCCATTTAAGTTCACCACACAACTTTCTCTCCCTTACATGCATGATGACTTATGAAGCATAGACCTGACACGCGACATGTGACATGCAATTTTTCCAAAATGTAGGACATGACATATGGGGGGGACACGCTCGTAATTAATTAATTAATTATATATGCAATAAAAATTGTAAATATTTAAGAATTCAATAAAATGAAACTAGTCAAAACATGATCACTAAATTGTTCCATAATTAAAGCATCAAAAAGCATATATAGACTAAATGTTCCATATAATGATATAAAACAAAAGGGGAATATAAAAAGTCGCTTAGTTGGCTTATTCTCAGTTGATGTTGCAATAAAGAAACACTAGGAGTTGTAGCCATCTAAATCAATTATCAAGTATTAGAGATTATAATTAAATCCAAGTGTCGGAGTGTCTGACAAGTGTTGGACCCGACACGTAGCTTCCAAGAGAATTTCCGTGCTTCATAGATGATGACATATACACGGAGCTTCATCTTTGGGTTAAGTGTAAGCATCAGATGTGCTGGATATCCTTTTGTACTTTTTGTGTGTCTAGAATTATTTAAGAAAAATAATGACAAACACAGGAAAATCGATATGATTTCTTTTTTCCTTTTCCATTTACACAGACGCAACTTATTCAAATATAACATGACGTGAATAACATCTTTTTGGTTCCCACTGAGGCGAGTATCAGTTTTTACTTCACAAATTCAACAAATGATATTAAATCCATTGCGCCACATCATCATTACAGCTGTTACGAGTACATGATTAAAATTTTAATTTTTCCTCTCGAATTTTCTCTTTAGACATCACAACCTCAGTTGAATTATAATGATCTTGTAATAATTATAGGATGGGAAGAGCTCAGAAGAAGATGACATTCTACCAGATGGATTTAAAATAAAGAAAGGTGATGGGATAAACTACATGCCCTATGCTATGGGTAGGATGACTTACATTTGGGGACTTGATGCTGACCAATTCCTCCCTCAAAGATGGCTTGATCATAATGGTGTTTTCCAACCTCAAAGTCCTTTCAAATTCACTGCCTTTCAGGTTAATAGCTAATTCTACCTCCTCTTTTAAATTACTTACATGTGACTCACATGCGCATTGCGTGTACAGAATAAACTAGTAAAACGAGAAATGCAAATGCCAACATATATAATTATCCTATGATTTTAACAACAAAGGGCAGCCTGTTCCAACATCACTTGCAAGTTTCTATTTTTTTTTCTTTAAATTTGTTTAATAATCAGGCTGGGCCAAGGATATGCTTGGGGAAGGAATTTGCATATAGACAGATGAAGATATTGGCGGCAATTCTTCTCTTCTTCTTCAAATTCAAACTGGTGGATGAGAGTAAGGAAGCTTCATATAGAACCATGTTCACACTTCACATGGACAAAGGTCTCCATCTACATGCTTTTTCTAGGTACTATAAGTGATAAGAGAATTGTATGTGTTTGTTCATCATAATTTGACTGCCTTTTTCAAGAGATATTTATGTGTATATTTACCAGCCAGTGTCACGGCCAACTCAATATTTTTCTTTAGAGTTGTAAGCAAATTAAGTTTTAGATCAAGTCCCTGTCTTGCAGTGCCAACAGAGTAACGAATTTTTATGGGTCACAACTTAATGTTGCGCTTATTGGGTTCATTCCGAGTTTTTTGTGACCATACCGAAGAAAGTTTCTCATACCATATATTAAATTGTTCAGAATAAGGCGGTATGCGTCACAAGTTTATTAAAATGGGACGAGAGTCAAGGTTTTGTGAGTGTATTCATGAACCCCCTTTTAAAATGTATGTTCATTGTCATAATGACAATTTTTTTTCTAATGGCCAATTATGCCGAACATTTTGCTTCCATTCTCACCTATTTTTGTTGCCAGGCTTCATTAACCATTTGGCACCTCACGATTGTCTCCATTGATGGCATGAGATGATAGAAAATGTATATATCTATATTATAAAATATCATCTTTGACCAAAATTTTCTCCAAAAAGTATAAGAATTTAATGGTTAAAAATTATTGTATAACATTTAAGGACATACATTATCTATATTACAAAACATGAAGTTTGACTAAATTTATTCTCAAAAAGTATAAAATCTAATGGTTACAAATATACATATTATGGCGTGCATTAACTCTACTCCATTGGATAAATTTTATACACACATCAAGATGTCTCATCAAAGTTAAAACATTCACACCAATAATATACACACAATAATTTCTCACACACCAATAATTTTTTCTATCTATATAAAACACCATCTTTGACAAAAAAATTCCAAAAAATATAAGAATCTAATGCTTAAAAATACACATGTTATGGTATGCATTAGTTCTACACCATTAGATGAGTTTTATACACACATCAAGATGCCACATCAAAGTTAAAACACTCACACCAATAATATATACACAATAAACTCTCACATACTAATAATTTTGTTTACAATAAAAATGCCAAAACTTAAAATAAAAAATTCAAAATTCAATAAAAATTTAATATTTAAAATCTACTAATCAAAATCAATTAAAAAAGATCCATTATGACTATATAATTATGCAAAAAAAAATCAAAAAAAATTATTGTATAATATTTAAGGATTACATTATCTATATTATAAAATATCAAGTTTGACTAAATTTATTCTCAAAAAGTATAAAAATCTAATGGTTGAAAATATACATATTATGGTGTGCATTAACTCTACTACATTGAATGAATTTTATACACACCTCAAGATGTCACATCAAAGTTAAAACACTCACACCAACAATTTTTTCTATATTAAAAATGTCATAACTAAATAAAAATTTAATATTTAAAATCTACTAATCAAGATCAATTAAATAAGATCCATCATGACAATAAAATTATGTAAAAAAAATAAGAATTATTAAGTAATATTTAACACCAATAATATACACAAAGTAAACTTTCACACACCAATAAAAAAAAATTTACATTAAAAATGTCATAACTTAAAATAAAAAAAAATTAATATTTAAACTCTACTAATGAAGAAAAATTATAAAAAAAAATTAATATTTAAATATACTAATCAAGATCAATTAAACAAGATTAATCTTAAAATAAAAAAATTAATATTTAATATTTAAAATATACTAATCAATAAATTTAATAAAAAATTAATATTTAAATCTACTAATCAAGATCAATTAAACAAGATCCATCATGGCTATAGAATTATGTAAAAATAAATAAATTATTGAGTAACATTTAACACCAATAATATGCACACAATAAATTTTCACACACCGATCATTTTTTCTACATTAAAAGTGTCATAACTTAAAATAAAAAATTCAAAATTTAATATTTAAAATTTACTAATCAAAATCAATTAAACGAGATCTATTATGACTATAGAATTATGTAAAAAAATAATAAAAATTATTGAATAATATTTAAGAACATACTTTACGTGATCATACATTATTGGTCATCTCAGTATGTTCTTTTTAGGAATAATTACAATATATCAGTCAATTTTTTAAACTATTTTCAAATCATACCGACAGACGTAATTGAATTATTTTCACATATAACTTTGAGTTTAATTTATTAAAAACTTATTTTGTTGAGATCAAAAAAAGATAAAAAAAAATATGATTAAAAAATTCTCTAAAATTAAAAACAAGTCGGTTCGGTCCGGTCTACTTTTAGTTTTTCTAGCATGAGATATATTGAACTTAAATTTGTCGATTTAGATTCATTACACATTACTTCTTTTTATCTTTTTATTAGTTATTATTTAATTTATCGTGCCGGATGGCACGAGTATACCATAGTATTTTTGTAAGAGAAAAGAAAAGGAAAAAGAAAAAGAGCAGCTAAAAGAAAATATTTGTAAATGCCATGAGTGTTAGCTTGCATTGACTTCAAAGTGCTTGAGATGATTTCTCCTTGCAAAATGTGTCATAGCTGCCAACTGCAAACTAACACAGTTGGATACCTTATTTTCCTATAGCAGTCACCGTCTCATTTATACCTTCCATTAATATTTTACCTTTATTATCAAGTTCCAAAGTGCATTAAAAAAAAAAAAAAACCAAGTTCTTCAAAATTGGCCTCGAATAACACACCTCTCTCTAACACACACACACACACACTATGGCTATGGAGTATTTCTCAAAGCACCTCTACACAATCCTCATGGAGTTTATGAAGCTTTCAACTCTCTTACTTTGCTTTTTCATTGAATCTTTCTTTATCATACAAAAATATGAACTCTTTCTTCATTTGATGGTACTCTCTTCATTTCTTCTCTTCTTGATCCTCAATTTTTACCTCTCAAAGCCTCTCCCAATCTACTTAATAGACTTCTCATGCCTCAAGCCCCCAAATTTCTGCAGAGTACCCTTCTCCACTTACATCGAACACGCCCATGTGTTAGAATTTTTAGACCAAGAAAGCGTAGATTTCATGTCAAAGATCCTCTCTTCTTCAGGCCAATCTGAAGAAACCTACGTTCCCCCATCTCTACATTTTATCCCACCAAGGAGTGACCACAAAGAAGCCATTAATGAAGCCCACATGGTTCTCTTCCCTGTATTTGAAGACCTCTTGTCAAAAACAAAACTCTCTCCTCTTGATGTTGACATTCTTATTGTCAATTGCAGTGGCTTTTGCCCTTCTCCTTCTCTCTCATCCATCATTGTTAATAGATTCAAACTAAAGGATGATGTTAGAAGCTTTAGCATCGGTGGTATGGGCTGCAGTGCTAGTGCACTTTGCGTTGACATGGCCCAAAATTTGTTAAAAGTTCACAAGAACTCCAACGCAGTCGTTCTCAGCACGGAAATTTTGTCCCAAGGGTGGTATGCAGGAAAAAATAAGCCCATGATGATCCTTAATTGCCTCTTTCGAATGGGGAGCGCCGGAGTTTTATTAACCAACAAAACAGAATTCAAGAACAGCGCAAAGTACAAACTACTTTTGAGCTTAAGAACACAAAGGGCTTTTGATGACAAAGCCTACAACTCCGCTATAAGAGAGGAGGACTCGAGTGGTCTAACCGGAGTAACTCTCCGGCGAGATTTGTTACATGTTGCCGGAGAGACACTCAGGTCAAACATTTTGTTTCTCGGGTCCTCAATCTTTCCATTCACCGAGAAAATGAAGTATGCTTTTTCAGTGATGTGGAAAAGATATATCGACAGGTCTGTCGATATATATATGCCAAATTTTATGAATGTCATACATCATTTTTGCTTGCCCACTTCAGGGAAGCCAGTGATAAGAGAAATAGGAAAAGGGTTGAAGCTTGGGGAGAGAGAAATGGAGGCAGCATTGATGACTTTGAATAGATTTGGGAATCAGTCATCTTCTTCATTGTGGTATGAGTTAGCTTACATGGAAGCCAAGGAGAAAGTGAAGAAAGGTGAGAAAGTGTGGCAATTAGGGATGGGGAGTGGGCCCAAGTGTACCAGTCTTGTGTTGGTGTGTAATAGGTCTATTGTTGGAGAGGTTAAGTGGGGCCCATGGTGTGATTGTATTGATGTGTCCAAATCCAATCGTGGTTGTTAACCCATGGATTTTGATGGTCGGATATTGAGGTCAAATTAAAAGTTAAATGTGGTTGAATTTGCTCTTGCAATATATCAGATTGCTAAAGTTGCTTTGATGCGTTGTTTTGTATTTTTTTTAAGTGAACACTACGTAATGGTAGAATGATGTTTGATATACAAATAGTATGTAAAATAAATTTAATTACTTTAAGAATTAGATTGATCAATAATTAAATAAATTATTTAATTACTGATCAATCTAGTAATTAATATACTATTTTTATTTACGAGCCTTTTGTAATCTGTTGATACATATAACGTTATTAGTATTATAGAAAAGCTCACAAAACTAATAGACACATTTAAATATCAACGTCTCTTGTTATATTAGACTGTTAATAAATTTGTTCTAATTTATTCAAACATTTGATGTGTATATGAGGTTTGTGCCATATCAATTTATTTTTTTGTGTTATAACGTGTATTTGATTTATCTACGTACATATAATCATTTGGTGTTATGCATGGTTGGATGCTCTCGGTCCCCATTTGCATGTATAAACTTTTTTACGAGCATATTTTAAGAACTTAAACAAAGAAAAAATAAGATCTAAATATATATTAAGTATTACATATACTCCTATATAAAATTGAAAGTTCAATCTTTTCTCTTCACGTACAGTGTATGTTAGGTTATGTGTTCACATTTTCGAACAAATAAATATAAAAAATATTAATACTCTCTTTTACTTAATTGAGAATTTACATTCGGCTTTGCATCTCTTAATTGAGAATACACTAACTTGGAACATTATTAAAAGTCTTAAAATATCAAGTGCATTTTCTGCTACTTACGATTCAAGTTCCATTAGAACTATTTTGTATTTATATCAAGGAGTTTAAAAGGTAATTGTGTATAAGGGCGCATTTTAATAATAACATAATTGTAAAGGCACATGATAAAGTAGCATAGTAAATTAATGACATTACAAAAAAAAGATACTAATGCCCTTTCTTATTTAGTTTGTTTTTTCTTATTAGTACTTGGACTGTCATAGGCTTTCCTTTTACAAGAAGAACCCTATGCATCAACATTTATCTTTGAAATTCTTGTCTTTATCGTGCCTTCTACACAATTGATATAAATCTTCATTACCACTGTTATCTAGTGGCATTATAAAAGAAATATACATATATATATATGGATGAGTTTTCAATGGTTACCTTCTCTCTCTACCTATTGATGGGTATTGATAATAATTAATGCATATTGGTGAGGTGTCAAATCTTTTAACCTGTTATAGCAGGTAAGGTGACCTGTTCTATTTTTTTATTTTTTAATTAAAGTTTAGGTGGTGTTTGATTGAGATTTTAAAATCAAGTTTTTAAATTTTTTATCAAAAAGTCAACTTTACTTCACACTTCCCAAATTATTTTACTTTCTCTCTCATAAAATTTTTAAAATAACATAACTTTAAATTCAAAAATCGGAATTAGATAAAAAAAAAATATTTGAAACATAATCATCGAGATCTATAAAACAAGATCCATTGTTACTATTTTTTTAAATTTTTTTTACGAGTTTTTTTGAATTGGTTGAAAAAAACTTTAATAAAAATTAAATTCACTTTTCAAAATATGTTTTAAAATCTCAACCAAACAAGATTCCTTAAATGTTTTATTTGCCAAATAAACTTAGGATAACCCAATTCCAAATTAAGATAAGTGTTTATGAGTGTTTTCGTCTTTTCAATTTTATAGTTAATTAATAACATAAGTTTATTGAAAATAACACTTTCAAAATATATTTGATTTTGAATTTTTATCTCTATACAACAAGTTTACAAATTACATACAACTCAAGTATTATTTCAATAACACTTTCAATTTAATCATTTTATTATCATTCGTGACAAATCATATCATAATAAAAACTCAAAAATTAATTTGAAGCGTCTCATATAGCATGTGCTACTGGTTTTATTAGTCACTGTTCAACTAAATAATAATTTTAACACAATAACATAAAATAATATTAATAGAAACTTATTTTCTTAATTTAAAGTATTTCAAACAAACTCAACTTTTTATAATTTGAAAAGATACGGAAGTATACGCATGATTTAAGGAAAAATTTTATAAATAATTTGTCGTTACTTTAATTCCGCGCTTAAATACAATAAAACACTACTTTTATATAAAATAATTAAATTAGTATAGCGAATAAGTAGGAGTCAATACAAATTCAAGTTAATACTTTAATAGTGGGAAAGTTTGTCGAAATCCAATATTTTAGGAATTTAGATTAAAACAGTTTTTACATTTTGATTTTTGAAATTGTTTTAACTAAGAAACTAAACCAATTAAACTAAACTAATTAAATTAAATCTAGCAAGTACGTAATCAATAATAAAAAATCCCAAGGAAAGAATCCACCACCATGGATATAAACAAAAAAGTATCTAATTATATTTTTAATATTCATCCCTACTATATAAACAAATTCAAAATCACCATTATTATTTCTTTAAAACTAATGTAAATAAAAATTGGCATCGCCTGTATTCTCATTTATGGTGATCACAAGAGATCCATCATTTATTTTAAAAACAATTAAAGTACTAGAAAGAAAACACGTTATAATAATGGTAATTTCAAAATCTATTTTAATTCGGGACGAATAATTAAAAATCAATTAGAATTAAAATAAGTCAATTACATCCATGGCAGTTCATCCCTCCCTTTTGGGAGATAATTTAGCCAAGCATATTAAATAAATAATACATTAAAACAAAATAATAATTCATCATTAAAATTTAAAATTAAAGTACTTGAATACAAACTATAAATAATTAAAAAGTTAGAAAGCTTCCCACTTTATGATGCTCGAACTAGCGTGTACTGCATGACTTTGCGCTATCCATTTCTTCACCTTCAATACTTCGGCCACAAGACAACTAGTTTATGAAGGATTTTATCTATTTTTTTTCTATCCTTTTTCCTATGATTTTAGGTGTAGAGAATCGGTCTATATTTAGTAATAATAGATACAAGTTTAAAAGATTTAGAAAACTATAATTGTAGAAGAAATAACAAATATGAGTTCAATTAATTAAGAAAGAATAAGGAGTTGTATTTTAATTATGAGAGAATATTAAATTAAAATATTTTTTCTTCTTTATCTTCCTTTCTGATCTTTAATATATTTCTTCCACCTTTTATCACAATTTACTTCTGTCCTACAAAAAGACAAAATAAATATTATTCCTCCATAATTTAGGCATTAATTATATTCTAACAAAATATTATTTACAGGTTTAAATAACAATTTGAGGTACTTATCAACACACAACTTCCTAAATAACACTTAAAATATATCTTATTTAGTATTAAATAATTAATTATTTGGTTCAATAATCAATGTATTGTGTTTGACAAATAGATTTTATACCATTTTCAAAATTGAGAAATATATCCACTAATTAAAATTAATTTAAAATTGTACTAATTTAGATTACATTTTCATTTAGATTCCTAATCGAAATCTACTTCCATTTTAATTTATTTTCCATTTTCTTTTAAGGTGCATTTGAATTATATAATTGAATTTAGCTTTAAAATTCATAAATCTAAGATTTAAAAATTACATATTTGAAACACAAGAGCTTAAAATTTTGTGTTTGCTAAACAAATACAAGGAAATTGATTTCTAAATCCAAATATTATTCCGCTAAAATTTATATTTAGTTGATTAGTAAGCTATTTTTATTTTTTAACCCTGTGGCGGAACTCATACTTACACAGAATTAACCCGTTTGACTCGACCCGCCCCTATTATAGTATTTTATTTCTTACAATATAGCATAATTACCACAGGATGGGAGTAGGTTTATACGTACACTATTCGCGATGGATTTAGATTTTAAAAAATAAAACCTGTACCGGGCTAGGATGTATTTATAAGATTGTTGGGTTTGGACAACACACGACCCTTTGTCATCCTTCGTATTATTATTATCATTAATATTACAAGTATATTTATAATAACAAAAAATAATAATTTTGTTTAAAAATTAATTATTATTATTTTCAAATTCGCAAGTTTGGGATCTCTAAGGAGCAACTCTATCTCTAAAATTTGAAAATTATAACTTTAAGATAAGTATCAAATCTCATTATTTGAATATATTTATAAATCTTAAATCATAATTTCACACCAAACAAAAACATTTAGATTTGAGATTCCAAATCCAAATCTCATGTTAAAATCTTCTCCCAAATCTACATTCCAAACACACCCTTAAAGAATTTTATAGGGTTTTATTAAAAAAATATTTTCAATTAACTATGTTATTAATACTTCCACCCATAGTAATAATAATAATAATAATAATAATAATAATAATAATAATAATAATTAAGATTTAAGAATCAAGTATACATATTTTTCTATAATGACAATCACAGTAGACTTATTTCATGTTTATCAAATTTTCAATATATAATCATATAAAGTATTCATGATCATGTAATTAATTAGTTAGTACGACATTTGGTACTGTAATTTATAATACGAATAGTATTTTCTTTCACTAGAATGGTTTGTGAGAGGATAATTATGTAAACAACATACCATAAACATTTGAGATTTATTTTGTACTTCAAAAAAATTGTTTTTTATGAATTTATGTGAAATAAATGAGTCTACAAACAATTCTAAAAAAATTCATCAAAATTTTAATTATTTTTTGAAAGGATTACCATTCTCAAGTATTTTTATTTTTCTTTTTTGCTGTACATAATTTTTTTTCTTTTTAAAATTGTAGCATCTTATCATTTGATAATTAATTTGAAATTTAGAGTTTTCAGAATTAATAAAAAATAAATATATTTAATACTTATGTTCTTGGTTGACCTTTGTGATAATATTTCGATTACATGTTCAAATTTAAAATATTTGTTCGAGATGTTTTGTTTGAATTTGAGCTTTTGTTATTTATATTTTTTTATTATTTTATTTTTTAGTAGTTGTTATCTTTAATAAGGGGTAGTTTTGAAAATAACTATCTTTTATTTTTAATTAATTAAAATTTATTTTGTCATTGATTAAAAGGTTGTCCTTGAAACTAATCCTAAAAATAGAATGTCCTTTGTTAGAATGAGAGTAATTGATTTGTACTTTAAAAAGAATACCCATATTTTTATTGATTTAATTAACGTAGATGTACCTATTAATCTACTTTATTTTTTAATATTAAATTATTAATAAAATAATATTTATAAAATTAAATCAATAATATTTTTTTGTTAGTTTGTCCACACTTAAGGATTAATTTAGGAAACAATACTAATTAACTTAAAAATGTAGATTAATTACAAGATATCAATATAAATAAAATCATACATTTTATAGGGGTAAAGAATAGAGATATTCTGTATTGGAATTATAAAATCATGTAATGAATATCTAATTTATGATTCCTTAAAATTAAATAGAAAAAAAATGTCATATCATCAGGTATCAACAAGTTACCCACTTAACCTTGCATTTAATATTTTGTATTCTCCCATGTGCATTAATTATGTTAGCCAACTACACATTTGATCTTAACCATTGATTTTTCATCCAACGGTTAATATTACAATAACCATCTATGGGTAAAAAAAGCAGTAACCATTGAAACCTCACCCATATATATATATATATATATCTAGTTAGCACACAACAAATGCTATACATCAAGGTGATAAAACAGATTTAGCACTCATCCAATACTACACATTAATGTGCTAAAATAGATTTAGCATGAATTCTTGAACATAGCAACTATTTATATAGTGTTAAAATAGATTTAGCACCATTTTTGTCCAAAATAATTAATCACATAGTGCTAAAACTGTTTTAGTACTAATTGTCCAACACTAGAATGGTGCTAGAAAGATTTGAGCACCACATGTAAACACATATAATTAAATTAAAGGTACTAAAACATATTTAATACCAATTTTTTAGAATAGAGTAATTATTTACATTGTGTTAAGACAAATTTAGCACCAAAAGAAAATAAAGAATAACAAAATTCAAATGTGTTAAAACAGAATTAACACCTTTGTCCACAGTTACTAATAACATGGTACTAAAACATTTTTAATACTAATTGTCCAACACTAAGATAGTACTAAACCACATGTCCATCAACAAATTAAGGGCTCCGTTCAAACAACTTCATCGCAATAAAAACAAAGCATATATGTATATATATGTTTATGCATCAACATAAATACACATTTCTCAAGATGGAATTACAAACATATATATATATATATATATGCTTCAACTGTTTGTATATATATATATGAGTACTTGAGTTATTGAAATGATTTAGAACTCCAAATTAGTACATCCACCCATCAATGTATGTGTATTGGTCAACAACCAATATTGGATTTGGACAGTGGATAATCATCAATACAATCACACCATAGGCCCCACTTTCCCTCTCCAGCAATTGGCCTAATACATTCCCAAACAAGACTAGTACACTTAAGCCCACTCCCAAGCCCTATTTGCAACACCTTCTCACCTTTTTTCACTCTCTCTTTAGCTTCCATGTAAGCCAACTCATACCACAATGAAGAAGATGACTGATTCCCAAACCTATTCAAAGTCATCAATGCTGCCTCCATTTCTCTCTCCCCAAGCTTCAACCCTTTTCCTATCTCCCTTATCAATGGCTTCCCTGATGTAGGCAAGCAAAAATGATTTATGACTTTCATAAAATTTGGTATGTATATATTGACAGACTTGTCCATATATCTCTTCCGGATTAGCGAGAAAGCGTACCAGATTTTCTCGGTAACCGGAAGGATTGAGGACCCCAGAATGAAAAGGTTTGATCGGAGTGTTTCCCTGACTGCTTGTAACAAGTCGGGTCGGAAATTAACTCCGGTTAGCCCACTCGGGTCCTCCTCTCTAAGGGCGGAGTTATAGGCTTTGTCATCAAAAGCTCTTTGTGTTCTTATGCTCAAAAGGAGTTTGTATTTTGCATTGTTCTTGAATTCTGTTTTGTTGGTTAATAAAATCGCAGCGCTCCCCATTCGAAAGACGCAATTAAGGACCATCATGGACTTAACTTTTCCTGCATACCACCCATTCGACAAGATTTCAGTGCTGAGAATTACAGCATTGGAGTTCTTGTGAACTTTCAATAAATTTTGGGCCATGTCAATGCAAAGTGCACTAGCACTGCAGCCCATACCGCCAATGCTGAAGTTCTTGACATCATCTTTCAGTTTGAATTTATTAACAATGATTGATGAGAGAGAAGGAGAGGGACAGAAGCCACTGCAATTGACAATAAGAATGTCAATATCAAGAGGAGAGAGATTGGTTTTTGACAAGAGGTCTTTAAAGACAGGGAAAAGGACCATGTGGGTTTCATCTATGGCTTCAATGTGGTCAGCTTTTGGTGGGATAAAATGCATCGATGGGGGAATGTAAGTTTGTTCAGATTGGCCCGAAGAAGAGAGGATCTTGGACGTGAAATCTACGCTTTCTTGGTCTAAAAAGTCGAACATTTGGGCGTGTTCGATGTAAGTAGAGAATGGTACTCTGCAGAAGTTTGGGGGCTTGAAGCATGAAAAGTTTACTAAGTAGATTGGGGGAGGCTTTGAGAGGTAAAAATTGAGGATCAATAAGAGAAAAAATGAAGAAAGTGGTATCAAATGAAGAATGGGTTGATAATTTTGTATGATAAAGAAAGATTCAATGAAAAAGAAAACTAGGAGAGTTAAAAGCTTCATAAATTCCATGAAGGTTGTGTGAAGGTGCTTGAGAAAAGGCTCCGTAGTGTGTCTATGCTAGAGAGAGTTGCTATTTGAGGCAAATTTTGAAGTAAGTGTGTGTGTGTTTGGGGGGGGGGGGGGGGGGTATAATTTATGGAGTGTGGAACTTGTATGATAATAATGGAAGGTATAAATGAGAGGGTGAACGATGAAGAAAATCAGGTATGAAACTGGGGTTGGTTTGCAGTTGGCAGCTATAACTCATTCTGCAAGTAGGCACCACTTAAAAGCAGTTTGAAGACAATGTATTCTAGCAACAGTAGCTGCTTAAATTAAGCTCTGCCTTGGTGAATGAATTTATATTCACATGTCACAAAGGAAGTCAACTGAGTTCAGAGAATTTTTTAATGTCTGTACTTTACAAGAATACAACGCCTTTTTTCGAAAGATCAATTATACCCATACCAATTTTTTTAGTTTCCTTTTCACTCATTGTGGTTGCTAGGTTTAACAAACACGGCCACCAGCCGCTGCCTATCGCTGGAGTTCTGATGTGGTTGCCGGTGACATACTGGCGACAGTCCAGTAGTGGAGGGCAGTACGTAGGTGAAATGAGCTTTCTAACCCATACCCTATTTATAGATCCCACCATCGATCAGTGTATATCTATTTACCTAATACCATTTAAGACTTACCTATTTGAGCCTCAGCCCTCAATGGCTTTCAACAATGTAATAACTCTAGCTAGATATGTCAATGTGGTTATGTACCTTAATTTACAGCATCTATGTACATATGGAAAACTTACGGACAATGTTTAAGGCCTAATACGTACGGGTTGGTCTTTTTGAAGGGACAAAAATATAAGGGTTTTTTATGAAATTTGGTGGAAATGATCTCCATGACTATTAGATCATCTCCACCAAATTTTATCAAAAAATTCAACCATAAAGTGCGTTAATTATTAGATCAAATTTTTAGTTAACCCACTTAACGGTTGAATTTTTTGATAAAATTTAGCATTTCCACCAAGATTTTTTAAAAAACTCATATTTGTGCCCCTTGAAAAGAACCAATTCGTCGTATAAATTAGACCTTAAATGAACTCTATATATTTAATCTTCCATATATCCAGAACTTTAATAAAATTTATGGCAACTTGAAGCAATAATACATATATATATATATATTTATATGGAAAGTCAACCGTTACAACAGTGCGTGCTTCAATCAAGAGTCAAGAGTGCATTAATCACCTTACTTAAATAACTGGTTGCATGCATGGAGAAATAATGTCGATAGCAAGTTGTATGTCCGTTGACTTTGTAGTGGCTATTCAAACAACCCAAATGAATAATAATTGGTGAATTAGGTTTCGCTTAATAGCAAAATAAAAATGATACAAAAAATAATTAATTAAAGTGAGAAGGTGGAAAATAAATTTAGAGATATGAAATTAACTCTTAGGTGCCGTTTAGCAAAAAAATTGAAAATTGAAAATTGAAAACTGAAAAAACTGTTTGTTAGTTCTAAAAATTGTATCTAAAAAATTTTGTTTGTTTGAATATAACACATTTAAAAATTGAATTTTTTTTAGTATAAAATTTTTGCCCTTATTATTTTATAAAATTCCATGAATATATATAATATATGTATGTATATGCATCTGTGTGTGTATGTAATTAGAAACGCAATGTGTAAATGGTGCGGCCATTTATGTTGCGTTTTTGCTAATTTGTCAATTATTTATGTTAGTTACTATGGTGATGTTTGGGTGTGGTGGTAGTAATGAAGGAAAGAAGGATGGTGAAGACGAAAAGGAGATGAGTGAGATTGATGATGACAACAAGGATGAAGAAGGAAAGGAAAACGTTCAGTATAAGGCCCATGATCGTTGCTGCGGTGATTATCCGTGGGATGTGGTTGTCTACAGCTACTTCGAAAATTGTTACAGTGGAGAATGTGGTGATGGTGGAGGAGGAGGAGGAGGTGGTGGTGGATGCAGTGGTTGTGGCAGTGTAGGCGGTAGTTGTGGCAGAGGCAGTAGTGGTGGTTGTGGCGGCAGCGGTGATTGTGGGGGCTACTATATAATTTTGTTAAAAGAAAGAGGGTAAAATGAACATTTTACACTTTTGTTTTTAAAATAAAATAAAATTTAAGGGAGGTCTAAATCTCTCCCTTAATCCTACAAATAAAGAAAAACCTTCCCCTCCCGCCCCATGAGTCGAACCCTTGACCTAACCCTTGACCTCAAGTCAAGAGTAGAAGTTGCCTACCATTAGGTCAACCACTCTCCTCACACTCTTTAAAATTAAGTTTTAGATTTAAGTGACAAAATTGCCACTTAAAATTTTGAATGAAATTTTTAAGTGGTAAAAATTAAGTGGTCACTTAATTTTTTGGATTAACAAATAACTTTTTAAATCACTTAAATTTGAAAATTTTAAGTATTCAAATTTAAGTGGCATTTTAAGTGCCAAATGAACCACCCCTTACTTTTTGGTTTCTTTCATGATGGGATTTTTTTTTGTTTTGTTTTGGTGATGGTTAAGAATTTTTTTTCCACAAAACAAAAAGGTGGATGGAGGATATATACTTACAAAAATAAGTATGAGATGAAAAATATCTCACCACATCTCTTAACTAATTTTTCATCTTCTAATTCAATTTTTTTTTCTTATCATATTCTATATTACTATCATACGAGCCTTTAGCGGTTAATAATTATCTTTTCTTATAGGAGTAGATAATATTTATCAGTTAAACTATAAGAGTAACCGCAATAAAAAAATTTATAATTGGATAAGTTAAATATATCTTTTGCAAAATGTAGTAGCATGAAAAAATTAAAGAAATGAAAAGCTGGTGTCTGGCCGAATTCCAGACGGATGTTTGAAGTCCGGGATGTGCGAGTTGGCCAGTCTTTAAATGTCGAGGAGGAAAGAGCAAGAAGGGGAGGTGAGAGGATAAAGAGAAGGGGGAGAGAGGTGCCGGACATCCGATGTTTAATCTCGAAAGAGGGAAAAGAACAACGATTGAATCATGACAAAATGCTTCAATTTTTTTAAGTTATATTAACGTGTGCCTAAATGTATATATTAAATACTTATATTTGAAAACAATAAACTTTTAATATATATTAAATATAGTACAAATTAATAAAAGAATGTAACTATGATTAGTTGGGAAAAAACCCCATTTAGCTCAATGGAAACTAAACACTGATGGATTAATTTTAGCAAGGAAGCCCAGAATTCAAACCATATATTCAAATTGAAACTTATTCTAAAGTTGTGTTTGATATGTTAAATAGGAACTAAGCGGAGCATCCGACTCATCAGCATTGCTAGAGGATATCAGGACTTTGAGTAATGAATTTGAAAAGTGCTAGATAAGTTTTAACTACTAGAAGCTAACAAAGTAGTGGATAAATTAGCTATCATGGAAATGACAAGCTTTTTTTGTATGATGTTTTTTTTATTATTCTCATCTTTTGTTAATGAAGAACTCCTTTATAATACGTATGATAAAATAGAGGCTAGACTAATGGAAGAATTATGTAATGAATACTTTATTATGAAATGAATGAATGTTTCTGTTTTATTAAAAAAAGAAAAAAAATGGTACAAATTTTCATATAATATTTTATTATTTCTATTTTTAATATTTTTATTATCATTTTCTAGCTTTTTTTTTTCCAATTGAGCTATACTCCAGGTGTTAAAATATTTCTTTTGTTTTCATATATATTTATATTTTGATATAGCATCTTAGACCATATGCAGTGGGTCATTCGGTAATGAAAAATGCTATTTTTGCACTTTGAGATGGCTCATTCGGTAATGAAAAATGCTAATAGGGGATGCAAAAGTGTAAAGCAAAGTTAAAAATAGTAGCCGTCAAAATTTTACCTTACACAATGTATCATCTATTGGGGCACGGAAGCACCAATCTCAAGACACATGATGTGTCATGTAGTGTCTTCCATAATACATCATATGTCGTATGAGAGTTAAATGTATGGCTTGATATATCACGTGTCGTGTGAAACATGTATGACCCAATATATCATATGTCGTGGGAACAATTTTTACACTTCTTCACTACTACACAACCAATATTAATAAATTAAATATACAATATTACTTTACATTTTTGCCTTTATCATTGGAGATGGTCTTATATTCTTTAATGTAGTAAAAGTTATAGAACGTCACCGCAATTTAAAGCACTTCAATTAATTCGTAATGCTTTTCTCTTCATGTTACTGGGTGATTGACCGACTTTTAGAGACTGGTGATCGATATTCTAGAGAGGATTTAAAGCACAATGCAAAACTTGTCTAAACAAAGTCAACTTTGGCATGTTCCTTTTTTTAGGCAAAATATAGAAGGAAAGAATGAATGCACTTCTAATTTAAAAGTATATGTCTATAGGAAATTTTCCTTTTTTTTAATCGAGTATTATTACTGCTTAATTATTTTATTAATATGTATTATACAGTTCATATTATGCATATCAGTAAGAGTTTACGGTAAGAAATCAAGTGAATATAGAACTACTTTCTATTAATATAATCATATATAATCATGAGTATATATCCTCTATTCTTCAATATTTTTGGTGAAAAATTTTTACTCACCAACAAGCAAATAAAATTTTTTCATGGAAAAACTAAAAAATTAAGAGGATATCACCTCTATAACTCAATTTATTTTCCATCTTTTCATCAAAACTAACTCAATTTTTTTGTTTTGCACTTTAGAATCAACCGAAGCATTAGTTTTGATATATTTTTTTAGCAAGAACTTACATAAACAAATACTTCTATTTGTTTTATTCATTTAAAGTGCAACAACTCTACTTTTCTTTGAAAAAGAAAAAAAAAATAGCTCTCTCATGGTTTGTGTATTTTAGATATTGTCGCAATGTTAATTTCAAAGAATTAAATAGCAAACAGACAAGAAGGAATGGGTTGCCTTTGGTGACTGGTGATGGGCCATTTCGGATATAAGTGAGCTTTTCTATGTCCCCTTAGGCTAAATTATAATAAATGTTTTTCTTTCCTTTCACTTAAAAAAAAATAAAAAAAATCCCCACTCTCACTAAGCCGGTTAACATATTAAATTTGGATTAGATAAATCTAAATCTATTATTGAAAAAGTAATTGGATTAAATTCAAATCAGATAACAAAAACATGAATCCATATCCAAATTTATTTGAAACAGATTATATTCGATCCAACTAAATTTTTAATTATTTAATAATTACGTTTGCAAATATATAAAAAATAACAAACTAACATAAAAGTTATACTTAACAAGAGTTAAATTTCTTCTTTTTATGTAAAAATAAACTTATTTAATTCTATTTAAGTTATGGTTATTTTTTACAAGTGTAATAATACCAATAAGGTATTAAATATAAATAATGGTAAATTTAAACACACACACACACACACACACATATATATATGTATCTTGGGTCGGATCGGATTACAAACATATCAGATCGATATATATCTATATCCGATTTGTTAATCAAAAGTTTATCGGATTTGAATATACGAATCAGAACTCTCAATCCATATCCGACTAAACATATTAGATTTGAATAGAATCCAAGTACAAATTTAATCAATTAATAGGCCTAACCCCTACCTAACCCCAAATACTTAGGATGACTTTTCTCACTATAATATATTTTTTATAATTAATTACATTTAATGTTATATTAAAATTAACTTGGAACAGACAAAATGTTATATATAAATATCTTTTAAGCACGAGTGCAAAAAAAAAAAAAAAACCTTTCCTGCTGCTACTTTTTGTTGTGCTGCTTTATGGAAATTTGTTATTTGAACTTCAAAGATATATATAGATATATCCCTTTCGTTTTCACGAGATGTCTCCTATCTTTATTGTGAAAATGCTCTATTTTGTTAAATATGTTTTTCAAGCTTAATTGATTGATTGATTCAACTTGGTATTCCTTGTGGTAATTATTTGCTTAGTTCTTGCATAGATAGCAGTTCAAGAATATACTTTTTATTATTATTATTATTATTATTATTATTATTATTATTATTATTACAGAGAGGTGGTAGAGAAGGGAGATTCCCAAAGTTCGAATCATTTTGAAGTAGAGATGAAGTCAATAAAATTAATATGATTTCTTTAGAGAATTTGAATTTTGGGAGATTATGGATTTTATTTTATAATTTTTAAAAACATTGTGAGCTGGATCATGAGTTTGAAATTTGTAACTCCAATGATACTCTTAATAAAATTAGGGTGTTCTTAAATGCACCCACATAATCAGTCTTCTCACCCCATCAAATCTTTAAAAAATCTTGCACTTCACCCCAGTGGTGGGGTGAGTTTACTAAAACAATGTAAAGACGATAAAGTTTTGTCGCTAAAAGTAAAAATATTAAATAATATTAATTTTTTCATTATTATAAGGCATATTAAACAAAAATTACATTGTTCTTCATAAATTTCATTAAAAATTTCGTCTAAATAGTACCTCTGAAAATAGAAAATATTAATTATGATAAATACAGTTTTAACAATTATATGATATTTCATATAATCTTTTATTATTCATTACTCTTAAATAGTTATTATTCATATTTAAAATTTGTCTACAAATTTGATTTTTATCAAATAAGTAAATATAAGTTTTAATTCACTACATCAAAAATATTAAAAGATCATAAGTTGATCCATATATATAGTAGTATGTTTGATATACAAAAGAAATTTGAAATATTTACTGCGTTTCCAATTAAATTTAGATCATCCTGTATTTTTTAAGCATTTTGAAAAATTTATTAGTCATATTCAACACATTTATAAATAAAACAAAAATTAAATTAATTCTTTTATAATATATATGAAAATTTAAACATTAATTATACTCAAAGAAAAGCCCAGAAAAGCCCTTAAGCTCTTTTTTCTTTATTAACTTTTTTTTATACATACTTACGTAAACTATCTCTCTCTCTCTCTCTCTCTCTCTAAAACGTACATGTGAGCGAAAAATGTACATGTGAGCGATATAGAGTAATAAGTTAGCTTAGATTGCAAAGGCTCGGAGAAGCCATTGTAGTTAACTAATTAATTAACAAAAGTAATAATTGAGTCATATACCATATAAGTATGTCATAATTCACTGCATCAAAGATATTAGAAGATCAATTTTATTTTTATCAAAAATACTAGAAGAAAGATGACAGAGGAAAAAAAACTCATAGGAAAAAAGTGAATACCGATGAATTTTTCCAAGTGTTCTTAAATGCATCTACAAAATCCTTCTTTTCACCCCGAGTGTTCTTAAATGAATTTTTAATGACTTAAAAACATTTTCTTCTTTCTTTTTAAAAAATGTTATCTTTCGTGAAAATGAAAAAAATGAATTGGAAAAATAAAATCACTTTTATAAAAATAAATCATTTATTAAAATATTTTGTTACTTTTAATTTCTAAGATATTTAATTTTTTGAGACTCAAGAAAACGATATCCTTGCAAAATATTAAAAGGATAGAGATTTTCTCACTAAACTATTTCATTTTTTAATATTTTTTTACGAGTAATTTTTAGAATTTAAATATTGAAACAATAAAAGCACAACATGCAATACATATATATATATATATATTGTTTATGACATATTAGGCACATGTTAAGACAGACATTTTTTAGCTTTGATATCGTATAACTTAATGCGAGTTTTATTGAGCTCTACATGCATGCACAAATAAAAAAATTTGAATAAATTAAGAAAAATATCATTGAAAATGTTATCGTGCGAGAGAAAATAAAAATAAAAATCTAGCACTTAATATAAAAATTAAAGAATATTTATTATAAACTTATATTTATGAGATATATGTAATTAAGTGAAAATAGTAGATGATTGTTTGTTGGAAAAAAAAGAAGTTTTTTAATTAATTTTTAAAATTTTAAGTGGGTGAGAAGACAAATTAGTGGCATTTTTTTTCAAAGTATAGAAAGTGGGGTGAGAAGAATGGGGTTTACGTTATTTTTTAGGTTAAGATTAACGTAACTTTGACTTTTGGTGGGGTGAGTTTACGGATTATGTGGGTGCATTTAAGAACACCCTAAAATTAACATGTACTATACAATATCTCTTAATGTGAGTACTCTTTTTTGAAAGTTTAATCAGGCTTATCCTAGTAAACATAATAACTTAACAGAAGATCAAGTCCAACCATCGCTCTCTTTGGGCCTGCACCGAATTCGGCTTTATATAAATTGCCCCGCACCAGATGGTTGGGCAGATTCCACGTATATGAACTTTAAGCTAATTAATTTAAATAGCGTTCATTATGAAGTCGTAAACGGATGAGATTTTTTGTGAAAGTTTATAAAGATGATCTCATCTCTATTAAATTTCATTAAAAAAGCTAAATCTAGAAGTGGATTAATTGAAAATTTGATATATATGCACATTTTTTGACGAGAAATTTTAGATTTTTAATTAATGCACTTCCCATTTGAATTTTTTGATAAAATTTGGTCTAGATGATCTATTCATTGTAGAAATCATCCTCATCAAGTTTCATGAAAAAAATATTAATTTACCTATCAAAATGAATGATCCTTAAGATAAGGAGACCGGTTAAACTATTAATATTAGTATGGATTAAAAATTCATCCGTTTCATGAAACATTCATCTTTTTATTTCTTGAAAAAGATGGTCATTGTTCAAAAATTGCAGGAGCCAATCCACATGCATATATACACTATATTAAACACAATTAATTTCGTATATATATATATATGTCTAGTTAGTTACTTCTCTCACGCTAAAAAATATTACAAAATACTAAAAGGAAAAATATTTAAACTCACTATCTTTCACATTAAAAACACAATTACTTAACACTGAAAAAAAATATTATATATTTTTAACATGAATAATTATTTAGTATCAAATTCGTGGCTTCCTTGCATGTGTTTATTTATTGTATTATTTAAGAATTGTTTTATTAGGTTTTAAAATTCAAATTGCAAAAAATATCTATATTACTTATATTACATATAAAAATATTGGATTTTTGTGGTGTGCTTATAATCGATTTTGTCGCAATTTTTTTTTTCGCTACCACGTCGATATTAAGAGTTATTTTTTTTTAAAAAAATTAAAAATGAATGCAATTATTGTATAAATGAATGTTCTCACCATTAAATGTATTATTATGTTTATTTTTATTTTTTTTAAAAAAAATTACTCTTAATGTCGACGTGGGAGTGAAAAAAAAAAACTGCGACAAAATCGTTTATAAGCACACCACAAAAATCCAATATGTTTATATGTAATATAAGTAATATAGATATTTTTGGCAATTTGAATTTCAAAACCTAATAAAACAATTCTTAAAGAATACAATAAATAAACACATGCAAGGAAGCTACGAATTTGAACCCTCTTTAAATAACACTTAAATTTCTTAAAGTGATTGTGTTAGTTAGAAGCATGTAGATTTAGTAAAAAAACAAATTATTTTGCCTTTTTAGTTAGAAAATTAGTAGTATTTTTTTTACGTCATTTTTGCGAAGCAAAAGAAATTTTATGTACTTTTTTTTTTGGCTTTTTGATGTGTTTTCATTGCCTACATATTTTCTCATTTTAATAGAAAATGAGAAGTTTCAGAAAAAAAAAAATTGGTTGCCACGTCAGCAAAACGTTAACTTTAAAGGATGATTTGGACGGAGGGTCCAAATTGCAATGAAAAATTACTTTGAAGGCACGATTGCAAAGTTTTAAATTTCGGGGTCAAGATTGCAAATACCTCCAAACTTCAGGATTTTTTTTTGTTTTTTTCCCGAAAGGAATGAAAAGGTCATAATCCACAATCATGATTTTGCAACGAATTCATTATTTTAATAGTTTAAGTCCAACTAACTCAACCTAGTAAAAAGACGACCCCAGACCCACGTGTCAAACAAACCATGTTTTCAGTCAGATTTTGCCTAAATAAGGAAAGAAGCTTACCCTCACACGTAAATGTACTTATTCAAACGTCACAGACATGAAACGTCACCGTCTTAAACTGCGTCAAGCCCAAACCCTGGTATCGCGGTTTTGGGCCTTGGCTCCACTTGATGTGACATTGTAAGCCATGTTCTCATAGCCACTCGTAAAGGATTTTGTGACGAACACTGACACGTGAATTTAGCGTCCCCGTTTTACAACATAAGATTCTTACTTGTTGATGAAGCATCTTTGAATGCACAAACAACTATTTTTTTAAAAAAAAAATTAGCGTGGTATATTGGGGAGAAAAAAATGATCTTAGTTTTGTGTCTGAATTACCACTTGAATTAAAATTTGAATCTTGAATTTACAAAAGTGTAAATTTAGGCTCAGTTTGATTACAAAGATAAAAAAAATAAATTAATTAGTTCATGTGAAAAGATAAAAAATAAGATAAGAGATGTTATTCATTTTATGAGTATATATCCTATCTCCTTCAATATTTTTTATGAAAATTTTTTACTCACTATTAAGTAAAGAATTTTTTTTCATAAAAAAACTTAAAAATCAAGAGGATATCACATCTATCACTCAATTTATTTTTCATCTTTTCATCAAAACTAACTCAATTTATTTTTGTTTTCCACTTTGCAATCAAACAGAGCCTTAGGAGATGATATTTCCATTACCAGTTGTTTTCATTAACCAGCGGAGCCAACTTAAAGATAAAGTGGGCATTTGGTCACTTCAATTTTTGAAACATGTTTAATTTAGTAGGCAATATTTGTCCACCTTATTTTTTAACCTAGTGTTAAAATGGTACAATATTTGACCCCCTTATATCATTTATCATTTATAGGGACCTCACTCCGTTAGGTGGTACTATAATTTAATATAGAAGGTGGATAAGGGTTTAGTTAATGGGAGAGTTACAAAAATGACATCATACATATTTTTGCAGCCCACTCAAATTAATTGGAAAAGTCACATAAATCAATGTTTATTATTGGCTTTGGCGTAATTGCCCTTCCCATCTCTTACAAAATCTCTACAATGTCCTTATGTATGTCTTTATCTTTCTTTCTCTATGGATTTTTTTTTATTGTATGTGTCTGCCATTGATCTTATGCAAAGCTACTAACCACGTCACCAAACTCATACATTAGTCAATAATTACAATTTAATTAGTTATATCCAAAATTTAAATAGAAAATAGTATTTTAATTTAATTTATCGTTATACAATAATGCTAAATAAACAAAAAAAAGAAATAAAGCCCTTTAGACAAAACACTTTTCTTGTCGCGAAAAGTCATTTTTCTTGTAATATAGTATGGATATTTCCCTATTTTCTCTTTCTCTCTAACAGGAGGATCTATAGTCATCGATGATATTTCAGTGCGAGCCTCAATTTCATCGTCGGTTTGTTAATCTTCTTCAAATTTACATTTCAAATTTGAAGATTTTTAGGTATACACTTTTTATTTGAAGATCTACACTTTAAATTAGAAAATCTTCAAATCTACACTTAAATTTAAAACTATATTTTCTCATTATCAATGAAAAAGAAGAGACTTTTAAGAATAAAAGTAGTGTTGTTAATCTCTTCGTTTTTTGTTTGATGAACACAAAGTCTCAAATTATAATTGTCTATATAATTTAGATTGGGGTATTTGTGATCCATATATTCAATGGTCCTTATGTCAAAAACAACTGCTCTTTACCGCCTTCAACACCGATCATCAGCGATCGGTGTACTAATTTTATTCATGGAGGTACCATTTAATTATGACCACGTGCCATTTATGTCTAACTCTGTACCAATATAATATATCGGAGGTATCGTTTGAGTATGATGTACTGCCATTTTTTTACATGAGAGTTACCAATTATATAAATTTATGTACTAATTTTTTCGCTGGCCATGAGTTATTTTTTAAAGAGAGAAACTACGCAGGTGGTAGTTTTATTTTTATAGAGAAATTACGCAGGCGGTCAATTATTTTTTAGAAAGAGAAATTATGCTATGATGATTTTATTTTTAGAGGGAGAGTATAATTAACGAAAGAGAAAGAAATGGGATGATGGTGGATTTTTCGGTGGGTTTGGGTGATAAAATTTTTACGGTGGGTTTAAAGGAAGTTGAGGGTTAAAGAGGGCATATATTTTATTTTTAGTTAAATCGTATTTGCGGTAAATATGTGGTTAAGTAAAGTGCAAAGTAGATATTTTGCACAGGGCAATTGTGTCAAAGCAAATAATAAACAACTATTTTTTTAATTCGTTTAAGTCGGCTATTATATTATGTTATTTGTGTAATTATAACTTTCCTAATTTATTTATTTTGGACAAAATAAAGAAACAAACAAGAATAGCTGTCAAACAAAACAATCAGGATAAAAGAAAAAAAACAACAGCAAAACGATCAAAAGAACCATTAACCTATGACTTCGCTATTGAAATCAGAAGCAATCAAATTTAGCCACCATGTCTCTAATGGAGTCAATCGTGCCCGAAGCCTCCCAAGGAATAAATTAAGGAAGCATATCCTAAAACTGCATCAATGACAATTTTACTATCAGATTCAATAATAACTTTGTTGTTTTGGTTCGACTTGGGTCCTAGAAAACTATATGCCATTCGTTAGCAAACAACTTGAACTTACCATATTACTTTACACATACATTTATAATTAAGTTTTTGTTGTATGTTACTATGTTATATGTACTTTTTAAAATTTATTGGTTTATAAAAAAAAAACTAAATATTAATTTTTTAATTTTAGATATTAAAGCTTCAGCATTAATTTTTTATGTATCTATGTATTATTGTATTTTCATTTTAAGTCTGAAAATAATTCCTCAAAATTTTTAAATTTTTTTAAAAATTTGAAATGATAATGTGTTTAATTGAATAAATAAATTTAATCAATGTCATGTGAAAATATGACACAAAAATTTAATCTATGTAGTTGTTGGTTAATACATGCTAATATGTAATATTTGATATTAGTGGCGGAGGCATGATTTAAATTTAGTGGGAGCTTGAGTAACCCTAAACAATTTTTTAAATTACAAGGACTAATAACACCAAAAATTGTATATTAAACATCAATTATACAAGGAGATGTACAAAAACACAAGTAATGGAATTTTTTAGGCTTAATGCATTGAAAGAGACATCTTCATTTTTCATTATTTTTTATTAGAACTTTCTCAATATTTAAGAGTTTTAAATACACAATTTTTTATACATATATTTCATGCATTTTCTTTAGGGGGTTAGAGGATTTCATTGTTTGTAGTTAGGAGAAATAAATTTAAACCTTTCTTTTATTTAATAATAATAAAAAAGTAGGTTGGGAGAAGCCAGATAAGATATATTTCATAAATAAAATAGGTGTCTACGTGATCTTTAAATTTAAAAATAGCTGGTACTCTAGACATTTAATTGTTAAATTGATATAAATCATCTTATACGATGGGCAAACCTATAATATCTAAAATTTTAAAAGTCAATATGTGTTTCTTTGTAATTAATGGGGCCAAAGGTGAAATTGGTGAAGATCAATCTTTTTCTAATACCAAATACGAAACAAACCTCAAGGTTTAAAAATTTTACATAAACAATATCATAACTTTGAATTTCACAGAAAAGCCGTTGTAGAAAGTTAAAAATGCCATACCTATTATAAACTTTTTTTCCAAATCCAAGTGGGGGCCATGTTTCCTGTGCCCTATTTGATATAAATCTTGATGATATAAATGTCAAAATTAATTTCATTTTTGTCCTTGTCATTGATGATGATAGTAAAAACTGTTCTTATTGTATTAAAATATCTTATTTTAGATCTTTGGTAAAAATGTGATCAGATAGGGAATTTTCCCCCATATTTCCAAGTATAATTAGATTAAAGAATTAATCGTGGAAGAAATCATCTTAAAGCTTTATATGGTTATTTAACGAAAAAGATTCAAGATTAAGCAATGATTCTACTTGTAGAAAACTAGAGAGAAATGAAAGATTATTGATTTCATTGATATATTGTGTGTCTATTACAATGGGAAATGCTCTATATTTATACAAGTAAAAGAAGGAAACATGAGTGCCTAAAAACATGGAAGAAAACATGGAGGAGACAAGGAGTGAAACATGGAGAAGAAAAGGGAAAAGGAGAATAAAGGAATAAAGGAAAAACTTTCTAATATTCTAACACTAATATTCTAACACCCCCCCTCAAACTCAAGGTGGCATATGGGATGTCATCTTGAGTTTGCAGAGCATGTCTTGAAAGATGAGGAATGCTGGGTAAGTATTATTTGGCAAGGGAGGTCCAGTTTTAATTGTTCGATATGATTGTTAATTGTCTGGCACGATTGCCATCCGGGGCGAGGTCCGACACGTCATGGATGCCATTTGGGGTGAAATCTGACACGGCTGGATTTGATATGATTGACGTTCGGGGAGAGATTGCCATCCGGGGCGAGGTCCGACACGTAATGGATGCCGTTTGGGGTGAAATCTGACACGGCTGGATTTGATATGATTGACGTCCGGGGAGAGATCCGACATGGCTGAAGGCCGGCATGAATATATGTTTATTTCCCCCCTCAAACTCAAGGTGGTACGAAAAGACCAACTTGAGTTTGACAATAGATGATGGAAATATAAAGATTTTTTTTTTTTTTTTTTATTGGTGTTAGACAGTGGGATTTGGTGAAGATTTGATGGTGATAAAGGTTTCGATGGTGAATGGCCGGTAGAGGAAAGGAGGAACAATGATGTTTTAGATGATAATAGTGGATGATGAACAGAAAAATCAGAAAAGTTCTGGGGTGGAAATGGAAAAATCAGAAAGTTCTGGGGTAGAAATAGAAAAATCAAAAAGTTCTGGGGTGGAAATGGAAATATCAAAAAGTTCTGGGGTGGAAATGAAAATATCAGAAAGTTCTGGGGTGGAAATAGAAATATCAGAAAGTTCTGGGGTGGAAATAAAAATCTAAAAGTTGTAGGGCCAAATTATAAATATCAAAAACTTCAGGGGTCAAAATGCAAATAATACAAACTATTCTTTTGGCGTTGGAATCGTCTTTTTAAGACGAAGAGGATGGGTATGGATTGATATGGATTGGATATAGTTTTTCTTAGGCTGGTTTGAGCAGTGGGATGGTTTTGTAGATGATTTAGTAATGGTGGATTAGCAGTGGGTTAGTTTGTGGGTTGATTGGAAAAGGAGGATGAGAAATGGAGAAGGAGAAGAAATGTTGTTATTGATTTAATTGATTTTGGATTGATTGTGGATAGGTGAGTCGGCGAGGAAGCGACGAGGCAGCGAGATGATTGTGTTATTGGCTATGGTCCGGCGGGCGACAAGATGTATCGCCCGCCAGCAACGGCGGAAAGTCGAGAGGATCTTACACCTCTGATACCATGTAGAAAACTAGAGAGAAATGAAAGATTATTGATTTCATTGATATATTGTGTGTCTATTACAATGGGAAATGCTCTATATTTATACAAGTAAAAGAAGGAAACATGAGTGCCTAAAAACATGGAAGAAAACATGGAGGAGACAAGGAGTGAAACATGGAGAAGAAAAGGGAAAAGGAGAATAAAGGAATAAAGGAAAAACTTTCTAATATTCTAACACTAATATTCTAACACTACTTAACATAATTCTTAAAAGGTTTCATAGATATATTTAAGTGAAGATGATTAATTAATGTGTGAATGTATTTAAGACTTTTAAAGTTGTTCAAGGTTGATCAATAACGTAATTCATCACATCTTTACAAGTGGATTTATTTACTAAAATTATAAATTAATATTGAATTTCCCTGTAAAATTATTTAAGTTATTAAATGATATCTACTCCTAATGTCAAAACAATTATAATTTTGCGAGATGATAATGTGGGTGTTAAAAGAAATGGATCTCCCCACCAGATGGAGTTTTAAGCACAGTTCAACCAAGGTTGAATAAGGATAGAAACGAAAGAGATCATAAGTGGTTCTTCAGTTAATTTGATGACTAATCTGGTGTACCTCTATACCTTTAGGCCTCGTTTGATTCGGGTATTAAAAAGTGAGATGGAATTATTAATACTACTTTTTTTATAATACCTTGTTTGATTCGCACAAATGTGCTGGGATTTACTAATACCGGTATTAACTTAATACCACTCTTTGTGGTATAATTTAATACCAGGGGAGAGGTGGTATTGTTTATCCAGAATTAAGAAAAAGAAACCATATATTTTCAAAAATGCCACTACTACTACTACTATATTATTATTATTTTAATTTATTTTAAAATTTTAAAAAAATTATATATTTTTTAAAAAATGTTTGTTTTTAAATTTTTTTTTCTTTTTTTTATTTTGTTAGTCCAAAATATAATTCTGTATACGAGTTACAGAACCAAATATGGTATTAACATCAGCATGAGATATCCCAGTATTAATACTACATTAATTCAAACATGGTATTAGTATTAAATTAATATCATGATTAATAATCCAGTACTATTAATACTGGTATTATTAATTCCATTGACCTTAATACCTGAATCAAACGAGGCCTTAGTGTGTGTGTTATATTTGCTCAAAGCAATGAAGAGTTTATTTACAAGTAAGCTTTTAGCCTTGTTTCTCTCATTAGAATTAATCCTATAGGATTTAAAACCATTGTAATGTGCTTTACCATTTATATTTATAGGTATAAAATTTGGGTTTAAGTTCATATTTAGGGTTAATAGTAAACTAGTAAAAAAAAATGTAAACTTGAGCACTACTTTAGTACTTTATAGGTGGCACACACCATATTCACATTGTTTAATTACAGTTATCTCTATTTGTATTGTACGGGAATTATCCTTGTTTGCATGACCATCTCGGCTATCTTGACATATCAGCATTGTGAGAATCCGCAAATGCGACCCCCGGGTTCTCGTTCCCGTTGGTGGGCGTCTGAAACATCGGAAAGGATTCCGTTGTTCCATTTGCTTCTATGTGTTGATAATTCATATCGGGAGTCCCTCTATCCTATTTCTAGATGCAAGAGGGTTCGTTCAGAGTCGCCAATACGTTTTACGAGAAAACGGACAAAATGATTGTGTAAGAGGGAAGGCTACAGATAAGCCTCTCTTTACACGTTTGTCTACGAAACCAGGATTCTATAGGGTTCGGGAACTATATTACGGTTTGGGAAGGTGTTAAGCACCCATTTCGCCCTTTCGGTCTCTAGTGGTCTTATATGTTTATTCTATGTTGGAAACTTGGATGCTTTTACTGATATTCTACTGCTTTCTGAAAATAACTAATGAAAACCTGTTTTTCGAGCGCGTTAGGAATCTACCACAACTATGTCGCCACTTCGCTTACTAGGACGGGGATCGACCTGCCCGGTCAGGTCGCGGGGTGCGGGGCAGCGCCCCGTTAGAAAAATCGAGTTTTAAACAAGTCTACAATAAAACTAATATATATATATATATATAAATATCTTATTTAATTACTAGAAGAGACTTTAGTTACCTTCCCGACGATATATATAAGAATAAGAGAGAGAAAATATAATACGACAGAGAAGATCTCCGGTGAATATTAGCTTTTCCTCTTAGAAATATTTCTAGCGGTCTGACTCTAGAAGGTGGCACTCCGGGTGCCAAGATTAGATCCAAGACTCTTGCAGAAATAAATGTTATCGCAGATGCTTCCGGAGAAGGCTTAAAGATTAGAAAATATGAGAGAGAATAAGGAATTTTAGTATAGAAATTATGGCGAGAAGTTGCCGTCCAGAACCCTTGGGGGTGTTAGCCTATTTATAGTGCTCGAAAAAGATTGTCGCGCGACATTCCCCCAGAAAAGGCAAGTGTCGCGCGACATTTCTCTTTGTCGCGCGACAATCCATTTTACTGTACCTGTTTGTCGCGCGATATATCTGTTTGTCGCGCGACAAACGGTTGAAGTGATGGGTTCTGACACTGTGATGTGTCAAAAAGTGGTTGGTCGGGTGCATAGGGGTTTGTCGCGCGACATAGGAATGATTGTCGCGTGACAAACGGCTGAAGTGATGGTTCTGACACTGTGATGTGTCAGAAAGTGGTTGGTCGGGTGCATAGGGGTTTGTCGCGCGACATAGGAGTGATTGTCGCACGACATATCAGGGATTGTCGCGCGACAATGTAATATGTCGTGTGACAATCTCTCTAAAAAACATGTTTGTTGCCCAATAAACCCTCCTAGGATAGTTTCGGGTGCTCGGGTGGGTCCCGGACTCCAAAAACAGTAGTTCTCGAAGGTCATTAGGGTTCTTGCGGGGGTCACGGATCGGGGTGTCTACAAGCATGATCATCCCGGCTAATATGGACTATACCAACGTGCCTCCACCCCATCGGTTAGTAGCTCTTTGCCAATCTTTTAACTTGGGCCTTTTCTGTGAACTACTTGATCTCTAGATATTGGTTCAATCAAAGCAGTTGGGCTTTGGGCTTAGCTTGGCCCAATTATCTAGATTTATTTTTGGGCTCCCTTAAATAGTATTATTTTTTGAAGTTGTACTATATAATTCTAAAGTTTTGACATTACTTTAGCAATATGCACAATTGCTTTGGCATTATAACCACCCTTAAGCAATAT
This sequence comes from Lonicera japonica, assembly GCA_021464415.1. NCBI lineage: Eukaryota > Viridiplantae > Streptophyta > Magnoliopsida > Dipsacales > Caprifoliaceae > Lonicera > Lonicera japonica. The sequence continues at coordinate 16,966,732 of CM038470.1, forward strand.
ATTTAAATACAAATATATATGAAGTCAATCTTTTCGTGACTTTCTCAAATGGGAAAGATTTTTTGTATTACTCACTTTAAATATTTCCTAGGAAGACTTTACATTTAAAATCTGTCCAGAATCTAAGTTGCTTATGTATTTGATTGTCTAAGTTGAGTACTTCAATATTCATCTTCTTAGGAACATTTTTTAAGTTCATAATATTTTCCATAAACCAAATTTATCCTCCCTCTAGAATTAATTATTTGCTAACAATTTATATTAAAGAGTTGTCCCTATTTATTTTGATTTCACAATTTTATAGAAAAAGATCGTGACATCTCATTATAAAATCAATTATTCCCATGGTAAAGCAACAAGTAAACTACTTTGTTTAAGAACAAAGTACAATATACTTTACTTCATTTTACATTTTGTATATTGCACATTAATCTAACAACAAGTTAATCATTAAGTAGTGTTATAAGTACCATCTTAAACGAAGCAATTGCTAACTGCTTAGGGACACTGTTAATCTTATTATAAGTTTTCCAGAATCGAGAATTATAGTCACTAGATACTCTTGTTAGGCTTATTACTTATAACCGATATGCATACGATTCTTTTTTTTTCTTGTTACTGCTAAAAACTGGGAGGGTATTTTAGACAACACAGTTAAATGAGAGGATCAAATGATTAACACAATAAATACAACAAACCAATAGAGTCAAAAATGTATAGAGGAGATTGGCCTCGTATGAAGATATGGGTTAATCCTCCTCTGTGGAAATGGAGCTAGGAGCTCGGTTTGCTTTGTATTGACGATTAACAAATAAGCATTATAAACTCACAAAAGCCTCTCTAGTTATTCTATTCTCACAATGTTACAACAAGAGTGTGCTCAAACTACACAAGTTTTGGCCTCCTCTATCCTATGAGCTCTACTGAGTGCTCTGAGCATCTATTTCTCTCTTGTTTTCTTGTTGGATTCTCCTTGTTCTTAAGCTTGTCTAGTTGTTTTTTTGTTAGTTGAACTTGGGTGGTAAAAGAAGTACATGCTTTTTGTATATATATGACTGGAGGAAACGTGTGGCCAGAGCTCCCAAAGCAGGTCTGGAGCCATGATTCGACCATTACCAACTTTGACCTTGCTTATCTATAAATTTCATTGCATTAAATACAGTTGGTATGCATTTAATGAAAGGTGAAATGAGTTATGTGCGCTCTGCATGGCAGGTGGCAGTCACATATGCTTCCGCTAACCACTTTGGCAAAGTGGTTGGGTGAGAGGGAGTTCTAAAGCTCGTCGAAAGAGCTCTGGAACTCGAGCTTTGCAGTTCGCTATCCATAATCAACTCTTTAGTGGATGCCCAATCCTTGAGGGGCTCTACCTGGCCTTCTCATAGTGACCCAACAATGTTCTTTCAAGCTCCTCCTGCCAGAGCATGCCATGACTGCTGACGTGGACGACCATGTGTTAGCTCGTAGTTGGCAGGGTAAATTGGATTAATAATTTGCACCATCAGTAATGAAACAAATAACAAATTACATGCTAGGGTGAGATCATGAAAATTGCCTGATCGATGGGGAATATAATTTCTCAAACAATCAAAGCCCCATTTCACTGAATGAGGAAATTAACATTCAGCATATTAAGAAAATACATGTTGGAGCTCCTAAGAGCCATGGTTGATGAATATGCAAGATGTGATTAGTGGGATTTGTTTTCCCATTATAAGTATTTAACGTAACTGATTGAATTTCACGGGCATAATTGCCTTTCCAATCTCTCTGATAAATGGGGGACTCTATTACTTTGAGCATGAATTGCTTTGTAATCTATGTGGTTACCTTAGGTAAAATGTCTTTTAATTGGCTATGAACCTCACGCAGTTAGATTATGCAATCACCGTTCTTTTACTTATCTTGATTGTCAATATATTATTTCTTTTAAATTGACTTTTCAAGCTTGTTTATCTATTCATTGTTAGAGAGTAATAATTCAATCAGGTTGTCGGCTTCTATTTCTCCCTCGTTATATTAGACTTATCAACCTTGGTTATCTCACTAACGATTTGCTTTAATATTAAAACGTCATTAGACCATTGTTTGTTTTAGTACTCCCACCTTGTTGATAAGGTGTTCTTTACATTATAGCTTTTATTTGTAAAACATTTACATCCTTACAAATGTGCTTGTGTCTTAGTGACTACGCGTCTATCAACATTCATTTATAGGGTACTTTTCGATATGAGTTAGTCTTAATCGGTGCCAATCCAACTATTTAACTTCCTTAGTGAGTATATCGCATTTTTTTATGTTGCAATGTATTCTTAATGTGCAATCTTATTGGATCAAAATTATTGTTTCCCACAGTTAGCACCAATTACACTTGTTGAAATTAGTTAAAAATGGTTTGTAAATTTTGGGGAAATAAACCACAAATCAATTAAACAGAAAACAAGAAAAAAAAAGAGTTAGGATAAAAGAACACCAAAATACCTTGTGGTTCAACAATTAACGTGTGTATGCTCAATTTATATTATTAACTCATTTTTTAGTCGCTAATGATTTTTGCCATAGTATTTATATGGTGCATTTTTTATTGAAATTTGATAAAAATAATTTACCCATTATAAAAATTACTTGTAATAAAATATAACGAAATAATTTATCTGTTTAGTTTTCACAATAAACTATATTGAAGTACAATAGAGTAATTAAGAAACGAAGAGTAGTCAAATTCTAAAACTGGAAATGGGTAAAAAAAATTCCTCCAAGAGAATATGTTTTTTTTAAAAAAAATTAAGGAATAATATTTTTGAAATAGGGATATGTTTTTTAATTATTGTCAGAGTATGATCCTTGTTTATCAATTATGTTTTAGATGAGATATATGATTAAAATTGTTTGTGTTGGCGCTAAAATCTAGAAAGGTGTTTTAGACTACACAGTCAAATAATCAGATCAAATGATAAGTATAATAAATGCAACAAGCCAATCGAATCAAAGAGGTATAGAGGAGGTTGGCCTCGTACGAATATACATGTTAGTCTTCCTCTGTGGAATTGAGCTAGGAGCTCGGTTTGCCTTATATTGATGATAAACAAACAGCTATTACAAACTCACAAAAGTCTTTCTAGCTATTAAATCTTCACAATGTTACAATAAGAGTATACTCAAGCAATACGAGTTCTGGCTTCCCTGTTCTATAAGCTCTGCTAAGTGTCTTAAGCTTCTATATCTCTATACTTCTTTGGTTGGTAGCCTATTGAACTTCGTCCCCGAAAGAAGTAAATGCTTCTTGTATATATATGAGATATATGAAGTGTGTAGATGAGCTTTGCCCGCATGCTGGAGGCCTTGCCTCGATCCCCCCTCACCTTGTTTCTCCCTGAATTCCGGTGCATTAAATATAATCAGGAAGCATTTAATGAAAGTGAGGAAAATTCTGTGACTTCTGTAGAGCAGGTGGCAGTAGCCCACTCCATCTGTTAGTCACTTTGTCATAGTGGTTAGGCGAGATCCACCGGAGCTCGTTGAAGAGAGCTTCTACCATTTAAGCTCCGCGATTTACTACGCGGAATGAGTTCTTAAGCCGGTATCCCCCTGCTAGGGGGCTCCGTCGAGCTCATTTCGTCATGACAGAAAAAGGCCGCTGACGTGGGTGTCCACGTGTCCTCTCGCGGTTGGTTGGATGAATTAAATCATTAATTTACACCATCAGTTTGTTTTGTGCAAACTTAACTTTATAATACAAAAAATTTAATGCAATTTTTTTATATAATATGTTCTTATTTTTTAACAAATATATTTTATATACCACACATGTAAATTTAAAATTTTGTCAAATACACCCAATGCATAATAATGTATCAAAAAATAAGAACAATAAATTAAATTTGTATAACTAATAATATTCTCGTATATTTTTATTAATAAATAAATTTTAATTTATAGCTTATTAAAATAACTCTAAAATATAGTTAATTAAATACCTATTTATGATAAATCGTTAAAAAATATGTATTACAAACTTAGGTGCCGTTTGATAAAAAATCTGAAAACTGAAAATAAAAACTGAAATTGAAAATACTGTTTGTTTAGTTTTGAAAATTGTATTTGAAAAAATGTTGATTGTTTAAATATAAGATATCTGAAAATAATTTTTTTTTAGTATGAAAAATTTGCCCTTATTAGTTTTTTGAATCACATGATTCTTGGTATCAATCAAGAGTGTAAAATAGGTATTTTACACTATTTAAAATTAAGCTTTCAGTTTTAAGTGGTGAATTTACCACTTAAAACTTTTTATGAAAATTTACAATTTTGGTTAACAAACAATTTTGAAATCACTTAAATTTGAAAACATAAAGCCCCTATTTGGTATCTATCTATTTTTTTTTCCTTCAAATTTTTAAAACTCAACTCGAAATCAACTCTACTTTTACACTTCCCAAAAAAACTTTAACTTTACTTTCTCTCTCTAAAAAAACTTTTAAAACACCACAACTTTAAATTCAAAAATTAAAATTAAATAAAAAAAATATATTTAAAACATACTCGTCGAGATCTATAAAATAAGATCCATTTTGACTATTTTTTAAAAAAATTTTTTTATGAGATTTTTAGTTAGTTGAAAAAAACTAAAGAAAAACCAAATCAACTTTTCAACATATTTCTAAATTCTACCAAACGCCATATTTTAAAAACTCAACTCAAAACATCTACCAAACATGCCTTTAATTTTCAGATTTAAGTGAAAACAAACAACTCCTTAGTTACACTATTGTTCAAAAAAACTTAGTTACACTTATGTAGTGTTTGTTTTTACCTGTTAATTATAATTGGTATTTGTTTTCTTCCCTCTTAATACTGAATTAAATTAAAATTTAGCATTAAGTATTAAGAGATAATTCATGCACTGAATGCTTAATTTAACTTTAATAAAATTTTATTCCATTAATATTCCTATTATTTTGAATAATTAAACATTGATTTAAAAAACTAATACAAATAAATTGTAATATATCATAAATTCAACATTTAAAATTAATTAAAATCAAATATATTTTTAAAAATTTATTTAATATTTAATATTAAATATTCATAATTCAATATTTAAAAGTTAAGGCTATGTTTGATTGTAAAGTGAAAAAGAAAAAAAAATTGAGTTAGTTTTGATGAAAAGATGAAAAATAAGTTGAGTGATAAAAGTGATATCTTCTTGATTTTTAAATTTTTTTCATGAAAAATTTTTCTTTTGTTAAGTGGTGAGTAAAAATTTTTCCATTAAAAATATTGAATGATAAAAGATATATATTTATAAAATAAGTAATATTTATTATTTTATTTTATATTTTTTTATACAAATTAAGTAATTTTTTTTTTTTTGTAATATTTGTAATCAAAAGAAACCTAAAAGTTAAAAAAAATGAACCTTCCTTTAGAATTTGTTGAAAAATTAGAATTGCGATTTCTCGAAGATGTCGAAGGAGAGAGGAAAGCGGGAGATTGCGAGCTATACAAAGTGGGCCACCTCAAGAGCCGTGACGTGTTAGGTCTGGAGATCACAAGTAAACTTTCTAGGAACCTGGCCCTGTCATCACTTACTCAGAATTAGACTGCCACGTCTACCTATTAAATCTCTCGGCGATAATTATCGTAAACACCGCGACACGATAAATTAGCCGAAGGCGTTTACGGAGAGAGGATCGTCATAACGGACACGTGTCAGAGTTACGCAAATCCTTTGTCGGTGACGGGTAGGGCGGGCACCGCTGGCTAGCTGCCCGTGACGAGTTGGCTTCACAAGCCGCTTCCACGAGAGATGAAGAAAACTCACCACGTCGCCGTTTCTCTCCGTATCCAAAAAAAGGCCAAAAATACAGTGAGGACTCAACTCTCTCTCTAAAATCCCGTCCCCTTTTTATAGATGCCAATGATATATAATGCTTGTTTCTCCCTTCATAAAAATATTCTGAGAGAGATGAGAGGCGACTTTTAATCACGGCGTCGCAACGGATGATAAATGACGAGGATGACACGCCGGCGAAATGCAAGGAGCGTCGACGGCGGAGGATCCAGATGAGGAGATTTGCCTCGGTGTCTATATCAGATTCATCTTCATCGCACAATCAAACTTTACTTTTTAACCAGAAAAAAGAGAGATCGGAGAGTAAATTAGTTCCTGTCGCCGGCGTGACTAGTAAAGCTATTTCGTTGTCGTCCGGCGAAGACAAGATGGCTGTGAATTTGAGTGGTGTTAGTTCCGAAACGCCGGTGTTCGGAGTGATGTCCGTCGCCGGTAGGCTGCGTGATATGGAGGACGCGATTACTGTACGGACTGACCTTTGCCAGCCGGCGATTAACCTGAGCCGGACGGTTCATTTCTTCGGCGTTTACGATGGACATGGCGGGCCTCACGTAATAACTTCTCTTTTTCTCCTTCCGTTGGTTGGGGAAAAAACTTTAAAAGACAAAACTACCCATACTGTTGTAAATTTTTTTTGGAAAGACTTTGCTACAGTAATTTTGAATAACTAAAAAACAACGAAAATAACCTGGTGTTTTATTAAAGTTGCCGTATATTATTATATTAATTAAAACTAAACCGTTTACCAAGGAAAAGAAAAGAGATTTACAACTCAAATCCTGTATTATTATTTATTTATTTTTATGTGTAGAACACAAATGGTTAACAACATAAGTTTTTGTAATGTAATAGAAGTATTTAATTAACTAAACTTGATTTGGTGGAAATTGAATTGTGCAGGTGGCTGCGCTTTGCAGGGAGAGGATGCATGTGATAATGGAGGAAGAGTTGATGCGCGTGAACATCGCGGGAACCAGTGAGAGTAGTGGTAGCAGCTCGAGGCAAGCAAGGGAGGATGGGTGGAGGAGAGCCTTAAGGAGGACCTTCATGAGGATGGACGAGGTGGCCCTTCGCACGTGCGCCTGCGGTGGCTCTGGGGGTGCTTGCACGTGCCACCCAATGGAGTTGGCTCTCGCTGGGTCCACCGCCGTTGTGGCCATTATGACGCAGGAATCCATCATTGTTGCTAACTGCGGCGACTCACGCGCCGTACTCTGCCGCTCCGGCAGGCCTATACCCCTATCTTTTGATCAGAAGGTAAAGATACAAATAAAATAAAATAAAATAAAATAAAACAAATAATAATTTTACTGGCTTCATCTACGATCGATCATACCAAATACATTGAATATAACTCCTTAATACACGCAAGTAAGACTGTCATTTTCCAAAATTTTTTATATGTGTGACACTTGTCTTCTTCTTTGGCTTTTTGCGAAACAAACTAATAAACAATATTAGGGCGCGTGTCGCTCGGTGGGGCCGCTGTCAGTTCTGTCAATCTTTTTATTTTTTGATTTACGACTTTGTTGTTCGGGAAAAAAGTAATTAGTTGAACATTAGTAAAGAAAATAGAAAGTGAATTCTTATACAAATTTAATGTACCTTGGGGCCTCGTTTGATTCAGGTAATTAGGATCAGTGGGATTAATAATACCAGTATTAATAGTACTGGACTATTAATCATGGTATTAATTTAATACCAATACTCTGTTTGATTCATGTAGTATTAATACTGGGATATCTCATGCTAATATTAATACCATGTTTGGTTCTGTAACTTGTATATGGAATTATATTTTGGACTAAAATTTTTTTAAAAAAAAAAAAATTTGTTTAAAAAAAAATTTTAAAAAAAAAAAAAAAAAATTTGTAAAAAATAAAATTTTAAATTTTTTTTTTAAATAATAATAATATAGTAGTAGTAGTGGCATTTTTGAAAATATATTGTTCATTTTTATTAATCCTGGATAAACAATACCACCTCCCCCCTGGTATTAAATTATAGCACAAAGAGTGGTATTAAGTTAGTACCGGTATTAGTAATCCCAGCGCATTTGTGCGAATCAAACAAGGTATTATAAAAAAAGTGGTATTAATAATCCCATCTCACTTTTTAATACCCGAATCAAACGAGGCCTGGGTACACTACAAATTTTGATTATGGGTTAAGAGGAGAGGTCAAGTGGTAAATGATACATTCTCACGTTCGCACCCATGCCACTGGTGGTGGCGGAGTAATTATAAGTTAGTGAGGGACTTACTAGTATTAAAGAAAAAAATAAATACAAGAAATAATAATACAACAAACTATATATATATATTAAAATATAAAAAATTTATTACACAAACAGATGTTACAAAAAGAAATGTACAAGAATAATACGAATTATAAAATTTGTTTTTGGGTCTTTATATTTTGAAAACGTTGAAAGATACGTTAGTTATGTGCATACTGGCAATATAAATTCATTTGTTTTTAAAGTAACTATAGTTTTATCACCAGTTCTTCAGGAAAGAATGGGAAGAAAAAAAAGGTATAATTTTTTTACCAAAATTCTGAGACCTTACAAATCTAACATCAAACTTTAAATGTTTACGCAAAAGTCCTTGTATTACTATACCTTAAAAATATGTATATATCCAAGTGGCCTACATTCCCTCCGCCCCTGCATGCCACAGCATGGTTGGGCAGTTTATACCCTTTCTAAGAGTTGGTATACAGTGGCGGATGGACGGGGAGGCCCAGGACCTCTAGATTTAGTACCTCTTAAGGTTTTTGAAAATTTGAGTAGTAATAGTATTTCTTTTGTTATGTATAAAGTATAAACATATGACACCTTATTAAACCAAGCCTCTTGGCCCAGTGGTATAAGGCTGCCACTGGGACAACCTTGGGTCGACTTGGAGCTCCCAAGGTCGAACCCTCGCGTTGTCAAAATAATGCTTGGCCAGCGGCAGCCACGAACCGCGAGCGGGGATTAGTCGAGGTGCGCGAAAGCTGGCCCGGATACCCCGTGGGGAACCAAAAAAAATATGACACCTTATTAAGCCCTTTCAAGTTTTTTCCTGTAAGTAAAATTTATAACCTTTTGGAATTAAATATACAAATACAAACTCTGATTTTGCATGCAATGGAATATATTAGTATAAAAATACGGAGAAAGCAACATACAACAATTGCAAGTCTTCATAGGTTACCTTATTTTGAGTTTGTTTTTATGTTAATTAGTTTTAAGTTTGATTTTTTTTTTTTGCTTGTACTTTGGCCCTCCAAATTCAAATTTCTGGATCCGCCACTGTTGGTATATAAAATATTCTGTCAAGTATTTTGGTGAGCCAAAGAGGTCCGCTACAGAGCAGCTCCTGCTAGGGAGTTCAAGGGCTCAAACTTTCCTTTTATAAAGAAAAAAAAATTACTTTGGTGAATTGCACCATTTTCGCGTGGTTCTGCATCTTTTCATGGATGCAATGCATGGGCTTTGTTTTGAATTGAACGCACTTTCAATTGCATTCTATGCAATAAAATGCATTAGTAAATCTACAATTTCCAAAAAAATAATATTTAGATAATGGGTCTATCTCTGTCGTGAATTTCGTTGATGATACGCACCATAAACATTTTCTCTTTAGGCACTGTTTGTGAAACTGATAGTGTAGATGTTCCATTGGCATAGGTATTATAATGAGCTTATCATTCCTGTTTGCAGCCTGACAGAGTAGATGAACTTGCAAGGATTGAAGCTAGTGGGGGTAAAGTCATCTTTCTAAATGGTGCCAGAGTGGAAGGAATGCTTGCCATGTCCCGAGCAATAGGTAATCCTTCTATATCATGCTATTGAATTCATGACAGGAAAACGTGGCGAGATTAATTTTTAGGTTTCAGAAAATTTACTACCGGATCACTCTGTTGTGTCTTTAGCAATGAATAATTTCATGTTGATATATATATATATATATATATATGCCTTGTTTAGGTATGTTTACACACAAACACATGTCTTCCCTCTCTTCCTAATTAAGAGTTCGTGGTTCTTTTTGAGAAGTTCCAAATAAGAGTTCACTTTCCTTTTCAAAACATAATCAATGTACTATTACCACAACTCACCATGGAAACAAGTTTTATTGTCAACCAGTGATCGCGATGAAGTAGTATTAAAAAATGTGAAAATTAAACATGAATTCTTAATCACGACGGAGGGAGTATACAAATATATATATATGAACAATGCTAGCACAGGGAAAGTTTTGACTGAATCTCCGGACTTGTAGGTGGCTTACTACAAATTTTTTGACACGTGTGCTTGTTGAATAATTGTCGGGTTTACACGTTTGAAGGATGTCGTTATAGATGGAATTTAGGTCATAAAGAGTGGATGCTACAAAATCAGTAATTTATTGTATTACATTTTTAACTCCTTTGGATAAGGGGGCTGAAAGACGACATGTTTGGGTTCAAGTCACAAAAAAGTGTGAAGGAATCTGACATCAAAATCTTGTAAACGACCAAAAGAAAATTTGTCGCTTGTTGTTCAACATGAACATAAATTTCCATTTGTAGTATATGTTACGTTAGCATACATAATAACGACACTTAATTTAGATTTTGCCACTTGGCATTAGGTCTACCTTTAACTTAAGGAGCCGTAACAACAACGCAGATGTAAATAAGGGCAACTTGGGGATGTCCGTACTACATTAGAAATATACCAAAGTTTGTTGTCACATTTGACTAATGCCGACAAAACAGACGTAAATGTTGGAGGTAGGTCTACCTTTGATTTAATATGACGTATCGACAAAAGTAGGCGTAAATGAGGTTAAGTTAGGGGCTTTCAGACAAGATTGGAAACATACTAAGTTTCTGTTACATATACCTTTGACTTAGGGTGCCTTGATGATGACGTAAACGTAAATGAGTTTAAGCTAGAGACTTCGGACATGATTAAGCTAGATATTTGGTTTATTGCACAACCAACAAAAGTGAATGTTCTGGGGAGAGCTGAGAATGGTTGGCTCTAGTGGCAGTGTAACAAGCCGCATCCCACATCAGCAGTGTAACAGAGAGGTCTTTGGATTATATGTGGGTTCAACGAACCTTAAAGGCAATTTTGGCTAGCCATTTTGGGTGAAAAACCGTGTTACATATTGCATGGACCCAAGCCCATAACTATGCGGATGTGTTGTCATTGTGTGTTGTGTGTTGTGTGTGTGAGGCTGACAACGAGTCAGAATATTCAATGGACCTAAAGAAGAATTTGTGCCATCCATTTTGGTTGAGTACCCATGTTGTTACAAGTAGGAAGTCAAGTTGATCTCGAAGTTGATCTGTTCGAGTCTGTCCATACCCCTCTCCTGCGCCTTTAAGTTCCTTTTCTTGTGCAAAGGCGAAGGCACCTAGAGTTTCCTCTTATTGAAACTGTCATGGAAAAAGTGACCGCTTTTTATTTTGTCAGAGAGGGTACCTTAAGGACAACAAATCTCATTGCCTAAGTAGGCCAAAAGATAATGGATTTTCTTTCTGTTATATTTAGCTCACTTTTGTCGAAGTAGTGATGCCTACCTTGTGCAGAATCACTTTTATAAATACTAGCAACTAAATACATGCGACGTTTGTGCACGCTTATTTTGTTATTTTTCAGAATCAATTTCTTTCCCCGATGAATTTTAAACAAAGTGCACCAAATCCTTTTGTCTTTTTTGAGATTGTGTCTTTAAATCTTTGAACACAAGTTTGGTATTATTGAAGATCGAGTTTGATCTGGTTACCGGGCAATTAATGGGAGTACTCAATCCCGCTCCCTGTTTTAGTTAATAATGTATGATATATGGTTTCTCTTTTTTGGAAGTTTCATTGACCTCATAAAAAACTTAATTTGCTCTTTTAAAATAGAGTAATAGGGGTGTGGCAAAACTCTATATTGTTACTCATATTCAACCTTTTTGCCAGATTTCGTATCTCGAATCCTTTTTCAACTTGATTTGGTCATAAAATGTACTGTCTTCACAGCTCTAGAAAAAATTCCCGAGCAACGACTGAGGGATGATATATTGTGTTGCAATGTGTTCCTCCGTGTTAACGTACTTGACTTTTTTTTAATCTTCTTTCATGATTAATATTGTGTCTAAAGAAGAAACATGTAAGTATATAACTCCTTTCGTCTCAAATGGATAGTGCCACTTTGACGTTGTACATTTTTAAGGAAACAATAGTTTTAACTTAATCAATGGTTAAGAATATGACTTATTTTCTATTGAATCGTGACTATCAATTTGAGACATCTCGAAAAGGAAAGTGGTACTATCACTTTGAGGTGGAGGCATTAGTTTACTTTAAATTTTTTTGAGTACATGAAACATTCACTTGATCTAGATCTTTGGTAGTGTTGTCAGCTTATGTACTGTTCTTTTCGCACTGAGAAGTAATTTCTTGAGGCTATTGTTTTGGGATTCAATTGTTTAAAATGAGATGACTCCGATTTTGACAAGTAGTTTTTGTCTCTGGCTAGGACTCATTTATGCAGATTGTAAAATGTATCTGTCTAAATCTGGGCCATATAAAAACGATCAAGATTTCTTTAGTAATCTGCTAGTGATTTCCATTGCTGGCTGATCCCCTATTTTTCTAGTCTAATATTCTTAAATGGTCTGGAAAAAATGTTACCCCCTACTTCTTTAAACAGGGGACAAGCTTCTAAAACCAGTTGTCACGGCAGAGCCTGAGATTTCATTCACGAGGCGAGACCAAGAAGACGAGTGCTTGATTATAGCAAGTGACGGTCTATGGGATGTTCTTTCAAATGAAATGGCTTGTGAGGTGGCTCACGAGTGCCTTCTTGAGAGTGACCCTCCAGTCCTCGGTGGATCCATCATTGAGATGGTGAACCCTGAGCCTCGTATAGAAGTTGACGGGGCCAATGGGGCAGTCTACTCAACCCGGAGCACGTGTGCCGCAGCGCTGCTAACGCGGCTTGCGTTGGGACGGAATAGCTCGGACAATATTAGCGTAATAGTCGTCGATTTGAAGAGCGAGCTAGAAAGAGGGAGATAAGTGAAAAGTGTGGAGATGGTGTAATTGTGGTGTATAGGGTCTCATGGATAGATAGTTTGATTGGGGTTTTTATTGTTTTTTTAGTAGAGGACTTGTAGTACTCTGTCAGTTTGTTTGTTTTGTGGTTTTTGAATGACTTGTTGGATTTGTTGCATGAGTAAGATGTTTATCTTATGCTTATAAACTCAATTTTGTGTTGTATATAACCTATTGGACTAACAGTCCATTTGGATCGAGAGAATAGGAAGGAAAGAAGAAGAGGAGGAATGATTGCATTTTATTTGTTTGGATAGATTTATAAGAGGGAGTGGAGAGGAAACGGAGGGATTAAGAGGGAATGTTAATTCCTTTTATTTTTTTATTTTGTTTCCTTTTAATATTGGGAGGATTGGGAGGGAAAAGAAAAGTTTTTAATGATTTTTTCACGTTTTTCTAAATTTAATCATAATATGTTAATAATATATTAAATCACATTTCTTTCCTTTCTTTTCTTCTTTCTATATCCAAACAAGATTTATTTTCATTCCATTCTTTTCCGTCCTTAATTATTTAAACAATAATATAATAAAACTCATTCATTTCCATTATATTTTATTCATTTCACTCCTAATTAACTATTTCCTTTCCATCTCTCCCCTCCAATCCAAAAGGACTGTAAGAAGAGAAACTATAGTTGATATAAGGACGATGTGAGATGTGAGTCATTACAATTATCCTTAGATTGCACTTTTGGAATTTTTGATTTTTATACGAAGAATAATGAAACCAAATAAAAACTTAATAGGTTATCTTCGAATTTTATTTTCATAAGAGTAATTATTTGATCTTTATTTGCTTTACACCCTCTATACTCGTTAAGAAAATTGTACTTGATTTAGAAAAAAATTATTTAGGCTAGTCTAGTGTTTTAAAAGGCGTTTGAGGCACATGCCTCGAGGCGAGGCGGGAGAAAAACGCTCCGATGCGTAAATTTTTGACGCTTACGCCTCTTCTGTTTGAGGCTTAGGCGTAAGCTTCTAAGCGTTTTGCAAAGAGAAAATTTGAAGTGAAGGATTATGACAAGAGATGGAAAAAGATGAGAGAGGCGGTGTGACTGGGGGCTGGGGATGTGACCGTAAGTGTGAGAAAGAGAAGGGTTAAATAAAAGTAAGGTTGTAATTTTATGTGGTGAACAATCTAACCACCCTTGATATATTGAATATTTACATAATTACTAATGGGTCAATTAAATTTATAAGGCGTTCTCTTACTTTTTAAAAAAAAAATTAAAAATTGTAGATTGTTTAAATGGTATTTAATATTTTTAAAAGTAACTAAAAAAAAATTATACATTTAGTTAAAATTTTGTTATATAATGCAATTTAATTTATAAAAAAAAAGTAATTTACTTTATATTTTTTGTAATTTTATTGAAAAAAATTAAATAAAAATAAGGCTTACGCATCAATACGTCTCGCCTGATCCGGGCAAAATGCCTCAAACATTGGGTTAGTCTGATGATCTTGACATAGTGTTAAATCCCAATGAGTAGCCAGTTTTGAAAATTTCTGATGCAAGAGGATGCACTTAAGTTTGAATATGGTTTATTTATCAAAATCAATTTGCAATTTCATGTGCGGAAGCAAACCTTTAAGTCTTATCAAATTTTATCTAGCAGTTATATTAATCAATTACAGAACACCAGGAAGTACGAAGATACTAGTTTTTACATCTTACGAAACACTAATTTTTGGGATTAACCGACAATGTTTTATTATCTTAAAACATGTTTTACAAACTCTTAGATAAACTTATAGTACTTTGACTTACATACGACTCGCTGGGATCTTCTTTATTGCTTCAGGCATCCACTACACCAAACGCTCTGAATGTGATCTCAAACCATCGTTATTAGAAAAGAAGCAAACTTAGATTGTGATGGCATGAAACAAAAACCCTAGATGGAAATATCACTGAGTATTGTTATGTTTGAGAGCATTTTAAAAAGTGTTTGTAATCTCTGATCTACGCCCCACATATATAGGAGTGGAGGAACGGATAAAATTAGGTCTCAGAGTTACGGAAAAACTCATCAGATTTACTGCTGGGTGTATATATAGATGCTAAGAACTCTCGCCGTCCAGTTTCTTGATTTGCATTTAATCTTTGCAATGCACCACCATACACATGAATATTCAAAGAAGCATTTGCCTAAACGAATCACGAAACCTTGTAAACTTAAAAGTCGGTTGATTCAAAAATCATTTTTAATTAATTTATTTTAGTTTTACCACTAGTTTAGCTTTTCCCATTAGGCTATAAACTAAACTAACTAACACCTATCCTAAACAGAGTCGGTCATGTTAGATATGATATGATATATTCAACATCTTCTTTAGTAGGTTCATCTACAACATCTAGTGGTCCCCTCGTGGGCACGCCCTTCTTTAGGTTGGTTTGCTCTCATCCAAGTCAAATGTTTATATTTTAAGAAATTTTATATTAGGCAGTTTAATTATATGGAAAAGCATGTAACTGTATTTAATTATATTTATTTTTTAGGTGAAAAATATATAATTTTTTTGTTGCATTGATGACATACTTACTAACTTTTGATATTTGATTACTTACATTCTATTTTTTGGTTTTTGAGTCATTTTTTACTTTACCTATAAATTATTTTCTTTATTTTTGTTGAGGCATAAAAGTATGAGATCATATTTTTATTCATCATCCGCTTATACCAAAGAATTAGCAATTTTTTTTTGAAATATAACTAGTTGAAATTTATATTACCCAGAAAATTAGGTAATCAAACACCAAAAAAATAAAAAAATACACATTTTTCATAAAAAAAATTTGGCAATCAAGCACACCTTTAAATGTCTATCACCCCAACAACTCTCTCTCTCTCTCTCTCTCTCTCAACTTTTTCATTCTCTAGACAGTCTCTGTCTGATACACAGTGAGCGAACAAACATCTCTGTCTCGCCAAACCATCGGCGAATTATTTTTCGCAGAGAGGAGGAAAAATTATTTATTCATTTTATAATTGATCTTTAGTGAAGAAGAAGAGAATATAAAAAAAAGAAGAAAAAAAAATTAATATTGTAGTCTAGTGAGTAAAAGAAGTGAAGCGGGAGTTGAACAATTTAGGGTTTGGACTACTAAGTCAAGGGTTTTCAAATTATTTTTGTTAAAAAATAATATATTTTACACCAAGCCCAAGCTCTGCCCATGTCAGCCAACGCGTGGTAAACTAAGTTAATCTAAATTCTCAGTACAAAATTTGGATGCCCTTAGGGCCAAAACCCAAGAACAAAACTATCAATGTATGATTCGATAGAAGGTTTCATATTCTTCGAATGTGGGACAAAGTAAAACAAGGAAAAAAACACTTGCTTTGCTTTTCCAAAATACACACTCGTTCAACAATTCTTTTAAATAATTTATAGTCCATCTCCAATCTTGGACTAAAAGCTTTGTATTTTGTTGTATTAGACATAAACGCTCATATGATGTATGTGAATGCATGTTTTTATGCACGTGTGTATATTTAAAAATGAAAAAATGCTCAATGATTGGAAAGTTTTACTTTTAACCTTGAGGGACTAATTGAAACAGATTTTTTTTTTCAATTGAATAATAAAATCACTCAATTTTTAGTGTCATAACCGACAATTAACACCTTATGTTTTAATATAATTAGACGCTCTACACACATAATGGGTGTGCAAAACTTTGATATAATACATTAAAAATCATAAATCCAAACAGTTGAAGATGTACAATTGCTTGAAAATTACGTTCAACTTAATTAAATATACAAAAAAAAAAAATACTTGAAATAAGAAACCAAATTTTCGTGAACTACTGCTATCTTGAAAATAATGTGCCATACATTAACATCAATAGCTGTGGAAGATGGAGGAGTTGAACAGAGAATAGGGTTGGTGGTTTTTATTTACTTTTTGGGGTTTCATATAAATCTCGGAAATTTTTTCCTACACCACTTTTTTAACTTAAAACTCCTGTATACTTAAAATCACTACAAAAGTATAATAAAGTTCTTGTAATACAACTACTCCACTAGATATACCACAAATTTTTAACTAAACAAAATTCAAAATTTCAATTTATGGCTATCTTCTCTCTCTCCTCACTCAAACCCATACACAAATTAAAAAGTAAAGTCCCAAATCAAACTTTTACACACATTACATTATGTTTTTAGGTTATTTATGAGCAAAATATTAAAGTATTTATTCATGTATTTAGTTATTTTGTTGTAAATTGTTCAAAGATCCAAGGTGTAGTTCATTTTCTTCACTCAGACACGCAGTACTGAATTTGGTACAATAAATCGTGGACATTAGTTGATACTAAATATGAGATACATAATTCGGTAGAAATTAACTTATGCCAAAATATCGTGCTGATTTTCCTTTTTATATATGCCGAATATGAGATACATCATTTCTTTAGGGTAGTCATTTTACAAGGATTCAAATGGTAACTTTTTTTTTCTTTTCTTTTTTTCCTTTCATATTTTAATTCCAGTGATTAGTTTTTGAGAAAATGTTCGTTTTGTTGAGAAAACGGATATAACTTCTACCAAAAATTAATGTACAATATGCTAAATCAGAAAGTACAACAACTATATACGTATACTAAGTGTTCTAGTAGAGGCCATTCTAGTGTTGCGCGTTCTTGCGCATTTATTAAGTCATTTCTAGGCTCGGCAATTCCTAGAGATAATAGACATTTATCGTACTTCAAAACTAAGTTTCCATTTGTAAGCGGTTTCCAAAGGTGACCCAATTTTGTATAGGAAGACAACATGATATACGTTTGGGGCTGAGATATGTGTTATCTCTTAGGGATTTCAAACGGACCGTTGAAAATTTTGTGTATTTAAAAAAATGGAAAAAGAAGAAAAGGAGAGAGAAAAAAAATTAAAAACCAAAGCAAGTACTAAGTGAGCATTATTGTGTTTTCCTAAGTCCCACATAGGAGATAAATAAAACTTTTCATGAGTTTTTTATAAGGAATAATTTGTCTAAGGGCTTGAGCCCTTTAAGTATTAGACTTTTTTGCTATTGGGTGTGGACTTGGATGGTGTGGTTCACCACACGTGCGACCGAAATCAGGCTTGAGCTTACTTTGGATAAAGTATTATCTTTTTAGACAAAATACTTTTGGAAAAATTTATTAAAAATAAAATTATTTTCTTATTTTGAATTTCGAAATTAGTTTTGACTAAGTCTTAAACGATCGCTTTTTTCTCCCTCAATGTAACGACGCAACGGAAAGAAGATATTCTTTTTCTTTAAAAAGTTTCATCTTCACCAAAAAGAAACATACAGAAAAAAAAAAATTCCTCCGTAGCTATCTTCAAATTCGAACTTAAAAAATTTCTTCAATTTTTTTTTTGCCTCTGGCAGGAATAGTTTACCGATTCCGGCCAAAGTTATAAAGGCAAATAAGATTCCGATTTCCTATCATGCAAAGGAAATCAAGATAGAGGAAAATTTGGGCTTGTTGTATCCTGGGGAGGGCGTAGCTATGCAGAATTACTAGTACAAATATCAAGCAGAGCCATGAAACGTCTTAAAGAGAGCGACCTACTCCGCGACTCAACCAGGTTTTTTCCAATCGCTACTTGATAAATTCATTCCTATTTCAACACGGACATAAGTCTCTTAGATTTAAGTATATTTCTCGTTACAACTGTCACGTGAAAGAGGAGGGAAATGAAATCTACATATTTGTAAGTAAAAAGTGAGATTAATGTCACTTGAACTAGAAGTTTTATGCAGGGTACTAACTCTTTATGTGACAAGCATCAATAAATAAATAAATAAATAAATAAATAAATAAATAGGCCATTCACTGAAAAATCCACTATCCAATCTTAACATTCCCCATTTATTTAAACCCCAATATACTCGAGCCCACATTAAATTGCCCAATTCATTGAAACTAACTGACCATTGAGCCAGCTTTTTTGCTGGCCCAAGTCATTTATGTAGCTAACCTAATTAACCTATGTAGCCAAACCTAATTAACCTATGTAGCCCAACAAACACAATTCGATCCTGCAAAAAAAAAAGAAGAAAAAATGAGAAAGAAATTAACTAGATGAATAATGATATTAATAAAATAAAAAAATAACATCTTTTTTGAGAATGGAGTAACAAAAACATTAAAAGTATAACTAGGAAATATAGAAAAAATAAGAATGTGAAAATAAATTATAGCCTGCTCATTACTCATTAGGATTTAGAAAGTTGACTCTTTCTTTCATTTTGTCCGATTCTACTTTTGCCTGTTTTGATCCCTAAACATTTTGACATACTATAATGCACAAGAATTATACCTAGGAACAAATATTATATATATGGATTTCAAATTTGTTGACGGGGAGTTTTCATAAAACTCTACAATGTAATTAATTAATATATCCATTTATGTACTCTCACGTCATTAAAGTAGATCGAGTTATCGCCAGATGAAAAAATTTCCTCTCTTATGATGACTCAAAATATGGAAAAAAACATGACGTGATAGTGATAGGAATTTATCAACTAATTACACAATAGGGTTGCTGGTGACCCTTTGGTTAATGAGAGTAAACAAATTTAAATTCATATATATATATGTGTGTGTGTATTGAAGGCATCAATTAGCTTCCCTAATTCATAGCAGTTCTTTGTCACCACTTTTGCGGTTCTGGTCAAGAGCAGGCCCAAGAATTTTTCGAGAAGTAGGCAAATAGTAATAGATAAAAAAAAATTATAATAATAATACATAAAAAAAAAAACCCCGAAAGTATAACCATATAGTGAAAAGAAAATTTAATAGCATAATTTAAATATTTGAATTCATACGTACCGAAAAATATCTAATAAAGTTGAGCATCACAAGTTTTTAATGATTCGAATTCATCTACTACAGACTCTAAATCAATTTTTAAACTGAGATCTCGTTCTATGTTTAGCAACATGCAATCAATAAGAACTACATTTCCCATTGAGCTGCGTATATCTGTTTTGATGTTATTCATACTGGAAAATGCTCTTTCTGTACTTGCCGTAAAAACAGTAAGAGTCAATACATGATAAATCAATCAATCAAGCATAGTATAATCTTCCAACTTTCTTTTCATAACTAGTTTTTTGGAATAAATCGGCAAGCGAATAAAACTTATGAAACTCGGGATTACAAACAACATTAAGCTTGTAATGCATTAGTTGAGATCTCAATATGCGAACATCCTGAGTAGTGGAATCAGTTGGATATAATTTTGTAGCAAATCTTGTCCTCGTCAAATGATTTAAAAAAGTCACTAGGATTCAAAGTTATGTTAAGAGTTAGAAATTCCATTACGACATTATCAAATATATGTTTCAACTCCATCAATTGAAAATCTATTGTGGTATTGAATATATCAAAATGGTAGTGATGTTCAATTGTAATTTGATCACGTTGTTGGCAATTATGACTTGTACCATTTTCATATGGAAAACTCATATTCACTATATCAATATTGTTCTATTACAAAATAACAACAGATGTTTAAGAAAATTGTCCCAACCATCTTCTCTAAATTGTTGGATAAGACTTTTTGATGTACATTGAAACTAATTTAATCGCATTCACAATATCGTGAGATTTACGTTGCAAAGTTTGGCAAAGTGTGTTGGTGATTATCATAATCTTATTCATTAAATTTAAGATAAATATGAAATCACAAATCCTCTTTATATATATATATATATAATACATTTAAAAGAGTTAAAGATTAATGAACTTATAATATTTGAGTTGGGCTAAAACTTAATAAATGGGCGTGCTTAAACTAATTTTCTTTTCTTTTTTATAAGTGCTAATAAGTTTTTCAAATTTTTCTCATGTACTAAAGTTCACCTTATCACTCCTGAGTCTAGCCCTGGTCCTGGTTGATTGAAAAATATTACTAATACGTTAACTATTTACTATATATGCTATGGTTGAAAAGGACCAAGCCAGATAACGACCACTTCAACAAACACTTATTAGCTAGCCCTTGTCTTACTCTTTGGTGATATATATATATATATATATCTGTGTGTTTTTTCTCAGGCTATTAGTTTTGAGATACGTATTTCGAATGAATTTGATTTTTTCATTTATTCAATAATCTATTTATACAATGAAATTCTAAATTTAAACCACATGAAAAAAGAAAGTAGTAGTTAGTTACTGACCGAATGATCTGTTATGAGAGATATATATCTTGAATTTACTTGTGAGATGCGTATCATTACTTAATTTCTTTAGTAACTCGTAAATGCAGATATTGTATATATAAAAATGATATGAGTGATTTAGTGAGATATTTTTAATTTTTTTTATATTAAAAAAAAGATCTTAATCACTAATGGTCGATCGATCTCGCAAATAATTGAATTCGGTTAAAAAAATGGGTTGCTTTTTCAATCATCGATCTTTATTTACGTCTACAATAAAAGCATGTACTCTTTGCAAAATTATCTCAGCTCACTGATATCTGGAATGCTTGGTTTACCAATTCAATGTTCCACTTATTGGGTTTATGCCCTTATCCGATTTAATAAACAAGTCACTTTCCATTGACTAAGTAATATTTTCATGAAAACCAAGTATAATTAACAATAATTCTGAAAAATAAATAAATTAGTTTCAAATTAATGAGTTAAGAATTCATGTTTAACTTTTATAAGTTTTATCTCGAAGGATACTGAATTTCAATATAATTAATATATAAGATAAAATTTGTTTATAATCATCAGATTAATTAAATACACCGATTATGTTCCAAATACAACAATTTGGAAGATATGTTTGAATCGAAAAAATGAAACTAACCTGGCTATGAGTTTCAAATTTATAGCATATTCAATGGAAACGAAAATGAAACTAAATAAAAACAAACAATCACTAAAAAACAAAAGTTTGAAGGATTCCTAAAATCCTCAATGATAAATAAATATGGCCTAGGCATGTTCAAATTATATAAATAAAAGCCCCACTATTAAAGTTCAATTCTTAGACTTCTAAGGCCGCCTTTTGTCCTCATCATAAGACTCTTTTCTTCTGCAAGGAAATATCCGAAATTTTCCTTTCTTCCGATCCTACAGATTCCACCTTGTGTGTTTCTTTCCTACCTAAATCCTTAATTATTCTCCCACTCCTCATATACATTCAAACATAATTTCTCCTTAGTATATATTATATATATAGCTTAATTATTCTCCTCCACCGCAAGAAAAATGTCGTGGAGATGTTTTTGTTGTACTACTGATGATGATGAAAGAATTAGCAATACCAGGTACATATACGTGTGTGTGACCAGAATTTGGCGCGGATGTCCATATATGCAGGCCGACCTTTTAGCAGCGATTTTTCTTCGCTGAAAATATGTCCCCATATTTTGGTGACAAAAAATCATTTACGGATGTCTGTGCTAGACCTATATATATTCGCTATTAGTTTATTACCACCTTTAATTTCAAATATTCATGCTTGCCTCAAATTCATCTTATGTTAATTTACTAAAATTTGTATTTAATTATCAGTGGTGGCAGTGGTAATAATGTTCATAAGAAGAGTACTAGCAGTAGGGAATATCCATGGGAAATATACAAACTGAAGGAGCTGATTCATGCAACAAACAATTTCCATATCGACAACAAGATTGGTGAAGGTGGCTTTGGAAGTGTTTATTGGGGTCGTACTTCTACTGGCGCTGAGGTATTCTTTATTTTACTGTTTCCTTATAAATAAATACGCTAATGAAGTTTATTTTTTAACAACCCAAAATTTATTGATAATGGGTGGTCAAGTGGAGTAGCCCTTTGAATTACGAACGTGAGATTTATAATTTCGACACATAGATAATTAAACTCCTTCATGTTACGCGTAATTTTAAACCAAGCACATGGATATACGTTGAACCCCCTTTGATACTGTCAATATTAGCTTGAGAGTCTCCGCAACTTACCAAAAGAAAATATTGCTACAAAAAATCGTACCATATACGTATTTTCTCAGTATTTCCCATTCACGTGAGTAAGTTTCTATATTTGCAATTGTTAAACCTACAGTTACATTTCTTAACTAAATTTACTGCAGTCATATTACAAAAAAAAAATTAGGGTGGTTCCTATTCTCGATCATTAGATTTTTAGGATGCGGTTTCTGTTATTTTTAAAACTTGCTGTCTCTAATTTTTTGCATCCGCCTTTGGCAAGTAATCGCAAGTATCATATTTATGACTAAGAAATCACAGATATTCTGAGTTATCACTACAAGCAGATACCGTACCTGATCGAAGGACCACAAACCTTAAAAAAAAAAAAAAGAAGTTAGTGAAACACATCCTAAAATATATTTAGACAAGAACCAGATGCTAAAATTAAGTTCCTATATTACTATGACTAGCTAGTGTTTTAATATATAAAAGGTTTGACTTAAACTTCTTTTTTTTTGAAAAAAAATTAAAATAAATTTGGATTGAAGTTATTTAGTTTGAATTGTATTTTATTTTTGTAATACATAATTACATATATACATGTAAATGCAGATAGCAGTGAAAAGGCTAAAGGCAATGAGTGGAAAAGCAGAGATGGAATTTGCAGTGGAAGTAGAAATTCTGGGGAGGGTGAAGCATATTAATCTGTTGGGGTTGAGGGGTTTTTATGCTGGTGGAGATGAGAGGCTTATAGTCTATGATTATATGCCCAATCACAGCTTGACAACTCACCTTCATGGCAAACTTTCCGCTGTTGATTGCCTTTTAGATTGGAGCAAAAGAATGAGCATTGCCATTGGTTCTGCCGAGGGAATAGGGTATGTATATACGTATATATGTGTTTCAATTTCATTATTAATTAACTACCCAATTCCACATATAGAAATTAATTATTTTTTGTTTTAAAAAAAAAAACTCTCACTAAATATTTAAGTAACCAGTTTTATATTAATTATTTGTCTTAATTTGAAAGTTCATTAGTCATTTCTTTGATACCTCAAATTAAGATTTTAGTTTTTTATTTTACTTTTTAACATAATCAATATACCATATTTTATTTTATTTTTTATTTTTAACTATGGTTATATTGAACTTAATTAGTGTATTCTTAAAGTATATGAAAGTAGAACTGGACCTTTAAAGAGGTAGTAATATCTTTATAAACAGGCGGGCTCGGGTGTTGGATATTTTCAATCTAAAAAGATATTAATAAATTATTATTTTTTATTTTCATTTATTAAATATGGAGAACTGACATATATAATTATATATGTTAAAGATTGGGACATTATAATTGTTAATTGGTATCTATTTGGATGATTGAACATATACAATTCAAATTTATAAGCTAATTGTCTCTTCATAAAAAGCATGTGACTATTCATATACTAAAAGGTGTAACTATTCATGTACCAAAGGGGTGTGAATTGTATACCAGTGAATGGGTGTGGCTCTTCATGAACTAACTCCACCAAAGGCTATAAATAGAGGGTAAAACCTCAATTTTGTTTCATCTCAAAAACACTTGACTCAATATTTCTTTCTTCTTTTCTTGGCATTATCAGCCTTATAATTAGAGTATTCTAAATGGTTGGTACAGGGCGTACATAACGCAATACCAACAATCAATTTATAGGTTTCATTGAATCTTGATGGCAATATTCCAATACCCATTGTGTACTCGCCGGTTTACGGGAAGGGTGAAATTATTGTCTAAAAGAATTGAACCTTTTGAGCCTTGAAGTCTAATAATCAATTTTCTAATTACCGGTGTTCTCTTTTTCAGACCCATATTTCCCAACATTGGGAACCTTGTTTTAAGCTATTTACATATCTTCATTTTTAGAGAGTATAATTGGTTCAATTTCCTTATAAAATTTGTTAGAGACTACGATGGTTTTAAAAAATTTGATAAAAAAAAAATTCAGTTAGCAGTTATTCTAAAGAAAACTAGTACATAAATATGTGTGTATTTTTCGTGATTAAAATTTTGATTATTTCAACAACTAGAAGGTTAAACTTTTTCTTGTTTATAAGTAATTTATTCCTAATCTCATGTCAATGCATGCATCAAATTTATTCCTAACCACGCACCTTACCATCTTTGTTCCCCTTTCTCAAGGTACTTGCACCATGAAGTGAGTCCACACATAATACACAGAGACATCAAAGCAAGCAATGTCCTCTTAGATTCACAATTCAAACCGAAAGTGGCTGATTTCGGCTTCGCAAGGCTAATACCTAACGGAGTTAGTCATTTAACAACAAGAGTGAAGGGCACATTAGGCTACTTAGCCCCTGAATACGCCATGTGGGGAAAGTATCTGAAAATTGCGACGTTTACAGCTTCGGAATATTACTTCTAGAAATAATTAGCGCAAAAAAGCCCATAGAGAAGCTTCCGGCTGGTGTAAAGCGCGATATAGTCCAATGGGCTGGCCCTTATATTCAAAGGGGTGCTTTTGATTATATCGCGGACCCTAGGTTAAAGGGTAAGTTTGATAGAGTGCAGTTGGGAGTGGCAGTTATGGTGGCAATGAGGTGTACGGATAGTAATGCGGAGAATAGGCCTAGTATGGTGGAGGTGGTGGAGTGGCTAAAGGGTGGTTTTGTTGGAAGGAGGAAGAGAGAAATGGTGGTAGTGAGAGATGGTGATTATGAAAATAAATGTGAATCTTTTCATTATTATTATGATGATGATGATGATGATGATGATGAAGATCATGTGGATTATGGGAGCTTGAGTATGAGAAAATATGAGGCTAGGATGGTGAAAGGGGAGCGAAGAAGGAAATAAATATTGTGAACTTCTTGTTCTTGACTCTTGAGATTGAATCGTGTTAATTGAATTGAATTGTATTTATTTTTATTTTATATATGGTATGGTTCTTGATTTTCATGTCTTCTATGTGAGCAAGTTAATTTGGTCATTCGAGGAGTAATTTGGAAATGAAGAAATCCAACTGTAATTTGGTTTGGAGCATCTGGTTTGAACCAATTGATAACGAATGGACAACTAAATAATCTGGATGCATGGTAGTGATCAAAGAAAACCAAAGGGATGTGACTGTTGCTTCTAGTTTAAAAGTACGTCTCTTCAAAATTGGCTCAAAAAATTTCCTATGGCTCCTGCTCCTACTTTGGATTCTTCAAATGATGATGACCAGTTTGATGGCCATTATGATGATTTTGAGATTGTTGTCTCAAAGAAAATAAAAAATTAATCGAGAAGAAAGAAATGGAATGCCAAAAAGAGACATTTGCAAACATGCTCGTTTAAGGTGACTCCCTTAGCTCGGGGGTTTTTGGGCACATTTTGGTCTATTCCCTTTCGAGTTTTTGGATAGAAAGGGTAAAGCTAAGGCTCTCATTAACATAAATATAATTAAGCTTAGAGGCATAGGATGATAGATTTTATAGGCTAGGGATTTCAAAGCATGTTGTATCATGCAAAAAAAACCCCTAAAAATGCGTGTATGATGCCATGGATTTGGACCAAGCAAAAAAAGGCAATATCAAGAAAAAAGAAGAAGTCCATATGTGGTGTAATTTTAAACCTAACATATGGAAGAATTATGTTGGATGACATGAAGAATCACTAAAAAATAGGCAGGTGATTGAAATATATTTTTCTCGTATTTTTTATGAAAATTATTTCTAGCGTACTTAAAAAGAAAATGGATTCGATCCAAGAAAAAAGAAAATGTAATTCTCACCAAATTAACATTGAAACACTTTTCATTGCATTGGACCTTCTTAACATTAAAAAAGACATACAAATAATTTTTGGCTTAACCCCAAACGGTTGAATGTGAATATTTATCGATGTTTTCAATTGCGATAGCATAAAACAAAGCGTTTTGGGTCCCGAATTACGTGAGTAAATAGTGTAAGCTATTTGGGACATGTAATTTTCATAATTATATATAAATCAAATACAAGTAGAGAAGAGGGATTGAGTATTTGAGCAAAGATTGAGCAACAGACAAGAGTTTATGAGCAGATAGAGAGGGTTTACATCTTTACGAGTAGTTATAGAGAGTTTATGATGTTCTGAATGAGTAGAGAATGAGTGTTTTAAGCGGTAGAGTTTAAGTGTACATTGTATACGCACATCTATCGTTTATTTTAAGAAGTTACCCTAAATAGCGTATGCAACATCCCTAATAGCGTAAAAAGTGTGAGCTTAGTGCGCAATTACATGCCACGTCAACAAATAGCGTGCGCATTATGGGAAAAAAGCAATCTACCTTAAGTAATGTAGCATTTTCTCCCCAAAAAATGGCAATAGTGAGCAATTGAAAACACTAGCTGGTATTTATATAGACAGCTTAAGTTCAAGTTTCGTCCCCACATATAGAAAGATACACCATCATATATATTCAGGAGTACATGAATAATTAATTAAAAAACTCATACCACCTTATACAATGGCGAAGCCAAGATTTCTATTTAGTGGGGGCTTGATTAACATTAAACAATTTTTTAATTACAAGAAGTAATAACACCAAAAAATATTGTATTTTAAACGTCTATTATATAAAGGCATGTACATAAAAAAACATGTCACAAAAATTATTTTATGAGGCTTTATATTTTGAAAATATTGAAAGACACCTTCATTTTTAATTTAACTTTTTCAACATTTAGATTTTTTTTTTTTTTTGACAAATTTACTCATTTTCAGATATTAATTTCATATATTTTCCTTAGGCGGTTTGGGAGATTTTTGTTATTTATGGTTAGAAGAAATAGACCTAGACCTTCCTTCTATTTAGTTAAAAATACGTAAGATGAAAGAAGATAAGATATATTTTGGAAATATAATATGGATCTATGTACTCTTTTACTTCAATTGTTAAATTATTCAATAAATAATCTTATATGAGGGGCAAACCTACAATAAGTAAAATTTTAAAGGCCAATATCAATTTTATTTTTTTTGTATAATTAATGGGTTCAAATGTGAAGATCAATTTTTCTCTAATAATACATACAAATCAGACCCCAAATTTCTAATTTTTTTTACAAAAAATACTTTATAGTTTTGAATTTCACAAAAAAGCCCCTATATATAGCAATTTAAAAATAGTATACCTACTACAAAAAAAATTCAAATCCACGTGGGGGCTTAACCCCCCCACTTGTCCTACGTTCCCTCTGCCAATGACCCTATATATATAGACAGAGTATTAGTAATATGAATGTGTTATGGTACCACAATCAAGTGTAGAATGACCCGAGACGATTGGAACTGTAGCTTGAAGATTTTTTATTTTTATCATGTTTTCAGTTTTAGTCAAATCTTAGCTTTATATATGTATATATCTCGACCTAACCCTAAGTATATTTTTAACATATTCAATCTGCACCCTATTTTTAATTGACAAAATAGCCTAAGCTTTTACCTCTTATAAATGCAACATCTGTGTTAAACATTTTAGCTTCAATTCATACAATCCAATATGTTCCTTATAGTGTTTCGTATATATATATATATATATATATGAATTTCAAGATTAAAAAATATATTATAATTTTAGGTGGTGTATGTACTCACAAATTTTTGTTACGGCTTAGTATAATTATGCCTACCAGCCGGGTCAATTATTTAGTAATTCAACATGTTTGATATGAATTATCAATTTTGATGCTCAACAATTATTCGAACATCTCTTCTTATTTGTTAACGCGATTAAATGTGTGAGGGGAGATTATTGAAGTGTCCACAACTAGGTTTTAGGCAAATACAGATATGGCAAATTGGCAAAAGGTCCATTTAATTTTACATGGCCTTGTCCCTTCAATTTTGACAAACCGTTAAGCAAGTGAAATAGGGGAGGGGGGGACACTGAATGACAAGTAAATGGGCATCTGATCATTTGGGTGTGTGGGGGGTGGGGGTGGGTGTTGCTGGCTGGCTCTACGTGAAACAGAACAAATGGCCTAGCTAGCTAAGCTATTCCCTTGTTTATTATATATGCATGTAGCTAGCTATCTAGGTCGGCTACTTCCATACCCATCACGTACTCGACCACCTTTTTACATGCCTGCCTACCTACATACCTACCTACGTTATTATATAAGGACTAGTGATAAAAAAAATGATTTAAATGATGAGTAACATAACCAAGCCTCTTGTCCCAGTGGTATAAGGTTGCCACTGGGATAACCTTGGGTCGACTTGGAGCTCCCAAGGTCGAACCCTGGCGTTGTCAAAATAATGCTTGGCCAGCGGCAGTCACAAACTGCGAGTAGAGATTAGTCGAGGTGCGCGAAAGTTGACCCAGACACCCTATGGGGAACCAAAAATAAAAATTGATGAGTAACATACATGTACGAATTGCGATGTTTAATAAGTAAAGTTTATACTTTTGTTATATTGCTTGTTTCATTAATTTATTAAGGGTTTTTTTAGTTGTATAAATTATTTTCTTTAAATAAATAAATTTAAGATGTGATTTTTTACGCATAAATTTGTATAATAGTTATAAGTTATATAGTTTTAATTATATCTTTACATTTTTTAATTTAATATGTTAGTTTAAATTTATAAATTTATATACTAATTTATTTTTGTAACTAAACAATTAAATTAAATATTTTACGAATTAAATAATATTAAATTATCTAATTTATAAATTAAAAAAGAACCAAATAGATTTTAATTACGTGTATCTCCAACAGATTCTCTAAAAATTAATATGCCAGAGTCTCATCGCCTTTAATTTTTTACTACAATAGACATTTTCTAGTGTCACATCGTTTGAGACATTTTAAAATATAAGTCCTCACTCCCCCTAAAATTATTTCTCTCTTCAATACAGCTGGAGAGAGAGAGAGAGAGAGAGAGTATGCATGTATGTGTGTATGTATAAATTCATGCAAATGCTTTTTTCACGAGCTTTATCATGGAAAAGTTTTATTTAAACAGGACAGATCCTACGTACTGCTTTTTTGAATGAAAAATAATGAATGAAAAGAGAGAAATCTGTGAACCCTAGCTATCCTCCTAATGACAATTGACAAGTGTTAATATAATAGAGAGGTCCCCAAGTATAAAGCGCAATTAGATAGGATGGATATATAGTATAGGATATCTACGTTTCGGATTTTACTTAATCATACTAAAAAAAAAAATTAATTAAATGTAGTCGTAAAAGTAGTGTACCTAGGTGTATCAATATATATATATATATATATATATATTTGTTTACCTTGGGATCCAAAAAATTAAGTGAACAATATAATCTAAGTACGAAAACTTTAGGGTACTTGCATGCCGTTCGTTCTCACTGATCTTGATGAATCATTAACACTTTATATTTTTATTTAATAAACTTAGATTATAATATCACCTTTTTTTTCTTTTTTACTTGAAATACATATATTTTTTTCTTTTAAGTTAATATATTTAACCATTGCCGCAATCCACTGCTTCTACAGACCAGACTGCCAAAAGAGCGACTCGTAAATGTTGCCTAGGTCAGATCAGATGAGGTAAGACCATCTCCACCCCACAAGGTAAAAAGTCAAATTTGCCTATTTTAGCTCCTCAGCGCCTAAGTTAAAAGTGTAAAAAAATGGAAAAACAGGTAAACCGAAGCTAAATACTCAGGCCGACAATTTTTTGCCTCGCCCGACACATGATGTATCGGGAGACAATATACCACCTGCCACGATATATCATATGTCGTGGGAGACAATTTTCAAGTGCCACGACATATGATAAGTCGTGGGAAGAGAAAGAAGGAAAAAAAAAAAAAAAATTGGCTGCCACGACATATCATATGTCGTGGGAAGCATGGATTTTATGGCACGACATATGGGAGCTTAATTTACCTTCCACCCGGTGTAATTCTTGTTTAATTGATAGGCCAAATACACATTTTTACACTACATTTTTACACTACCCACAAAAGATGGCCTAAGAGTGTAATACTCTAGCAAGCTACTAATAGCTGAACTAATGTTTTATGATAATAGCTGATAAGGCTTAAAAACTAGCATGAGTAAGAAAGTAAAATAAATATTTGACAAATGATATAATTGACCCTTACACAAATAAATCTTTCTTGTATTGCAGAAATATTTAAAATGTTTTTGTGGCTGGCTAAAGTAAAAATTGCGAAGAAAGCCCGACATATATATAGTAGAAGACCAAAAGTAAGGTGACATTAGGATGGAAAAGATTTCGTGAAGATTGAACACAATTAGGTTATGTTAATGTGTCCTATATTAAGGACACCGGAATTTTAAAAATAAACGTTTTTACGCTACAAATGTACGTTCATGCAGAGCACCATATATATATTAAAATCATTTTGAAAAAAAGAAGTCAATTTGTATAGTACATTTACAAGATCATAGTCACATCTGATCCACCACAAACAATATATACATTCCTACTGTGTTGCATACACGTACCGATCACGTACCAAGGTAAGCAAATCTATTTTTTTT
Organism: Lonicera japonica; assembly: GCA_021464415.1. Lineage (NCBI taxonomy): Eukaryota > Viridiplantae > Streptophyta > Magnoliopsida > Dipsacales > Caprifoliaceae > Lonicera > Lonicera japonica. Next base: position 16,998,132 of record CM038470.1, read on the forward strand.
CTTCATATATATATAATAAAGTAAAGGGAAAAATGTATAAATGATAAAATTTTGTAGGATTCAAATTTGTTAGAATATATTATTTAGTATATAGTGTATATATATATATATATATATATATCTAGCTTCCTTATATTAGTAGGATATCAGTAGGTTTTCTTATTTCATTAGGTATCTGATTGTTTATATAATCCTATAAATAGGACTTTCTTGTATCATTATTATCAAGTTAATTAAAAATCTCTTTCTTTTACTCTCAAGATGGTATCAGAGGCTGGTTAATCCTCACCATTAAACCCACAAACCTAATCCCCTCGTCGATCAACTTTATCGCAAAAACAATCGTCCTCATCTGTATTTACGCAATTTTCTATTGCCTCGTTCATCCATCACCGATCTCCAAATATCACCAAACTATACCAATACATTTCTCTTTCAGAAACGATCAATTCTCCGTTCGAATCATCTGAATTGGACCTTACACGCGCCGTCACGCGCTACCACGGTATCTCAGTTTTTCGACTATCCAGATCTAAACCTAGTGGGGTCCAAACCCTGCAAATCTTACATCATTAGAATCGTCCTTAAAAGACGACCACACTGGAAAAAAAATCAGCTCAAAAGAACCCCTCAAGCGCTCTCATGCATCCTTTAGCTATTTAAAGAAGCTATTTCCTAAAACTTTTAGGAATGTTGAACTCTCTACTTTTCGCTGCGAAACTTGTGAACTTGCAAAAAGCCATCGTACTTCCTTTCCACCAGCACTTAATAAATGTTTCGTTCCTTTCATGATGATTCACTCAGATGTATGGGGGTCTTCTCTTACTCCGTCTTTAAATGGTGCTCATTGGTTTGTTACTTTCATTGATGATTGCATAAAAATGACATAGGTATGCCCGATGAAATCTAAAAGTGAAGTAAGTTCTTTATTTCAGAGATTTCATAAACAAGTCAGTACAAATTACAAAGCCACTATTCAGGTACTTCGAAGTGATAATGGAGGTGAATACATGAGTACATAATTACAAGAGTATTTCAAGCATCATGAAATTGTTCATCAAACAACATGCCCTTATACACCTCAGCAAAACGGGGTTGCAAAAATGAAGAACATGCACTTATTAGATGTCGTACGTGCGTTACTAATTGGGGCCAATGCTCTAACATCTTATTGGGGCGAAGCACTTGCCTCCATCGTTTATCTGATGAATCGTGTTCCATCAGCAGTCCTTGACTTTCAAATACCATTTGATATCTTTCACAAAGCTGTATTGGCTCATCCGGTACCAATTTTTTCCCTTCGTATATTTGAATTTGTTGCATTTGTTCATTTGCCAAAAGAACAACGAAACAAATTAGAGTCTCGTGCTCTCAAATGTGTTTTTGTGGGTTATTCATCATCTCAGAAAGGGTATAAGTGTTATCATCCTCACACTCAAAAAATATATGTGACAGTGGATGTAGTCTTCTATGAAAAAGATATGTTTTTCCATCAAGCTGAACTTCAGGAGGAGAATCATAGTGAAGTTTAAGCTTTTGATCTTATTGGTAGAAATGAGGATAAGATTATTTAACTTGAGGTATCCTCACAATCAACCTTACAAATACCGAATCCACCAAGTTCACCCCCAAATTCGCCACAATCAAGCTCACCGAGTTTACTACTGAATTCGCCTCAGCCCTTAAGCTTGCCATCGCCTGGTACAAATAACTAATTGTCTCCCTCAGACATATCTGAATATATATCAAGTGCTTCCTCCTGATCCTCATGTATCTTCTTCTGAACCTCTAAAAAAATAACTCCCTAATCGAATCAATAGAAGTTTGCCTAAACCAACATATAAACCTGATCTTGCTAGTAAGGCCAAATATCCCATGAGCAACATGTGTCTTACGATAAGTTGTTTAAATCGAATAAGTCATTTGCAAATCAATTATCCTATGTATCTATTCCTAACAATGTGCAGGAAGCCTTATGTGATCCAAAATGAAAAGCAACAATGGATGAGGAGATGAGATCCTTAAAGAAGAATGGTACATGAGATATAGTTGAATTGCCAATGGGGAAAAAATGTGTTGGTTACAAATGGGTGTACACGGTGAAACATAAAGCATACGGAACCATCGAAAGATTCAAAGCAAGACTTGAAGCAAAAGGCTACACTCAGACACATGGGATCGATTATTTGGAAACATTTGCACCAGTGACAAAAATCAACACTGTTTGTGTTTTGCTCTCTTTAGCGGTAAACCTGGATTAGCCATTGCAACAATTTAATGTAAAGAATGCATTTTTGCACGGAGACTTAGAAGACGAGGTATACATGGAGTTCCCACCGGGTTACAATGTTCTAGCAGAGCACAGAAACAAAGTTTGCAAATTGAGAAAGTTTTTGTATGGTTTAATACAGTTTTCAAGAACTTGGTTCGAAAAATTCGCCAGATCAATAAGGAAGTTCGGTTACAACCAGAACAATTCGGATCATACGTTATTCTTGAAGAGGTGTTATGGAAAAATCACATCGCTTATTGTCTATATTGATGACATAGTTGTCACCGGAGATGACCCACATAAATAAGAAGCACTGAAGAAATATCTATCTCAAGAGTTCGAGATGAAAGATCTTGGCGAGCTAAAATATTTTTTAGGGATTAAGGTATCCAGATCTTTAAAGGGCATATTTCTCTCTTAGAGAAAGTATGCATTGGATCTATTAAGTGAAACTGGAATGTCTGCCTGTCAACCGTCAAATACTCCCATAGAAGAAGAATTGAAATTAAAAATTGAAGCTGATAAAGTGCCTGTTGATAAAGGGCGATACCAGAGATTAGTAGGAAGACTACTATACTTAGCACATACTAGGTCCAATATTTCTTATGCATTGAGCACAGTTAGTCAATTTATGCATAATCCTGAAGAGAAACATATGCAGGCTGTGATGAAGATTCTTAATTATCTGAAGGCAGCTCCTGAAAAAAGGATTTTGTTTACCAAGAACAGTGATTTCTTAAAAGTTGAAGGGTATACTAATGCTGATTGGGCGGGAAATATTGGTGACAGACGTTCCACATCAGGATATTTCACATTTATTGGTGGAAATCTGGTCACCTGGCTAAGTAAGAAACAAAATGTCATTTCTCATTCGAGCATTGAAACGGAATATCGAGGAATAGCAGTGGGAGTCCAAGAATTATTATGGCTGAAGTTACTTTTGACTGATACAGGTTATCCGCCGAGAGAACCTATGGTGTTACACTGTGATAATAAGACAGTGTGCGATATTGCTCAAAATCTAGTTCAACATGATAGAACGAAGCATGTGAAAGTAGATATATTCTTTATTAAAGAAAAATTGGAGAAAAACATAATTGCAGTGTCTCATATACACTCAGAAGATCAGTTAGCTTATGTACTTACCAAGCCTGTTTCCCACAAAATCTTTTCCAGATTAATCAGCAAGTTGGGCATGTTTGATATCTACGTGCCAACTTGAAGAGGAGTGTTAGAACATATTATTTAGTATGTATATATATATATATATAGCTTCCTTATAATAGTAGGATATTAGCAAGTTTCCTTATTTCATTAGGTATCTGATTGTTTACATAATCTTATAAATAAGACTCTCTTGTATCATTATTAAATTGAATACTCTAATTTGAACGATAAATACATGCTGTTTAATTCAAATTTCAAATTAATCCCCATTCTGTCTTTAATATAGGTAAATGTACATTTCTTTTCTCAACTTCATTATTTATTTCTTTCTCAAACCTTTTCACTTCTCTCTCACACATTATCTTAAAGATTGGACCACCCAATTATATTAAAGTGTCGTAAGTACGGGTTACTCCAGTGTGTGTATATATATATAAGAAAAGTCCTGCAAAAACGAAGAACATGTTTGCTAATTCTAACCAACGCAATTAACAGAACAATTCCCACCACCAATACATGTAGCAACCAAAGAAATGGATGGTTCAAACAATTTATAAACGAATAAATTACAAACGAACATAGGAATGGGGCAACTAGTGGCGAAGTCAAGATTTAAATCGAGGATGGTTCAAAACGATTAACAAAATCATTTTTTAAGTTGTCAAGACTTGTATAACGAAAAAAACATTTATAATAAGGTTGAAATTTCCATAGTATAGCAAATGTTTCTTAATTTTCTTGAAAATGTCTTGTTCAATGTACGCTACCAAACAATTATTCATAAATTCATCCATTTTTTAGTTTTGTAAGGTACACTTAATAATTTTAATCACCGAAAATTATCTATTAGCACTTGTTATTATAATATGTAAGACTAAGGCCAACTTCACAAGCAAACATACTAATAGATAACCAATACGTTTATTGCACTCGACAATTTCTTGAGCAAGCTCACCAATCCCCTTCAAATCCAAAATATCAATCATTATATTGCACATCCTTTATATATTCTTTATTAATGTTTCAAAGTTGAATATAAAAATTAATTTTAGTTCAATAAATGAGGGCTAAATTAAAAATCATGAATAAATTTATTAGAAATTAAATTCATATTAGATTATTAAAATTAGGGTCGATTTATTAGGGCCTTTAATTAAATATGTTCATAATTATAAGGGTATTTTTTACTTTGGGTACCATTAATAATGATGAATTAAACTTTAGTCACCACAAGATCGTTTATTAGACTTTGTGTACCATTTTAAAGGTTTTGTTAGATGTTCGTCCAATTTTTAACTGATTTTCTAATTTTGTCCTTAGCACCCAAAGTTAGAATACCAAGAACATTAACCAGAAATCTAACTCATAAATCACAACCCATAAATCATACCATGAAAAACATTAACCAGAATTCACAAATCAAAGCCAAACTAAAATCAAACCACGAAAAAGAAGAACACGAATCAAACCGTAATCAAACCAAAGCCTTTATCAAAAAAACACTAATCAAACCGAAAATTACAATCAAACCCAAATAAGTAAGTCAAAATCATGAACATAATAACAAAAATCAAAATCATTAACACAATAATATAAGATTTGTAAAAAAAATTATTCACTAGTTTGGGGGAGGTGGTTGGTTCAAAAAGTTACAAAAAAAAATACCTTAAATTTTTACATAAAAAACTTCTCCCTATACATTCTCCTATTCTTACCACTACCAGGGCTTCTATTCCTTCCTCAACCACTCAACAGTTCATGTAACTGGAGAGTTGGTGCCTAAATGCCCAGTGGATCTGCAACTCCGAGAACACCACCGTTTAGGTATGATAAAGAAAAGACGTCAACCCATCGACCAACTTTGTCATGTCGGATCCACAGTAGATTGGGCAGGAGAAGTAAGAGGTGGTCCTCTTCCTTGATTCTCTAAAACATCATAAAACTTATTTGCCTCGATTTGAATAGCCTCCCTCCTCATCTCATCTTTGTTGCCAGTATCAGGTTCCTTTAAGATAAGTGCCGATTGGGATGATGGTTGGATTTGCAAGTGGTGGTTGTCATCATTTGAATAAACCAGTACCAATTCGTCATTGTTTGCCATGGATTGGTAATGGAGGTTTACTGGTGGTTTTGATTAAAATTAAGGGATGTTAAAAAATGAAGGAAACTGATTACTAATTTATATGTGGGATTTGGGGGGTAATGGAGAAGGAGTGTCTTTTCAATTGACCGATATCATCATTTTAGGGATAAAGGGGGTTAATTAATGGGAATTGGGAGGGAGTTAGAGAAATTAATTTGATTTGAGGGGGTGAAGCTGGGAGGAAAACAAGTGCATTAGAAAAATTAATAGGTGTTATTAATGAGGCGATTCAAATTGATGTTTAAAAAATATATTGGATAAGGTGACTTAGTAGCCAACTCGGACACTAACTTAGTTTATTCAGTTAGATACCAGTGGTAAAATTAGACAATTAATTAGTCATAAATTGGACAGACGTTTAACGAAACCTTAAAAATAGTACCTAAAGGCCTTGTTTATTTCACGGATTTAAGCACTCAGGAAATGAAACATTTTACTTTCTTTTGTTTGGTAAGCACAAATTTTAGAAATACTTTCCTGATAAAGGGGAAAGTAGGGGGTAAAGTCATTCCTCTCAAAACCCATGGGATTGATTTTCCCTTGTGATTTCTTATATTTATTACAAAAAATTTGGATAACAATACCCCTAACTAAATACTTTCCATGCTTTACCATACACAAAAAATGAAACTTTACAAGAACTTTAGTTTCCCACCTCCATGGGAAAGACAAGAGATTTGATTTTCCTTCCGTGAACCAAATGAGGCCAAAGTCTAATATACAATCTTTTGATATCTAAAGTCTAATTCATCATTATTAATGGTACCCAAAGTCAAAAATACCCTAATTATAATTAAATTATATATTAAAATAAAAGGAATTAAGACAACTAACACCATCAAGATATATAATTCATATTTCTTAAAAATCTTTCCTATAACCTTAGAACTTTATATAAAATAAACATATGTATATATACATGGGATTTTTTTATTTTATTTTTTTCAAGAAAAAGGTCAATTGACTCCCTGCCCTTAGAGAAAAACTTCTCTGGCATAGTTATTCCACAACAGCCATCAACCTCAATATCCCAAGCTAATCAAATTATGCCACTTGTCAATCTTCTTTAAAATCACAATATAATTATATATACATATATATACCATCTTCTCTTTCTATATGTTTATCTCCATCTCTCTCACCACCTACCATCACTACCACAACCACCCACCGCCAACACCACCACCACAGCCGGACTCCACTGTTGCACCAACTCCGCCTTCGACCTCTTTCGGTGTGGTGGTCGAAGGCAGAGTCGGAGCAAAGGGAGTAAGGTATTTTGATTTGAGTCTGGCTGGTGGTGGTGTTGGCTGTGGTGAATTGGGTGCGACGGTGGAGTCCAATTTGAGTCCGGCTGTGGTGGTGGTGTTGGCAGTAGGTGGTTGTGGTAGTGATAGTAGGTGGCGAAAGAGATGTAAAGAGACATAGAGAGAGAAGAGGGTATACATATGTATATATAAGTATATTGTGATTTTAAAGAAGATTAACAAGTTGTTGAATTTGATTGGTTTGGGATATTGAGGTGGATGGCTAATGTGGAATAACTGTGCCAGGGAAGTTTTTCTCCCGCCTCTTCGCCACTGAGTGCAATATAAGGAGAATTCTGCGCCCCACAAAGGAGATCTTCTCTACATTAATGTTTTAACAAAAGCCCGTTGTTCTTTATATATTAAAAAGAAGGGACAGTTAAAAAAAATGTCTTATTAGAGAAAGATTTTCACACTAAAGCCAATGAATAATTTTTTTGTAAATAAAGGGCCTATTTTTTATTTTATTGATAATATGACATGTGTTTTTTTTTTCATTATAAAATGACATCCCTACCCTTAAAATAAACTAAAAAAATACCAATATGGATTGCAATATGAACTTTGCAGTTCATATTTTACTGCAATATGAACTTTGCAGTCCATATTTTTTGTGCAAAGTTCATTTTGCAGTCCATATTTTACTGTAATGTAAACTTTGCAGTCCATATTTCTAGTGTAAAGTTTATATTGTAGTCCATATTTCACTGCAATATCCATATTTTTTGTGCAAATTTCATAAAGAGGGGGTAATTTAGGTAATATATAACATATTTTTATTAATTAAATGATATTTAAATTTATTCAAATACCTTCATTTAAAATATAAAAACAAAATAGGCCTCTTATACTAATTACCAATTAAAAATAGGCCCTTCATTCAAAAAAATATTATTCATTGGAGTTTTGGTAAAAATCAATGTGTAGTAAGACTTTCTACCTAGTTTCTAGTAAAAAGAAAATGACATGGCAGGACTAATTATAAAAGAATGGGCTAGATGCAAAGTATATGGTTTCTAACTGATAAATGAATAAAATGATACGATTAATATGGGCTTGAGTTAGTCAACACTTGTGAAAATGGGTTAAAATTTTCTAAAAATATAGTTTATTTTATGCTGTTAGATTTTGTACATTAATATACTTCGAATGAAAATAAGACCATTAATTGACACATTGTAAAAAGAAAAATGGACTATCACTAATTTAAGATGAAAGGATCGAAGGAATATCTAAAAGTTAGGTTCCGTTTGATTGTAAGGATTGAGTTAGTTTTGGTGAAAAGATGAAAATAAGTTGAGTGATAGAGGTGATATCCCATTAATTTTTAAATATTTTCCATGAAGAAATTTTATTTGCTTGGTGGTGAGTAAAAATTTTTCACAAAAAATATTGAAAGGTGGAAGATATGTACTCATAAAATAAATAACGTCTCTCATTTTATTTTCTATCTTTTTATACAAACTAACTAAATTTTTTTTTCCATCTTTATAATCAAACGGAGCCTTAAATATAAAAAAAAAGAAGAAGTTAAGATCACTAGTTGAACTTGGGGTGATAATAAATTTGGAAATGACGGTGATTTGCGAGAATTCTATTTTTTTTCTTTTTCTCGTAATCGAACATAAAATATATCAATGTATTGAATTGTATAAAAAAAATAAAAAACATAGTGGCGGAACCCTCATTCCAATAGAAGGTTAATCGTTTATTACCAAGTTGTAAAATGGGAGATTTACACATTCTAATGACAGAATTAAAGATCCAATGAGGCCGAGGATCATTTACTTGATTAATTATATATATTACTTGGACACGTATACATAATTATTTATGATTTCTAATAATAAATTTTATGATTTGGTATTATTACTTTCCTTTTTTTCTCTTGGCGGCATCATCATCATCAATTCATCATCATCATCATCATCATCATTATTATTATGAACAATTTCGTACTGCATCCATGATAGTGGAAAAATGAACAATTGAATGCTAGAAAATAATATTTTTATCGTTTTATTTAAGTTTTATTTCTATTATAATAATAAATTGTATGTTATGTGAATGTACTATTTATTAATATATATAATATAAATAACTAATAAATAAAACTGTTTAGTGTGCAGAAGCAAAATATCATTCGTAAATGTTCAATGCGACCATCCCTTATTTTATTGTGGAAAAGCATCCCCACGAGGAAATTAAACACCCTCTTATTATTTGTAAGAGCATCCACAACATAATTGTAAAATTTATAGCCAAATTTAAAACTTGTTTACTAAGTTTTAGAACTGTATACAATGAATATAGCATAAAAAATGCTCATACGATCATACTTTCTCCGTATCAATTTTAAGCTAAAAAAATAAAAAAATGTTTCATAGGACGCTCGGATGAGCCCATATGAGTGAGTTTCACTCGTATGAAACATTTTTTTATTTTTTTTAGATCAAAATTGATATGAGTGACCTAGATCGTTATGATTTATATATATATAGGTCTTGCGCAACCGTATGAGTGATACGGGTAAAAAAGAGCCGTATAAGTAAAATTTAGACAAATGGTAAGTTTATCCTTTTCTTTTACCATATAATATAAGTTTATCTATAAGTTCTTTTCGACTGTGTGAAGGATATGATAAATTTAACAATTTACTATATTTAATGTGAATGCTCTAAATGACATCATCTGTGTATAGTACTATAAAAAGTACTATAGGAAAGAGAAGTTTATTGAAATCATATAGCATATTTCATTTGGATCATTAGTTTTAGGGCATTGCTAGCGTGAAAGACACTGTTAATTTTTAAACTTATAGACAATTTTCAACTACAAATTTGAGAAAGATATTCACTGTTACTTAAACTTTGTATTTAGTTTTGAAATAAAAATCTACTATCACTAAATTCATAATTACATAATTAAAACTCTATTTTATATTTTACACAAATTCACGTATCTGAAAGTTAAATTAGATTTTTTCATTACCAATTAGAAATATGATATGCTCAAGTACATAATTTTTATTTATTTAATGCTTTTTTAGAGAGCCTTTAAAACTAAATTTATTAAACTATTAAAAGATTTTAAATGAATTCAACGCTAAAATTTTAATACTCAATTTGAGGCATCCAAAAAAAGTATGACTTTTATTCAAATTCAGCCATCTAACATTTGCATCAATGTTAAAGTGGATTTCTCCACTATCAAATTATAAATAGGATATGCTCAAGTATATAATATTTTTCTTTACATTTATAAAAGATGCTTTAAAACTATTAAAATATGTTATGTGAATTCGACGCTAAAATTGAGATACTCAATTTGGGACATCTAAAAAAAATATTTGAATTCTTAATTTTTGATATCATAAAAAATACTACATGACCATGTTATGCCCCATGCATCCATTTTTGGATTAATAAATTTAACTATGAAAGCTCCGTTTGATTACAATATAAAAAATGAAAAGAAAAACACTTGATTTATGTGAGAGGCTAGAAATTAAGTTGAGACATATAGTAAGATATCTTCTTACTTTTTAATTTTTTTTATGGAAAAAATTTATTTCAGGGTTGAGGAAGAAAAATTTTCCAAAAAAAAATGAAAGATGAAAAACAGATACCCATAAAAATGACCATAAGAGGGAGAACATCTCATGACATATCTCAACTTATTTTATAACTTCTCACACAAATTAAGCATTTTCTTTTAATTTTTCAAGCTATTATCAAACATAGTCTAAATGAAATAATTAATATTAGTTCCTTAAATATTGTTTAAAATGAATACTTCTATTTTAATTTTAGGGGTTAAAAATGTTAATACAATAAAGATAGGGTGAAAGTTGGGTTACAAAAATATTGTTTAAAGTAAACGTTTCTATTTTTAGTGATTAAAATGTTAATAATATAAAGATAGGATGAAAGTTGATAATTATAAAAGTTGAAATCTTATGCTGTCAAAGTATTTGACCAAATATGTGGCCATAATTTGTCTGTAACTTTACCATAAAACTTACAGGTTTTTAGAGAAGTATCTTTCTTTCAAATATAGCTCAAACTAGTCAATTATTTTCGGTTTCTGACAAGAAATCATTTGAACAAAAATTGATTACTGGAATCCCATTTGTTGTTAAATTAATGATCAATGATTTTAATTTCTCAAACTCTCCATTAAAAGAACACGGCAATGGCATACCACATCCAATTGTCAGAGCTAGATTGGAGGTGCGTTGCAACAGGTTTTTACATCAGGTACCAAATTTTTGAGAGCCTCATAATTTTTAAAAGTTTGAAGTTGGGAAAGTTTATTGATCAAACAATATTATATGTTATCATTGATCAAAAAATAAGCAGTGATCATTTATGTAGATTAATTTTATTTTATTTGAATTTGGATATTTAGAAGAAAAAGAAATGACCTAAAAATTTGAGGGCAGTGGGCCTCATTGATAAATTTTGCTTTAAACCCCCGAATTCTTAAGTCCGGCCATACTAATTGTTATGATGCAAGTATGCAACTTAAGAAATCTTATCATCTATTAATAAATCAGGTCAGTCATAATATGCTAGGACTCTCTTAACTTATATTTCCAACTGGTGGTTCAGATTTAATTTGAGCCTTTATGTTTTAATTTGACGACTTAGAATTGTGATGGCGTACTGGTAATTACAATGATAATTATGACTACATATTTATTTTATTAGTAGATATGAAGTATTTTAAGCCTTTACAAATTCTTCTATTATATCTTTATCCGTTAATCATAACAATAATTGTTTTTAATTAATTTATTATTAAATATTGCAATATTTCAAACTTATTGATTGTTTTATTAACAAATACATAAAGAGTGATTTAATTTATCATTATAATTGAAAGTTGAGATCTAATTTTCTAATTGTAATACTAAATAATACATAATTTTTTATCTCTTTACTTCATAATAATAATAATAATAATAATAATAATAATAATAATAATAATAATAATTTTTTTGCTTTGTGTCATTTTCAGATTTCTCTTTTGTAAAAGTTGATTGGAATCTTTGCTTTTGCTTTTTGATTGTCGGGACAGCTGGTCCTTTTGGTTTGTCTTGTTGCTCAGCCCTTTCCCTATAAAAGGAGTGAGCTTTCATTTGCTTTGGGCAGAGAGGAGTTGAAGTGTGTAAGTTTTAGTAAGGTTCTATGAGTGTCTACTTCTGTATTTGTCTCTCTCGAAGAGTTTAATTTCTCTTGAGATTTTCATCTTCAATGAAAGTTTAAGGATGCCCATCCTTTTTTATGTTTATTACACTCTCCCCGTAATAGCGTTATGGACCCTGGTCTTTTATAATTATCCTTTATGATTTTCTTTTTATCGTTGTTGTCTTGTTCAGTGTACCCGTTGAACAGATTAATACTCATGTCAACAAATGGAGTTATGGTGAATTAAGTTTAGAGTGTGCCTTCTTTGTGGAATCAGGACAGTTCTTTGCAAAATGGCCAGGCTTATGACATAAGAAACACTTATCAGATTTCTTTCATATTATTATTATTATTATTATTATTATTATTATTATTATTATTATTATTATTATTATTATTATTATATAATCTATTAATAATCAGGTCATTCCTAATATAGCAGTACCCATTTATGTTTATGTTTTCAACTGGTGGCTCAAATTTAATGTGGATGTTTATCTTTCGATCCAACGTCTCAGGATTATTAAGAAAAAAATGTAATATTGATGATAATAATAAGTATTTAGTTAATTAACTATATTAAAGATTTAAATAGTTTAAAACCTATGAAAATTCTAATTGTATCTTTATAGCCATTAAATATTTATTTGTAAATTAGAATTTTTTTTATATCTCAAATATGTCCCAAATTATTTAACATGTAAATTATTTATATAATATCATTTCCAGTACTATTATATATTCCTATTTTATTTAATTATAAATTATAATTTTTCTATATTTTTAGCATTCCCATACTATTTAACATGTAGATTATCTATAAAAGAATATGTCGAGTAATAATAGTGCATATTTATATTTTATTTGCACTATCACGTTAGCTTTCTTTCTCGCCAACTTTTTTTTTAAACTTCAAAATATAATAAATTTTAATTTAACAATATTTAAAGTTCATTTTTCTAGGGACATTGATTTATTTATGATTTTGTTTTTTAAAGTTTACAAATTGTATATACAAAAATAGATTAATATTATTGTACAAGCAAAAAGAATTATGTTAAAGAAAATTATCTTCCTTAAACATAATTAATAAACTATAAATTTTGTTACTTTCAAAAAAACCTATAAACTTGATTTGATAGCAAATAAAACTACCTTAGCAATAGCACTCAGGATTTAGGATGACAAAATATCCATCCTTATGAGTTTTTGACTAACCATGACCTTAAAGCCTGATATTTTTTATTTTTTTAATTGTGGTAAGTATGGATACATTATAAACATAAATTCGATTTGGGTTATATCCAGCTTAGGTTCATGTAAATATAACATGTTGAACTCAAACAAACTCATATATTCGATGAAGGAGAGCCATCTTTTTGGAGCATTGACGATCCCCATGGTGATGTCCAAAAATACCTAATAATATTGCGTACCTTACCATTTTTCGATTATTAGGCATGTATGAGTAGTTTTTACTATCAATATCAATTATTTATTAATATTTTAACATTTAATTATATTAAATTCAATGTTAGTTTCGATTGCTCAAAATTATTTATATGTTCTCAAATTTAATTCTATTTTCTTATTATAAATAGTAAAAATTAATTTTCTGAATGTAAGAATTTTAATTTTTAACACCCCTTTATTTCTAAAAAACAAATACAAAGGACATCATATCATATATACATTAACAACTTCATTTTTAATCATTAAAAAATTTAAAACTCACGAATTTATTTATTTATCTCTCAGGATTAAAGTAGTCATATTTACAATATCAATTTGTTTAATGAAAAAAATATAATTAATTATAAGAAAGGATAAAAAATAAAAAAGTTAATTGTATATGATAAGGGCATATCCAAAACTTAGAGCATGTCAAGTATTATATTTATTATTTTTTTAAAATAAAATAATAATAGTTTATTTTCTATAATGACTTAAAATATCTTATATCGATAGTATAATGAAAAGTTCCTTGGTATACATGTAAGTGTAATGAATTCAACTTACAACTTGGGTTAGCCATTTTTATAGAGAATCCGAATGGTTACATATTATATCAGAGTGGATCCAGGACCATTATTATGTGACGTGTGAATATTGCTGGTCGGCTCTGTGTCCAGCCTGACCAGGACGTCAGGGATTTAATGAGGAGAGATTGTAACTACCCAAAATATCTCACATCGGTAATGTAATGATAAATTCTTTGGTATATATATGTAGGTGTAATGAATTTAACTTACAATTTAAGCTAGCCATTTGGGGGGGGCTGGACTACAACCACGTGACGTACTGATATTGTAGGTCAGATTTGTAATGCTGACGGCGAGCCGCAATAATTGGATGCGGCAAGTTAACAGGGGGAGGTTGTAATGACTCAAAAATATCCTACATTAATAGTATAATGGAAAATTCTTGGTATATATGTGTGAACAATGACCCTATATCACAACTTAGGCTAGCTATTTTGAGAAAAAATCCTGGTGGTTACATATGGTATTAGAGTGGACCCAGGACCACTATCACGTGAGGTGTTGATATTGTGAGTCGAGTTTGTGCGGCTAACGACAAGCCTTTGTGTGTGATCCCGACCTGACGATAGCGTTAGGGATTTAACAGGCGGAGATTATGACAACTCAAAATATCCCACATCGGTAGTGTAATGGGAACATCGATAGTGTAATGGGAAGGCCCTTAATATATATTGGTATGTATGTGGGTGCAATGAACCTAATTACAACTTAAGTTAGCAATTTTAAGGTAGAACCTAGATTGTTACATTTTCTCTGAAAACTAATTGTAATTTTGAAATATTATGTTGATCTAAATATAAACATATTAATTTAAACTTACTTGATTATTGTTTTGGTATACGTTTATTCTATATGTTATTAATAATTTTTAAATTTTAAAAATCCAAAAGGTATTAATGGAAATATATAAATAGATTGTGTTGGAATTAACTTTAGGCGATCAATAGTTGAGTTTAGGGTTTTACCAAATTCGAATTCGATATATTTAAAAATATGATTAAAACCAAACTTGACAAAAAATATATTTATTTAAAAAAAATAAATTCTACCCAGTTTACTATACTATACGTATAAATCTCAACTCACTATTTTTCTTCTTACCAATTGTAATTAGATTGTATCATAAGGGTATTTTAAAAAAAAATGTTATATTTTAATAGAGTTGAGACATATGAACATAATTTATGTGAACTCGAACTTAAGCTTCTTAAAACCCATATTTTTTTGGATTGTAAAAGGAAAAAGAGTCTACCCTATATTGGGGTTTGATTAGTCGAAAACCCGTCAAATAGGGCCATTTTCTATCTGTAAGTGTAGTAAAAGTGAAATTAGACGGACTTAATTTATTCTACCACTATTTGAATAATATGCATACAATTGTATTTTTAAAATATAATTAAGATTAAAAATTAAAATTAGTGCTGTATGGGAAAATTTAATTCTTCTTGATCTTAAATTAAGAGTATACTACTATTTTTTCGGGTTAATGTTAAAATTAATTTCTCTACAAAATAGAAAAATTAGAATAAGGACTCTTAATAAAAGATTAAAAAAATATTAAAATTACAAGTAATTACATATATAAAAAAAATCAATAAATAGAATTTTAGATAGTGTCACTAATTATATATAGGCAAAATCGAATCGTGCCGTAGGCACGGGTATTAGCTAGTATTTAAATATTTAATGTAGAATTATTTGTAAATATCTTAAGAATAATATCGGAACTACATTTAACTAAAAACATAATATTGTAAAGTTCGTTTTATAAATACCGTGTTAATTGGCTTATTTTACAAAATCGCGTGCAATTTCAATACATAGATTAAAAGGAATCTTTCTTTGTTTAGGAATGTGTCTTATTCCTTTGTTTAAGAGGATATATTTTCCCTAGGAATAAGGCTATAGATTTTGAAGCCCATTTTTTGCACACATAATTTTGTACTTTTCTGTTGTAAGAACAACTCCATATGCCTTTCATTAAATAATTCCTTTAAATAAGGCATGAATACAATAATACATAGTGTTTACAAAGGAAGCCCATTATGGCCCATGATATATAATTTACACAATAAATTCCTAATATATATTCTAACTAGACGATAGCACACTACGTGTAATTTCCTTAAACATTTTTAAAATTATAAGAGATTTTTCAAAATTACATAGCCTCTTACATCCCTTTTGTATTAAGAAGGGAAATGGAAAGGAAATGGTAAATTTGGAGGGGAAGAAATTGAATGGAATAGAAAGGAATGATTTTAATTTTACTATTATTTAGATAATTCAGGATAAAAAAGAAAGGAATGTAAAGAATTTTTATTTGGACAGAGAGGAGAAAAGAAAGGAAATGAATTTGGTTTAATATATTGTTAATAAATTAAGGTAAATTTGGAAGATGGTAAATATTTCATTAATTTTTTTTTCTTTTCCTCCCAATTCTCTCAATATTAGAAGAAACAATGTGAAGGAACTGAGGGAAATATTGGAAATCTCTTCCGTTCCCTTCATTTCCCCTATCCAAATAAGTGATTTTTAATCACTCCATCATTTTTCCTTTCCTTGTCCTCTATTCCTTCACTTTAAACAAACTTTTAAGGGTTTTGTGTTAGTGTCAAGTTTGTTCTTTCCGTGAAGATCAAATCAAATCCCAGCATCTCTTTCAAATGGAAACCGAAGGAGATTAGAGCCACCAACATAACGGAAAGGAGCTGCGATCAACAGAGGTGGAGACATACAACAAGTCATTGTGAGATATTCGGGCGTTTGTAAGTATGTACGTCGAATATTAAAACTCTATTGATTCATTATGGATATTTTGCATGGTGATCCAAAAAGATTAGTTATATACAAGTACAGATACCTCCTCTTTAGATCTTGGTGTTGCGCTATTGTATTAATTGCTTTATATATTATCCACTTGTACATACTATATAAGCACTTGTTTTTTATATGTAAAATTAATTTAGAATTAGGATTTACATTTGACACAATCAAATCGCAAATTGTTTTCTACTAATTAAATTTGAATAATGGATCTAGGTTAAATAGATCAAACCCTCCGCCAACTCTTAAATACTAGAGAAATTTCTTATCTGTTAAACCTAAAATGAAGGAGTTAATAATGTTTATTCCATTTGAAATTAAGATTTCACCTTTTTTATTTTTAACCATCAAAATTGGTTAGATAAAATTATTCTATCGCCGGAATTGAGTTTAACATAAAATCATGATAAAAAAAAAGGAAAAATAAAAACACAAATGTTTAATATACGTAGCACATACAAGTGAGCGATTAATAAATGAGTAAATACCATCAATGGCCACTAAACTATTGTCAAATCTTACCAATGACCACTGAACTTCATTTTGTTCCAATCGCATCATTAAATTTTTAAAAAGTATCATCAATGATCACTCCGTTAAATATCATTGTTAATTTTTGACAGAATCCATCTTATGTGATTATGTTTAGGGCATTTTTGTCTTTTTCCTTATTTTTTTTTCCTCTTTTCTCTTTTCTTTTTCTTTTCCTTCTTCTTCTTCCACCGTTCTTCTTCTTCTTCGAAACCACCCACATTGGCTTCATCTCCGTCACCATCTCCTTCGTTGCCGTCACCTCTTCCGTTTGCGTCATCGACTCCAAGTACACCAATCCCATCTTCACTTTCCGCAATCTCTCTCCTCATTCTCATTCCTCTTTCAACCAATCCCTCCCGCCTCTCCTTCTTCTTTTTGCTTTTGAAACAATTCGAGCTCTACATCAGGGGAATTAGGGCATGATTCCATGGAATGAATTGGTTCATTTCTCATACCCAAAATTAAACCTAACAACAATAAATCCCTAATTAAACCCAACAACAATTACAATTTACAATCAAGCAACAGTGGCCACTTTTCTTCCTCTTCCTCTTTCGATTTGAGGGCATTTTAGTCTTTTTCGAGAGACTCATCATATATGATTTAAAACCGTAATTGTATAATTGTATGCTAGTCCTGCATTTTTACATGTGATTTGGAATATTGTGCAATGTGCATATATATATATATATTATCCTGTAGAGAGACAATAACTAAAATTGAAAGAAAAAATGAGATTCTGTAGAGAGAGAATTAATGGGGTGTAAATGGTGGAAGAAATGGCGGAAGAAGAAGAATGGCGGCGCGGAAGAAAAAGAAAAGGTTCGGAGGAAGAAGAAAGAAAAGAAAAAGAGAAAAAAAAAGGGAAAAGGAAAAAGACAGAAATGCCCTCAATTTAATAACATAGGATGGATTCTGTCAAAAATTAACGGTGATATTTAACGGAGGGGTCATTGGTGATACTTTTTAAAAATTTAATGATGCGATTGGAACAAAATGAAGTTCAGTGGCCATTGGTAAGATTTGACAATAATTTAGTAGCTATTTATGGTATTTGCTCTTAATAAATCGCTATGTGAACAGCCAAATTGATCAATTAACAACGCAATGAAAACGCAAATTCTAAAAAATATGTTGTACCATGCCATAATACTAGGGCTAAGAGTATATCCAATAGTATAATTAAAATAACAATTAGAATTAATTTTAACAATGTTGACTAAAAATATTACCTCAATGGTATAATCTAATATTAGCAACTCTTTAACTAATAACCACATTTACTCTATTTATAATTAAATTTAACAACTTTCTTCAATAATTAAAATAAGGGGGCTCGCGAATTCTATTGGGTAAACGATAACCTTTTCAAATTTAAATCATATTTCCCTCTATTTTTTTGAAACAAAATTTAAATTAATTAATTTGTAATTAATCAATATAATGAACCTCACAAATTTAATTATTGAGAAAAATAGTCATTGGGAATGACTATATTTTTAATTTTAACAACTTACTAAATGAAAAATCAAAAGTCGTTTTAATTATTCAATTTTAGTTATTCCATTGAAAATGCTCTAATGTTAATAATTTTGACTTCTTTAGACTAACAATTGCTCAAATTTTTATTTTTTCTAATATGAAACTAGTTGTAAAATTTCAAACAATTCTCGTTTAAGTAAATAGTTCCATTGAAATAAAAAAATAATTTGTACCTTAGGAATATAATTTAAATAAACTATAAAAACAAAAAATAATTTCACATGTAAGAGTTTGTATCTTATTAAATATATATTTAAATATTTTTATTTTGTTATAAGTAACCTGAATTTTAAAACACATGCTACCATGACTTCTAAAGCAATGAGTGTTCCCACCGTAGGTTATAACTTACAAGCAAAATGTAAATTCTTGAGAACCCCGTAGGAATATGAAGTATAAAAAAAAATAAAAATACATTCCATTAGATAAATTAATGATAAATAGATGTTTGACCAACGGAAAAAACGAAAACAATATTAAAAACTACCTGGAAATACGCTGCCTTGTTGGCAGCACAAGCCTCCCATTTCATTTCATACATAAAAACAGTGAATACAAACACAACAGTCAGTCAGTAGTCACTCATCAATCACACATCAGTACCCACCAACGCCTCCACTACCGGATGCTGACAGCGACGACTGCAACTGCAGCAGGTGGTGGTAACAGTCCGCCGCCGTGGGACGCTGCTCCGGATTGTGGTCCAAACACCTGTTCTGCAACTCCTTCAGCATTTTTGGCACACCCACCAACCCGCACGTCTTCACAAGGTTCCCCACCCCCCATACATCCACCTTCACCCCGTGCAATCCCCTACCCATCTCCGGCGCTTGCCTCCCACTCGCCGACGTGTGCGGGTATATTTGTGGTGCCCCAATGGCCTCTTCGAAACCCGTAAGAAACCAGTCCCCTTCTCTCGTCCTCATCACCTTCTCCCAGCACAAATCCCTATGCGTGAAAGACAAATCATGCAATGCCACTAAGGATTCCGTTACATTTTTTAATGCTTCAATTAATTGGTCTGAGTTCTCGGGTTTAAACCTGTAACCTCTCGGTTTGAACGTAATTGACAACTCTATTTCTGAAAATCGGCCCACGTATTCTGAGTGTGGAATTCTCTGTTCAAGAAAATCGTAGATTTCTTTAACAGCTCCCCATTTTCTCTTGCTAGAAAAATATTTCGTCATCAAATTGGGGGTTAAGTCCAGTAAATTGCCATTACCTAAATCAATTCGCTCGAAATCGCTATAGGGAAAAGTCTTGCAAATAGGGTTTCCATTGTTGATCAAGTTGGTGCATCGATCGGCCAATAGTGGCAATAAACACGCAATTCTCCAACAAGGGACTAGGGCTTTTAGCCGATCCGAAGGGGACGATAAATCAACGGTGTATAGGTCAGTTCGGGATATACGGTCTTGAGGCGTTCGACAAAATGCGCAAAATGTAACAATGCATCCAACAGCATGGTATCCCAGTAAGTAAGGCAAGTGGTCCGAATAAGTCCACATTAGCTTCTCCGTTATTGTTGACGAAGGATCTAAGTGCCCC
Source organism: Lonicera japonica (assembly GCA_021464415.1). NCBI lineage: Eukaryota > Viridiplantae > Streptophyta > Magnoliopsida > Dipsacales > Caprifoliaceae > Lonicera > Lonicera japonica. The sequence continues at coordinate 17,018,705 of CM038470.1, forward strand.
TCTCGCAATTGGTCAGTCTCTTCTCCTCGCCAGAGGCAAAAACTACGTACAAATCCAGTCACGTTAGGCCACTGGTCTTGGATCGGATCGGGGGAGGTTGGAGTCGGTGGTTTACGAACCAGTACCATTTCGAGGGAGCAGAATTTGGAGATGATCCGGTTGATGCAATCATCCCATAGACCTATGAACGAGTCTCGGGAGCTGGCTGTGGAAGCGGTGAGGCTAGGGTTTTGGCGGATGATTGGGCCAAGGAGATCAAACGTTATGGCACGAGAATCGAGGAGCTCAGTTGAGGTGGTGAAGAAGAGTTCTTTCCCTTGTGGTAAGTCTCGGTATACGTCTTTGCGTAGTGGGAATCGGAGATCTTCAGGTGGTGGCTCTTGTAAGTGCCATGGTAGCTCGAATAAGGTTGGGAGCGTTGGTGGAGCAACTTTTAAGCAGCCAATGTAGTAGTCGGTTGGATCTTGGAATTCCCATGGAGGTATAGCTGCAATGTTATATACATATGATCACATACTTCATTGATAAAATAACATATATTATTATGTGTATGCATGTATACAAGAAACAGTAGACATACATATAGATACTACTTTTTTTTGAGGTACATATAGGAGCGGCTCCTCTAGAGTGGGGCTTCCCACTCTAGAGGTAAAGTGGCATTAATTGAGTGGGGCTTTTCTTCCTAATTAATATTTTTGTTTAGTGCGTGTATATGTAACAGCTTTATTTTTCAATACCATTATTTATTTTTGTTGAGTTAATGTAATACCATTCTCTATTTTTCAGTTCTTCACAATTGCATAAGTTAAATCTCAATAAAGAGTGAGGGAAAATTTTAATAACCAAAATTTCAATGCTAGTGTTCTTGATTGAGGAATCAGTTTCTCCATCAAACTAAAAATTGATGGATTTGTTGCGTCAAACAATATATATCGATATCTCTCATTAAAAAAAAATTAGCAAATCACAAGTTAATTCTATTCCTTAGATAATTCTTTTCCTTCTATTCCTCAGATAATTCTTTTGATCGTGTTGGGTGTACCCAAGATTTTCCCTTCTGCTAGCTTGTCTACCCAAGAGCGTTGATTTTATTTTTCAAACAGCGTTAAACCCCTAACAAAATTAAACGACACAGTATTTAAGTTTTAAAACAAGTAATTTTTTGAGATAAAATCTGGAGCGTTAAATAAAATCCGACGGTCTCAATTAATACAACTTTACCTCTAGAGTGGGAAGCCCCACTCTAGAGGAGCCGCTCCCCATGTGTAGATACTACTTGATCACTTTCTAAATATATCATAAAATACAACTTTTTTTTCTTTCGTACAATTACTTCCGTTACTCCATAAGTTACTCTTGAGCTTCAAAATGATTTTTATTAATACATTTGATGCGTTAAGTATGTTATGGGAGTGAGAATAGTTGTACCTTATTACTAGATTGTTTTTGCATCCTATAAAAGTGGATGAATGATATTTTCTAGTGCTAAATTACTTTTATAGTGTTTAAGGTGCAGGTTGCACCTAACATATAAATATGTACACAAGAATAAGTTGTTCACTATTGAGTGACATTGATTCTAATGGATTATGATGAGAGACTACTGCAAGTTAGAATCAAAATTTAGACATTGTAAATGAAATATTTACATCCTTACCAATTCTGCCATATATGATTTCATGAAATCCTCCTATGTAAACCAATAAAAAGAAAGAAAAGAAGAAATGAAAACTTCATAAGAAAAAGAAAGTGAAGTTTTTAAATATTTTATTGAATGCATTGAACGAACACATTCTAGTGAATCAAATATATGTTATTTCCAAATTAATATGCACGAGTGCACTAAATGCAATGTACACGATAATAAAATACAACAATAATAATATAACAACTGTTCAGTTAAGGGCGTTGACAATTGCAGGCAAAAACGGCTACTACTCTATGGACAACTGGTCGCGAAGAACAAAAATTAAATAATTAACTAGATACTTTATAAATAGTAGAGCCAACTGTTGAGAGTTAGAGAAGAATAAGAATATATTGAGACTCTTTTTATCTTTTTCTTTTAATTAACAAACCAGGATTGATACTGTTGAAAAATAGTAATGTTCTTGGGCAAAAAAAAAGACTTACATCTGATTGAGGGTTCTGTAGATGGAAGCTGAACTCTATCATTGCTACCTGGGACATATATTAAACAAATAAAACCGTTATCCATTTCATGCTATTACGTTGTTTACACTTTATTGCAGCAACTTTCGCTAAAAATAATTATTAAATACTGAGTTTGACCAGTAGCTGGCTAGATTGAGTCCGGGAAAACGTTCTTGTGGTCTGCAACTGACTTGATCGGAAATTTATCGAGGTGCATCAAAGGTAATCCGAACAAAAAATAAAATAAAATATATGATGCATCTGTTGTATTTATTTTTTCAAAATGATTTCTAAATAATATTGTTCTTTTCAAATAAATATGATAAATAAGTTATACTCTCGATTGTGAATAAAGTTCACATTATTTTTCCGTTAATCTTGTTTACCAATAGCCATGAAATCAATTTTACTATTTTTTTATTAGATAATAGTTTAGGGTTTGATAATTTTTAAGACAAAAGCCCAAAATAACTCGATACAAATATGCCACCTAGTGAGCAGTTTGAGTGGATTCTTCACAAACAAAGGTCTTAAATATTGTGTCTACTCACTCAGCAAGATTAAGAAATAACTAACACGAGCTCTGTGAAATATGGTACAAATAATAATTGACACCATAAGATGCAAAGCTGATGATTCTTCATTATTCTTTCCGTCTCAAATCGTTCTTACATTTTGAGAAAATATTATTTTTAACTTAATTAATAATAATAAACGCAATTTATATTATTTATTTTGAGATATAATACATTTAACAGGGAAAAAAAATAAAACATGTTAAGTATGAATTAGCTACTCTTAACACAACTTAAAAAAGACATTAACACAAACAACAGTACCTATTGAGAGGACAAGTTTTACCCTAAACATATATATATATATATATATATATATGTACACATGCAATATGTTATATATATAGATAATATGTATATAGACATACCTTGATAAGGTGTTGAAGAAGACTTTCTTCTACCAAATACTTTGACTTGTTGGCCTGAAACAAATCTATCAACAGAGAAACCTCTTAAAGATCCATCTTCAAAGGCTTCCATGGTACAAGCCACCATCGAATCATCTAAGAAAGTGAGTTCATCGGCATTCAAGAAGCTAGACCCTTGCAGCTTCACTCTCCCTCTATGATGCTCACCTTCCTCAGCCCATAAGCTCACTGATTCTTCCCATACCATTCTCACTTTCCCGATTCGACGAAGCTGATCTTTCCATGTCGATGATGATGGACCCACAGCCGCACCACCACCGGTAGCTACATCTAATAATGAACTTGTTTCAAACCCTAATAACCCCCCTCTACTACTTCCATAGAAACCCATTGGTTCTATTTGTCCACCACTCACCATCACTTGCCTACCCCTCCCTACAAAAATCAAGAAACCATAAAAGTTGTAACAATTTTTCATGGTTTGTCATTTATTCCTAGGATAATTTTTTGTTAAATTATTAATAATTTTTTCATAACAAAATTCGAAATGTAGTATATCAATATGAAGTACATTTGATCATGCATTCTTAAATAGCTTGACTGTATATGTATATAAACACATATAAAGTTTCTAAAAAGGGTATATTGATTTAAACAAATCTCCCATGGTTATATTTTATACAACAAATCTCCCTTGTTGGGAAGCTAGTTAGTGTGTACATATATATATATATATATATATATATATATATAACTATACATATCCATATACATACATAGAAACTTTCTAAAAACGATAAAGGCTCCATTTTTCTGAACACAAAACTGATTTTGGGAAGACGACAGTTTAATTTATCATTTCTTTTAATGAAATTTGGTAAGAGACGTCTCCTGTGTAAAAAAAAAAACACATTAAATTTGAAAGAATAAAATTTAAACCCTTTATAAATGTGCAATATGTATTTGCAGATATATTATATTATTATACGTTTGTATATATATACCAGTGAGAGGAAGCTCATGCTCTTCTCTAAAAGGAGGCAAAGGCAAAGACAAAGACTTGGTGGGTGTAAGAGAAGACCGGGAGTCATCACCACCGCAGCCAATGCCGGAAAAAATGGAGGAACTAGCCCCACCTCCACCTCTACTCTGATGAGAAGTTCTCAATCTAGACCCCATATATTGAGAAAGCTCTTCAAAAACTTCTTCATCAAAAGAAGCTGGCAATCTATGTAGCTTCCTCTCATATGGTGAAAGCCTGAAATAACTCTTCCCAACTAATTGCTCTCTCTCCCCTCCTCTTTCCCATTCATAAACCTTCCTAAATTCACCCAACATATTGTCCCATTTTGTACCTGCAGTTTTTGCATCTCTGTTTACCCCATGCCTATTCAAGAACTCTGCCACTTCTCTATCTTTATCTGCCCTAGTTTTTCCCCTGCCGGATGCCGGCGGTGGATCGGCGCCAGCGGTTTCGTCGGAGGTGGTGGCTCCGCCCTGGTACTGGACCTTCCATGCCCTGGCTAGCCATAGCATCTCATTTGGCTTCCAAACAGGGCTCACATACTTGCCTTTCCTAAATTGGCTCCTCTGCTTTTGCTCTGTCTCCGGCTTGCTCTCGCCGGGCCGATAGTGACCGCCGGGGAGAATGGTGCCGGAGAAGAGGTTGGGGTGCCCGAAGACGTAGCTGTTGCCGGTACAACCGCGGTAGCCGCCGCAGCCGCAGCCGCAGCCGGAGGCACCGGCAGTGGCTGTGGCTGTGGTGGTGGGGTAGACTCTGTTCCTATGATTAGCTTTTGGGTTGGTGAAGGCAATAGCTTCCATTGGCCAGTGGTGTATCTGGGCCTTTTTGGATTCACAGCTTCAATGTAGACTGGGGTGGAAGAGATCAAATTTGAAGCTCCGGTGACCACCACCACTGCCGGCGTCGGCTGGTCTTGCTGTACAATATCTGGTGCTGGTGGTGTTGATTCTTGAAGTGGATCTTTAGGGGAAGGTGTTAGATGTTGTTGCTGTTTGTTGGTTTCTCCTTTGTTAAGACCCATTATTAAAAATGGGCCCAAGACAAAAATGAATAAAATAGGGGAAAGAAAGAAAAAAGAAAAAAAAAAAACAGAAGTATGGAAAACTAAACCAAGAACCAGAACAAGAAGAACAAGAAATCCAAAGGTTTTACTGTGCAACTAGTTTGGTTCAATACATACAATAATGGCAGTCAAGTGTATATATATAGATAGAGAGAGTTTTTATTCTATCATACAAAATCTAAAGGAAGGATATAGTGAATGATGGGTTTTGTGACTTAGGTTTTTGTGGTATCTTGAAAAAAGGTTAGGTTTAGAAAAAGGAGACCAAAGTCTTCTATGTTGTATTTAAGTTTGAAAGAGAAAAGCCAAAGAAGAGGGGTGATTGTGGAACCTGCTGTGAATAAGACATTTCAATTTAAGAGTTAATACTTTTTGTCATTAAGATTGAGGTGGCATATAGATATAGAGAGAGAAATGATTTAGAGTACTGAAGTATAATGATTGTACTGAGAAACGCGGCTCCCCCTCCTAAAAAAATAAGCATTTTCATTTCTTTCTTTGTTTGTTGGTGAAGGGGAAAGAGGAAGGGGGTATTTAATTCATTGTTTTGTGCAAGTAAAATAAGGGACAGAGCTTCCGACTTCTCGCGATTGAGTGGACACGACTTCGACGGACTGCGAATGCAGGAAAAAAAAATAAAAAGCATCCTACAACAACTGAATTAATTTAGGGGTGATTTTATTTCTATCCACCAAATCTTGCAGTTAATCCACGTTGTTAAGTTAATTCGCATTACATATTAAGTTAATCTGCGAGCGTGGATGAACTAACAAAAAAATATTATGAATTTAATTTTATAAATATTATTTTAAATAATAATTTAATATGGAAATATTTACCAAATTAATAAGTATAACCACTTTAAAAATTTAGATGGGTAAATTTTAATTAACTTTGCAGTAAAATAACAAAAACAAAATTTAACCCCTTTCCCCTTACGGTTTTAACGATTCTGCCAGTGTCTCTTCTTTTTCTTTTTCTTCTTCTTTTTCTTCTTCTTCCCACTATTACTCTTTCCCCAGCCTTCTTCTTCTTCACTCTTTTCCCACCGTCTCTTCTTCTTCGTCTTCATCTTTTTCATCCTATCACAAACCCTAGATTAGTTTCATATTCTTTAAATTATCAAATCTGTATTCCAACCTTAGAAACCCACACCCACAATTTCAAAAATCTTGAACTAATTTGGTTTTTGTATTATGTAAGTCTAACTAATAATACGGAAGATTAAAAATTTAAACTATACCAAGTTTCTTATATCATGTCTAACTTTCAGACTAAATAATTATATTATTAATTATAATGTTGGGGGTTCCAAAAGATTAATGAATAAAAAAATTGTAAATTACTAGACAAGGTCTATTTGCAACGCAAGCTGAAAAAATTGGTCATTCCCTCTTATATATATATAATACACACTATATATACTTTGTCATTCTTTCACTCTGTTTTCGTGTGTGTGTGTGTGTGAGAGAGAGAGAGAGAGAGAGAGAGAGAATGGCGTCTATTCGATCAACACAAGCGCAGAAATAACCCTAAACCGTTCAAACTTTTTTAAACGTAAAGATAAAGTTAATTAAAAGGAATTATATTTAGATTAAGAATGTTAATTAAAAGGAATTATATTTAGATTAGGAATGTTAATTAAAATGAATTATATTTAGATTAGGAATGTTAATAAAAAATGAATCTAAAGTTATACAATTATAATTTAATTAAAATTGGTGGATATACTAATCAATTTTAAAAAGGATAATTTTGTGAAACTTCATTTAAAATTTTCATAATTTAAGGGTAGATTAACTGCAAGATTTGGTGGATAGAAACAAAATCACCCTTAATTTAGTCGAAGAGATATTTATTTAAGCCGGTAAGAAATATTAAAATCAGTGTTTTGTTAAAGTGATTTTTTTATAGTTTCTAGTTGTTTGTAATTAAATGTAGAAGTTTAGACTTCTTTTTTTATGAACAAATTAAACAAATAAGAGTATCAAGAAATTTTTCTTTAATATTGTTCTATAAGATAATATGCAAATTTTAAGAATAATATTTGTTAGGTAACATGGCTTCAAGGGTGAAGAGAGAGAAAATAAGAGTATTTTTAGATCAAGTTAATCGATTATTTTAGTTGGCGAAATACATACTTAAACTAATAAGACATATTAACGTTCAAGTTCGCAAAGAAAAATTTTGGATGTATTTTGGTTGTTTATAATTAAATTGGGAGATTTACACTTCATTTTATATGAAAAAAACAAATAAGAGTGTCATTAAATTTTGTTTAAAATTGTTCTATAAGGAAATAAGCAAATTTTAAGAGTAATATTTGCGGGGTATATATTAGAATAAACAATTCAAATGGAGACTAAATTTTCAATCAAGTATAACTTTGACCATCAAAATTTAAAATGAATTACTTTGGTCATTCAACTTTAAAGTGAATACTACTTTGATCATTTCGCTATTAAATTTGAATGCATATGTGTGGTACATGATTTCGCGTAAAATTATTTTAGTCATATTACAATAAAATGATATTTCTCTTCTATAATTCTCGTCAAAATTAAAATACACAAAGTGTGTAAAACATGGTAATATTTTCAACAAATAATACAATTTGAACTATTTTATAACCAAAATGATCTAAATACGTTTAAATGAAGTCATGTGAATTGCACATGGTTTCATTCTTTTCAATTTAACAGTCAAATTTGGAATGAATGATTAAAGTGGTATTAATTCTAAAGTTTGATGGCCAAAGTGGTAAGAGATTCGAATGTTTAGTGATCATTTGGACTGTTTACTTTATATATTATATAATCTTCCCTCACTCTATTTTTCTTTTCAAAAATTATTTTAGTATTTGATTTCTAAAATTCATAGGGAGATGATGTACACTTGTTTCTCACATAAAGCTCATAATATTACAACAATGAAAACTTATTTTATGGTAAGTTTTAAAATATTTTGTTTAGAAAGGCAATACTTTTGTAACTTGTTAACATATAGTTGTCGACAAAATATTTAGTAATCTTGAAAAATAAGTGGTTGTATTCAAATCCAGTGATTACGCCTAATTGAAGATTCCATAATTAATCGATTACACTCGTCATAATAAGAATGTTTCGAGTTGCATGCTAATGTGTAAGGTTAATGACACTTTGTTTATGCTGAATGTTTGAGTTATTATGCATGTATTAAAAGTTTAACCTTCTCCAGCCTATAGGAATTAGAATGAGAAGAGGGGTTGGCTAGTAGTAAGCAATTTCCACCCGAATCATGAGGTCATGGGATTGACTTAGGGGGTGGGTGGGGGTATTTTTCTTTATTTGTAGGATTAAGGGAAAGATTTAGATATCTCTTAATTTTATTTTTTTAAAAAAGAATAAGTTATAATATTTTAGCTTTGAAAATACAAAGTACAATTTTTTAAAGCAGTATGATATTTATTTGGCAAAGACATTATTGGCCTAAAATATTTTAATCTTATTTTAATAATAACGATAACTTAATCATATGTAGTTTAACATATTTTTTGAAATAAGTCTATAATTTATTAATTTGGAGAAAAGTACGAATTTTATTAAGGAATTACGTCACATTACAATAATCATTAAAACTCTATTCGATTAAGTCAACAAAGCATTGAAACAAAAAATATTGATCACTCAATTACTCTATCAATTTCACATATACTAATATTGATCACTAATTGTATTATTAGTATCACATATACTAATAATACACTTATGAAAAACAAAGATCAAAGAAATATATAAAAAAAATTCATGGCAATTGATTAAAATGAAGATCAAATTGAAAAAACAAATCAAAGCATTCGAAAACTTGTCAATTCGATAATTAAGTGAGTGCTTTGAATATTTGTAAAGTTTTTCTTTATTGATCAATTCTTATAGCTAAAACATGTTCATGCATCATTCATTGATTAATTCAAACAAGCTTATAATTGAATATATTTGAAAACATCATCTTCTATAAACCAGTTTTTGAAATAAATTTATTATTAAATCATATGAATTATTTGTGTACAAAAACCAAAATTGGGTGTCTTAGAATCTTGTTGGGAACGTCTTACAAGCATTAAAATGAAATTTTGGATCAAAATTGAAGAAGTTGAAAAATTGGATATTTGCCTTTGATGGACATAACTCATCAGTTGACTAATGGATTATTGCCTCAATCGAATAAGGGCTATCAATTGATTGATAACTTTACTTAGTTGATTGATATCTCAGAATATAGCTGTTGGACTTTTGATTTTTGCCTTGTTTTAAGGTAACAAATTTACCGAACCACTAAAACCGCTATATATTATTTGTGACTACATATTGAAGGTATAAGACATATTTAAACTCAATTGAATTATCATTTGTACTAATTACTTATCTATTCACAATATTTCCAAGATTCAAGTATTTGCATTGATCATATCATTCATCTTTGAGTTAAAAATATTGATCAATTTTAATAACTCTAGTGTGAGATTTATTTGTATCTTGTCAACACTTGAGAGTTATTGTTCATTGGTGTGTATCACCAAACCACTTATATTATTTCCTTTTTAAAGGATTTTTTATAGTTTAGTCAAAATGTTATTTTGTATTAAGTGTTGTGAGAATAATTACACTTACTTGAGTGTTTTGAGAAGAATAACACTTGTTAAGTGTAATGCGAAAGATTAAACTTGTATTGAGGCTTGATTTTTAGCCGCAATAGAAAATCATTTATTAAAACTTCTTGAGGGAGCTACTTGGATCACGTACGTATAGCCTAAACAACCAAACCATGTAAATAAAACGACTTTGTGTTTTACGGTTCTATCTTTCTCAACTTGATCAAGCTCTTTAATTATCATTGTTCATACTTATTCTTATTATTGTGCTTGATTACTTTAATATTTTATTTGCTATATATATTTACTTTTATTTTTTAAACAATTTTTGAAGAAACTTTTTAATTCCGCAATTAGTTTTAAAAACCTTATGTATCCCCTTTTATGGTTATTTGCCAACCAACATACATAATTGTTGTAGCAATAGGTGTAGTAAAAAAAAGAAAAAGTCTTTCTTTACAAAAAAATAATATAGATTACTATTTTCTAGCAATTATAAAATACATAAATAGCACACATAAGAACTTAGCATTTACAATTGTATGGTAAAATAGGGTAAGTAGGGCAAATTTTGCCCAACAAGGCACGCAATGGTTAAGGAAGATAGTGTAAACACTGTTTTGTATATCGGGGAATAGTAAAATTGAGTTATGCAAAGTTCCTTACCACATTATGTTGCTTCTGGTAGCCAAATGCCATATTGAGTGGCATTTGGGGTATTTTTATTTATCTTCTACTTTTACTCCATCTCTACACTATCTTTCTTAAAACACTAAATCATATTTGTTTTGTCTCTCTTTTAACATATTAATATTATATTAGTATTTTAACCCTCAAGTAAGTAAAATAAATATACCTTACCATATCACTAAGTTCCCTATTGAAAATGTACTTATTACACAAAATAATGTATCAGTTGCTAGATTAATCAACAACTTAATAATATCAATTATTGTTTAGTTGTCCCAATTTACAATGAATCAAATGTCATTTTATGTACTAAAGTTTTGGGTCATGCGATTATCTCCAATGGTTTCAGAATTATAATTTTATCATACGTGACTAGGTATTTTGGACATTATCTATGTTTAGCTGGTACATATTTTATCTATACTATAAAGCGTAACTAGGAGGTTTCAGTATGTACACAAAATTACTATTTTATCCCTATTGTGCTAGATTTTAATATAAAATAATGTTAATGGAAGAGTTTGAACTACGACATTTAGCATAAGAATACATTCAATTAAATACTATACTAAATGTTATTACATGTTTTTAATGTAAAAAATTATTAAGTATCTATTGCATTCGCGTAAAGTGAACACGTGCACTAGGATCTATAGATAACCTAAAAAGAAAAACATGGCCTTTAATGGTAGTACTATGTCATTTTCCCTTCTTTTTTTTGGTTGTATTATCTATATTAATAGGTGACATTTCGTGTTTTTGAATGAGAAAATACGACAAGAAAAATGATGCCCGAACACGACAGAACATAAAGTTGTGTCATTTTTAACAAATACAAAAACGACACGAGTCAATAAGCACAATGACATTATTTTCTTTTTAATACACACAACCTAAATAAATATAAATATAAATAAAAATAAAAATAAAAATAAAAAAATTCATCTGGGCACAACAAGACATAATTAACATGATATACTTTTAAATTTGTGTTAATTTTATTTTAAAATTTGAACACGAATACAACACATACAATATTTTGCTAAAACATCCATACACAAAATCATATATATTTTATTTTGTTGGGTGAAGATCGAGCTTCCATAACGTTTCTAGGATTACGTACCACCACCAGCAGTCACTATCCTTCGTAGCCAAGTAAATAAAAATGGCCTAGCTAATTCTAGTCATTGAATGAAAAGAGGAGAGAGAGAGTATGTCTTGTGGGCTAGCCTTGGAGGTGGGGTGATGGGGACGGGTCGAATCGATGCCTCATGGTCAGTGACTCATGACTCTTAGCAATTTGGGTTTGTTGCTTCTATGTCCAACTACACACACACACTCTCTCTCTCTCTATATATATACATATGAGGAGGGAGAGAGAGAGAGAGAGAGAGAGACGCATGCACTTGCAGGCCGGCGCAGAGAATTTGGGGGGTCTCTACACCAAAATGTATGTATGTATGGTATGAAAAGGTAATCCCAGCCAGCCAGCCATCCCGCCCGCAAACTTTTGGCTGTTTAATTAATAAACAAATAAATACATCTTCCAATCTATCGTTTTCACGCTGTACTCGCGCCAATTATAAATTCCCCCCCTACTTCTTGTTGCTTCTTTAATTGCTTTTACCCTGCCTGTATTGTCTTAATCCATCAACGTTATAAATGCTATATTCTTTATTCATGTACAGTTTAATTAATTGTTGAATAATGATAATAATGGATGTGTTAAGTTAATTAAAACACTTATCATTACTTGTTGTTCAAAGTTAAATCTAATTGAAAATATTACAATGTATTTGTTATTCAAATGAAACGTTGTGTAATTAATTGGTATTAAAAAATTTCTTTATAATTAAGAAAATTTTTGGTTTATTAAGAGGGTCACCAAACTCCAAAGAGTTCGACTCGACAAAGACGCTATTCAAATTTGTACTTTGATGGGTTTAATGTGGTATGCCACTTTGAAGAGTGTGCTTGAGCTCCGGCTGATAACAAGATGAACAATGATATCAAGTATAATATATTGATTCGTGTGAAAATTTAAAAAATAAGTGGAATGATATGGTGAGATCGATATACGTTTTCTTATTTTCTCCATTTTCTAATGAATTTTTTTGTTATTTGGTTGACGAGCTAGGAAGACTTTTATTTTTTTTTTTTTAAAATAACAAATATAGATCATCTCACCATATTATACTCAACTTATTTTATCACATAAATGAACTCTTTTTTTCCCGATCAATTTTTGTTATCAAACAAAGCTTTAAAACGTTATTGAGGGTGCCCAAAAATATAACTCATGAATGGGGCTGGCACTAGACCATATGCCCAATCGTCAAATGAGCCCAATTTCAAACGATCTAGCGAGAATGCAAGGAAACCCAATCCTGAAAGACAAGGGATCGATAGGCCTCATCTGAGATGGTCCACCATAACCTAGAAGGCCGAACTAATGTGTCAAGATAGCCGAAATGGTCATCCAGACGTGGAAGGATAGCTTTCCTTTCCGTATTAACAAAGATAATTCTAGTAAAACCGTGTGAACAGGGTTAGGGTCACATGTAAAATATTGGAGTAGTGCCCGAGTTCACATGATAAGGGTCCGAAATTCTAAATAACTAACTCTAGAAAGAGAGAGAATAAGTTGGTAGCTTCATTGTAATTCACTGTTTCATAGCTTTGAGCAAATACCACAAACTTACATAAAGGGTGGATGTACTGTTGGACTAACAGCAAAATCAATTGAAAGAACCACCCTTCAAACAAACTCTGGCATTATTTTTACTTTTATGGTTCTCATTGTACGTGGTAAATAAGTGCTTAACAACTCATTAGTGTACATACCCAATATTTTTGTTACACACAAATTAACTTATTAAAACTAAGTGGTTCTTGTGACGCTTGAAGAATCAAATTCCTACTCTTCAAACTTGCAAAGTGGCAATCCTCTCGATCTTCAAATTTTGGGGTGTGATGTAAATATTTGAAATGCTTATTGGAAACTCTAAATCTAATGTGATTTTTCAAATATTTTTCTATGTAGAATTTAGAGAGCCTCTTATTCTTATAACACATTCTTTGTTATCCTAAAAAGGGCTTCTCATATATGAAGTAATTGAACCATTTTTTTTTCTTCCAGAAATCTGCTTAAATAATACTACAATTACAATATTTACGCAATATGTTTGTTGTGTTCCATAATCTTATATCTATAAATATTCTAATTTTTGGATATGTTGTTGAGCGAAAAATTAAGACTAACGCTAATATATCGGGATTTGAAAAAAAAATATATGTAACTCTTTTTTTTTTATTTTTTACAACCCTATCTTATCAATCTGGATCTCATCAATTTTGTTGTTCTCTATTTTGTAATGGAATATACATATATAAATATATATCTTCTTGATTCGGATTCTAATATATCTATGTCTCAAAGCCATTGTCCAAGAGCATTTGATATGTTTTATATATTTTACTGTCAATTAATGTTTAATTTGTCGCTGTAGTTATGGACTTTTTTTGACATAGATATAATATATGGCTATTTAAACAAAAACTGGGAATAACTATTTAGGTGTAATTTTGTACTTTTTTGTTTTTTTTAAACATAATTTCAAATTCAAAAGCACCTATAAATTGGGATTAAGTATTTGAGAGAGAATTGGATTGTGATCACGTGGTTCCACACTAGGGTTGTGTCGTCCATGTAATGGGAGCAGAAAAGGGCTGGCCAGCAGGCTTTAGCCCGCCTACCAGAAATCTATTTGGCCCACCCCAACTCAGAGTTCAGTCCAACTCAGCCCATTATTTCTTTTATACGATCAATAATTTTAATACCACCGCTGCAAAGAATGGACACAATCACTATTGGGACAAAACTAAAACCCAATAATTAAATATTTTAATTTTGTGTGTATCGAACTCAAAATTTCCCAGAAATATGCTAATAGACTACAAGAAAATTGACCACTTGGCCTCTCTCTAGCTTCCTATTTTATTAACTCATTTTTCTCTAATTCAATCAGACATGTTAATTCCAAATATGAGAAAACATTAAAGATACATGCATGACACGATCCAGTTTCGATAATTTTCTTACCTCATTTACAAAAATACAGTTATGGTGGATTTAGATTTACGTGTAATTTTTGTTTTTTTTTCCAAAAAAGTCTCTTTTTTGAAATTTCATGTTCTTTGAATTAAATTAATTTTGTTGTTTTAGTTTTGGAAAGTTTTGAAAACCCTCAAACGGAGTTTAAAAGTCAAGCCAACTCTTCAAATAAATATATGATGTCCAGTTATATAGATTGTACACGCACGAAAAAAGTTTTGATAAATTACTAATTGGACATCTGTTGTTCGGACAGTGTTGAAATGGACACCAACTCTCCGATTGACACTAAAACGAACAACTCCTCCACATGGTTGCAGCAAGATTTTTCCTTCAATTATTACTAGCTTCACATATATGTATCATCAAATGAGTTTCCAAGTAGATGCTCTTACACGTAAATTGTACCAAATTAAAATATTTTACTTTATTTTTCGAGCAAACGTTACGTTTAATGAAATTTTTGTGTTTCATTAACCACGTACTACTTGGTCTCTTTACGTACCCTCATGAATCATATGATAGTGGGTGGCACTTAATTGAAGAGATACATTTATAGCTAGGAACAATTTACGAAAAGAAAAGGACATAAAAACCATCAAAATCCCAAAAGACAGATATAAAAGTCACATATTCTATTATAATAAATTTTAATCCCACCTTCCTTCAGAAAAATAATAATAAGTATTAAATTAAATTTACGTAGTTTCACCTAACTTATTATACAAGAAAGCTTAGATATATCAGGCTGGCCAAACGTTGAAAGCAAAGCAAAATCACACTTCTTTATATGTTAAACTATTGCCTCAAATTTTGTGTCTCACAATCGATTAATCTAATTTGATCGTATTTTGTGGCGACTTCTAAAGAAAATCTATAGCCTCAAACCTCTCCATTATTTCACTACCAAAAGAAAGAATAGAATGGCTCAGCCTCAAAACGAACAAGATAATAACCCGATCCCTGTCCCTTCTAAATCCCCTGCTGGAATAGCACGCAACCTCGACGGCTCATACACGCGCTTCATCCAATTCCCGAGCACTCCCGCTACACTGGATAACAACTCCCCCAACCCGGTTCTAAGCAAAGACTTAACCATCAACGCCC
This sequence comes from Lonicera japonica, assembly GCA_021464415.1. Lineage (NCBI taxonomy): Eukaryota > Viridiplantae > Streptophyta > Magnoliopsida > Dipsacales > Caprifoliaceae > Lonicera > Lonicera japonica. The sequence continues at coordinate 17,034,436 of CM038470.1, forward strand.
AAAACAAAACGTGGCATCGGATATTCCTTCCCCGCGAAGCACGGGATCAATCCCCCTCCAGCCGTAAACTCCCAATTATAGTGTACTTCCACGGTGGCGGGTTCGTCTTTTTGAGTGCGGCCTCCACCGTGACCCACGTGTTTTGCGAGCAGTTGGCAGCTGCGGTGGCAGCGGTGGTCGTCTCCGTCGAGTACCGCCTTGCACCAGAGCATCGCCTGCCGGCGGCCTATAATGACGCAGTCGAGGCCTTGCAATCTTTACAAAACACTCAAGAGGAGTGGTTGAAAGAACATGCTGATTTTTCTAACTGTTTTCTTATGGGATCCAGTGCGGGAGGAAACATTGCGTACCACGCAGGTACAGTTGGACATAAACAACACAAAATGACATTCTGTTTAAATTTTAAATTACAAATACGAATATAACACAAGCATAGAGACTCCTTTTTAAAATTGCCACTTTAAACGCGCGCAGGTTTACGTGTAGCCGCAGAAGCGAATGGATTTGGGCTATTGAAAATTAAGGGACTTATTTTGCACCACCCCTTTTTCGGGGGGCTGGAGAGGACCGGGTCAGAGCTGAGACTTGGGGACGGGTCGTTATTAACCCTTAAAGGCTGTGATCTTATGTGGGCTTTGTCGTTGCCAGTGGGTGCTGACCGTGACCATGAGTATTGTAATCCGGTTGTGCGGGGCGAGTCAGGTCAGTTGGATCGGGTTCGGGTTCTGGATTGGCGGGTCCTAGTTACGGGTTGTTTTGGGGACTTGTTAATTGACCGTCAGATGGAGTTCAAGAAAATGTTGGAGGAGAATGGTTTGAAAACTGTGGCCCACTTTGGTGAGGGTTATCATGGAATGGAGGTATCTGAGCCGTTGAAAGCTAAGGAGCTGTTCGTAATTATCAACGAATTTATTGGTTGTGATAACTGAAAATTTGTGGTCAAACAAAAAAGTAATAAAAACATTTTATCGGTTCTTATTAACATGCCAACTATGAACACATTAATAATCTTTTACAAAGAAAATAAAATTTAAATACACAGTAAAAAGTGTATAAATACTCACCAAAAAAATATTATTTCTATTTACAACATGTTTAATATGTATTTTTAAGACACAAATTAACATTTTTCTAATAAAAATGATAGTTTAAGATTACTTTTAAAAAAATATATTATATTTAATTGACATTGTTTATGAAAATACCGTACTTTCTATCTCTATTGCATCAAGCTTCAAATGTTCTTTTAACTCTTGTTCTATCTATATTCATCAAAAACGTAGTTTTTTTTTCAATATCTAGTGGTGTTTGACTATCATCTCATTGGAATTGCATCAAATAAATTAGAAAGTTTCATTATCTTTAGTGGTCTTTGCCCCTCAGTTTGTCTCTATTGCACCCGGTATATGATCAAATTAAGTTTCATTTTTTAAATTTCAAGCTCTATTTCATAAAGGTTAAATATGATCTTTTGCCCCTCTTTATATCCCTATTCAATCAAGTACGTTGAAAGTCTTGCAATTTGTTTTATTTTTATAAAATTATATATTTTTTCATGAAATTAATCATTTTAACAGTATCATTTGATTTATTCTATCTTTGTTTTTTTCATTTTTCCATGCAATTTATAGAACCTTATCCACTGATTTTATTTTTCTTCTTTTTTCATTCATTGAATTATTTTCCCTGTGAAACAATTATGCGATATTTTTAAAAAAAAATTCTTTAGTGTTAATTTTGCAATCAAATTCCTTTTATCTCAAAAAAGAAGTCAGCACACCCTAGTCATTTTATTTGTTTAGCTGAAGGCCCACCCAGCGGATGGTAGTATAAGTTTTGCCCAAAACGACATATTCGGACCCAAAGGCCCCTTTTAGCCAAACAAGCCAAGTCTTCAAAAATGTTATATTTTACGTAAAAAAAAAAGGGAAAAAAACACTAAACCCCTTCCAACTATCACTTTTTTGCACTAAACCCCCCTAAACTATTAGATGTTATCACTTAACCCCCAAAATTACATAAATGCCCTTGTACAAAGTTGGGTAAAAAACACTAAACCACCTCAAACTATCACTTTGTGGCATTAAACCCCCCCTGAACTATCACAACTTAACACTTTACCCCCTAATTTATAAAAGGACATTTATTTACAAGGGCATTTATGTAATTTTAGGGGTTAAGTGATAACATCTAATAGTTTAGGGGAGTTTAGTGTCACTTTTAAAAGATGAGGGGTTTAGTGCAAAAAAGTGATAATTGGAGGGGGTTTAGTGTTTTTTATCTTAAAAAAAATTGCGTAACGAATAAAATTTTGTGTGGAGTGCCAATAGAACCATCAATTGACTTGCTCGTCGTTTATGTTTTTTGATTGTAAAGCCCTCTCAAAGGAGCTAGCCCAATTTTTGTAGTTTGTTTTGCTCTGCTTGGGGGGTTTTATAATGGCAAATAATTAAATAAAATATTGATCGTAACTATATTTTTAAATAAAAATAGGCTTTTTTTTAACCATTGAAACAAGACTATATCTTTGTTCAGTTTTCATCTTAACTCGCAGGGAAAAAAGTGTACATGTGTCTTTAAAACAATTAGTTTTATACCAATTTTTTTTAACCAAAAGGACCTACCCCGGTAAACATAACATATAATAATATTACAAAGAGGACAAAAACCTTACTTCTATGCAGAATGAAATCTAAAAATAACCAACTAATTCCTAAAGATTACTAAAATGTAGCCGGTTTACTAAATCTCCCTTTTAGGCCTTGCACATCGGAATTTGGGATGTCAAATTGAACGTAATGTAGAAAAAAAAACCGAATATCGATCAAAGTGAAAATGTTGTCATCCTATATTACAGTCGGCCTATCTTTCCGTGCGGACGCGTAAAAGCATGATAACTTCCACAAATCTCGCTGCATTGACCTTAGTAAACTCCTCGTTGTACCGAAATAGTGGTTTGATTTAAATGATCAGGTATAGCATCGCATTTAAGTTATTTAACACCAGAGGAAGGTACAACCCAACTATATTTTTTATTATGATAATATACCTAGTGAAGCCATCTTTATCTTCTTTCAAAAGACTAATATTAGAATTAGTTTTTTACCATTAAACAAGACTCCGTCTTTCTTTATTTTCCATTTTAACATATGAGTACAAAAACAAGTATGCACAAGGATCACTTACGATTTTCGCGATAAAATGAGTCAATCTACTCAAGCTTAGCTCGCAATTGTTATTGAAGCTTGTTCAAGATTCGTTCCACAATAGAGTTTGGGAATGCCTAATTAAACTTGATTTAAATTAAAGAAAAGTCAAATGATATTTATCAAAGTAAGATGATGTCCTTATATTGCATTCTTAATATCTTCTTTTGATTCTTGGAATACATTATATATAATAAACTATTTTATATTCTTTCAAAAGACTAAAATTCGAATTAGTTTTTCACCACTGAAACATAAAAGCGCTCTATATTTGTTTATTTTTCTTCTAACATATAAGGAGTAGAAAAACAAGCTAGTGTACATGTACATATATTGTCTATGATTTTGGCGTTAAAACAAATCAATTTACTCAAACTCGACTCAAAATTGTTATAGATGCTCGTTTCCGAGATTCATTTGTCTATTAAAAAAAGAAGAACAAAACAAAAAACCAAAAAATGAACACATTTTAGTAGGCTTTGAAATAATATATAACTTTATTAAAAACTAAGCTATTCGAGCTAAGATTAGGTAAAAACTTGTCTAATCCAGCTCATCTACATATAAATTCAAAATATTTCTTGAACCAAATTTGAAAATTAAAACCTACTATTTGGTTTGACTTGACTTGACTTGTTTACAGCCCTAAGTATGCTTTAGTGTAAAATAGTAACAAGCTAACACGCATGACAATATTGACCACCCAAAATTTAAGTATATTTTTCAGGCATCGGTTAATCCTTTTAAAAATATAAGACAATTTATATATTGTTGAAATATAGAACATAATTAAGAACTAAGAACTAATAAAAAAATAGAGCAAAGAACGATAACATATTTATAATTAATTGAGAAGATGAATACATAACTTAGATTTAAAAACAATATCTAATGTGCATTTTAATTGTAAGAAGCAAACTCTTGAAATAGTCTTAAATATAAATCTGCTATACGTCTATTTTTATCATAATTAAACCAAAGCTCATAATCGTGGAAATGATTCTCGGAATGTTGTTTAAATACTCTGCTAGCTAAGCGTTCATAGAAAATTTAAGGGAAAAAAACAAGAAAAACCCTAAAGTTTAGGGATATTTACAATCTTGACCCTGATATTTGAATCTTTGTAAGCATGTTTCTAAAATTATTTTTCACTGCAATTTTGACCATCCGTCCATTAAATTTAACGGAGAGCTTATGTGGCATTCCAATTAATCCAACTTGGCAAACATATCTTTTCACTCACTCTTATTCACAATAAAAAAAACTTGAAATTTGGGGTATCTGCAATCTTAACACCGATATTTGAATCATTGCTTATGATGCACTTGCTGCGCTAGTTACTGTTAATTTAGTAATTAAAGAGGATATTATTATAAATTGTTGGTGTTGCACGCGTATAAATGGATTTGAAGGTTATAGTGTCTTTTTTACACCATTTTTAAAGACCGCACTAATTTCTCTACATATATAGTCTATATATATGTCAGTTTTACGCTTTTTAAAGACCGCACTAATTTCTATATATGTCCTAAATGAAATTGAATTCTTAATTTGAGACAAGTAAAAAAAATTTAAAAAAATAGGTCTCCACCACCAATTTCTCTCTCTACTTAAGGAAAGCCAGTAGAAAATTCTTAAATCGATTTTACGTATATGAAAAGGAGTAAAATATCTTTTAAAATTTTAAAATTCACATTTACACTAGCCAATCAAAAAATTACCTTAGAATTTGCTTTATTAAAATTAGAGAACTGTCCCAAATTAAAAATTTCAAAAATGGCGTAAAAAAAGACATTATAACCTCCAAATTCATTTATACACGCGCAACACCAACAATACATAATAATATCATCTTTAATTATTAAATTAACACTAGCTAGCCCAGTAAGTGCATCATAAACAAAGATTCATATATCGGGGTCAAGATTACAAATACCCCCAAATTTTAGGGTTTTTATTGAGTGAGATGATATTTTTGTCATGTTAGATTAATTGGAATATCACGTAAGCTCTCCGTTAAATTTAATGGACGGATGGTCAAAATTGGAATGAAAAATAATTTTGGAGGCACGCTTGCAAAGATTCAAATATCGGGATCAAGATTGCAGATGCCCCCAAACTTTAGGGTTTTTCTTTTTTTTTTTCCCCCAAAATTTAATAATGATAACATGTGTAAATTAAACATCTTTTAAAAGAATAAAAACCAAAATCAGAAAGTAATTATTTTTGTCCTACAAACATAAAGAAGAAGAAGAAAATTTAATAAAATGATATATCCTATAAACATATTACATATCCTAAAAACAAAACATAATAAAATGATATATCGTTTAAGTTTTAAAAAAGTAAATTTTTTATTTAAAATATTTTTAAAAAATTAATTTAAAATGGAAAGTAGTACATAAAAATTCCACCTGTATAATGCGTACATGTAAAAGTTTAGCCTTTGTTTACTGATTAACTCCATTATCTTTTCTCTCAAACTTCGTTCAAGGGAGTCTATTTCAAGAGTTAAACGGATGAATTTTTTCATAAAATTTGGTAGAGATGATTTGTATAATGAGTAGATCAAGTCCACAAAATTTTATCAAGAAATTCAAACTAGAAATAAGCGTGGTAAAAATTTGATATATTTGTTCATTTTCGACAAATCAAATTATAGATCACCATTCACCTATTTTTAGATTGAATCTTCTAATTAAATTTTATGGAGATAATAGATAATCTTTACCAAATTTCATGAAAAAAAATAATATATTTAATACTTAAATTAGACTCCCCTTATATAAATTTGGATAAAAAAATAATAGGGAAGAGCCAAGTTTATCCTATTCGTTAAGGACAAAGTCTTTGTCCAGATCCAGAGCCGAATTTAAATTGACAAAGGGACCTTGTTGAAGTAAAAGGATGTACTAAAAACAATCTTCTAAAAAAATTTAAGGTCTTGAGTACTTATTGGTTCAATCACAAATGCATTATTAATCAAAAAATAATAATTATAGCTTACCGAGGTATACATTTATGCTTTAATAATTTGTTTTTCAAAACTCTTGTGTACTATTTAAAATAATTAATGATACACAAACATATAGAATATTCAATGACTTTTATTGGATTTCAATTGTTAATTAACATTTTAAATATTTTAAAAGGGTTAATTCCAGGAAAAGTGATATAGAAGAGCAGAGTGCGGTGTTGTAGTAAAAGTGTCGCGCATTTGATCGTGTTTAATATATAAATTTGTCTTATTATTGATTTGACCTTTTGTTATAAATATAATATAAAAAATATTCAAAGGTGTAAGTTGTTGGTGGAATTAAGATAATTTTGATGCAATTCTTTTGATCTTATTTATGAGATGTTTTGGATAGGAATGGCAACGGGTCGGGTACGGGGCGAGTTTACCTATTACCAAACCCGACCCGCATGTACCCTAGCCCGCCTCGAACCCGAAACGAGTTTTTAAATAAAAAAACTAAACTCGCTCCGCAAGCTTACCTAGGAGTCCCGTCCCGCCCCAAATTATTGTTTTTTTTTTTTTTATTATTATTATTATTATATAAAATAGAGAATGAGATGTGTTAATGTATATATAAATGTGTTAAGTGTAAAGATCTAATGGCTCACATTTAGTTAAAAACATGTCTAGTTTTTTTTTTTAAATAAATACAATGTATATATAATTTTTATATTAATATATTTATATATATGCAAGTGGGTCGGGCCGGGTCGGGTTTTTAGAAGGCAAAACCTTAATTCGCCCCGAACCCGGTCCGGGTTTAAAAAAAAATACCAAACCTGCTCCGGTCTTAAAAAAACCAGCCCCGAACCCGCTCCATCCAAGTTGAGTCGGGTCGAAAACCCGGCGGGTTGGTTTTTTTGCCATCCCTAGTTCTGGACAACTTTTGCGCTTAATTTTTGTTTATAATTAGTGATTGCTGTTGATTTAATATTATTTTAACAATTTTAAAAATCAACATAAATAGTAAACTTAGCAAGTAACTAAGTCTTTTGGCCCAATAGTATAAGGCTCTTACTGGAACAATCTTGGGTTGACTTGAAACTTCTAAGGTCGAACCCCGGCGTTGTCAAAATAATGCTTGGCTAGCGGCAGCCACGAACCGCGAGCGGGAATTGGTTGAGGTGCGCGAAAGTTAGACTGAACATCTCGTGAGGAACCGAAAAAAAAAAAATGTTTGATGTGATAAGTGATAATATTTTCCTTCATTGTCTTACGTCATTCTTACTAAGCTACTTCCGGAAATTAGTAAAATAAGTCGCTTAGAAAAGATTTCTTTTCCTTCAACTCCAAGAATTTTCCTTTGGTTTCAAGAATATAAACTTTGTAGACCAAAAAAAAGAATGTAACTTTGGCTCAAAGAAAAATATCAAAAGCTGACCGTGATTTTTTAAAATAATATAATATTCTTATTCACCCTCACTAAATCTTAAAATTCACCCCATTTAATTTAATAAATACAAGGATTAAATTAAATCAAACAAGCATGTTTCTTTTTTTCTATTCAACTTACTCCTCATTCAGAGACTCTCCCTCCTCTCTCTTTTCTTCCCTATTCATGAACTCCTCCCCCTCTCTTCCTCTCTCTCACTAACATTCTCTCGACTGTCCGTTTAATTATTATCTCTCAAGTACTTAGGATTTTGTAGAGGAGAAATTCATAGACATTTTAAAGCTTCCCTCTGTACGTGGAATAATTTGGTTTATATATACTAAGATAAGAAATTTGATCAAAATTACTTTATCTAGGCTAATTTAATTAACTATTTAATTTGAGAGAAAAAGCTTTCATGATGTGTGTGTATAATATATAATTCAGAATACCTACACGTATCTTCTCTCAACATAAAATAAATTAAGTCCCCGTTCTCTTTATTCTTTGTTTCTTTTATTACAGCCCTCCAAAGACATGAGGGAGATTTAGATGATGAATATTTTGGTTGTTTTTTAATTTCAATAACGGCATGTTAGAGTAAAACAGAAATAAGAACTTTCTGATAAAGGTATGGACCCGCAGCATTTATGTATTTTGAAATATAAAATTATTATTAAAAATACATAAAACTAAACCTTAATTTATGGGTGTTCTTAAATACACTCACATAATCCGTCTTCTTACCTCACCAAAAGTCAATATAACGTCAATCTTAGCCTAAAAAAATAGCGTAAGATTTTTGCTTCTCATCCCTGTTCTTCGAAAAACTGCCACTAATTTATCTTCTTGTCCATTTAAACCTTTTAAAATTAAAAAGGTCCATTCTTTCTAACAAATAATTCTACAACTCTAGTTTCCAAATATTTTAATAAATGATTTATTTTTATAAAAATCTATTTTATTTTTTTAATTCATTAGATACAGCCGTATAAGAGACAAAAATATTATGAAGATTGAAATTTTATTATTAGCTTGTGAAAACGATCGGGGTAGCTATCTTGTATTAATTAATTAATTTTTACTTTGATCAAGTGTTTCATTTTAAACAATTGGTCACCTAAAAGTCTAAAACTATTGTTGTTGCTATTTTTATTTTTCAAAATTTACACTTTACTATCTTTGAAATGGTCACTTATGGGGCTTGACCCTATCTCTAATTAGGAATTTTGTGAGATCAATAATGAATTTTGTGGATATGCAATAAAAAAATAAATTTATTATTTGACTTATAAAAAAGAGTTAGTGTGTTGTTGGCGTGTATAAAAAAGATAGGGTAGGTTGAATGTTTTCGATAAAAAATATTTTTATGAATTTATATAAGATTTTCATGTTTTAGTTTTAGTTTTAGCGACGATAAAATTAACGTCTCAATAGTGCATTCAGTAAACTCACCCCACCATTGGGGTGAATAGAAAGTTTTTTTAAAAAATAAGTTGGGTAAGAAGAAAGTATGCTCTTACTGGAATGAAAAGATGGATTATGTAGATTTATTTAAGAAATTACCTACTTATTAATCATTGTTTACTAAATTTAATTAAAAAAATTCATCCCTTTACTTGTGCAATTGTCTGGCCACAACCGAAATCTATAACCTTTCCTCAATCTTCCTTCAATTTCATCAAAAGCAGTTTTCTAAAATGTCTCATCAAATGGCTCCAATTACCCCCACCACGGATCCGACCATTGACTTAGGCTTTGCCGTAAGTTCGATTGCTCGATCATGCGGCAGCAACATGGAATTCCCTACCCCCCGGCACTCCTGATCCCACGCACCCCACTCCGGTCCTTACCAAGGACATCCCTCTCAACCAATCAAACTCTACATGGCTCCGCATATTTCTACCCTGAGAAGTACTTGATTATTCCTACCCCAAAACCAAGTTGCCTCTCATAGTTCACTACCACGGTGGAGGGTTCATTGCAGGTAGTGCAGGCACACCAATAATCCACACCTTCTGCAAAATCATGGCCGTCAAAATCCCCGCCATCATCGTGTCATCTGAGTACCTCTTCGCCCTGGAGCACATGCTTCCAGCAGCCTACAATAATTGCGTGGAGGCGTTGTACTGCATCAAAACTACAAATGACCAGTGGCTTTTGAACTTTGCTGATTTCTCAAACACCTTCCTCATGGGGGGCAGTACTGGAAGTAATATAGCTTACCAAGTTACCATGCAAGACGTTTATCTTCGGATGACTTTGGACATTTGAAGTGTTGTAATAAGATATCGTTAGAACAACCCTTAGCACAAGTGTAGGATTGACCGGATAATTATGCGTACAATAATTAAAGAAACAACTACCACTAATATTCAAGCAATACGAAAAACAAGAGATTAAATAAAAAAATAACTAACCAAGCATGTAAGCAATTATGTGGTAATGGCAACATCGCCACTAATCCACCGAGTGATAGTTATTATTGATGGGACTAATTCCGAGTACAACGCGCAAAGCAAACCTTAACTGCCAATTAGAACTTTCAATATTATATCTCAAATATAACTAATAAACAATACAATACAACTCGTAAATAAAACTTATGATAAGAGTTTTTATATAAAGGATATAAATCATATTGGTCTACGATTGCATAAAGTCAAAACTACTAGAAATTAAATAACATAAATCCAACAATGATTTGGATAATACAAAGCCAATTAAAAATTGGACAATTTAAAACAAAATATGAATATGATTCCTATACAGAGCCAAATCTTCATTTTTCCACTTTGGCGATGTTTCACAATACCCTAATGCACTCCACCATGATCAATTTATAAAATAAGACCCTTTCACCTCTGTCGGTCCCTTAGGACCACCGCCCCCGGAGGGGCATCAACACCAAACAATATTGACCAACGACGAGCAATGCTCAAATTTGGCCAACGGGACAACCTTTGTCAACATATTTGTCGGATTATCCTTGATCCATATCTTAACTAGATTTATAATACCGTTTTCAATAATTTTCCTGATTAAGTAATATTGGACATCAATATGCTTGGCTCTTTCATGATGAACTTGATTTTTTGCCAAATGAATTGCACTCTGATTGTCACAGTGCACCACCACTTTTTTCTACTTCAAACCAAGATCACTAACTAAATCACAGAGCCAAACAGCCTCCTTCATTACCTCCGTTACCGCAATATATTATGCCTCCGTGGTAGACAACGCTACCATACTTTGAATTATCGACCTCTAACTCAACGGACCGATAACCAATGTAAACATAACCCATAGTTTATCTCCGTTTGTCTAGGTCGCTGGCGTAGTCTGAATTCACAAAACCCTCAATAGTTGACATTTCAATTTTATCAAATCCTAATCTTTTGTCCATCGTACCCCGTAGATATCGTAGAACCCATTTAACGGCTTGCCAATGTGGGTTTTTAGGGTTTGCTATATACCTACTAATAATGCTCACGGCTTAAGCAAATATTCGGTCGAGTAGATACTATGGCATACATCAAACTCCCAACTGCACTTATATAAGGAACTTGAGCCATGTACTCTACCTCTGCCTCGGAGTTAGGAGCCATCGTTGTCGAGGGTTTTAAATGCGGTGCTAACAGGACACTCATCGGCTTTGAGTTTTTCATCCCGAATCGAGCAACCACTTTTTCAAGGTATTATTTTTGTGTAAGACACAGCCGTCCCCTTTTCATATCTCGCACGATCTCCATCCCCAAAAAATTTCGCATTCCACCCAAATCTTTCACGTCAAACTCCTTACTTAACTGAGCTTTCAATACAACGATCTCCACCAAGCTCTGGGAAGTAATGAGCATATCATCAATGTATAGGAGTAAATAAATAAAATTTTCATATTCGAGCCTTTTAAAGTAAACACAATGATCACATTCGCTTAAAGTAAACTTCTGCTCAATTATAAACGTGTCAACCTCTTGTACTATTGACGCGGGGACTGTTTCAATCCGTACAACGACTTTCAAAATTTACACACACTACTTTTCTTACCAACAACTTTAAATTCCTCTGGTTGAGAAATATAGATCTCTTCTTCTAGGTACTCATGCAATAACGAATCATAGCCAATAATGCCCGGATCGAGTTGTGCTTTACAACCGGAGAGAATACTTCATTATAATCCACTCCTTTCTTTTACGCACAAACCTTGACTACCAACCTTGCATTGAAACGAATACCGGACCCTAGAGCCCCATTTTTTCTTAGTGAAAACCCACTTGCATCCGATAGGTTTCTTCCCCTTCGAAAAATTGCATAGTTCTCAAGTTTGGTTTTTCTGGAAAGACTCCATCTCATCCTCCATTGCCGCTTTTCACTTCGCATTTTCAGTAGAATCCACAGCTTCCTAATATGAAGTCGGCTTATCCCGGTAACTTACTAATGCGTACGTCACCATGTCTTTATACCCATATCGAGCCAATGCACGTCGAGCCTTAGGCTCCCTTCCACTAGCCAAAGACGGTATCGTTTATTGTTGACCCAATTCTGCTGTCGAAATTTTTGACCCTTCGCTGGGAGTCATTTTTTTCTCGTTGGACTCTTCCACCGAATTCGTAACCCGAGTATTAATCAGAGCAGTTACTTCTGTTTTCATTACTATCTCGCTCGCATTGTTCTCATTTTTAACCGGGATTGAAAAACAATCATTTGTCAGCGAGGTCGTCTTAAGTATAGACGTCTTGTCATACGTCACATCCTTACTAATCACGATCTTCTTACTTTGAAGATGCAAAAAATTTATAACATTTGATCCAATCATAAAAGCCTAAAAATATATCCTTACAAGCCCTATGGTCAATTTTCTCATTACGAACATGATAATGAATCGGACAGACAAAAACGTAGATGTTGTAATAACTAGCATGAGATATAGTCCACACCTCTATAGGTGTTTTGTATTCCATTCTCGAGCATGTGAAAGAGCAATTTTTTCGTCGTAAGAAAAACACTAATTCAAAAATCCTTATTTTAATATAGTATATTAATAACGTAGATATCGAAAGTAAGGAATCAAATCCACAGGGAATGAAAGACTAAAATTTGTATTAATCTAATTTACTTATTACAATAAGAATAATAAAATTACATTGAAAATTAAAATTGCAAACTAATCAAAAAAAAAAAAAAATAAAAACTAATTCCTAAAATAGATAAATGAAATTCCAAATCCTCATCTGCTTCGAATTGCATCTTCTATAAAGAACTCTCCACAGACTTGAAATGTGAAAATTTCTTCCCTTCCTAGCCTTCACAATACAACTTCAATGGTGAGAATATTTGTTCTTCCAAAAACACAAATAACCTCACAACGTAATATTGTACCACGAAAATCAAGGCTCGAAATATTATTATGTTCTTCCATTGTAAAGATTTATTTGTTCTTCCAAAAACTCTAACAACCTAAACGAGGTTTCACATAATAAAAATTAGGAGTTTTCAGAACTCTCACCATGTTTCTCTCAATGAAAGATACATTTGCTAAAATCGCAGACAATCTCTCAAAAAGAGTTATGCAATGGGAGTTGGGAGTTTTGGTTAAATTAAAGGATTCCTTTTTTTTTTATGAAGAATGATTCTATAAATAAGAAAAGAGTTTGAGTTTAGTGAGGAAAAAAATTGGAGTTTAATGAGAAAAATATGAAAAGAGGCTGAATAAGGATTGGATTGTAAATGAGTAAGGAGCAAGAAATTAAATGGAAGCTATACATTTTAATTTTTGTCATTGTGCACTGGCAATAAGTTTAGGACTGTTTTCGGCAATGTAAACCTTTTAATTTGAGAAAACTCAAAACACAAGAGTTGTAGGTCTTCGAATCTTCTTTCCAACCATATAAAGAACTCCAAAATCCGAGTTCTAAGCTAGAAGATATAATTAAAATACCAAACTGCTGCATAACTTTCTCAAATACGATTTTTGTTTCGGAATTGCTTCGATTCGCTTTTTCTTGACTTCAATACTTTATTTACCCAATTTAACTCTTTTTCGATAGTTTCTTCACTAACTCAATAATTATTACAATATGCTAAAAATAAATAAACTAAACAACTTTATTACCTAAAATAGAGAAACAAAGATAAGTAAGAGGTTTAAACTAGGAAAAAAATTGCGCACAATAAATACCCCCAATCTTAAACTTTGCTCGTCCTCTAGCAAATTAAATTAATACAAACTCTAAAGTAACTTCATTCCCCAGCAACAGCGCCAAAAACTTGTTGTGATAAATTTAAATACTCGCAAGCGCACGAATCAATTTATAGTGTAGCGTGTAAGCGAGGTCGATCCCACAAGGACTCAAACAATCCGTTTTATAATTGTCTTGTTAATGTTTCACTAAACTCCTAATCTAGTTAGAAAAAATTATGATAATCAAACTAATAAAATAAATAAAATTAAATAAAGCAAATCAAAGAAAGTAAATTAAAGTAATTGAACTAAATTAAATAATATTAAGCAAGAGAACAAAATTAATGAATTAATTAACTAGGGTTTTGGAATTATATATTTAATATCATCTTCCTAAGGACGACAGTGGTTTTAAGGTTTATTTGGTGCGGTATATTTATAAAAGGGAGGATGTCATTGGTGGATGTAAGGTTAATGAAGGGACGAAGGCTGGAGTTGGAAGTGATGGTGATGAAAGGACGAAAACTGTGGTCGGAGGTGGTGATGATGAAGGTTAATTTGCAAGTCGGTTTTACCCAAATTCATATACAATTAATTACGTTATCGTGTGAGTCGACACAACTTGTTTTTACCCATTAAGAAGATAAAATTTTGAAAAAAACAAAATAAACTAAAATTCTAAAGAAATTTGCAGTAGAAAAGATGGATAAATAACTAAAATTACTAAAAAAATTAAAATTAAAGATAAATATTTATAAATCATAAAATTTTATTAAACATCTAACAAGTTTTTACTTTTAATTAAACATTTAAAAAGTTTAAGGGGTCTAATGGGTCACTTGAATTCATTACGAGTCAACTCGTAACCGATTTGTTATCATTTCGTGTATAAAAGGTGAACCTGATAACCACCCGAATTCTTTAAATGTCAACACATTAACTTATAACTTATTGTTAATTTGTGTCATATTATCGTATAACATGTGATTTTGCAAGGTCTAGTTGTAGGTGTGGTGGTGATTTTGTTTGTCTGTTTGTTTATTTTTTATTTAAAAAAAAAGAGTTAACGAAGGTTGGATTATGCTGGTTAAAAGGGTTCGGGTTAATCATGTGCTTGTTAGTTTTGGACGGAGATAAATGATATCTACACCCAAGTTTATTTTTTTAACAAAGGAGTACCTACATATAATTTTGCACATTATAGTAGTATTTAAGTTAAAAACGCCCTTTTTAATATAACATATTTATTATATGATAAGGTTAAATAGTTATTCAATCTCTAGACCAACAACGAGAGGACACGTGGTACTTTCTGCCAACATGAAAAAGCTTAGCAAGATCTGGGACTTAGTGCCACGTGGATACTGGGCTCGTGGAAATATTTGAATAAGGTTTAATCTATGCTCAAGGCCATAAACCTCCTGAACTTGACCGCATAGATCCTTCACCGAATTGAATCCAACAATGTATAACCACTCTAACAGAGTTATTGAAGAGGGCATGGACGATTGCTACCAATCCCGCAAGAGGCACATAGCCTCTCTCAACTGCATCAAATACATACCAACCGCATTTAATGCTCCGGATTAAGAGGATAAATAAGGTGATTAGTTGAGCATGCTGCAATGATGAGGAGAGTGGCTGAGAGCCAACTACTTTGTACCTGTTGTATGTCTTTTTCCCTTGTACATACATAAGGAAACATTTACTTCTTTCAACAACCAAGCTTTTACACAACCACAAGACAAGAAAGTAAAATTAGAAGAAAAAAGAAGAAGAAGAAGAGAAATAGAGGTCTAAGGCACGTCACAGAGCTCCTAAGCCCAGGGTATTTAGACCTTGAGCAATGTGTAACCCCTCCAACTGTTATGCTGAGAGGATAGAGCAATATAAGAATCAAATTTATTTGTAAGCAGTACTTGTTCATTATAATAATACAGGGCAGTTCCGAGCTCCTAATTCAATTCACAGGAGGATGATTAACCCTTATTTGCATAAAGGGTGAACCTCCTCTATACATTCTTGTCTCGTACTCTTTTGTCTGATTATTGTCAATGTGCTATACACCATGTCATCTCAATCATTGCTTAATCATTTGACTATGTTATTAGAAAAACATATTCCAAATTTTTACATAAACATTATATTTCCTAATCAAAAATAAATTATTTATACAAACTTTGAAAAATAATTTAAGTTTTCCCTACATAGATCGCATACATACAAACTTATATGCAAGAAAGAAATGGGTTTTTTTTTTAGAAAAAAAAAACAACAACAAATTTAAAGAGTTAAAGTGGTGAAAAAAAATAGGACAATTAAATTTGTGGGATATGTGGGGAGTTAGAATAGTAGAACAATGGGTGAGTTATAGTTGTAAGTTACTTCCTTTTTTTTGAAACATGTAGTTGTAAGTTACTTAATACTACCATTATACCTATAATTCATGGTTTATTTATTAAAAACTAAAGGGTATTTTATAAAAAAGGGAAAAAATATATGGTATTATAACTAACAACCAACATTTTTCTTTTAAAATGATAGATATAAATAAGGTATCCATAACTTATTCAACTTTAAGTATGACCTAATTTTAAGTTAGTAACATCAAATTTACTAATAAAAAAAGATATTACTACTTACACACCACTAATTACTTAGCTTCATTTTTACTCACATTCACTTCAAAATGAGCATACCACTTTCTCTCATTTCATTGTTTTTACTTTTTCCATCACCTTCCACCGCTGTCAGTATCCTCCTCCACCACTTCAACTCTTTGTTCCACTAGGTACTCCCTCTTTGTCTATATGTTAGAAAATTTATATTTCTAATTTATGTACGCAACATATTATTATATTTTAACTATATTTGCTATTCAAATTAATGGGCTGATTTTTAGTGGTCTAATTAATTTTTAGTTAAGCCCATAGACTACTTAAATAAATGTAGGCCAAATGTGTAGATACCTTATATGGACTTGTTAGGGTTTTATGGGAACCTTAACTAGACTGTATATAAAGAAGATATTAGGATTATGATCCCCAACACACTAAATCAAAATACGGCTCCCTTATTCCCATCTAGAAGAGAACCAAAATTTTCATCTAAAAATTAAGGCGATTTGGTTAAAAAAGACCATGTACCCGCTCGATCCGTGCTATTACTGTACTTAGCACCACTTAGACAAAAACAACAACCAGAAGGTAGCACCACTTAGACAACAACCAGAAGATGCTAAAATGATTTTAGCACCATTACAAAATATAGAATAACAAAATTAATGAAATCAACATCCACTTTATTTATATATATGTATATATATATGGATCGACGTCAGGTTCGTAAAAAAAAGAGGAACACTAAGATTTTTTTTAAATATCGCTTGGCTGTTAAAATTGATTGATTTCAGTTTCAAAACGACCTCTGATCGTCATGATTTTTGCTCAAATATAATAACTTTGTCTTCCGAATAGCATATCCTAAAATCAGCTAAATTTAACGATTCAATCAAAAGTTATATCTATTTTATGATTGCCCCTGCAGAAAAAAGAAGAAGATGAAGATGAGAACGACGCTCCTCCCGGCGAAACGATCGGAGAATCAAGTGGTGGTGGTGGTGGAGGAGGTGAGGTCGTTGGTGAGACAGCGGGGAGTATTTGATGGTTGAATGGAATCTAAAGAGATAGATAGATGAGGTATTGGAAGTTTTGGTAGGGGAGGATGGGCTAAGAGATGTTTATATTAGGGGTATTTTTGTCCATCAACATTTATCTTTTGTCTTAAAATAAATTAATATTATGAAAATTGTCCTTATTGTAAAACTAAATTATGAAATTAGCACTACTTCTATTTATTAAACATGAGTTTGTCCTTAGTGTTATCAAATATTACAGAGCGAGGCCTTATAACCCATTATCTCTTTTTATTTTATTTTTTTGATATTTGTGTGATTATTATTTATGCATTTAATAATCAGTCCAAAGGAATGTTATTATTTGGCAGAATAATAAACACACATGCGAGAATAAATGCGTGATAATTGTTAAGTTTTTATGTGAGCAATAAGTCAGTCCAAAGAAAGGCTTATTGTTTGACATAAATTATTACCATAATTTGATTCTTGCGATGAGAATACCTATTACAATTAATTTCTTTGTCTAAAGACTGGGAATTAAGGTTGTGTCAGGTATCTCAAGATGGGTCCCAATAATTAGCTTATCATTCATGTCTAAGTTCTTTTATTATCTTTTGACATATTTGTATATTTGCTTGTTTATTTTTTGTTCTATATAGTATTTGTTGCTAGTGCCACAAATGTTTCTACTCAAGTCAGTAATATCCCAATGCTGAACGGGACAAATTTTAAAATATGGAAAGAAATCGCATAAATTATTCTCGGTTGTATGGATTTGGGTCAATCACTTTGGGAGGATCAACCCACCTCTACTCCGAAAAATCCTAATGAGCTTAAAATAGAAAAGTGGGATCGGTCTAACTGAATGTGTTTGATGATAATAAAATATTCTATTCCGGAAGTGTTTCAATCGGGGCTCTATTATTGAGGACACGAATGCCAAGAAGTTCCTAAAGAAAATTGAACAATACTTTGCAAAAAATAAAAAGTCAGAAACGAGCAACCTTTTAGCTAAACTCGTTTCAATGAAGTATTATGGCAAAAGGAACATAAGGGAGTACATCATGGAGATGTCTAATCTTGCATCAAAACTAAAGGCACTAAAGTTAAAGTTATATGGTGATTTACTCGTGCACTTAGTTTCGATCTCTCTTCCTGCACACTTCACTTAATTCAAAGTGTGTTATAATACTCACAAGGACAAATGGTCCCTTAACGAGCTTATATCTCATTGTGTGCAAGAAGAAGAAAGGCAGCAACGAGATAAGACTGAAAGTGCTCATTTGGCCTCAACTGCTCAAAATAAGAAAACACAAAGAGCTGTGGTTGCTGTGGAAGGATCTTCATAGAAGAAGAAACAAAAGAAGCAGGATTAAGGAAAACCCTGCTACTTCTATAAGAATGAGGGACATTTTAAGAAGGAATGTTCCAAGTACGCTGCTCGGCATGTAAAAAAGGGTATGCCTTTAACTTTGGTTTGTTTTGAAGTTTATTTAGCTTCTGTACCTAATAAATTGGTGGGTTGATTCTAGTACCACTACTCATGTAAGTATAACTATGCAGGGTTACCTGTGGAGCCGCCCGCTAGGTGATGCTGAAAGATTCATCTTTTGTGGGCAATGGCAATAAAGTTGCAGTGGAAGCTATAGGAACTTTAGATTACATTTAAAAATTGAATTTTATTTGAATTTATTTTAGACATTTGTTGCACCGTCTTTTAGATAGAATTTAATTTTCATTTCTTGTTTGGACAAATTAGATTTTTCTAGTTCGTTTGAAAACAATAAAACTAGTCTCTATCAAAATTCAAATTTTATTGGTTCTGATTCTTTAATTGATAATATATATATGCTTGATGTGGTTGGTTCCTATTGTTGACCTTAAAGTCAATTAATCTTATTTTGATAATAACAATAAGTTAACAATGTGTAATTTAACTCGTGTGTTCAAATGATGATAGCGTTTAACTAATATCTCTTTCGACCAAGTGTGACTTCGAACCAATGTTGTCAATTATCATTCAAGCTCAACAAATTGATTCTATTCACAAGAAATATACTCAAATGATCTCCATGAGCTTTGCAAACTATCAAAACCAGGAAAGGATCAACATCTTCAATCAAGTGAAAAAACGTATAAGAAAATCAAGCATTTCGAAGACTCGAATTATTATCAAATTGAGTGAGTGCTTAGATTTCATGTAAAAGTTATCATTGATCAAATTACATAGCTCTTAAAATGATTTAATCATGTTAAGATTGATTGAAACTAGTTTTCTCTTTGAAAAAACTTTTTACCGAAAACTAGTCATCTTGAAAAATTCACTATAATTTCATATGAATGATTTTTGATACAAAAACTATATTAGAAGTCTTAGAAACCTATTTTTAACATTCCCCAAGCATTGAAATCATTTTTGGAGTCAAAAAATGCAAAAGTTAAAAAATTGCACAAAACCACCCCACTCCAGAGCAATGTAGTCGACTACATCACTATTCATGGAGTCGACTACTTTATGTAGTCGACTACATGATTCTCCTGGGAGTCGACTCCCTCAAGGAAATATAAGCCGTTGGAGATTTCTTGTAAGACTAGTTTTGTGCAATAACCACCTTCAACCACCCCAAACGGCCATATTGTTTCCCAAACTATATATATGATTTCTAAAACACTTTTTGGGCACTTCTTACTAGCTTTGAACATCATCTATTGCAAAAATCATTCTTGAGAGTTTTTACTTGAAAAATCAAAATCATTACTTGATTAAATCTTCATCTCTTGAGTTATCTTTCTTGATCAAATTTGATAACCTCTAGTGTGAGATTAATCTGTATTCTTCATACACTTGAGTGTTATTTTGGTGTGTATCACCAAAAACTTATTCTTCCAAACTCAAGAAAGGTTTATCTCTTGGTAAAGCAAGAAATTGTTCTTGTGATTGAGTGTTGTGGGTTAGCAACATTTGTAAAAGTTTGAATACTTGTAGAGGTTTGATCTTCACCTCGGAAGAAGATCGGTTATAGTGGAAATTCTTGGGGTACTAACCGAGTGCGAAAGTAGGGGCTAACAAGCCGAACCGTGTAGACAAAAAGTCTTCGACTTCTATCGGTTCAATCTTTCTATCTATTGATCTTTTATATTGTGATATTTATACTTTGTGTTTGGAATTAACTTTGTTTCTTGATTGCTTGATTGATATAGACATTAAACATTTTTAAATTGATTTTAAAAATCCGATTAAGTTTTAAAAACCCTATTCACCCCCCCTTCTAGGGTATTTTTCGACCTACAATTGGTGTCAAAGGTTGTACTCTTGTTTTGATTTTACAATCTTAGAGTTTACGATCATGTCTATCTATTAAGGAACCAGACTTAACGAAGGTTCTTCCACCACTAGGCCACCTCTATTTGATGGCAAGAATTATAGTTATTGGAAAAATCGCATGTGTACGTTTCTTCAAGCTAGTGATTTTGAACAATGGAGGGTTACACTCATTGGACCCTATGAGATTACCAAAACTGATGAAAGGGGTAATGTCACTCCTAAATCCATCTCCGAATATGATGAGAATGACATTAAAAAAATCCAATTTAATGCCAAAGCCTTGAATTCTTTACATTGTGCATTAACTATGGACGAATACAACAAAATTTCTAGTTGTAAAACCGCAAAAGAAATATGGGACAAACTAGAGGTTGCTCATTAGGGAACCTTACAAGTCAAAGATGACAATATTGACATGCTTGTTCTTGATTATGAACTTTTCAAAATGGAGCCTAATGAATCACTTGCTTCTATGTATAGTAGGTTCTCTATTATCACTAATGCTTTAGATCTCCTTGGAAAGGTTTACTCCAATGAAGACAAGATTCGAAAGATTCTTAGAATGCTTCCAAAGAAATGGAGACCTAAGGTGACGGCTATTCAAGAAGCCAAGAACCTAAAAAAATTAAGCATGGATGAACTCTTGGGGTCTTTCAAAACCCATGAGAAAGAATTGGAAAAAGAAGACGAGGTTAATTCAAAAGCTAATAAGACTCTTGCTCTCAAAGCATGTCAACAAGAGGACGATGAAGAGTCAACGGGTGGTGATGAAGACATGGCTCTTCCCTCTGGAAACTTCATGAAATTTCTAGCCAAGAAGAAGAAGTTTCAAGGAAAAGGAAACAACTTTGTTTCTTCATCAAAGAGGAACAATGACGGATCAATTCAACCAAGAGTTAAAAACGAAGAAGTCAATAAATGTTTCCATTGCCATGAACCGAGACATTTCAAAACCAATTGCCCGGTTAGAAGAAAGGAGAGAAGAGATAAAAGAGACAAAGCCTTCAAACAAGTAAGACATGCCCTCAAAGGCACTTGGAGTGATTCCGAAGAGGGCGAGTCCGATGCCGACTCTAGTGACGAGTAGACGGCAAATCTTTGCCTTATGGAAAGAGACGATAAGGTAGACTCTATTTATGATTAATTTAGTGATGATACTGTATCTATTAATGATGATGCTCATGATGAGAATGACTACGATGAATTATATGAAATGTTTGAGGAATTGCATAGCAAGTTTGAAAATCTATCTAAAAAGTATGCAAGCCTCAAAAAGGAAAATTTGATAGTCTCTAACAAGTGAAACTTTTGAGAAAGAAAATGTGGTTTTGAAAAATGAAATCAAAACTTTGAAGAAAGGAAAGGAAAAGAAAATTCCAAACACACTTGTAGTAGAAAATGTCAAATTAAAAGATCAAGTGGATGATCTAACTAATAGCTTAGCCAAATTCACCAATGGAAGGGACAATTTGGATAAACTATTAGGAATGCACAGGTGTGTATTTGACAAAGCCAGTTTGGGTTACAACCAAATTGACAACCAAAAGGATTACAAAAACTTTTTTAAAACATACACACTTCATGATCCCACTCATCTTTGCTCACATTGTGGTAGAAATACTCATTATGTGGATCATTGTTTCTATAAGAATGAAAGTTTCCCTAAGAGGAAGCTTGCTTAGGTTCCAAAAAGAACTATTATGTTTGCTAACCCAAATGGACCTAAAAACATTTTGGGTACCAAAGGAGAAGTTACTTAAGGTTATGGTGTAGGTGTGCCTGAAAGCCAAAGTAGCAAAACCAAGTGGTTCTTGGATAGTGGTTACTCAAAGCACATGACGGGCAGACAAGAACAACTTCTTAAGTCTTATTCCCAAGCGAGGAGGGAATGTGACTTTCGGGGACAATGCCAAGGGCAAAATCATCAGTATAGGTAAGGTTGGTAAGCATTGTACATATATTGATAATGTTCTATTAGTTGATGGTTTGAAGCATAATTTACTTAGCATTAGTCAATTATGTGATAAGGGTTATGAAGTTATCTTTAAATCCTGATCGTTGCATTGTTAAGAATGTTAGTGATGATTCCATTCTACTTGTTGCATATAGAACTAACAATGTGTATACTCTCGAACTTGATGATTTATCACAACAAGATGTTAAATGTTTATATGCTATAAATGATGTATCTTGGTTATGGCATAGGAGACTAGGACATGCTAATATAGATTTAATTCATGTTTTGTCTAAGAAAAAGCTAGTTAAATGATTGCCTAAAACCAAATTTGTTAAAGATAAAATTTGTGATGCATGTCAACTTGGTAAACAACACAAATCTTCTTTCAAGTCTAAAAAGGATACTACTACTTCTAGACCACTTGATATGTTGCATCTTGATTTGTTTGGTCATATTTCGGTTGCTAGCCTAGGCGACAAATTGTACACTCTTGTTATTGTTGATGATTACACTAGATTTTCTTGGGTGTTCTTTCTTTCCCATAAAAGTGAAACTCCACATGTTTTTGCTAAATTTTGTAGAAAAGTTCAAAATGAAAAAGGCGTTTCTATTGTGCATGTTCGGAGTGATAGAGGTAGAGAATTTGATAATGTTGATATTGAGAATTTTTGTGATGAGCATGGTATTGATCATAATTTTTCGGCACCTAGAACTACTCAACAAAATGGTGTTATTGAGAGGAAAAATAGATCTCTTCAAGAGATGTTTAGGACTATGCTAAATGAACATTCTTTACCGGAGTATTTGTGGGCGGAAGCCGTTAACATCGCATGCTATGTGATTAATCGTATTATCATTCATAAAAAGTTAGATAAGACACCTTATGAGTTATGGAATGACAAGAAACCAAATATTACATATTTTAAAGTTTTTGGTTATAAATGTTTTATTTTGAATGATCGTGATCACTTGGGAAAATTTGATGCTAAATCCGATGAATGCATTTTTCTTGGGTATGTCACTAATAGTAAAGCATATAGAGTTTATAACAAGAAAAATTTGGTAGTCCAAGAGTCTATGCATGTTGTATTTGATGAGTCAAATCCTTTTTCACCCATAGTACGTTCCGATGATGATGTTGAAATTATCCAAAAGATCTCGGATATTCAAATTAATGATACATCTAAGGAAGAAATTTCGAGTGCTCAAGCTCCTCCTAAGGAGTTAGAAAACACAATTGAGCAAAACTCGAATGATTTGCCTAGGAGTTGGAAATTCGTGTCCAACCACCCTATCGATCAAATTCTTGGAGAGCCATCTAGTAGGTTATGACTAGATCATCCTTAAAAAATGTATGCAATAATATGACATTTGTTTCTCAATATGAGCCCAAAAATATAATTGAAGCCGAATAAGATGAATCTTGGATAATGACTATGCAAGAAGAGCTTAATTAATTTGAGAGAAACAAAGTTTGGACACTTGTTTCCAAACCTAATGATCACACCATTATTGGTACTAAATGGGTATTTCGTAACAAAAAGGATGAAAGTGGTATAATTGTTAGAAATAAAGCTAGACTTGTTGCCCAAGGATACTGTAATACCCCGTATTTTAAATTATTTTAAATTGAATTATATTAGCTTATTTATACTCATGTGAGTGATCGTTTGATGATTCGGGTGGTCCAAATCAAATTTGGTTGGTAAATAGGAAGTTTTAATCCTTTGCAATTCGTTAATTCTAGCTAACTTTGAGTTATCGTAATTTCTTCGTTACTTATCCAAATAAGATTTTGTCCACGTAGTATTTATACCATTCTACAACTTTTGTGTTTTGAACAAAATCCAATTCACACTCCTTGTGGGTCAAAACAGGCCGCAAAGTAGGCTCATTGCTAAATTCTGGTCATTCGGTAGTGCTTTAGCAGAGCGCTGTTTTTGGTGAATTTCTGGGAAAACCATATCCAGAATTTGGAAAAACTTTCTCTTATAAAGTTGTATATCATTGAAATACCTTTCCGTGGACATAAAGAACGCCTCAATTGGAGTTCCGAGTCAAAAGTTATGGCCAAAACAAAAACAGTGCATCAGAGCACCAAAATTACACGCGAACCGGTATAGGGTGTCCAGACTGATGCGTGGACCGGTATGGGCTTTTTTAATACCGGTCTGGCAGTGGGCCAATGTCGGTTTTGGTCATTTTTAAGCATTCTTTTAACCCCTTTTTGCTACAACTTCGACCCAAAACATCTACTAAGCTCTAGAAGGGTCTAGAGAGGGAAAGAGGAGAGAGTCTTGAAGGATTTCCACCCATCCAACCTCCCACACCAAAGATTAAAGCTCCAAATCACTTGAATCTCTTCTTCCTTGCTACTATTCGTCATCTTCTTCGTGCAGATTGCTTGGGGAGAGCCGCAATCTTCATCCTTTCTTTTTCTTATTCGCTTATAAGTCGAGGTAAAGGTTTATATGTTTTTAAACTTGAAATTTTGGCCATGTTTTATGAATATCATCATAATCTCACTCCATTTGTCTTATTTATCTAAAGTGTGGCCAATAACATGATGTTTTATGATCAATAAGGATCTGAAAGTGAGGTTTGAGGCAATTGATGCTATGTACACTTGATAATACGATTTTATTTGACTAGAAATTGATTATTTATACACGTATGTTAAATATGATGATTTTGTCTATTGATATCAATGATACATGATTAATTGGAATATGAATTCACATATTTAAGCCAGATATGCCATCTAAGCTCTATGATTACATGTTATTGATTCATTTGGATGTTCTTTGGCTGTGTATGTGTTGGTTTGACAAGAAAATGATTAGTAAAGTGTTTTGTATACACCAAAGAACATGGGTGTGAATTGGTTAGAGTTTATATGGCATATGTGGTTTCTATTGTATCTATGATGCATGAGTTGAAACAAGATATGCCACTTGAACTTGACATCTATATAACGTAGACTTGTAAGTGATGTTCCTTGGACATATACGCTTGGTTAAATCCAAGTTGATTTGTAAATGGATTATGTATGCGCCAAGGAACATGGATACATGATGAATGAAGTTTAAGAGCATGGATTGCACGTTATGCATAATTATTATGTCAACCGGCCATCTTGATGATCTCATGGCAAGCTCAGAGCATTCTTATGGCATATGGTGCAGAAATTGTCTCTTGGGAGAATTATATCTCTTCTCCATGATATGGATGGCTATCTATGCTCTTGTGGCATTCTTAAACAAGTGATTATCTATCTTCGGGAGTTCTTCATTCGTATGTGAATATATTCCGGCTGTGTTATATGCTGGGATGTTGCCCACAATGATCTGTATCTGTTTGGCCTCCGTCGGTGAAGGAGAAAGATTATGGTTAGTGCTTGCCGGGATGGGAAAAATAGGCAGGGCCTGGTGCCCTTGGGTTGAAAAGCCCTAAACCTCCGGGGGGTCCTTTAGTCGTTGGTTGTCTAGAGCCCACGTTGAATAGTCCGAAAGTCTAGACAACGGTAAGGCACTAGTGAGTCATCGGCTGTCTAGAGCCCACAGTGAATAATCCGAAGATCTAGACAATTGTTGAGAAAATCGATATGAAAATGATCAGTTTATGTGATATTGCGGACTGTGGTCCAATTGTTAATTATTTGTTGGTTTTCACCTGAGACGGAGAGGCCATATTCTGGTTATATATGTTATGATCTTGATACTCTTTCTCTTGAGAGCGGTTAGGCCCATTGTCATTATGATTATGATACTGTACAACTTCGGTATCTCTTGAGGGTGGTCAGGCCCATGTTATGAATGTTCATGGATTGATCTTCTGGTGGGGCGGTTAGGCCCACGGTTATTGTTACAGTTATAATTCTTGATAAGGACCAGCTATGGTCTTAGACAAGCAGACTCATATCATTTGCTATCTCAGCTCCCTCATATTCTGGTGATTTGACGTAACGGTTGACACAAAGGGAGGTAACATGCATATGCATGAGCATGCATTGTTTATGTGTAAAATCATGATATTTACTTGGATTGATGGTTGAAGTATAAACTATTACTAAATTAATGATTATGCTTTTCAAACACGTTATCCCATATATTCCCCCTACTGAGCTGTGAGCTCACCCAGTTTTTTAACTAATACTGGTGCACATGGGACATATGACATTAATAAGGCGGCAGGTTTGGGATCGATATAGAAGGCTCTGATACAGATTCATTTTTGATTATGTACATTTTATCGCGGGAAGCCACGGCTAACCCGAAGTATTGTATATTATCTTAACTTTACTTAGTTGGTTTGTATAATGGTTACAAGCTTGTATATGAACCTTAGTATTGTTCAATGTTCTAAAAATCGCTAGGCGCTCCTAGGTCGGCGAGGGGGGGCCTAGCGCCTAGGGGATTAATCGGGTATTAATTGGTAAAACGATTTTTAATTAAAAATATTATTTTAAATAACATAATACTAACAAAACATAATATCCCTTTCAAATTAACATTAATTTCCTAACATCCAACCAATAAAACATGCATTCCAAAAACAAAATAAACAAGTTCAAATAATCAAACCAAAGTGAACATTCCAAAATACAAGTCCAAACTTAAAAGCATAAATAAATAAAATTAGCAAAAAGAAAGTCATTAAATTAAACTAATGTTCTAGGCCTCTAGTTCTTCATCTCCATATCCTTCTAAGACCCTCTCCTCATCGGACTCAAAATCAAACTCTTCATCTCCCTCTTCTTCCGACACAAAATCTTCTTCATGAAGTTTTCTAACTTCAACATTTCTAGTACTTATTCTAGGCTCTAGCATACTATCAGCCTCATTTGCTTCTCCAACCATTTCGCAAGTAAGGTCGGAACCGGGGAAAAGTTCTTCATCATCACCACCTTCTACTATCCATCCATTGTGCTTTAGTAGCATCACTTGCTAATAATACATCAATATCTTTCTCCTTCAACCTTTTCTTCTTGTTGAGAAGTTTGGAATTAAATTGAACATAAATTAGATTGTTCAATCTTGTTGCATCTAGTCTATTTCTCTTCTTGGTATGTATCTACATAAATTGGAAAAAAAAGGGAGAGCAAAGTATTAGCATGCTACTAGTTTATAACTTTATATTCAAAGCTTTTTTAAAATTATTTTAAACTAAGCTACTAAAGGCTAAAGCCACTTACTCCTTCAAAAGAACTCTAATTTCTCTCGCACCTGGATGAACTAGTAGTCAATGAAAGAATCCTTAAAGCCATCTTTTGTAAATGAGGTACTCCATTGCCAAAAATAGTCCACCATCCAACTAGTCATTAAAAAAAACTACTTAATAATAAACTAACATTTATACAATTAAATAAAAGTGTAAAGTAAAGAATACTCATACTCGGATCAAATTTGTTATCATTCTTGGCACATCCCGATGCCGCCAATTGTTTTCCAAAGCTACCCTATTTTTTCAAATACTTTCGTATCTCCACATTGCTAACTTCAACTTGAATATCATAATTGTCCCTAAAAATAGTTTCAAAACAAGTTAAAAATGAATTCATGACAATCGGGTCTTTTTCAATATTAGCATCTTTGAAGAAATAATATGGATTCAACAAGTAGGCCGTCACATGTAATGGAAGTATCAAGTCGACCTTCGAATTTTGCATTAATAATGGCTAGGATTGGACGATAGTTAGTCTCCACATTCTTGAATGCCTCTTTGATATCTTCTTTTGCTTGTTTTAGCTCTCCATATAAAAAACCCATAGCCAGTTTCCTATCCCCATCGACAAGGCGAAGCACCTTTACTAAAAGGGCAAACACCTTCAAACACAAAGTCACCCCATTCCAAAAGGCCAAACTTAAGACGGTGGCACTCGATACTTTCCCTTTTGCTTGTTTCGACCATTTACAAGTTGCCCATTCATCACTAGTAAACATTAGCCTTAATTTTTCTTTCTTTTTCATTATACTTTGTAAAATAAGAAAAGAAGTAGCAAATCTTGTAACTCTCGGCCTAACAATATCCCCTTTTTTTTGTAAACTTCCTCATAAGTGCCAAAGTTTTGTGATGTGCATAAATAAAGATAGTTAAAGCCTTTGCCTTTTCAATGACACCTTTAAAGCTTGGTTGATTGCCAATTCTTTCAAGCATAAGGTTCAAGGTGTGAGTGGCACAAGAAGTCTAAAAAATGGCCGGCTTTTTTGCCTTTAGTAACTCCGCCGCATCCATATTGTTTGAGGCATTGTCCGTCACCACTTGAACAACATATTGTGGGCCAATTTCTTCAATAAATTTATCAACATATTCAAAAATATATTTTTCCCGTGTGCGCCTCCTCCGAGTCTTCCTTAGAAGAAAGAAAAGTAGTGCATTCTTTGCAATTGACACATAAATTCATGATACTCCTTCTCTTCCTATCACTCCAAGCATCGGTCATTATTGAACAACCATTTATTTTCCATTATTCTTTTTGTTTTTTAAGTGACTTTTTTGTTCTCTCCACCTCTTCCTTTAGTAATGGTTCCCTCAAAAGGTATTGACTTGGAGGTTGGTAACCCAGGCCAAATTGACCAATCACTTCACAAAATCTTTTAAAACTATCATTATCAATTGCATGAAAAGGAATCCCTGACTCATACACCCACCTAGCTAAATGTTATTGCACACTATGTGTTCTCTCCTTAAAAAGATGCTCACTAATGTTTGATTGCCGCATCTTTTTCCCTTGGCCCATAGAAGAATTGGGATTTATAGTAGACGCAAATTTATCAATTGGCCCGAGGAAGTGCGGATTTTTCCTTGATCCCATTCCCACATCTTCTTCATCAATAATGTTTACCTCTTCCCTCATTTCTGAATCATGTTTTCTCTTCTCCATCTTCTTAATTTTTGATTTATTTAAATCATTTAGGCACCTATCTTTATCTTCTTTAGTTGACCTAGGGCACTTGGATACGTTTCCTTTAACGTGTGCAATGTGTTGTTTAATCCTATATACCCCTCCACTCATTTCTTTCCCACATAGTTTACATTTCACCTTATCCTTATTGGCTAGACTTATCAATGTTCCATAATTCCAACCAATATTATCCGAATCACGTTTTGAAATAGCAGAGGCCTCAGCCGAAGTTGAATTAGAAGCGGCGGATGATGTTGAATTCATGCTACATAAAGTCACAAACAATAATGAATAATACACCCACTAATTTTTTATTTTTTATACACCAAATCAATTTTTATACACCTAAATATACCCACTGATTTTAAATTTTTTATACACTCACTGATTTTTATACACTAAAAATACCCACAGTTTTTAATTCCAAAAACTCCCACTGATTTTTTTATTTTTTATACACTCACTGATTTTTATACACCAAAATACCCACTGTTTTTAATTCCAAAAACTCCCACTGATTTTTAATTTTTTATACACTCACTGATTTTTATGCATCAAATTACCCACTGATTTTTAAGTTTTAACCCACAAAAAATAGTAAAATACCCACTGATTTTTAATTTTTATATGCATAAATGGTTTTCAACATCACACACACACACAAACAACACACACACACACACACACACACATATATATATATATATGAACAAGTGAATAATATAAACAAGAATGAAATTAAACTAATTTACTATTAATTTATTATAGTATTAATACATATACATATTGTATCAAAAAACACACCTTAAAAAATCAGGGCTTGGGTGGTCTGTCACTCTATTAACTGATCAACAACCAACTGCCAAGAAAAGAGAAAAGAGGAGCTCGACAGAAGGGGAAGAGAGGAACGCGACGACGAGGCGAGGCGAGGTGAGGAGGAGAGGAAGATCGACTGGGGTGAGAGAAGGATCTGAGCGTGGTCGACTGTGAGGCTGAATAAATGTGTGTGTGTGTGTGTGTTTTTTAGTGGAATTACGTCGTTTTGACTTAAAAAAATAAAAATAAAAAATACCCTAGTCGGCGCCGACCGCCTAGACCACAAAATCACCGATTAATCGGCGCCTAACCGCCTAAAAATGGACGACTTGCCCTAGTCCGGGCGGAAGAGGGCCGATTCCCGCCTAATCGCCGCCTAGGCGCGATTTTTAGAACACTGGTATTGTTTTGACACCTTATGCTCGGTTAACACATGACAGAAATATTAAACGTATATAAAAAGTAATCATCCTATATATTGGTGTTTGATCGGACATGTGTTATATATGTTGTTTGAATTATTTATATTAACATACCCATTTTAGTTAATCTAAGATGGGTCAGTGACACTCCAAGTCTTAATTACGGGTGTTGTCCTGTAGTTTAAGGCGGGGGTGTTACAAATGCAATCAAGAGGAGGGCATTGATTATGAAGAAACATATGCACCCATAGCTCGTTTAAAAGCCATTTGCATGCTAATTGCTTATTCATGTTTTAAAAATTTTAAATTGTATCAAATGGATGTGAAAAGTGCTTTCTTGAATAGTTTTATTGAAGTGGAAGTTTATGTGAAACAACCTCTCGATTTTGAAAATCATGTTTATCCGGATTATGTGTTTAAATTATCTAAAGCATTATATGGTTTAAAACAAGCACCTAGAGCATGGTATGATATATTAAGTTCGTTTTTGATTAACAATGGTTTTGTTAGAGAAAAAATTTATACTACTTTATTTTTCAAAAATAATGACAATGACATGCTACTTATACAAATCTATGTTGATGATATTATATTTGGTTCTACTAACGAGAATCTTTGTAAGGATTTTTTCACATGTATGCAAAAGGAGTTCGAAATGAGCATGATGGGAGAAATGAACTACTTCATTGGATTACAAGTGAAACAATGTCAAGAAGGAATTTTCACCAATCAAGAAAAGTACGTGAAGGAACTCTTGAAGAAATTCGACATGGAAAGTACAAAATCCATGAGCACTCCTATGAGTTCAACTTTAAAGCTCGATAAAGACGAGATTGGTAAGAGCGTAGATATCAAGAAATATCGAGGTATGATCGGTAGCTTATTATACTTGACGGCCTCTAGGCCAGATATTATGTTTAGTGTATGTTTTTGTGCACGATTCCTAAGCGAATCCTAAAGAGTCACATTTACTTGCCTTTAAACGGGTATTCCGCTATCTATCCGGTACTACTTCTTTGGGTTTATGGTACCCAAGAAAGAACAACTTTGACTTACTTAGTTATTCCGATGCGGATTTTGTCGGTTGCAAAATCGATAGGAAAAGCACTTGTCATTTCCTAAGACACGCCCTAGTATCTTGGTCAAGCAAGAAACAAAACTTGGTGGCTCTTTCAACGGCCGAAGTCGAATATGTGGCGGCCGGAAGTTGTTATGCACAAACTTTGTACATTGAACAACAACTAAAGGACTTTGGAATTAGTCTTAGCCACATTCCCATAAAATATGACAACACAAGTGCTATTAGCTTGACCAAGAACCCCATACAACACTCACGTACTAAGCACATTGAGATAAGATATCATTTTATTCGTGATCATGTGCAAAAAGGTGATGTTGATATTGAATTCGTTGGCACCGAATCGCAATTTGCGGATATATTCACTAAACCACTCTCGGATGATCATTTTTGTACTATTCAACGTGAACTCGGTATGACTAGAGCTTGTGATATCTAATTTATTCCAAAAAGTTCATAAAAAGGATCAATAGTGCTTATTCTTGAGCACACATCTTTTATATTAATTGTGCAAAAGTTTTCATAATTATTGTGTTGTATATTGCTTGTATTAATTTTGCATGTTATTATGATTATTAACAAGTAATTTTGCAGCTATAATGTGTTAATTAATGATGGAATAGCAAGCAAAACTTTCTTGGTGCAAACTTTGGCAAAATCTGAGAAAATAAGCCATTTAGTCGACTCCCACAACTACCATGTAGTCGACTTCCCCACCCAGGCGACTCACATCCTTTGCACTGAGTCGACTCAGCAGACCAAAATTAATATATTGCATTATCTCTCACACTCCTCATCTCCTACCCATAATTTTCCTCCATGAATGCACTTCCACACTTTTGAAAATTCATATTTACCTCAAAATCTTCCTACACAACTCCCTTAAATAATCTATCCATCATTTATCCACTACAAATCTTTCAAAATCCATTCAAAATCAACCCAAATCACTACTTTCTCTCTTTACACCAAACCCTCAACCCAAATTCAAATCTTTCCATTTTAAATTCAAATTTTTTCAAATTTCCTCTCTAATTCTACATAAAATTCCATTTACAACTCATTTCATCAACCATATTCCATTTCTACACTACCAAAATTTCAAAATTTCAAATTTTCTTCAAAATTTCAAAACCCTCAACCCACCATTTCACTTCTCCATGGCCTCTAGCTCAAGAAGAAACACAAGGAGACGTGTTCGAGAACCGAAAAATGCACCTCAACCGGGTCAAGATGATATGCCTCCTCTCTTCCTCACCCAAGAACTCGAAGCTCGCTATCACAACGACTTCACAAATCGAGCTACATTAAAGGTAACTCTTAGATCGCGTGTTATTTTCTGAAAATGGGTTAAGGATTACACAAGTTTTTTGTAGGCAAGGGATTCTAAATTTTCTATGCATCAAGGAGAATGTTTATCCTAGATTGGTTAGGCTATTTTACGCTAACTTGCATCATTTAATCTCTCCCCAGGACGAAGTGGGTAGATCACTTCTTAGAACTTTTATTAAAGGGAATTTAATTACCTTTTCAAAAGATGATCTTGCTCGTATTTTTGGATGTAATCTGCAAGATACCACTATCGTTACTACTAATTTTGAAGGAATTTTTGGGTACACTCGGCGAGATGCTATTTCTCCACTTTTAAAATGTCGTTTTAGAAATGTTGGAGCCAATTGGGAAGATAGAATCTCCGTGGCTATGTTAAATCTTCATACACGTCTCATTCATCATATCATCACCTATTGCATATTGCCTAGGACCGGTAGTCATTCAAATGTGACCAACCTTGATATTTTCCTAACTTGGGCAATCACTAGCCTTCATAAGCTTGACTATGCTAGCCTCATGTTTGATAAATTCTATAACACCATGAGCCATGCAAATAGAGGGCTCGGTTTTGGTATGGTATTGACCCGTCTCTTCAAGCACTATGATGTTCCATTGGATGACGAGACGGATGTATATGAGCTATTTGAGCATCACATGTATTAGGAAAGATTACTTCATCTCATGCATTATCATTTGGAAAATGGATGGTGGATTCCTAACAATCCCAATGATGTTGAGCTATCTGATGACGACGAGGAAGATGAGCTAGAAGAAGAACAAGTTCCACAACAACACCCTCCTCCTCGCCAACCAAGAACAATGAACCACCACGATCAAATCATGTATGCCATCAATAATCTCAACATTAATTTGACCAATACTCGTCAAGAGATGCACCACCGCTTCAATTGAATTGAAATAGCCTTTCAACACTATCATCCGGACTATGCTTTTTCGGGTTGAATGCCATGGGATCAACCGCCACCGCCTCCACCTCCACAAAAATGATTCCCTCCTTTTTGATGAAGAAAAATAGGGAGAAAAATGTGTGTGTGTCTTGAGTGATAATGGTACACACTCATTTATGTTAGATGTTAGTGTTTACTTTCAATTATGCTATGCCTGTTCAAGAACTATTTATGGTTTGTTTGCTTAAGTACTTTTCGAATTTATGCTTTCGGTTTAAGATGTTTGAACTTATCTAATGATTATCTTATCTATGCAAGTTCATTTCAATAATTGATTGTATAATTGTTTATCTATGCACCTATTTAGGGGGAGCATATTATTCATATGCTCTTAATTGTAAACACACATTAACTTTATTGTCATCATTAAAAAGGGGGAGATTGTTGACCTTAAAGTCAATTAATTTTATTTTGATAATAACAATAATTTAACAATGTGTAATTTAACTCGTGTGTTCAGATGATGATAGCGTTTAACTAATATCTCTTCCGACCAAGTGTGACTTCGAACCAATGTTGTCAATTATCATTCAAGCTCAACAAATTGCTTCTACTCACAATAAATATACTCAAATGATCTCCATGAGCTTTACAAACTATCAAAACCAAGAAAGGATCAACATCTTCAATCAAGTGAAGAAACGTACAAAAAAATCAAGCATTTTGAAGACTCGAATTATTATCAAATTGAGTGAGTGCTTAGATTTCATGTAAAAGTTATCATTGATCAAATTACATAGCTCTTGAAATGATTTAATCATGTTAAGATTGATTGAAACTAGTTTTCTCTTTGAAAAAACTTTTTACCGAAAACTAGTCATCTTGAAAAATTCACTATAATTTCATATGAGTGATTTTTGATATAAAAACTATATTAGAAGTCTTAGAAACCTATTTTTGACATTCCCCAAGCATTGAAATCAATTTTGGAGTCAAAATGCAAAAGTTGGAAAATTGCATAAAACCACCCTACTCTATAGCAATTAGTCGATTACATCACTGTTCATGGAGTCGACTACATGATTCTCTTGGGAGTTGACTCTCTCAAGGAAATATAGCCATTGGAGATTTCTTGCAAGACTAGATTTGTGCAACAACCACCTTCAACTACCCCCAAACGGCCATATTGTTTCCAAAAATATATATATGATTTCTAAAACACTTTTTGGGCACTCTTACTAGCTTTGAACATCATCTATTGCCAAAAATCATTCTTGAGAGTTTTTACTTGAAAAATCAAAATCATTACTTAATCAAATCTTCATCTCTTGATCAAATTTGATAACCTCTAGTGTGAGATTAATTTGTATTCTTCATACACTTGAGTGTTATTTTGGTGTGTATCACCAAAAATTTATTCTTCCAAACTCAAGAGAGGTTTATCTCTTGGTAAAGCAAGAAATTGTTCTTGTGATTGAGTGTTGTGGGTTAGTAACATTTGTAAAAGTTTGAATACTTGTAGAGGTTTGATCTTCACCCGAAAGAAGATCGGTTATAGTAAAAATTCTCGGGGTACTAACCGAGCGCGAAAGTAGGGGCTAACAAGCCGAACCGTGTGGACAAAAAGTCATCGACTTCTATCGGTTCAATATTTTTATCTCTTGATCTCTTATATTGTGATATTTATACTTTGTGTTTGGAATTAACTTTGTTTCTTGATTGCTTGATTGATATAGACATTAAACATTTTTAAATCGATTTTAAAAATCCGATTAAGTTTTAAAAACCCTATTCACCCCTTCTAGGGTATTTTTCAACCTACACCTATAATTAAATATTGCAAACAAGTTCATTTGGTGGAAACGAAAGTTAAAAGAGAATTTTGTCACTTTATGGCACAAGCGTTTATGTCACATCTTTAAACAGAGAATTCAGAGGCTTGTGTGTGATGAAATTCTTGAACCCCTAGATTTAATAGACTTTTAAGTCTGTATAGAGTACATCAAGGGAAAACGAACAAACGATAGAAAATTGGGTGCCGAGAGAGCTAGAGATGTCTTAGAACTAATATGTACAGATATTTGTGGTCCATTCCTTACGGCTACATGGAATGGTCAACAATATTTTATTACATTCATAGATGACTACTTTCGTTACGGGTACCTATATTTAATTCATAAGAAGTCTCAATCACTTAATGCTTTCAAGTCTTTCAAGGATGAAGTTGAACTTCAACTTGGAAAGAAAATTAAAGTTGTCAGATCAAACCGTGGTGGTGAATACTACGGGAGAAATGACGGATCAGGAGAACAACGTCCAGGGCCCTTTACTCTTTTTTTCAATGATTATGGAATTGTTCTGCAATACACCATGCCGGGCTAATCCATTATGAATGGTGTTGCAGAACGATGAAACCATACTCTTAAAGATATGGTGAGGAGTATGATTAGTCATTCTCCCTTACCAGAGTCACTTTGGGGAAAAGCTCGATCTAAAGACCTCAATATACATCCTGAACAATGTACCAAGCAAAGCAGTTGCCAAAACCCAATATGAGCTTTGGATAGGTAAGAAACCTAGCATTAGGCCTTTGCACACTAGGGGTTGTCTAGTTAAAGCATGCCTTATCGACCACATGAAAGAAAATTGGATTTCAAGAATGGTTAGTTGCTATTCTGTTGGTTACCCTAAACGCTCTCGAAACTACAAGTTTTACAATCCCACATCAAGATCCTTCTTTGAAACAAGAAATGCGAGATTCGTTAAGGATGTTGAGTTTGA
The DNA here is from genome assembly GCA_021464415.1 of Lonicera japonica. Taxonomy (NCBI): domain Eukaryota; kingdom Viridiplantae; phylum Streptophyta; class Magnoliopsida; order Dipsacales; family Caprifoliaceae; genus Lonicera; species Lonicera japonica. The sequence goes on from CM038470.1 coordinate 17,071,374, forward strand.
AGGGGAAGGAAACAAAATAAATGTTGTCTTTGATGAAGAATTTATTATTGACGGTGATCAAGTCTCCATACCTATTGTTGTTCATGACACAGTTCCGGCACTAAAGAATAATGATCAGGTTCAGGCTCCCATCCCTGACATTGTTCCAGACCAAGACAACAATATGATTCTTCCTAAAAAATAACCTATAGAACAAACTCAACAACCTCAAGAAGTGCCATTGAGGAGATCCAATGGAGGGAGGAGATATGCTATTCCTGATGATTATATCGACTTTCTCCAAGAACATGAGGATGGCACGGGTTTAACAGAGGACGATCCGATCAATCTCTGTCAGGCAATGCCCAATTCTAACTCTTAAAAGTGGATCGATGCCATGAAGAAAGAGATGAAGTCTATGAAAGACAATGACATTTGGGATCTCATACAGTTACTTGAAGGCACGAGACTTATTGATTGTAAATATATATATTTAAAACCAAAAGGGATTCAAAGTGTAACATTAAGAGATATAAAGCTCGTCTGGTCGCCAAAGGCTTTACTCAGATGGAAGGCATAAACTACAAAGAGACTTTCTCTCCAATATCATCGAAAGACTCTTTTAGGACTATAATATCACTGGTGGCTCATTTTGATCTAGAGTTACATCAGATAGATGTTAAGACTACGTTTTCAAATGAAAACATTGACGAGACAATTTATATGGTACAACCAAAAAATTTTAAATTAGGAAATCCAAAATTTATGGTTTGCAAATTGAAGAAATTCATCTATAGTCTCAAACAGGCTTCCCGTCAATGGTATCACAGGTTTTATCAAGTCATCACCATATATGGTTTTGAGGCGAATGTCATTAATGATTGTGTATATCATAAGTTTAGTGGGAGTAAATACATCTTCTTGGTATTATATGTCGACGATATTGTACTTACTAGTAATGATATAGACTTATTACACAAAATTAAGAAATTTCTGACGAAGAAATTTGAAATGAAAGATCTTAGTGATACCTCTTTTGTATTAGGTATCCAAATACTAAGAGATCGTTCTCAAAGTATCCTTAGGTTGTCACAAAATAGCTATATTGATAAAGTTTTGAGTAGATTAAGCATGAAAGATAGTAAACCAGGATATACGCCCGTGGCTAAATGTGACAAATTTAGTCTCAACCAGTGCCCCAAAAATGACCTTGAGAGGAAAGAAATACAAAATATTCCTTACGCGTTGACAGTAGGGAGCCTTATGTATGCTCAAGTTTGTACTCGTCCCGACATAGCATTTATAGTGGGAGTTCTTGGCTAATACTTGAGTGATGTAGGCATGCAACATTGGATGGCAGCTAAACGCATGATGCGTTATTTGAGAAGAACAAATTATTACATGCTCATTTATCGGATATCAGATAGTTTGAAGATCGTTGGGTTTCTTAACTCCGATTTTGCGGGATGCCACGATAGCAGGCGCTCCACATCAAGCTACATTTTTATGTTGGCTGGAGGAGCTGTCTCATAGAAGTCTACGAAGCAAACTCTCACAGCTTCTTCAACCATGGCAGCAGAGTTCATAGCTTGTTATGAGGCATCCAACCAAGGAATATGGTTGCGAAACTTTATCACTGGACTGCATATAGTAGATGGCATTGCAAAACTTTGCCACGGAATAAAGTTCAGGACAAACAGATTTCTATAGAACATATATGGACAGATTATATGCTAGCGGTTTCATTGTTTTAATTTAAATCTTGATGATTTGACATGATGATTTTAGTGATTAAGTTCTAACACTATACTCTAAGACCACATTCTTCCTATGTTTCTTCTGCCATCCCTTCGCCTAGATTTAGTCCAACAACACCACCACCCTTTGCTCTCGCCACCACCCATGGCTCCCACCTAAACACTATTAGAACTCATAATAAAATCGTAAATCTCTTTTAAGTTGGTCTAAACTTGATTGGAACTCTAGTTATAGTGTTAACACTTAAATTAATCTTTAAATATGATTTAAAATCTTAAATCTTAATGCATACACTGCAAGCGAATCTACTTCTCTTATCTTCTTGGTAAGCCAAGTACAATTTAATGGTTTTTATTTTGGCCCCAAACTAACTTGGTGTATACATGAAATGGGTAAATGTATACTAATTTATCTTATATTAAGTGAGTAAAAGTATATTAACTCGTCGTATTTTAAATGAGTAAGTAATAACTTTGTAGAGCATGTCAAGAGTAATGTATTTTTTTTAAAGTGACCGAGAGTAATGTATAAACAGAGGATTTTAGTGCATTTTTTAAGCTAGGGGTGAAACTAAATAAATACGGCAGCGTCATAATATTTGGCCGCCCAAAGTAGAAAAGGCAATAAAAATGAGCAGAGCCTTGTTATCGTCGACCTCGAGGAATGGAATCCAAGTGAAGAAGCTCCATTCCAGCAAGGACGACCAAACTCGAATATTCGCAAGTTATTTATTATTTGTATTCCCAACGAAGACGACCGACTGAAACTGCACTTGAAATCGAGTGAGTCGATAATAAATTAAGGGTGGGACTATTTACAACCTCCATTTGTCTCACTAACACTCCCCACTTAATTTTGAATAGATCCACTTTTAAACACCCACCTTATATCTGACAAACACGCCCCTCAATTAACATATTTACTCTAAGGTAAAAAAATTAATCTATCAATTTATCCATGGGTAATAAATTAATCACACACTTTAAAACACCCCTCTTATATCTCATTAACACCCCCACCCCCACATAATTTATTCACCATTCCCCCACAAACCCTATTTACTTTCCCCCACAAACCCTCTTCCCAAGCAAACCGAATATTGCATTCAAACTAGGTTCTTTACCATTTTGGCTCCAAAAATCAAAATTTCTACATTAAATCCAAGTGCAAGCATTATTGGTTGGTAATTTGAACATTAAATAAAAGTTTTGAATAGAAGAAGAAAGAACTTGGTGATGGTGAAGAAAGAAGAAGGTGGTGATAATAATGATATTCCAAATAATAATAAAACAAAAGAGGTATGTACATGTTTTTTTGGAGTATTAAGATGGATTAAATCTTTCATATATGATCCTACATTTATTTAGAATGAAGAAGATGAATGAAACCCACAAAACAGAGTACTTTTTATCACCTGTCCATACTATACTCGGCTCACATGGGGAGTGTAAATAGTCATTTACTTTTCCCACATCAGGCGAGTAAATAGCATATGTTCTCCTTACATGAGGAGAGTTTAACTTTAAAATTTTTCAGTGAGTTTCCAAGCCAGTCTCCTCACTTTGGACGATATTATTACATTTACTCTCCCCACATAGGTATAGTAAATGGAAAATGTTCACCCCACATGAGGAAATTTTAACTTTTAAATTTTTCGATGGGTTTAAAAGCTGGTCTCTCCGCTTCAGCCGAATTTATTCCATTTACTCTCCCCACATTAAGAGAGAGAACCGGAGGGAGGCGGAATGGTCGTGCACCGGAGGGAGACGGAGACAGAGAGGGAATGGTCGGTCGTACGCTAGTTAATCGTCGGGGTGGTCGTGCGCCGGAGGGAGACGTAAAGGGAGAAGGAACGCACAGGGAGAAGGAGACGGAGACGGAGAGGGTTTTTTTTATTTGAAGTTTTGTTTTGATTACTTAAGTTATAAATTAATTTTAGTTAAAGTTAATTATATTTTTAATTACGTACTTTATATAAATTACTTAAGTTAAATATGAGAAGTAAATAGAAGGGTATTAATAATAAAAAAATTATATTTAAAATATATTTGTAAGATAAAGGGGCAATTAAAAAAAAGGGCTTATTAGAGAAAGATTTTCACACTAAGGCCAAGGAATAATTTTTTTTTAAATAAAGGGCCTATTTTTTATTTTATTGATAATATGACATGTGTCTTTTTTTTCATTATAAAATGACATCCCAACCCTTAAAATAAACTAAAAAAATATCAATATGCATTAAAATATGGACTGTAATATGAACTTTGCAGTCTATATTTCACTGCAACATGAACTTTGCAGTCCATATTTCACTGCAATGTGAACTTTGCAGTCGATATTTTTAGTGCAAAGTTCATATTGCAGTCCATATTTTACTGCAATGTGAACTTTGCAGTCCATATTTTTAGTGCAAAGTTCATATTGCAGTACATATTTCACTGCAACATGAACTTTGCAGTTCATATTTTATTGCAATATGGACTTTGCAGTCCATATTTTTTGTGAAAATTTCATAAAAAGGGGTAATTTAGGTAATACATAACATGTTTTTATTAATTAAATGATATTTAAATTTATTCAAATACATTCATTCAAAATATAAAACAAAATAGGTCTCTTACACTAATTACCAATTAAAAATAGGCCCTTCATTCAAATTATCAATTAAAAATAGGCCCTTCATTCAAAAAAATATTATTCATTGAATTTTTGGTAAAAATCAATGTATAATAAGCCATTCTATCTAATTTCTAGTAAGATAAAAAGTATTACTGAAATAAATGGCGGTCACCCTGGATTAAAAGCTTTCTTTCGGAATTGAACAAACTAAAACTTCGGCCTGGTTACACAACTATACGTGATTATAGTATACAAAATTTGGTCCCGTGAAAGATAGTAGATTAGCAATGGTCTCCCATAACTCAACGCCGGCAATTATAGTCGCCGGCGACGACGATCTCTTGACAGAAATCCTAAGACGCCTACCTGTAATCTCCCTCCTCCGATTCAAATCTGTATCCAAACACTGGCTCTTTCTCATCACCCATCCCCACTTCTCTATTCTCCCTAACCCTAACGCTGATCTCCCTTCCGGTTTATTCCTTCGTACCATCTACGGCCACGAGCAACTCCATCCCGATTTCGTCCCTCTGGACCCTATCACGTCACCATTCAGCTGGCTCAATTTTGCCCCCGATCATTTATCATCACGTATTACAATTCTCAGCACTTGCAATGGTTTAATTTGCTGTGGTAATATCAGTTATCGAAGTCGAAGCAACTTTTATGTATACAATCCTTCCAATCAGAAATTTGCCGTCATTCCTCGACCCGTGGATATTACGTTGAGAAAAAGTATTATTGGTATGAATTTAGCTTTTGATCCATCTAAATCAACTATCTACAAAATTATTTGTGTTGTATCAATCTCTAGGCCTCCCTTTGGCAGGAAGGTTCGGATCGACGTTTACTCATCCGAGACCGGCACTTGGAAACTTTCGGTTGAAAGTTGCAATGTGTCTGGTATAGCAATATTTAGTGGTGGAGTTTATTGCAATGGTGCAATTCATTGGCTCACCTGGGGTTTGTCTACTAATTATTTTGATCTTGATCAAGAACGAATTCAAGTAATGCCAATGCCTCCATTTCCTTGTGAATTAGGATATTCACTTAGGAAATCTCATTATTTTGGGGAGTCTTCGGGCCATTTGTATCTAATTGAGACCTATGAGTTGATGAGGATTCAATTTGATGTTTTCGAGATGGAAAGGGATCGCTCTGGGTGGTTTGTGAGGTATCGCGTTGATCTCAATTCAATGGTAAATACTTATCCTGAGATGATTCTTGACAAGCGTGGTTATAGGGGTCAATTGATCTACGGATGTTTTCCGCTTTACGTGCTCAAGGGTGAAAGGAATGTAGATTCATATATGCTGCTATACATACCTGGTAAGATAGTACGTTATAATTTTGTTGACAAGACTTTCAAGTTGCTCTTTGATTATGATCCGCCTAGCAAAGTTAATTACTTTCTAAGTTATCATCTTTGGTTGGGCGCATTTCCTTTCCTTGCGTCTCTCACTTGTGTTTGATATATTTATATGTGTTTTAGTACTTTTGTCTTTATGTTCGTTAGTCATCACTGTTATTATGCTATTGTGCATGGTTTAGGACATCTATCATATATGTGTAATTTTAAAGCGCTAAGTACCGAATGTTGAATAGGAACTCTGTAAAATATATATGCTTGTATTTTTTAAATAGATGTTTGTTTATAATAATCTAGTAGCTCCGAATGCTTAATAAATTCTATTTGGACATTTTCTAAACCAAAACTTTATTATTGTGTTCATGACAGTTGGGATCACTGTTCCTAGTTGTAGAGATTGCTAATTGCTTTATGGAATCTACTTCTTGTTATGCACAAACCTTTTTTCTTCCCTGTCTGGGCAAAGCTAGAATTCCTCTTTAATGTGTGAAAATGTTAATAGTTAATGTCATTCAGAGCACCTAAATATAAAGTAAAACCTTGATTGTTGTTTTATAAAATTCCTAAACAAGTATATTAAGAAAGTGTACTTGTTAATTATTATCCACAATTCTCTTTTGGAGAATAAATTTGAGATTTTGACCATGATGAATTGCTTGTTGAAGTTTGACTAGTGATATTCTATGCAAATTCATAGACTTTGGCTTCGTGTTTGAAGAAGTCTACTTGTTATGCATTAGTCTTTTCTTATTACAGTCTATGAATCTTGATCACATAATACTCCCTTGTCAAAAAGCGAGGAATGTAATCATGTCATGTAATGCTTGCAGAGGAATTTCAACTTCCTTTGATGAGAAATACCATAATTAGTCGGGTGCATATTGAATCTTTAGTGAATTGAAATGACATGAGTTGTACGTGGTCCATCAGTGAAGAAGAAAGGAGGTTCTTATTTTCAAGAATCATAGAAGGAACAGGTTCATAGGGCATTAGTGTGGTTGCTGCTTTTGGGGCCAGGTAAAATATTCGGGTTATCTTCCTCCTACAGGTTGATTGGCAGGCATCCTCATTATATGGGATAAGCGGTTCCTAAGAGTATTAAGAGTATCCAAATACATTTTAGGAAAATTTTATGTTTCTCTGAATCTTTCCCTGATGCACGAAATGGTGGCTTTTGGGTATATTATGTGACATGCCATAAATGGAGAGGGAGATAAGGATTTTGAGAAGAGTTAGCAGGTTCAAAAGAATGTAGTTTAATGTCCTCGCCTTAGTTCTCTTACTATCCAGAAAGTTTCGCTGAAGTAATGATTTTCATTAGAAAGAATTTACCACGTAGTGTAAATACATATCATATGACGATTGGACAGCACATCAATACTATCACAAAATGTCACTGCAAAAGAAAAATTAATCTGGCCGTACCCAAATTACAAACCATCCTACATAATTTTTTTTCACTTTTCATAAGCCTTAGAGGAAGAAAATATGAACTCCTTTAAACCCACACAAAAAGCCTTCCCTTTTGGGGGATCAAAAACCTCTATCCCATGATAATCTCCCCTACTAAATTTACCCACCACCTCTACACCCTTCTTCTCCAGCATCTTCACCAACTCAATTTGACGGTCGATCAATGGGTCACCGTCACAGCCCGTCACCAAAACTTTCCACCCCAACATCCTAATCTGGTCCAATGCATGTGACCCACCACCCACCACTGGATTGCAGTACTCGTGATCACGGTCAACGCCCACAGGCAATCCTAACTCCCACATGACATCACTGATCCTCAGTGGGAGTATCTTATCATTGGCCAGCCTCAGCTCTGAATCTGTCCTTTTGGTCCCACCAAAGAATGGCTGCTGCAGTATCAGCCCTCTGATCTTTAAAGGACTGAGATCACCTGAGGCTGCATGTAGTCCTGCATGGTAGGCTATATTACCCCCAGCACTGCCTCCCATAAGGAAAGTGTTTGAAAAATCAGCAAAGTTTAAAAGCCACTCATCATTTGTAGTTTTGATACAGTGCAACGCCTCCGTGCAATCATTGTAGGCCGCGGGCAGCCTGTGCTCTGGGGCAAGACGGTAAACAACAGACACGACAATAGCAGGGAGTTCAACGGCCATGATCTCGCAGAAGGCGTGTATGATTGGTGAGCCCACGCTGCCTACGATGAACCCGCCACCATGGTAGTAAACTATGAGAGGTAACTTGGTTTTGGGGAAGGAGTTATCAGGTGCTTCTCGGGGTAGGAACATGCGGAGCCAAGTGGCATTTGACTGGTTGAGAGGGATGTCCTTGGTGAGGACCGGAGTGGGGTGGGTGGGATCAGGTGTGGTGGGGGTGCTGGGGATGTCATTTAGACGCGTGATCGAGCCGTTGGAGTTAATGACAAAGCCCAAGTTGATGGATGGATTGGGGGTGGGGTTGGTTGAAGCCGGATGTTGATCGGACATTTTACAAGCTGTTGTTGATGAAGGTGGGTAGTGGAATATAGGAGCAAGGAGGATTGTGGAATGTGGAATGGTTCTAAATTTGGCATTGGAGCAGTTTATAGGTGGGGTCTTCGTTAGGTAAGCATAGAATTTTGTGAACAAATAGATGAATTGCACATTTGAAGTCAATTTTGTTTTCTGTTCTTTTAAATTTCCACTCTCTCCATTGATTATGTTTATAAAAAAATAGTAATATACAATTTTCACTAATGCCAAAATAAATCAACATTATTACCCAAAAACAATTTGAATTTTTAGTTTGAGTCAGGAAAATATTACATTTCTCAAAAGTTCAGAGTCACAATTTTTAAAGTGATGGTAGTAAGGCATATTCCTACATATAACTAGTTTAAGTTGGGATGGAAATTTTTTTTTTTTCTGACTAAATAAAAGTTATAAATTTAGAAAATATCAATATAGAGTAGTTTTACGGTAATAAATGAGTTTCCGTATAGTCATTAACTAGTAGAAAAATGGGAAAGGGCTGAAGGCCTTATTAACTTGCGATAAATAGGTAATACAATTAGCTTCAGTGCTCCTTAAGAATGAGATAAAACACACTGAAGGAGAATATTGACGCTTTCAAAGAGGGTTGGTAACCATTCGTATACTTAGCTTCTGGGATTCGTTTGGTTCGAATTTTAAATCATTCTTAAAATGGTATAATTCATTTTAGAAGGATTATAATACTTTGTTCGGTTTTGGGTTAGGAATTCATCATTTTAGTAATGGAGTATTCCTTCAAAGTTTTTCCTCTTAAATACATGTGAATAGAGGATTATTTACTAAGTATTCTCTTTTAGATTTTCTCTTAAGATTTCCTCGTAAGAGCAAATATCGCTTTTACTCAATGAGACAACTTTTGTTTTGTTTTTTTGTTTTTTTTATTTATATTCTTTTTAAAAGAAAAAAAAATTATTATTAAACTTTTTCTTTTTATTATTAAACCTTTTCTTTTTATTATTAAACATATACATGCAACAATTTTTCACGGTTTTTAACAATAAAAACTTAAAATTTATCTTTGTAAAATTGTTAAGACTTGTCTTTTATTTTATAAAATGAAGTACATTTTAGTAATTCACGTGTTTTCACTTTTATTCTAGTTTGAACCAAATATAGAGATGTAATTCAATGTTCCGGAAAAGAAAAATTCATGTTCGAACCAAACATTGGATGCCAGGAGAAAAGTTTACGAAGAATCATGGAAGCCTATTTCATTCCTAAAACTTGAACTAAATGAGTTCCTAATGTTTAGATTTGAATTGCGGTATGCTTGCTAAGCTTTGTGGCATATCCTTAATCTAAACTGGGGTAGATTCCCTTAAATACGCTTTTAAGAAGTAAAAGAAAACGAAAAATATTATCGCTAATGCATTTCTGGCCTCAAACAAAGTAATAATTGCAATTCGAAATATTGTATTTCCATTATGTTTTTAGGATAGTGAATTGCTTTCATAAAAGTCAATTTCGATTTAGAAAAATAATACCTATAGGATAGCTACATTTGATGTGCATGATAAGATGACAAGATATGATAGAGTATTTTATCTTATGTTTGGTGTTCATCAGTATTAAATATCATGCGGATTAATATTTATCTTAATAAACCTTCTTATTTCATTGAAAGTTGGATTAACGAATATTACCTAGGAGGTGGAATTGTTTAATCATGTCAAGATGAGATTAAATAATCTTATTCTACACATAGTACCATCCTATAAAATGTTACTGAAAATAGATAATTTTTTTTGCAAAATCGACAACTTATAATGTAATATTGGAATTTTATTCAGGGTGACAAAATTGACAAATATGTTTGTCCTCATCCTTGTACGTCTTGGTTTAACTTTGAATTGCCTCCTACGATTATTCTTTGCACCAAGTTTGAATTTGCCTCCTACTTCTATGCATTGCAGCCTACTTTGAAAACAAAGAATGTGAATGCTTGAAGAGGAATTTCAACTTTTTTTGATGAGAATTACCTTGATTAGTCGGGTGTATAGTGAATCTTTAGTGAAGCGAGATGACATGAGTTGTGGTCCATCAGTGAAGAAGATTGGAGAATCTTATTTCTCATGAAAAAAAAAGAAAAAGAGAGGAGGTTAATACGGCATTGGTGGTTGCTGCTTCAGGGGTTAGGTTCAAAGATTCGGGTTTTCTTCCTCGGCTCCTACAGGTGGATTGGTAGGTATCCTCATTATATGGGATGAGCAGTTCGTTAAGAGTATCCAAACATGTATATTTTAGGAAAATTTTATGTTTCTCTGAATCTTTCCCCGATGCAAGGGGCGAAATGGTGGCTTTCGGGTATTTTATGGGCCATGCCATAAGTGGAGAGGGACATAAGGATTTTGGAAGGAGTTAGCACATTCAAAAGAATGTAGTTTAATGCCTTTACCTTAGTACTAGCTCTTTCTATCCAGTAAGTTTCAATGAAGTAAAGATTTTCATTAGAAAGAAATTACTAAGTAGCGTAAATATATTTCATTTGAAGATTGGACAGGACATCAATACTATCACAAAATGCCACTGCAAAAGAAAAATGAACTTGGCCGTACCCAAATTACAAACCATCCTACATAATTTTTTCATTTTTCATATACAAGCCTTAGAGGAAGAAAATATGAACTCCTTTAAACCTCCACAAAAGCCTTCCTTTTTGAGGGCTCAAGAACCTCGATCCCACGATAATCTCCCTTCTAAATTTACCCACCACCTCTACACCCTTCTTCTCCAGCATCTACACCAACTCAATCTGACGGTAGATCAACGGGTCACCTTCACAGCCCATCACCATAACCTTCCAACCCAACTTCCTATCAGCCCACTGTCGGATTGCAATACTTGTGATCTCCAAAACCTGCAGTTGGTCTTGTTCGTTGGGAAATAGCTGCTGATGTTGTGGCAGATGTTCGAGTTTGGTGGTCCTTGCCAGATTGGAGCTTCTTCACTAGGATTCCTTTCCTCGAGGATAACAAGGCTCTGCTCATTTTGTTGCCTCTTCTGCTTTGGATCATATTATGTATTTAACATGACACGAACTATTTATTCAACCAAATTATTTGTGTTGTGTTGTGTAACTTGTATGTATGTTAAAAAAATGTTTTCCTGTTACTACAAAGGACATGATTAAATTAAACGGATTGTATTCAAGTTGAATGAAAATTGTTAGAGCATCCACAAGTTGAACCTTGTAGTATAAGTACGGTGAATTTATCCTATGAGCACAATTCCGTAGTATAGGGGAAGGGTAAAATGGAGTTTAATTAGCTATGTTTCTTAGTATATGCCACACACTGTGGCCGGTGTTCGGGGGATACGTCACAATGTACGACGTCTTAGAGGTGTGGCATCTAAGAGCTCTAACCACAATGGGTGGCATTTGAATGTTACAGTCACAATGCTGGGCGTCCACAATCCATTCTCTTAAGCCTTTAATTTATTTCTCCATCTATATGTAAGGTAAACATACCCTATTCACCATACACTAAATTTTAACATTGTGAATGGTCTTCTACATATATCTTAGCACAAACCAGAACCTAACCCGTGAACTTCAATTACCAACCCTATTTCTGCTTTGAAAGGCAACTTTAACTGATGGGCTATTTATGTACTACATTTAAAGTTGGTTGTTCTGTATGTTTTCTTTGGCTAATTGACCTTTTAAATCTGAAGCTTTCTTTCTTATTACGCGGTTCCTTAATGTATAAATTTTTCCATTTTTCTCTTCAAAGTTTGATCCAAGCTATAATATAGTCCAAATTTAAACGCATCATCAATTTTATGGGCGGAAATAAGATGTGAAACGCACATAGATTTATATAGATGGATGTTCGTAGTATTCAATATATATGTATGGTGTTACTATTGTTAAAACAATTATAATATTGACAAAGCAATATCTAATATTAGAACAATATAATACAATATAAATTCTTGACATAATACTACTACTCTGATAAAGGTAAAATTGCTTTGGTAATATAACTGCCCTATATATATATATATATAGCCTGCGTCCCATTTAACCAACGGAATAATATTATCCCACGTGAGACTTGTTAGAAAAACAAATGAAACAAGAAAAAGATGGTAGTGGAGTCCCAATTTTTCACTGATGTCGTCCATTAAGGCACACTTTTCACTCAATTTGGGCAAAAATTTGGCCTGGGATCTTAATCAAATTTGCTTACTATTTAGTGTTAGGAACCATTTTTCCCAAAAGATTAAATCGGTAAGAGAGCTTGCAGAAAACCATACCTTATATGTTAAGAACCATGTTGCTCAAAAGGTTAAACTATTAGAAGAAAAAATTGCAATGAATATTATACTTAACATTTAGAATTAAAAAACTTGATTTGCAAAAAAGGGCAGTAGCTAGACCATACAAACATATTCTAAAACAGTAATTTTTAAACTCAATAGGGATGGATCCTAATTAAACAGTACTCCATATAATTAAATATTAGTGCTTTCAATCATTATGGAATTATACAAAATTGAAGAGGAAGGACATAAAGGAAGAAATTAAGATGAGATATATATATATATATGCATACTGAAATTAAATCCACACCGCATGAATTTTTGGATGACAAGGCAGGGAGAGCTCAGAACGTAGAAGAAGAAAAAATGAAGTCTTTTATAACCACACAATAATAGTCCTTAGCCTTTGAGGGATCCAAAACCTCCATCCCATGATAACCACTAATAAACTTACCCACCACCTCCACACCTTTCTTTTCCAGCAACTTCACCAACTCAATCTGACGGTCCACCAACGGGTCACCGTCACAGCCCATCACCATAACCTTCCACCCCAACTTCCTAATCTGGTCCAAAGCAACTGAACCACCACCCACCGTCGGATTGCAATACTCGTGATCACGGTCAACACCCACGGGCAATCCCAACCCCCACATCACATCACAGATACTCAGTGGCAGTATCGTATCATTGGCCAGCCTCAGCTCTGATTCTGTCCTTTTGCTCCCACCAAAGTATGGCTGCTGCAATATCAGCCCTTTGATCTTCAAAGGACCTAGATCATCCGACGCTGCTCGTAGTCCCGCATGGTAGGCTATATTACCCCCAGCACTGCCCCCCATGATGTAAGTGTTTGAAAAATCAGCAAAGTTTTTAAGCCACTCATCATTTGTGGTTTTGATACAATGCAACGCCTCCACGCAATCATCGTAGGCCGCGGGAAGCCTGTGCTCGGGGGCGAGACGGTACTCGACAGACACGACAACCGCAGGGATTTCGACAGCCATGATCTCGCAAAAAGTGTGCATGATTGATGAGCCCACGCTGGCTAGGATGAACCCACCTCCATGGTAGTAAACTATGAGAGGTAACTTGGTTTTGGGGAAGGAGTGATCAGATGCTTCTCGGGGTAGGAATATACGGAGCCACGTGCCGTTTGATTGGTTGAGAGGGATGTCCTTGCTGAGGACCGGAGTGGGGTGGGCGGGATCAGGTGCGGCAGGCGTGATGGGGACATCTTGCCGGGTGATGGAGCCGTCGGAGTTAACCACAAAGCCCACGTTGACGGTTGGCTGTTGATCGGACATTTTACAAACTGTTGTTGATGAAATTGGGGAGTGAAATATAGAAGAAGAAAGGAGGATTGTGGAATGGTTCTAAATTTGGGAGTGGCGCAAATTATTGGTGGGTTCTTCGTTACGTAATGATCGATTTTATTTTGTGTTTTTTTAATTTTACCCTCCAGTCATAAAATGAATATGTAATGTTATTACTAAAATATATTTTATTAGTGCCAACGGTGACGGAGTCACATGTCACAAAGGGGACAATTCCAACCCCACACCTATTTTTTTTTTAAATTACATTTTTACCCTCATAATTATTTTAAATATTACACATCTATATATATATTAGACTATTGGTTAAGTCCAAACCCCACTCATCCACCACCACTTAAAAAAAAAAACCCCACCGACAACAACTTTTTTTTTAGAATTACTAATAGTATTAATATTGCCTTCATAATCTTGAACAAAAATAATATTAGTAATAAATTTTCTTCTTCAATTTATAAAAAGGGACATTACTATTAAACTTACTTTTGGGGAAGGATGACACTTTCTTGTCCCTGGCATAGATAAATATTTTCCTACAGAAAACTCTTGTAAATGATACTGAAATAGCCATTTGAGCTAAGAAAGAAATACTATCACACACCAAGGAAGAACGTACTGCCGGACAAGGAATAAAAGCCACCAGAGGAACCTACCCTCACAACCAAAAAACCCCGTTTCACCTGTTCATAAATTTACTATTCATCCGCCACCTTTAGTATATGTTACTGATCCTTCCAATCTTTGGTTGATTCCCTCATCTACAAATTCATTTTGGGCTTGGCCTAAATTTGCGCCACCCACAATATTAAATGGTCTTGCTAAACCAATTTGATTAATGTAGGAAGGTTATAACTTAATAGAGTCTTAATTGAAAAAAAATATTTTTCTAACTTAATTATCTTTAATAAAATTGAATGGATACATTGAGAGAACTTACACTTAACATGCATATTTTCAACCTAAAGAGTCATTTCTAACAATGCAGTTTTAGCCTAAAGATTCAATGGGAAAACAAACAAATTTTCGTTGCTGTATACAATGTTTTAATCTCTAATTAAATTTGTAAATACATATAATAAAACATTGCAATCTCCAACTAATTTAAGTAAATATCCTTTATTTCCCTTCTAGTAAAACGGTCATGCTATCTAAGAACATAAAACGGTCATGCTATATAAGAACATGTTCATTGGTTGCGTAAATATTAAGGTGTAAATCTGATGTATTAATTTAACTTTTACACAAAACTTGAAGTATCAAAAATTGTACTACAATGTGAGTTTTGCAAACTCTTATGTAAAATTTGAAAATAAGATACTGACACATGTTAAATATCAATTTACGCAATTCAATATTATTTTTTCTTAAATTTTTCTATATATAATTTTATCATAATAATGGATCTTATTTTGCATAGATTTGAAATTTGTAATTTTTATATTAAAAATTATTACATTTTAAAGTTTTATAAAAAAATTGAGGATAAAAAATGATGCTGTAATAGTGCAAATTAGAAGTGCATTTTACACATCTGTTTTACACAAAATACAAACTTAAAGACTGTTGGAGATGAAATATTTTACAAATTGTGTAAATTTTAGACAAAACAAAATTGTATAAGTCTATTGGAAATGCTCTAAGGGAATTACATATTTTTTGTATTATTGAAATTATTATTATATGTGGGTGGTTGAAATCGGATCAGACCCAAAATGAATTTGTTTGATAAAGAATCGGCCCAGAGACAATGGAGTTGGTAAACAGACTGTCAAGGTGGGGGAATGAACGGTAAATTCTACAAGCGAGAGAGTTTGGATTTGTGGTTGTGGGGGTAGGTTCCTTCGATGGCGCTTATACCTAATCCGATAGTACGTCCTTCCTTGGTGTGTGATTGTGTTCTTTACTTGACAAAGCGAGAGAGTTTGGATTTGTGGTTTTGGGGAATAGGTTCTTCCGGTGGCTCTTATACCCAATCTGGTAGTACGTCATTCTTTGGTGTGTGATTGTGTTCTTTACTTTGCACAATGGCCTTTTTATAGTGTATATAGCAGTTATGGTTATTCTCCAGGAGAATGTTTTTGTATGGGAGTGAGTGCGTTTTCTATCAAAAGTTCAACCCCTTTTTTTGAGCTATTCCCTATCTATTTATATGTATAGAGTAAATGTTATAATGTTTGCTAGGTTAAAGGTAAAATGACTATAAAAGGTATTGCTTACTCAATAATTTTATCCTTTTCACATGTAGGGCATGCATGTCCTTATCCATAAGCAATTCTTCACTTTACAGGTGTCAAGCTCCCATTTGCCTGGATGCCCATATTCGGTAGCGAACACTGATTGTGCCTTCTAGTACAGGTGTCTCGTCGTCATTCGTCAGGGCGCCCACCTTAGCTATAGGTACCGAGTGTGCTCGTGGATACATGTGTTCCTCTTGTATTGGCTAGTACGCCCTATCTCGACATCATTATCCACGCCCATCTCGGCACTATGCTCGGTTGGTCGCTGTGACTATTTTTGTCTTCCATAGTTTGTTTTTCATCTCCTGAGTTTGCTTTATGGACTTGTCTTCGACCAATCGGCCCAAGTAGCTATTCTAGAATTACATTCCTACAATATGGAAGCTAATTTTCTTAAGAAAGAACCAAACAAATCTATAACTTATTACAATACAAAAGTAATACCTATATATAACTGGCCCAAGTTGGGATCATTTTTTTTATGACTAAATAAAAGTTATAACTTTATAGAGTATCAAAATAGTGGTTTTAGTATAATAAATAAATTTGACCGTAGTATTTAACTAGAAAAATAAATATAGAAAAATCGAAAAGGGAGAAAGGCCTTTTTAACTTGTAATAAATGGGTATACAATTAGCTTTGACGTTAAAAAATTGCTAGGTAGGAATGACATAAAATAATGATGGAAAATATTATTGCGAGAGCCAGTCCTAACTATTTGTAGGCTTTGGGCGAAACCCAAAAAGATACCCTCTTATAAGTAGATAAATTGTTTCTTTTATTTATGAAAAAGATTATTTTATTTCAATGATAAGAATTTACATGGCACACAAATAAATACATTACAATATTACAAAAAATCTTGCAAAATACCTTACAATTAAATATCAAATTCATTCTAATTATTTTAAAATCAATATGAATGAAAGAAAAAATAGTGGTGCCCCTCTAATAATTTTATCTAGTAGCATGAGAAGATTGAAATTAAATATGGGAAGAAAGATTGGAGAAGAGTTAAAGAACTATTTTTCTACACGCAATTAAAACTTTAGAACGTTATTAATTAAAAACTTTTATTTTTTTTAATATATATGTATAAACAAATATTAATTTGTGCCCCTTTAAAATTTTGGGCCCTGAGCAGAAATCCTACCAGCCCTGCCCCATGGCCGGCTTTGATTATTGTTCCTGAAAAGAGTTGGTTGAGTAATTGAGTTGATAATGATTCTTATAATTAGCTTATAAAGTTTAAGTTTGAATTTGATCATACTCGATAAATTTAGCTTGTCACTTGTAACATGTCTCGACGTTAAACTATGATGGCCTCTACTACCTTCACTTTTAAGAAGCAAATGAAAATAGTCTCGCTAATGTAATTCTGGCTTTAAACAAAATAATAATTGAAAATCGAAATATTGTATTTCCATTATGTTTAAAGGTAAATTGCTATGAAAGTCAATTTTGATTTGGAAAAAGTTGCTTCTGTAGTGAAAAGCAATATAACCAATATCCTAAAAAATGTTACTGAAATAGGCAAACTTTTTTCGGATCAAAAAAAGAATTAAAAAAATACGCAACTTTTTTGCAAAATCCCCGCCTTTTAATCTAGTATTCTGGAAATGAGGTAAAAGGTCTTGTGTGATAATTTTTTTTTCCAAAAAAAACTAGTGAATAATATTTTTTTAGAAATAAGAGCATATATATCATAATCATTTTGAAACAAGAGCTTGTTTATTAATTGTGTTTTAAAATAAGAGTTTTGACCGAGTACAAACTTAACTTTGAATAAAATAATGTTTTGTGTAAACTTAACTTTTCACTCAAAAAAAAATTAATTTGAATTTGTTTTGCATGATGTGTTTATATTTTTTAACAAGTATATTATTATGTTTCATTCATAAAACTTTAAAATAACGTCAAATAAACATAAATATATAGTAATATTTTAGAAAATAAGGAGTGCAAACTTAACTTTGCATAATTTCAAAAAAATTATTATGTACATTTTATTAATAAATATATTTTGAATATGTAATTTGTTAAAATTATTCTAAAACTCTGTCAATTAAATACTTAATTATAATAATATTTTTAAAAACATTTAGTGCAAACTTAATTTTACATGATTCCATAAGAAAAAAATACAACTTAAAAATCTACTGCAAAGTTTACTTTGCATACCTTTTGAAATTTAGTCAAATATAAGTTATTAATTTATAAAAATATTATTCCTCCATTTTTTTTTGCAAAAAACTTTTTCAAACATTTTTTTTTTCAATATTCCGTTTAATATTAGACTTTTATTCATGGTGCGACGAAATTGACGAATAAGTTGTCCTAATCCTCATACGTCATGGTTTAACTTTGAATTTGCCTCCTCCCATTATTCTTTTGATCAAGTTTGAATTTGTCTCCTACCATTGTTCTTTGCACCAAGTTTGAATTAGCCACCTACTTCTATGCATTGCAACTTTCTTGAAAATAAAGAATGTCATTTGTCTAGATTGGACTTTTACACTTCTTATCTTAAATTAAGTCTAGTTTGGATTTTTGCACTTTCTTTTAATGATTAACTGACTTCAACCAAATCACTAATTTAGAGCATATCAAATGAAACAATGAATCAAATAAATAAAAATGGTCCATTAAATGCTTGGACAAATGCATGAATAAAGTTAAGTTAAGGTTGTACTATACGCTATTCTGGCACATTGTGTAGTTTTTGGGGTATTTCTCTCATTCCCTCCCTCTCACACTGTTTCGTGGTACAGGATATTGGTAAAGTTAAGTTTAGCGAAATTTGATATTATATGTTACACTGTAAAATTTTTGGGGTGTTCCCCCCCCCCCCCCCTCCCTCTTTGTCTCTATCACTTTTACTCTATCTATTTACACCGTGTCTCTTAAAATATCACATATATTTATTTAATTTCTCTTTTTATCATATCATTGTATTAATACTTAAATAAATAGGATAAAAATACTGTATTTTACTACACCACTAATTTTTTTGTTATGGGTACTTTAACTCATTTGTCAAAGCAATCAATTAAAACTTAGAACTTCATTAGTAATTTAATAAGAAAAATGTTTAAGTTATTCCTAAGGGCACATGTCAAGTATATTATGAATATAAAGAAATAGATTATGCCTGGGAATTTGTTTCTCATTTAATACATCTCTCTCATATTTTTACCCTATCTATTTACCTCTCTCTTAAAATACCACATAAATTTATTTTATCCTTCTTTTTACCATATCACTACATTAACACCCAAATAAATAGGATAAAAATATGGTAATTGATACACCATTACTTATTATAGCACTAAGTTTCTTATTGTGGATAATCTAACTCAAGTATCAAATCAATCAATCAAACTTAGAACTCCATTAGTAATTTAATAAAGAAAATGTTTAACTTTTGTCTTAAGGACAAGTATATTTTTTTTTTGGGGTCAAGCCACAAAGTGAAGAAAAAATTAGGGGACCGTATTGCCTAAGTTGATTTTAGGGTTTTTATTAAAAATAATTTAAAGTTTAATTAGCATAATTAAAACTCTAAGTCTAATCAATTTTACTGTCGAAACTTGTGTTGTGTTGTCTAACAATTATATCAAGCAATCACACAACACCAAGAATTTACGAAATATCCTTACTTGCATAGAATTAATTCTCGGAACTAACCGATAGTGCTTCACTATAATCAAAACGGAATTACAGACTCGATGACTTACAAAAATTGCTTCCCCACAATTTACGCAACATTCCTTTCAATTCCTTGAACGTAAAATCCAACCACTGCTGGTTTGGCGTAGCGCTTCCCGCTGTTCCGACTTACCCGTCGTCTCTTTCTACGCACTTGATCACAATCCTTCACCCCCTCTTATGATTTTTCTTATCACGTGTTAGCAACTTCGCTCGCCCCCGTCTCTAATTACAACCGAAGATACTCCCGTAGGACCATAAACGTTTGAAACCATAGTTCTTAAAATAGTGTTTCAAAACTCTCCAAATTTTGATTATAGCGTTTGGATATTTTCTCTCTCAAAAAAAACTCTCTAAAATCATGTAATTTTTACTCAAACCAATTATTATATTCATAGGAAAAATATAAAGTCAATTTTTTTTTTAAAATAAGTTAAAAATATTAAAAAAAAAAGTTACATTAAAAAATCATGCCCAACAAAATATACGCCGAACCGCTAGAGTGTCGATAAATCAGACCAGTCCAATTTTAAGAAAACAATTACAAGGTCACCTTTTTGCGCCAAACCGGTCCACGTTAACTTGTACGGATCCGTCAATTGTAAAAAGCAGCCATCATTTATTTCTTTACGAGCCACGCGGCAAGGTATAAATGGGCTCGGCTCACGATGATTAAGGAGCTTTAGGCCATCTTCAATGGTGTTTTCTATTTTTGCATTTCTATTATATGTGTCAATATTATTTTATAATATTTTTATATCTATTGGCAATATATTTATATTGGTGTAGAAGGATAGAAAATATGCTCTCCAATGGTGATTTCTATTGTTCAATTTCTTCCTTACTTTGTCCCCTATTTAATGAAGAGAGAGAATTAGTGGGTGTACAACAACCAATAAAAAATTGCCATGTCACATAGAGAATTTCTATCACCATTTCTACATGTAGAAATGGCGATAGAAATTCCCAATCCCAATAGACTTCCACCTAGGATAGAAATAGAGATAGAAATGCCCATTGGAGAATATTTTTTCTATTATTCATTTCTATCATAGAAATTTACTTGGGTAGAAACACCATTGGAGATGGCCTTAAATAAGGATCTTTAGAAGATTTGATTTTTCAACCTTTTATTAACCTTTTTCAATTTTAAAAGCCACGTGGGATTGTTTTAAAGAAATAAGGCACTTGATTTTTTTGATTTTCTATTTAATAAAATATTTTTCATAATTTATTTGTTTTTATTTTATTTTGTCGCATTAAATTCGTTTGAATATTAATTCGACTCAAATTTTAGAAGCAATTTTATAAAACATGTTAAATATGAAAAAAAAAATTCAATAATTTGTGTCGACTTGGCTTTTTCGAAATTTAGCAAAACTCCGTAAAATTAGATTTGACTAAAAAAAATTTTAAATACGAATTTTAAGTTCAAACAGCGCCTATATTTTGAATCAAACCATATACTCAACTTATCTTAGGTCCTCAATTATATGCGATGCATCCGGTAAGTTCGGCGACCTTCTGTTAATTGTCGTATCTTCAAATTTTCAATTTGACTCAAATAATTACAATAAAAAAAAGTATTGTTGGCATTGAAATTAAGCCAACTAAATTATAAACCTAACACAAAGTGTTCGAAATTCGACTTGAGGAGCTCCCAGTCGAGCCCACTGCTAATCCCAGTATCGCGATCACTTGACCACACTTGGTGGTTTCCTGGGGACAAATATTAAGTATGAATAAAAAGTCATGCATGAGAATTTGCGTCTCATTTAATACATGTTAAGTTATAATTTAATACTAAAGTATAAAGTATAAAGTTTTAATTATGTATGACATAAATGTATTAGTTAAGTGGAGTTGGATGCATGTGGGCAATTTTCCCTCTTTAATTTTGAAAATTTTATACTTTAGTATAAAATTATATTTAAAGTTATTTTGATCTCTCTTAAAAAAAATTCGTGCATTAATCCCCCTCCCAAATGTCAAGCTTGGCCCTTACAATCCGTTTGGATTGAAAGGAAGGAGTGGAAAGAAAAGGATCAGTCATGAAGGAAAGTAAAGGAAATGAAAGGAATAGAATGAGTTTAATTTTATTATTGTTTGGATAGCTACGAAGGGAAAGGAAGGGAATGAAAATAACTTCGTTTGAATAGAAAGAAGGAAATAAAGGAAAGGAAGAAAAATAATGTAATTTATTAAAAATATAAATTATTTATTAAAAATGTTTTCTTTCTTTCCCAATCCTCCCAATATTGGAAGAAAAGAAAGTAAGGGAATAAAGAGGAATGACACTCCTTCTCACTTCTTCCATTTCCATTCCATTCTCTTTAAATATTCTATCCAAACAAAAGAAATGCAATCCCTCCTCCTCTTTTCCTTTCCCTTCCTTCTCATTCCTTTCATCCAAACGAACTGTTAGGTTGATTAATTCTAAGGAGGATTCAAGTAAATTCATTGGCACTTTAATGGGACGAACTCTCTTCTTCTCCGATTGTGCAGAGCTTCACGCCAGCATTTGACCCACGCCGCAACACTGCCACTCGACCCACTCAGCAACGCCGCAAGTCCGGCCACGCCAATCCATTTATGCCTCGGTTCCACCGCCGTTTAAGATCCACCGAAAATGCCCTAATTTATACTTTTTCTTTAATTTGTGCCTTCATTTAATGCTATTTCCCTTGATTGTAGCCTTAATTTAGACAATTTATTTGACTTATTTAGAAGATATATATTTCAACTTCCAACTTTTTTTGTTTCCTTATTTTTGTTCTAAATGAAATTTTTAGTTTTGGTATTAATATATTACCTTGTTTAATATATAAGGTATATAACATGACATGATTAACACATTTAATAAATATATCATGTTATGCTAGATAAGTAATTCAAACTTTGTTATGCATAAACTATTTAACATTAAGTCTAATTGTGTCAATTGTATGTCAAGTTCTAGTTAATCTTGTCAAATTTTCAAATTTAGTAACTCGAACATAATTAATTTATTAAACGAATTGGTTGTGTCTAACTCAAATTTTATAATATAATATTTAAAAGTAGGAAATGGCAGGGAAACTTTTGTTAATTTTGTGTTATTTTCTAATACAATAATTATATGAATGTCACTCAAATTATAATGCCCTATCGAATAAGATATATTTAAAAGTATAATTGGATAGGACCAAGTTTGATGTGATGATTACTTGACGGTATCCCACTACCATTCAAGTTCCTTCTACATATTATACATGTTAAGAAATTAACAGACGATCATTAGTAAAAATTATGTTATGTGTTTTAAAAAGAATGAATTCCTTAAGTAGCTTAAAGCTGTTCATGAAAATTAGAGCCGTAATTAGTGCGACAACAGTGAGGACTGCTGGGGACAACGGTTTCCCTTTAACACATAATTCGGTCTTGTCACAACTAGAAATTTAGAATAAATTTGAGTGAGAACCTTTTTACGGAATATGAAATGGCCGAGGTTGGGTATGGGCGGTAGCAATAGGCAGCAGATGCTATTAACCTTTTCTTTTAAAAAATAAACTAGTGTCAAAAACGACGTCAATTGCGCTAACAGCATAACTATTGCCGCTTTTAAACGAACACATTAGTGGTGTTTGATTGATATTTTAAGTTGAGTTTTTAAAATATAGTGTTTGATAGAATTTAAAAATTTGTTGAAAAGTGAATTTGATTTTTATTTGAGTCTTTTTCAATCAACTAAAAAATATCATAAAAATTTTAAAAAATAAGATTTTATTTTATAGATTTCGACGAGTAGGTTTCAAATATATATTTTTTATCTAATTTTGATTTTTGGATTTAAAGTTATAGTGTTTTAAAAAAAAATTTAAAGAGAAAAAATAAAATGAAATAAATTTTAAAAAATATAAAAATAAAGTTAATTTTGAGTTAAAATTTGCTTTGGGAGGTCATTATTTTGGTAAAAAAAATAAAATAAAAAATCTCACTCCTTTGCATAATTTCTGATATACAAATTTGCTTCCCCGTGAAATGAAAACTAGTAGATTATCAATTCTCTCCGATCACACTACTCCGGCCAATACAGTTGCCGGCAACGACGATCTCTTGACAGAAATCTTAAGACGCCTACCTGTAATCTCCCTCCTCCGATTCAAATCCGTATCCAAACACTGGTTCTCTCTCATCACCCATCCCCATTTCTCTCCTCTCCAAAACCCTAATCTCCCTTGCGGTTTCTTCCTCCCCACCTTCTATGGCAACGAGAAACTCGATCCCGATCTTGTCCCTTTCAAGTCCACATTCAGCCGCCTCATTTTTGCTCCCCGTGATTTATCATCATCAGGTAGTATTAAAATTCTCTGCTCTTGCAATGGTTTACTTTGCTGCGGTGATATCAATTATCGATGTCAAAGTAACTTTTATGTATACAATCCTTCCAATCAGAAACTTGCCATCATTCCTCGACCGGATGATATCGGCGTTACAAATCATGTTATTGGTGTGAATTTAGCTTTTGATCCATCAAAATCACCTCAATACAAACTTATTTCTGTTGTTTTGATCTCTAGGCCACCCTATGCAAAGAGGGTTCGCATCGATATCTACTCATCGGATACCGGAGATTGGAATCTTTCGGTTCAAACTTTCAGTGTGTCTTTTACAACAATATTTAGTCGTGGAGTTTATTTCAATGGCGCAATTCATTGGATAAGCCGGAGTTTGTCTACATATTATTTTGATGTTGATCAAGAACAAATTCAAGTAATGCCAATGCCGCCAGTTTCCCATGAATTAGGATATTCCTCTAGGAAGGCTCGTTATTTTGGTGAGTCTTCGGGCCATTTGCATCTCATTGAAACCAATGAACTTGGGAAGATTCAATTTGATGTTTTTGAGATGGAAAGGGATTGTTCAGGGTGGTTCGTGAAGTACTGCGTTGATCTCAGTTTAATGGTAAATACTTATCCCAAGATGATTCTGGACAGCTGTGGCTATAGGGGTGGATTGTGTTATGGATTTTTTCCGCTTTATGTTCTTGTGGGTGAAAGGAATGAAGATTCATATATGGTGTTGTACGTTCCTGGTAAGGTCATACATTATAATCTTGTCGACAAGACTTTTAAGTTTCTCTTTGATTATGACCCGCCTAGCAACATTGATTATTTCTTGAGGATTCTTACTTGGTCGGGTTCATTTCCGTTCATTGCATCTCTCTCTTATGTTTGACATTGATTAGTCGTCACTGTTGTTATGTTATTTTGCATGGTTTAGGGCATCTTCGTGTGTAATTTTAAAGCAGTAGGAAATGTTGAATGTGAACTTTATCAAACATATTTCTATTTCATAAACAGATGTTTGTAATTATGATTTATGTGAGCTCTAAAGATAATTTTGTTCTAGCCCAAAACTTTATGATTGCGGTCATGACTATTGGGATCACTATTCCTATTTGTAGGTATCGGTAATTATGTTATGAAATATATTCCTTATTACGCAGAAATCATTTTTTACCATAATTCGAAAATCTTGCCCTCAGTTTGCTTGTTCAAGTGTGTCTGAGTGTTAAAATTATGCAAAAAATATAGGCTTGGCACATTGTTTAAAGAAGTGTACTTGTTATGCATTAATTATTTGCTGACTGTAGTGCAGTCTATAAATCTTGATCGCAGCATACTAGTTGAATATTGAGGAACTTATTCATGCCATGTAATGCTTGAAGAGGAGTTTGAAATTGCTTTGATCAGAATTACCTAAATTAATTGGGTGAAAAGTGAATCTTTAGTTAAAACAAATGGCATGAACTGTGGTTAACTGGTGATGGTTGGTTTGAAATTCTAGTTTATATGTAATGGAGTGATTATAATATCAATGGACTCAAGTGTTAGTAAGGCAGAGCATGAAAAATGAAAAAAAATATGTTAAATAAACACCAGGGAAAATGAGTGAGAAGATGGTGATTATACTCGATACATTAACAAAAAAAAGGGGGAGGGGGTTGATTTCTGGTCAAATAAAAACAGAAAAAGAAAAAAAGTCAGTTGGGAAAGATTTAGAAGGACAAAAAATAAATAAAAATAACCTTAGTTTTGGAATTAATGACGGTAGGCAGAGGGCCGAGGAAAGAAAAAGGGTGTTTGATGTTAATCAGCGAAGATTTTGTCTTGGAATTTTCGAGGACTATGTTGAATGAAGGAAAAGAAGCAACACGAAAAAATGGAGGTTCTTATTTTTCAAGAAACAGAGGATGCTGTTTCAGGGGCTAGGTTTGAAGATTCAGGTTGTCTTCGTTCCAGGCAGATTGGGAGGTATCTTCATTTTATGGACGCGTGGTTCCTTGAGTATCCGAATACATTTTAGGAAAATTTTAGGCTTCTCTATATCTTTCCCCCAATGTAAGGGGCGTAACGGTGACTTTCAGGTATTTTATGGGCCATGCCGTAAATGGAGAGAGAGAAGGATTTTGACAAGAGTTGGCAGGTTCAAAATTTAAAGGAATGTAGTTTAATGCCTTTAGTTTAGTACTCTTCCTATCCCTAAAGTGTCATTGAGGTAATAATTTTCGTTGCAAAGAAATTATTACATGGCATAACAGTATTCACAAACCAAAATGCCACTTAAAAGACATATGAACTTAGTTCTGCTGCCCAATAAACCATTAAACACAAATTTTCATTTTTCAGAAGCGTTATTGGAAGAAAATATGAAGTCCTTTAAAACCACACAAAATGTCTTCCCTTTTGAGGGCTCAAAAACCTCAATCCCATGATAATCTCCCCTACTAAACTTACCTACCACCTCCACACCCTTCTTCTCCAGCAACTTCACCAACTCAATCTGACGGTCGATCAATGGGTCACCGTCACAGCCCGTCACCATAACCTTCCACCCCAACATTCTAATCCAGTCCAATGCACGTGAACCACCACCCACTGTCGGATTGCAATACTCATGATCACGGTCAACGCCGACAGGCAATCCTAACTCCCACATTGCATCACTTATCCTCAGTGGTAGTATCTTATCATTGGCCAGCCTCAGCTCTGATTCTGTCCTTTTAGTCCCACCAAAGAATGGCTGCTGCAATATCAGCCCTCTGATCTTCAAAGGTCCAAGATCATCCGAGGCTGCACGTAGTCCTGCATGGTAGACTATATTACCCCCAGCACTTGTCCCCATGAGGAAAGTGTTAGAAAAATCAGCAAAGTTTAAAAGCCACTCATCATTTGTGGTTATGATACAGTGTAACGCCTCCACAGAATCATCATAGGCTGAGGGAAGCCTGTGCTCAGGGGCAAGACGGTACTCGACAGACACAACAATTGCAGGGATTTCAACGGCCATGATTTCACAGAAGGTGTGGGTGATTGGTGAGCCTGTGCTGCCAACGATGAACCCGCTTCCATGGTAGTAAACTATGAGAGGTAGCTTGGTTTTGGGAAAGGAATTATCAGGTGCTGCTCGGGGTAGGAATACACGTAGCCAGGTGGCGTTTGATTGGTTGAGAGGAATGTCCTTAGTGACGACCAGAGAGGTTTGGTTGGGTTCAGGTGTGGGGGAAGTGTTGGGTATGGTGTTTAGACGCGTGATCGAGCCATCGGAGTTAATTACAAAGCCAAAGATGATGGATGGATCCGCTGTGGGGTTGGTTGGAGCCTTCTGATGATCGGACATTTCAGAAACTGCTGTTGATGAAACTAGGGAGTGAAATACAGAAGGAAGGAGGATTGTAAAATGGTTCTAAAATTGGCTTTGGAGCAATTTATAGGCGGGGTCTTCAAATTTGGCATTGAAATATGTGGCCAAACACATGAATTGGACAATAGAAGTCAATTTTGTTGTAGTTTTTCCCTTTAATTCCCAATCCGTCCATTGATTTTGTTGGAAAAAAAATATATTTCTAGACTCTTAATTTGAGTCGGGAAAATATGGCATTTCTCACAAGTTTAGAGTTACAAAATTTAAAGTAAAGGTAATAAAGCATTGCACGCGAAGTTATACCTCAACGTAAAGTGAGAGGTTTTTTATTCGAAATATTTGAGCCGAGTTTCACTGCCTAGACAAAAGAATATCAAACTTTTGTCCTTTGGTTATTATTTTTTTTTTCTTCTTTTGATCTAATTTAACCTTGAATTTTCTTCCTACAATTCTTTGCTCCAAGTTTGAATTTGCCACCTACTTTTATTCAAAGCACCTTGCTTTGAAAATATAGAATGTCATTTATTATTTTTTATTTTTGAAAAGAAAAAATTACCCAATGAAATCGTTTTCAAGACCTTAGCAGCACCAAGTTCCATTTTTTCCGGAGTGGTGAAAGACAATAAATCATGGGTGGTGCTATTACCACCCCCACTATTACTTGCTTCCACTCCCACTCTCAATAACACTCCCATTAACTTACTTTTACTTATTTTTACTCCCACAAATCTTCATACCACTCCCACTTTCTAATATATATAATTAATGATAATTTTCCTTTAATTATCTAACTAACTAAGAGTTAGAACACTTCAAATTACTTTCACTAAAAATTGAATCCCTAAAACTCTCCTCATTCTCGTGCTCTCCTTCTCACTCTCCCTTTCTCTGAAGCCCTAAAACTCCCTCCTGTCTTCATCGACTTGCTCTCCATCTCCGTCTCTCCCTCGTCGCTCACTCCTGTCTTCTTCGGCTCGCTCTCCATCTCCGTCTCTCCCTCGTCGCTCACTCCTGTCTTTTTCGGCTCGCTCTCCATCTCCGTCTCTCCCTCGTCGCCTCGCCACTCCGACCCTCGTCGCCTCGCCATTCCGACCCTAGCTCCCTCGCCACTCCAACCGAAGGTACCTCCACTCTCCATCCAACTTTTCCTTTTGGGGATTTCTTTCAGAATTTATTGATTTTTTTTTCCTTCTGCATTTGGTTTATCTTTGTTTGGTTTATTTTGATGCAATTTTACCTCCACTCTACATTATTTTGATGCAATTCTGTCAATTGGATGTAATTGACAGAAAGTCGTCTTTTGAAACAAGCCTTAGGCTGTAGTATATGTTTCCAGTCTCCACTGTAGATCTTATGTTCTAATCTTTTGAGTCAATTCTTATTGCCCTCAGGGGCATAACTCTCTTCTATGAGGGAAATCAAGGGCGTACAATTGTATATGCTTCTATATTCTCTCATTTTTTTTTCATTGGAAATTGAGAAAGAAGGGAAGCACAAAGAAAAACAGGACAAGGAATCCTCTTAAGTCTTAATTAAAAGTGTACAAAAAACATAAATAAAAGCAATCAGTGGACGAGATTACGAGTTGGTATATAAAGAGTGAAGGGTGAAAGCTAATACATTAAATCAACTCAAAAGAAACAGAAATTACTTCCAAAAATGCAAGCAAGCAAAATCATTATGAAAACGGTATCTAAATCCAGAAGAAAGAGGGATATACATACACACGTATTTGGAGCAGATTGTAGAATAAGTGAAGAATACCAACTAATATATATATATTAATATATATATATAAACTTGTCAACCCTAAGTGAAAAAATACAGAATGTTTCTGGAACTTTCTAAGCTCCATGCAAACATTAAGAATGATAAATTGTTTCAATACAATCAATATTATTGATAACCAAGAACCCCAATGTGGAATTGTGGGCATTTCTCGGTGGAAATAAGTATAAAATGCTTTGGTACATTCAATGCAGATCTGCAGTCTCTGAGGAAAGACAAGTAATAATAAACATATCAATCCTAATTCTAACCGTACAAAAAATTACATAAATGTCTCTGATTTTCTAAAACAAATCGAAACATTAAGAAACATAAACTACCTCAAAAACAATCAAATACCAACATCAAATGCAGAGACTTTGAGAGGTGAACGGATGAAAATTACTGGTAAAATAAGATGATCGTATATGTATATCTATAATCTATGTATATCTATAACTGTATTTGATATAAGGTCAATCCTTTCATTTTTATTTTTATTTTTATTTTTTGACAAATTACCCCTATTCTTAGCAAATAACTAGATATTTTTCTTTTGCATTATAGTAATATTCAGTAATATATTATAACATGGTAACTAAATTTATTTTTATATTTAACAATGTATTTGCAAGTTACTCATAATATGAGAACAGGAGGGTAATAGTCTTAACCAAACATTGGCAAGGAATGTCAAATGCCAGGAGAGGATCTCTCTTGGAATCTAAAACTCCAATTCCTTCCTAAAACTCGAACCAAACTGGCCCTTAAGTTTCTACAGTCTATATATTACTTTTTTTTTTTTTATAGAGAAGTTCTAAGTCTCTTCCCTTTACTACAAACAACAAAGAAACCCTCCTTACCCTAGGTGAGACTCGAACTTGGGATCTCCCAACACCGAGTGGGCTCCTTTACCACTAGGCTTTATATTATTTTTAAGCTAACTCAAGAGACCCGCATTTAGGAACTTTTCCCAACTTATATTGCTGACTAATTCACATCAGATTTTCCTTTTCGTCTGTCTATATGTTGCTTTCTACATTAAATATCCCCGTGTCTCTATGTTATTTAGGTTATAAGCCTTTTTTGCAATCATACTCTGGGTGGTTGTTTTTTTTTTAACCATTTTAACAACCACTCGCTCTACTAATTTACTCAAAATTAATAGTTGGGGAGAAAGAGGATGATACTGGACAAGAAAATCCCTCTGGTGTTTAATTTAATAATTGAAGGAATCGACTCACTACTAAAAAAAAGTCAAGTAGTCCTCCATTCTGCTCTCTAATTATTTTCAGATTAGCAATTCTTCTTCCTTTAACATTACCATCAATATTAATCAAACTCACTCACTGGACCAATTTACTTACTGGTCTATGTTGGAGATTTCAAACAAACAAAAATTGCTTAAGGTTCTACATTTGGTAAGAATTCAGAACAGCAGAATTATAAGTGCAAAATATATTCATAATACAGCAACGCCTGGTTTATAGCAATGGAGTTTTCTTGCTATACCATAGTTAATTAAGCTTTATTATTCATCATACATTTTGATACTTTCTTATCACATATGTATTTCTTTATCCTAGTCTCAGAACTCAAAGGATACCACATGTTAGGCATCTTACAACCCTTTTTTGTGGGATACTAACATTCAACCAAAATTTATTTGTTACAAGTCAATATACTTACTCATGGGATACTAAAAAGTAGTCTGAGTGAAGCATTGCATTTGTTTGTGGTACCCTTTGACTGACATAGAAAGCTATGTCCTAACAAGAAAATAATCAAATGAGACAAATGCACATTCTTCCTATTTACTTATATTTTCACTGAGATTATTTTCATATTAGCACTTGTCCACTTTGCAATTGCAAGATTAGTACACTGATGTACCTAATATTCTGCCTTTGCTCCTTATTTAATCAACTACTAAGAAGAAGATAAAAATGATACTTGCCGATTGACATTCAACCAAAATTTATTTGTTACAAGTCAATATACTTACTTATAATTTAATTGATATTTTCAGGCATGACAAATAAAAGAGCAATGACAGCGTCCGAGAGGCAAAGAAAATCCAAAAAACATTGTTCTGTTGCTGCGGTAAAGAAACATGGAAAAACAAAAAAAAAACGGTAACACTAGCACCACCTGAAATCGAAAAGGACCCCCCCTCTCAAAATGAACCACAATGTGAGGGGAATACTAATTCTCTCTCAACCCAAAATGAAGAGAATCCATCTCATTCACTGGCTTGAGAGAATCCCGAAATTGAGGGTCCAAGTAGTAGTGGTAAAGGTCCTAGTGGAGGGCCTATTGACAAAAGTGTACTTACGTCTTTCAATGATCATATAGCATACGCAATATGGAATCAGACGAAGGTAGTTGATTATTATATTTCTTACTTCTATAAATATGCATATTCAATATATAATTGTGGCTAACATCATTGAGTTATTTATTATAGGACAAAGATAAAAAACTAAGCACTATATGTCATTGGCCAAAATTGTGGGAATGGGACTTGTCAAGAGAGGTCGAAGGGGTTCAAACCCGAGTTAAAGCAAGTGGCTTAACTCCATTAATAGAGCATAATTTTCTGTACATAGACTATCTCGTCGTCCAAGCTTTCGTTGAACGATGGCAACCAGAAACCAATACATTTCATCTACCTTTTGGCGAGATGACAATCACTCTCGACGACGTTAGACAAATTTTAGGTGTTCCGGTTGAAGGTGAATGTTTTACTTCGGAAGAGGGTGGAATAGCATTGGCTTCCGAGTTGTTAGGCGTTAGTGAGGTTGATGTGATTGACGAAACAAAAGACACGTACGTAGTTAGGATGCAGTGGTTAAAAAGAAAAATGCATGGGTCGCGCTACCGTAGAATCAACTTCCAATGAGTTGGATAAGTGTGCAAGAGGCTATATTTTGTTCTTGTTAGGGTGTGTTGTTCTCCCTGATAAGACAAAGAGCAAGATATCCTTATACTATTTGGCTTGTTTGAGAGATTTGACCAAGGTTAGTCAAATAGGATGGGGTATGGCAATACTTGCACACCTATATCGTCAATTAGGACAAGCGTCGAGATCTACGGCAAGATGGATTTCTGGATGCCAAACTCTTCTTGTGGTACACCTCTTGTCTTCAACTATTATTATTATTATTATTATTATTATTATTATTATTATTATTATTATTATTATTATTATTATGATGATGATGATGATGATGATGATGATGATGATGATGATGATGATGTTGTTGGTGAACTTGAAATATCACAGGGTTGGATTTACGAGCACTTTTATGGTTTTCTACGCGTGAATCCTAATACGGAGTATACAGAGACACAACCACGGATGTGTAGGTGGAAACCCCAAGCAATTGCAAAAGCTAATGCTGCCACAGCCCTGATCGCCTTAAGGGAGAGACTTGATGATTTAACTGAGATGGACGTAAGTTGTAGGCAATAATTTTTGGAATTTTGTACTTTTAATTTTTAAAATTACTAGTTAATTTCAAGTCATCTTTTTAACAGGTATGTTGGGATCCTTATAAAGAGCATAGAGCTACACGCCCATTATTAGAGATTTCATACTTCTGTGGCTTGCTTGTATGTTTTGATGTTGCCGAGCCTTACTATCCGGACCGCATTCTTAGACAATTCGGGAGAGTACAAACAATTCCCATGATGCCGATTGTTAAGCCCTCAAAGTCGACGAAAGGAAAGAAAACCCAATCTTTCAATGTGGTATATGTCAATCGCCATCAACAAAGGAATTGGAGTAATCATATTCTTAATCCGACCCAACGCTCTATACCAGTGACATATTCTTGGGAGTGTAAGAGTAATTATATGGAATGGTTTTTAAAAGTCACTCATCCTTACGTACAAGTCCCGACCCTAAGAAAAACACCGCGAAAGGCACGTGAGGAACAATGTATCGCAAATGATAAGTTGGTAAGCATTTTAATCATATTTTCATTCGATGTTTAATAAAATTATATAGTATAGGTACTCCAGCTACTAAGTTATAAATGTTAAATTATTATGCAGCAAGTTGAAGTTAAAAAGGTAATATCAATGCTATATGAAGCGCTCCATGGTGACGAGGCAGAGGATATCTCTATTGTTGCACGTAACGCCTATGACATACTTTTGAATTCAATGAAGGCAACGGCACCAGAAAAAGCCCAAGAGACATCGGGAACCACAAGACCTCTACCAAAAGACAAAGGGAACACATATGTGACTAGGAGAAGGAAGAATTAACTTTTTGGATTTGGATATATTATGAACTTGTATTAGAATTCTGTGAACTTATTTAATTTTTGCTAATTATTAAACTTAAGTATGTAGTTTTTTGGTTGATGGTTATCATCTATTTGCTAATTGTTAGTTTAGGTTGATGGATACCATCTTTTTGGTTTGGTTGATGGATATCGGTTGGATATTATGTACTTGTTTTAGTTATATATAGCAAGGAGTTGGATATTATGTACTTGTTTTGGTTATATATCGTAAGGAGTTGGATATTATGTACTTGTTTTGGTTACATATTGTAAGGAGTTGGTAATCGTTAAACTTAACTATATAGTTTTTTGGTTGATGGATATCATCTATTTGTTAATTGTTAGTTTAGGTTGATGGATACCATCTTTTTGGTTTGGTTGATAGATATCAGTTGGATATTATATACTTATTTTGGTAATATATGACAAGTAGTTGGATATTATGTACTGTTGGATATTCTGGTTCATATTTTAGCACTCACTTGGTAACCTCGGCCTCTAATAACCGAGGTTTATAAATAATTGCGGTTCCTTATAATTGAGGTTTCATAAATTTATCGGTCTCTTTGGACCGAGGTATTATGGTTCATAATTGTTAGCTCTCGGTTACTAACCTCGACCTTACAAAACCGAGATTTATGAATCATTTCGGTTCCTTATGATCGAGGTTTTTTAAATTTCTCGGTCTCCTTGGACCGAGGTAGTCTGGTTCATTTTGATAGCTCTCGGTTACTAACCTCGGCCTTACACAACCGAGGTTTATAAATAATTTCGGCTCCTTAGGACCGAGGTTGCTCAAATTCCTCAGTCTCATTGGACCGAGGTATTATGGTTCATTTTAATAGCTCTCGGTTACTAACCTCGACCTCACACAACCGATGTTTATGAATAATTTCGGTCTCTTCTAACCGAGGTTTCTCAAATTCCTCGGTCTCCTTGAACCGAGGTAGTCTGGTTCATTTTGATAGCTCTCGGTTACTAACCTCGGCCTTACACAACCGAGGTTTATGAATAATTTCGGTGCCTTAGGACCGAGGTTGCTAAAATTACTCGGTCTCATTGGACCGAGGTAGTTTGATTCATTTTTTTAGCTCTCGGTTGCTTACTTCGGCCTCTAAGAACCGAGGGTTTTGGAAAATTTTAGCTTCCTATGATCGAAATTCATTAATATCCTCGGTATCCTAGGACCGAGGTTGTTTGTAAGTTAATCAAATTACCCAAAAAAATTGAATTTAATCAAATTGCTTAAAGAAATCGAATTTACTCAAACTACTAAAAGTTGTTGTCATTCATATACAAAAAATTACATGTTTACAATTCATGAAAAGCAAAAAATTACACCGTTCAAACCAAGTGAACATCAAATAGCCACATCTAATGACAAACACTTTATATGCGACATATTTTGCATATTCGCATAAAAAAAAGAACAAAAAAATTATACAATAGACTTACCAATCACTCAATCATCCAAGAGTGATTGGTGCTTTTTTTTTTTTTAAATCCTTTTTTGGCTTAATGAGTCTATCAACATAATTTTCCAACCAAGGGATGGCTTCTTTCTTACAAAAAAGTTCCTACCAAGCAGCAAGGGAAGGAAGCGGTGCATCGTCTTTCAACTTAACTCTTACAAAATGATTCCCCCGGACGTGCGCCAAACATACTAGCCGGTGTCTACCATCATCCGGTGGAGGGCTTGAGTGTGGGAAAAATGTCACACTCAATGTCTTTGAAATTGACACAACCACGCAATTGAATGCCGATGCTATAATATAACCCATTACGGGCATCTCCATCCAATTTTTTGGGAGACACGGACTCATGTCAGTATCAATTATTGATAACATATCTTGGTAGAACCAATTACCCCACGAACTATCGTATCGATCTTTGTACTTTAAAAGATCGGCTATCATAGTCCTTCTAATCGTTAACCACCCATTTTCTTCGGGCAATCCCAAATCTGCCGCAACACACCGAAACCCACAATTCCCATCATCTTTAACATCTATTATTTCGGTTATGAACTCATGCATGTCTTTAGGGATATAAGACATAAACCCCGTCAATTCAACCACATTCTTCTTCCTCTTCCTTATATTCGAAACTTGTGACGACTTATTAGGAACGCTTGCGGCTAATTCTCTCTCTTCAATAGTCTTTGCAAATTCATATCCCGACGGATCTCGCTTAGTTGACATCTCATGTTTCATCTCCTTTCGAGATATTTTTTGTTTACTACCACGCGGTCTACCCTTGGGAACAACGGGAGTTGGCTCTTTAAGCGATATCGTTGTTGGAGTAGCAAGATCCTTTAGTTTTCTTAAAAGAGTTTTCTTTTGGTCATCTGTTGAATTTTCATAGAATTTCTTGAATGAAATCATTTCTACCGTACTATCAACATCTTTGTAAGTTTCACTATTTGGCAAAACGGTGAGCTTTCCCCAATGTTGATCAACAGCCTCTAAGGGTATACGCCGATTTTCACGACGATACTCTAACAATTCGTGTGCGCACGGTAACCCATAAACCGCTCGAAACACATGATCACACTTCGATGGATCTAGGCCAACATCCTCAATGGACCTATCACTCTCTGTCCTGATCAAGTCTAAAGCTAAATGGGAAATTCTCCCCATGAGCTCTCGATATGGCACTCCATTGTGAAACAATTTTGTCGATCTAAGACTATTCTCAAAACTAGCTTTAATTTCAGTAAGCTGGTTGTTCAACATATTGTCCATCGCCCCAAACACAATGGGAAAACTACCTTGACTCGAGTCAAGGTGAGCCTTCAGCTTGCCATGTGACCCTTCGGCTCTATTCGTAGTGTTGTTGCCACGGTGCTTTATTCTGTTAGTCCATGCGAGTACGAAATGCTCTCTATGTTGGAACCACTTATTTGCTAAGTATTCAACACACTTCGAAAAACAAGACCAATCCGTTTTAAATTCCTCCCATCCTTTGTAAAACTCTGTTTCTGATGTCGTTCGTGTAAGATTAGTCCATGATTGAATAAACTTATCCCAAATAGAGTTACTTGTAAAATTCGGTTTACAATGTTGTTGCACACATTTTGAAATATGGAATGTGCATAACATTCGGTGAGATTCTGGAAAAATAATACGGATGGCATTAATACATGCATTTTCTTTATCCGTCACAAATACATTCGGTATGTCATGCGGCGCATATAACATCTTCAATTTTGAAAGAGCCCATTGGTAATTATCCTCCACTTCCTTATGCATAAAACAATGAGCGATAGAAAATGTTTTTCCTGTTGACGTAAGTCCTACCATAGCAAACAATGGCATTTTATATCGGTTGGTCTTGTACGTGCAATCGACAATCACAAGCGAAGGAAAACACTTCGCCAACAAAATGCTCTCGGGATGCGCCCAAAAAAGGTCTAAGATCTCATCCGTTGTTTCGTTACTCCTATGCCAAAAAACATAATGCTTTTTAATGAGAACTTTAAATAATTGTTGCATCGCACTTCTTCCTTCCATGGCATGTGTTCTCATATTAGACTTCACATTATAAATCGTCTTCATGATGGACGCATTCTCTTTGTGACGCCGCTTAATTGCATTAAGAATCTCTTTTGGTTTAACTCTGGCAAGACTCATGTCCATAACAATTATCTTCTCTTCTTTGCTTAATCTTCCGGCATACGGATGCCCCACCAAGGTTTTGGGTAACTCATGATTATGAATACCATATTTCACTTCTATCTTCCAATTATCTCCACCAATATTCACACCCCGAAGTTTAAACGGGCAATTGCACTTTCTTGAAGCACATTCTCTTTTGTTCAGATTTTCTTTCTTTTTATGGTGTATCCCGCCTCTTTCACAACCCAATAATAGCCTTGATCGCCTCCTCGTACCATTTCCTTTGTCGGATTTCAATGTAACAACAATAGTTCGGATGCCTCTTCCTTGACTTTAGCACCAATCAACTAAATTATATCGAGAAGTAAATACCTACAAAACATACATTATACACAATAAATTAACTCAATCCAAATCTCCAAATCATATGACAATATATAACTTCGCTTGTACTTACTTCATCGGTTGTAAATACTGGAGTCACATCAATTTTAATTTCTTTGACATTATTCGTCGTATGACTCGGATTGCTACCCACCATCGAGAGAAATTGTTCGCAAGGGATATCAAATAAACAATCATCATCAGGTTGAAGCTCATAAGGTTGTTCACAACGGCCATTGGGGTCAAGGCGACTTTCACCATTATCAAGATTACAATCAATGCCATTAAAATATGAATCAAGAGGCACAGCTATAATCGTATCCTCGGAACTTTGGCAACACCACCATCAATATTATTTTTGATTGAATTCGGAGGCTCTAACTCGTTAAACGTGTTAACACATTTTGGATTTTGGGATATTCCTGCAATTGAAGTGAAATCAATTGCTTGAATAAATGAACAATCTCTCCATATTGTAGAATCAAGAGAACACACATCCTGCACATAAAAAAAATCTAGTAAATTTTCACATGACTTATATTTGATTTTGATTGACCAAAACCGAGTATATTATCTTAACTCGGTTTGGTGAACAAGTTAATACATAAATGTCAGTTCTTAAAGACTGAGGTATTTGGAGAAGAACATAACTTTTTTTAAAAAAAATTCACTATCTCGGCTCCTAAGAGCCGAGTAATAGGAATATATTCGACCATTAATGACCGAGAAAAATGATAAATCTCGGTTCTGTAGAACCGAAATATCATTCTCCTTCACGTCTTCATATTACACATTCGGTCACCGAAAATCGAACAAATGCTACAATTTCGGCCCCCCGTAACCGAGGTAACCTGTTCTAATGCTATAATTCGATCTGTTAGTATACATATTTTTTTTCATAATAACTAAACAAAATAAACATTAAACATTATAAAAACAAACATACCTCTCCTTCAATAGGTTTTTCTACTTTGTCAATCTCCATTTCTCTTTTCTCTAACATTCTCTACAACTTAGGGTTTTTTGTATTGCATCAATGGAGTTTTTGTGGGTTTTTGGTGAAATTTTGGTAACTAATATTGTTTTAACTCAATATGGAAATAAAAATTAGTTGAAAATGATCAAGAAATTTGGAGGGAAGTGCATTCAATGTGGTGGGGTAAGTTTTTTGAAATGGATTGAATGAGATGAAATGAGTTAATGATGCAAGAGGTGGGGTAGAAATGAGTTAATGGTTAATTATTAACCATTAGGTAAAAACTAATATTAGTAAAACTAGAAAAAGTGGGAGTGGAACTAAGTAATTGTATTCTTTTTTTAAGTGGGAGTGGAACCAAGTAATTGTGGGGGTGGTAATAGCACCACCCTAAATCATTGGTCCTAATTCAATTTTAGCCCAACCTAGTCTTCGAATGCTAGTCTAATTTTTAACGAGCACAATAACCGCATTTTAATTTCTATTAGTTGTATATAAACACATATATGTGACTAATAAACTTGATTTGAATATAAACTTCGGTTTCTTAATTTGTATCCATATATTACTCATTTATTTGTTAACTTTTATTCCTTTAATAGCGTCATCCAATATTAATATTAGTCAATAACCATTTCTTATCAAATTCATATAGCATATAAATTTGGTGTCATTTTTAAAGCATACATATTGCTTACATTATTTATATAAATATAATGACCTCATGTAGAGTATGGCTACATTTTTTGATCGCTAATATAATTAGTCACCCAAACATGATAACCCTTAGCCATTATCCCCTAAGGCCTTGTTTGATTCAGATATTCGGGTCAATGGGATTAATAATATTAGTATTAATAGTACTGGACTATTAATTCTTGTATTAATTTAATACCAATACACTTTTTGATTCATGCAGTATTAATATTGGGATATCTCACGTTGACGTTAACACCATGTTTGGTTCTGTAACCAGTATACGAGATTATATTTTGGACTAATAAAATAAAAAAAATTTGAAAAAAAAAAAAAAACAAAAAAAATTTAAAATAATTATAATATAGCAGTAGTAGTAGTGGCCTTTTTGAAAATATATGGTTTATTTTTTTAATCTTGGATAAACAATACCACCTTCTCCCTGGTATTAAATTATACCACAAAGAGTGGTATTAAGTTAATACCGGTATTAGTAATTCCAGTGCGAATCAAATAAGGTATTTTAAAAAAAGTGGTATTAATAATCTCATCCCACTTTTTAATAGCCGAATCAAACAAGGCCTAAAGGAATTCTTGTTCACCACCCATAATTGTCAGCAATGACGAACCATTGATTAATCAAGAACTCAAATTTAGGTTTGTTTTTTTTTCTTTCTAATTCCTTGCACTTTAACAAATTTCCATTGCTGGTTCAGAATTTTCAACTTCCACCTCAATGTCTAGGAATAATAGTGACAACCTTAGTTTCCTTTACAAGAAATATACTCCTCTCCCTAATTAGATTATTTTTACATCTTATAAGAATGTATTAATTTTATTATAATCAATGATTTTTACACAAGTTTTGATATGTTGTGATTATTAACAATAAATCACGCCACGGATCGTAATTCAAATAGTGGATATTAATAACTAGAGATAATAAGGATGAGAAACAAGCAAGAAGATAGATAATGGAACACACAATATTCGACAAACGAAGATTTCACTAATTTTTTTGAAAACGATTACAAAATCTATCACAAGAATTTTTGCACTCAAAGCACTCACATAAGAAGCAAATCAACATCCCTTTAACCTCTCTCACAACAAGATGAACTCTCCCACAAATCCCACAGAAAGAAGAATAATTCTCTCATGCCCTAATCTATTGAATGATTCTATCTATATATAACAATATAATAGAGTCCATCCAATATAGAATAAGGTAACAAAAATCCTACGTAAATAAGGAAACTATTAACAAGGTAATAAAAACCAAAATAAACAAGGAAACCAAGTTTGATAAGGAAACATATTTCTCGCCCAGCTGCAAAACGACTTTTGCACTTTTTCCCGCGTAACTACAAAAGTGCTTTTGCACCATTCCAGAATACAATTTTCTAGGTGCAAAAGTACTATTGCACCTTTCCGGAACCGCAAATCCTCTTTTGCACCCTTCGAGCGAATAATATGATTTACCATAAAACTCATCTTCTCTTGGGTTTGGAACCGAGCAAAAAACACAACATGATATGTGTCTTACATTAACTTAAAATAATTGTGTCCAAAATAACAGGAAAATGGTCAAACCCAACTCTTAGCAAAGCTTCCTGTCTTACAAATGATATAACAAATTCTCCCATCTGAGCGAAAAGAGAAAATCTACTCAATTTAGAACTAGTTCTCCCGTCTATAGGGGGCTGCTATTGCTTGCATTATCAGGGACTCTTCAGGCAAGTTAATCAATTTCTTTGGGAAGAAGATATACTCCACTTCCACGGTGTTCGCCAAAGCTGTGGCGGTCAGATAAGCCTGCATTTTCTGTTGTTAAGTCCGGGGTTTGTCAAGTTATCATAGAAAGTGACTGCTAATCTTATTGATTGGTGCTCCTTTGGTGGCTCAGCTCCGCCTTGGGAAGTGGCTAGTCTATTTGAAAATATTAGGTCTTTTTTCGTCTCTCTTGTTGTTGTTTTCAGCCTTGTTAAACGCTCTGCTGATTCTGTGGCTGATTTTGTCACTAAGTTCACTGCTAAGCATGATAGTGATAGATATAGAGCAGATGTTTTTGAGCTTGTTCGGGACCGCTGTTGAGCTGATGTTGTTTGCTAGTTTGTCTGGTTGGCCTTTTGGCCCTTTTGAATATCTCAGCAAAAAAATAAAAACAAATACAAACACTCAGCATTGTTACTGCTCACATCCCTGAAACCGGTTCATTTATAAATGTGTCAGTCGTTTGTTCTTCTTATCAACCTTTTCGCACCCAATTTCTCTGAAGGGTACGTAAGGTGGTTTTTGCTCTCTCAAATCTTTCCCGCCCGATTTTCTTCCTAACTGTTTTTGTTTTTATTTTGAAGAGAAATCAGTGCATCCACTCCTCATATTACTGATTTTTGGAGTCTAATCCGAATCTTCTTCACTCATTCCTCGTATCCACGGGAATAATTACAAAGATAATTAATAATTTTGTATAGAATTTTTTTCTAGAAACAATCAATTAAGGTTTCACTCCTTGAAGATCTCGTCTCCTTGAAGAAGAATTCTAGCTTTGTCCTGGCGGGTATGAAAAAGATTTGAACATAACAATAAGCAGATTTCATTAAACAATTACCATTTATCAATGCGGAATAGTCATCTAAGAGACTCATGCACACAATCATAAAGTTTTGGGTTAAAACAAATTAAACTGTCCAAATAAGACATATTTAGCGTTCAGAGCTTCACATAAATTATAATAACAAGCATCTGTTTACGAAATACAAATATATTTGATAGAGTTCCCATTCAACATTCAGCACTTAGGGTACATTTGATAAAAGGTTAGAAAATACTACTAATTGTTACGTGAAGTTGGAAAAAAGAGAGGAGCAATTCAGTGAAATCTTATATTACTTTTTGGTTTTTCCGTGTAATAAAATTCTTTGTGCGGTCGGTAAGAAATTTCTTCCATGGAAAACAAAGAAAAGATGGAGAAAATCCCAGTATCCCACCAAATCACTCGTCTCTCTTTCTAACATCTCATAAAAATTAGGGGTGTTTTTAATTGTTTTCCAACTAACCGTACTGCTTTAAAACTATACAAGGAGATGCCCTAAACCATGAACAACAGTGAGGACTAATGAGCATAGCATAAAGATAAAAGTAATAAAATGCAAATAAATATATCACCCAAGTGAGAGACAAAATGAATGGAAATGCACCCGACCAATGATGATAACTTAGAAAGTAATCAATATTGCTTGGCGGATCATAATCAAAGAGCAACTTGAAAGTCTCGTCGACAAAATTATAATTATGACCTTACCACCATTTATGAATCTTCATTCCTTTCACCCTTGAGCACGTAAAGCATCCGTAGATCAATTGATCCCTATTGCCACACATGTCTAGAATTATCTCAGGATCAGAATTTACTATTGCAATGAGATCAACGCGGTACCTCACGGACCACCCTAAGCAATTCCTTTCTTTCTCGAAAACATCAAATTGAAGCTTTATC
The DNA here is from genome assembly GCA_021464415.1 of Lonicera japonica. Taxonomy (NCBI): domain Eukaryota; kingdom Viridiplantae; phylum Streptophyta; class Magnoliopsida; order Dipsacales; family Caprifoliaceae; genus Lonicera; species Lonicera japonica. Next base: position 17,114,072 of record CM038470.1, read on the forward strand.
AGTTCATAGATGTCAATTAGATGCAAATGGCCTGAAGAATCCCCAAAATAATGAGAATCCCTATGGGAATATCTTAATTCACGAGAAAATGGAGGCATTGGCATTACTCGAACTCATTCTTGATCTACATCAAAATACTATATAGACAAACTCCGGCTGATCCAATGAATTGCACTATTGTAATAAACTCCACCACCAAAACTTGTTGTAAAAGGAACATTTAAAGTTTGAACGGAGAACTTCCAATCGCGGGTGTCTGATGAATAAATATGGATCCTAACCCTCCTTGGATAGGGTGGCCTAGACATTGATACAACACAAATTATTTTATAGATAGGTGATTTTGATGGATCAAAAGCTAAATTCACAACAAAAACAAGATTTGTAACCCCAGCATCATCTGGTCGAGGAATGATAGCAAATTTCTGATTGGAAGGATCGTTTACATAAAAGTTACACCTTCAAAATGTGATTACCACAGCAAAGTAAACAATTGGAAGAGTTGAGAATTTTAATACTACATGATGATAAATCACGGGGGCCAAAATTGAACCGGCTGAATGGGGACTTGACAGGGTCGAGAGGGACGAATTCGGGATCGAGTTCCTCGTTTCTGGGGATGGTGCGGAGGAAGAAACCGGAAGGGAGGTTAGGGAGAAGAGAAATGGGCAAAGGTCATGAGAGAGAGCTAGTGTTTGGATACAGTTTTGAATCGGAGGAGAGAGATTATAGGTAGGCATTTTAAGATTTCAGTCAAGAGATCGTCGTTGCTGGCGACTATACTGGCCGGCATTTTTTGATCGGAGACAATTGCTAATCTGCTAGTTTTCATGGTTGACGAAAAAGAATTCGTAGCAAAATCTGTTCTGTTTAATTAATAAAAAACGGGGCCCTAAATATACTCCAATTTTCTAATCTATTCTCTCCTTTTAGCTGATCTGATTGTGTGTAGGCCTGTCAATGGATCGGATCTTGATCCGAATCCGATTTGAATCCGATCATTTATTCGGATATGTAAGGAATTTCTGATCCGATTATCCAAATCCAACCCGAATCCGTTTAGCCTTTGCTTAACAAATCGGATATGGATATATCTTAATCCGATCCGTTTACAATCCGATCCGACATATACATAAAGAGATATATATATATATATATATATATGTACAAATTCCACTCCGTAGACCATAGCAAATCAATTATTCCAGGTAACCTATTTCCTTCAACAATTCATATGTGGTTATCTTCCAAAATCATATGAATATATGAATTTAAATGTTTTCATTTTATATTATAAGTATTTTTATTTGTTTTAAATTTTTTTTTATTTTGTTGGGAGGAATAATTCTTTGAATTTCGGATCGGATATATGGATCGAATATCCATTTGATAACAAATTAGATATGGATAATGATTTAGATATCCATCGGATTAATGGATCGGATCGGATTTAGTGTATTAGTTTTCAGATCGGATTTGGATATAGTATGATCCAGTCCATATCTAATCCGTTGACAGACCTAATTGTGTGGCATGATCTAGATAGATTGTTACATTTTGTTTAAGATTCCAAAAAACTATTTTGTGAATATTCTCTTAAATTAAGAATAATGGACACATGGCATATATAAAAAAATTTCAATCTAATTATAAATATAGGGTGGTGCTATTACCAACTCCACAATTGCTTGCTTCTATTCCTACTCCCAATAACACTCTCATTAACTTATTTTTATTCCCATAAATCTTCACACCACTCCCACCTTTTAATACATATAATTAATGATAATTTTCCTTTAATTAATTAATTAACTAAGAGTTATAAGACCAAATTACTTTCTCTAAAAATTTAAGCCCTAAAACTCTCCTCATGCTCTCCGTCTCATTCTCCCTCTCCATCTTATTTCCTCTCTCAAAATTGAAGCCCTAGAACTTACTCCCGTCGTCCTCTCCGTCTTGCTCTCCCTCTTGGCCCCGCTCTCCATCATACTCTCCCTCTCTCTGACAAGCGCTCTCCCTCTCCTCTCCGACCAACGCAAGTTCTCGCCACTCCTTCCACTCTCTTCTCTAACACAAGTTATTCAGGTATTTATTTGCCAGTTGAAAATGCAAATTGAGGGTTTTTATTAGCCATATGATATCCTATAAGTTTATAAGATTCTATCTATATTTCGAAAATGGGTATTGATTTGAATGGGATGGGTTTGATTATATAATTTTGGTTCAAACTAATGGATTCAAATTGGCAAGGGACTTGAAAATTTTGAAAATGGGTATTGATTCGAATGGGATGGGTTTGGTTGTATAATTTTGGTTCAAACTAATGGATTCAAATTGGCAGGGGACTTGAAAATTTCAAAAATGGGTATTGATTCGAATGGGATGTGTTTGATTGTATAATTTTGGTTCAAACTAATGGATTCAAATTGGCAAGGGACTTGAAATTTTTAAAAATGGGTATTGATTCGAATGGGATGGGTTTGATTGTATAATTTTGGTTCAAACTAATGGATTCAAATTGGCAGGGGACTTGAAAATTTCGAAAATGGGTATTGATTCGAATGGGATGGGTTTGATTTCCCATTATTCGAGTATTTAAAATGAATTCGAAAATCCAAAGGAATTTTTTGAGCTCTGTGATTTTGAATCAAACCCAACCCATTTTCAAAACTAATTTCGGTTCAAACTACCGAAAATTGACAGGGGACTAAAAATTTCGAAATGGCAGTGTATTTTATAGGGTTAATTTTATGTGATATCCACTTTAATTGTGTACTAATAACTGGGCAAAATTTTTATAAGTGTTATAACTTCGAATTGGCAGGGACATGTTATAAGTGTTATAACTTCATAATTTCAAATTGGCGGTGTTTTTTATGGGGTTAATTTTAGGTGATATCCATTTAATTGTGTACTAATAACTGGAAAAAAAATTTAGCAGATTTTCTTCACATTCTAGTAGATTTTCCTTTGTCAATTAATGAATTTTCCAAATGTTGAATCTCACAAGATGATTCGGTAGTCTGAAAGAACTCCAATTCGAAAAATTCTAGGTGACGTAAAATAGTACTGTAACTAAAGTAACAAGGTTCTACCCTAAGAAAAACACTGTGAAAGGCACGTGAGGAACAATATATTGCAAATGATAAGTTGGTAAACATTCTAATCATATTTTCATTCGATGTTTAATAAAATTATATAATATAGGTACTCCAGCTACTAAGTTGTAAATGCTAAATTATTTATGCAGCAAGTTGAAGTTAAAAATGTAATATCAATGCTATATGAAGCGTTACATGATGACGAGGCGCAGGATATCTCCATTGTTGCACATAATGCTTATGACATACTTTTGAATGCAATGAAGGCAACGACGCCAGAGAAAGCCCAAGAGCATGATCCTAATATGACTCCATCGGGAACCACAAAACCACTAGCAAAAGAAAAAGGAACACATATGTGACTAGGAGAAGGAAGAATTAACTTTTTGAATTTGGAGATATTATCTACTTATATTAGAACTCTGTGAACTTGTTTAATTTTTGCTAATTGTTAAACTTAACTATGTAGTTTTTTGGTTGATTGATATTATATATTTGCTAATTGTTAGTTTAGGTTAATGGATACCATCTTTTTGGTTTGGTTGATGGATATCGGTTGGATATTATGTACTTGTTTTGGTTATATATCACAAGGAGTTGGATATTATGTATTTTGGTTATCATCTATTTGCTAATTGTTAGTTTAAGTTGATGGATAACATTTTTTTGGTTTAGTTGATGGATATTGGTTGGATATTATGTACTTGTTTTGGTTATATATCGCAAAGAGTTGGATATTATGTACTTGTTTTGATTATATATCGCAAGGAGCTGGACCTTACATTGGTCTTTAACTTGTTTAATTTTTGCTAATTGTTAAACTTAACTATATAGTTTTTTGGTTGATGGATATCATCTATTTGGTAATTGTTAGTTTAGGTTGATGGATACCATTTTTTTGGTTTGGTTGATAGATATCATTTGGATATTATATACTTGTTTTGGTAATATATCACAAGGAGTTGGATATTATGTACTTGTTTTTGTTTATATATCATAAAGCAATTGTTGGATATTATGTACCTGTTGTTTGTTATATATCATAAGGCGTTCACCTATTAGTTATATATCACAAGGCCCCACCTAGTGGTTTTTTTGTAATTTTTTAATTACATATCACCTCTAACAACCGAAGTTCAAACCGAGGTATTCCGGTTCATATTTTAGCTATCGGGACCTTACCTCGGCCTCCTAGGACCGAGGTATTCTGGTTTATATTTTAGCTCTCGGTTGCTTACCTCAGCCTCTAACAACCAAGTATTTTGGAGAATTTCGGTTCCTTATGACCAAAGTTTATCAAACTCCTCGATCTCCTAGGACCGAGGTATTCTTATTCATTTTTTAGCTCTCGATTGCTTACCTCGACTTCTAACAACCGAGGTTAATGGATAATTTTGGTTCCTGATGACCAAAGTTTATCAAACTCCGATATCCTAGGACCGAGGTATTTTGGTTCATTTTTTAGCTCTCGGTTGCTTACCTCGGCCTCTAACAACCGAGGTTGATGGATAATTTTGACTATTTATGACCGAAGTTTATCAAACTCCTCGGTCTCCTAGGATCGAGGTATTCTGGTTCATCTTTTAGCTCTCGGTTGCTTACTTCGGCCTCTAACAACCGAGGTTGATAGATAATTTTCGGCTCCTTATAACCAAATTTTATAAAACTCCTAGGTCTCCTAGGACCAAGGTATTCTGGTTCATTTTTTAGTTCTCAGTTACTTACTTCGGCCTCTAACAACCGAGTATTTTGGATAATTTCGGCTTTCTATGACCAAAATTTATCAAACTCCTCGGTATCCTAGGACCGATGTTGTCTAGAATTTAATCAAATTACCCCAAGAAATTGAATTTAATTAAATTGTTCAAAAAAATCGAATTTAATCAAATCACTAAAAGTTGTTGTCATTCATATACAAAAAAATTACATGTTTACAATTTCATGAAAAGCAAAAAATTATACTGTTCAAACTTTGTGAACATCAAATAACCACATGTAATGACAAACACTTTATATGCGACATATTTTGCATATTTGCATAAAAAAAAGAACAAAAAAACTTTAGAATACGATTTTCAGGTTTAAGCTTATAATGTTGTTCACAACGGCCATTAGGGTCAAGACGACTTTCACCATTATCAAGATTATAATCAATTCTATTAAAATATGAATCAAGAGGCACAGCTATAATCGTATCCTCGGAACTTTGGCCATCACCACCATTAATATTATTTTTGATTGAATTTGGAGGCTCTAATTCAATTATGTGCTCGTTAAACGCGTGAACACATTTTGAATTTTGGGATATTCCTGCAATTAAAGTGAAATCAATTGCTTGAATAAATGAACAATCTCTCCATATTGTAGAATCAAGAGAACACACATCCTACACATAAAAAAATCTAGTAAATTTTCACGTGACTAATATATAGCTAATATGTATAAAATTGCTTATTGGCAATGCATTTCTGGTCCTAAGAACCGAGTAATATAATTATATTCGGTTTTATATAATTGAGTAATGGTACCATATTCGATTTTGATTGACCAAAATCGAGTATATTATTTTAACTAGGTCCTTGGTGAACAAGTTAATACATAAATGTCAGTTTCTAAGGACTGAGGTATTGGAGAATAACATAACCTTTTTAGAATTTTTTTTCACTATCTCGGCTCCCAAGAGCCGAGTAATAGGAATATATTCGACCATTAAGGACTGAGAAAAATGATAAATGTCGGTTTTGTAAAATCGAAATATCATTCTCCTTCACGTCTTCATATTACACATTCGGTCACCGAAAACCGAACAAGTGCTACAATTTTGGTCCCCCGAAACCGAGGTAACCTGTTCTGATGCTATAATTAGTTCGCTCTGTTGGTACAATTTTTTTTTTGATATTAACTAAACAAAATAAACATTAAACATTATAAAAACAAACATACCTCTCATTCATTAGGTTTTTCTACCTTGTCAATCTCCATTTCTCTTTTCTCTAACATTCTCTACAACTTAGGATTTTTTTGTGTTGCATCAATAGAGTTTTTGTGGGTTTTTATTGGTTTTTGGTGAAAATTTGGTAACTAATATTATTTTAACTAAATATGAAAATAAAAATTGGCTGAAAAATGATCAAGAGATTTAGAGGGAAGTGCATTCAATGTGGTGGGATAAGTTTTTTGAAATTAATTGAATGAGATGAAATGGGTTAATTATGCAAGAGGTTGCGTGGAAATGAGTTAATGGATTAATTATTAACCATTAGGTAAAAGCTAATGTTAATAAAATAGAGAAAGTGGGGTGGAAATAGAAAGATGTGTTCTTTTTTTTAAGTGAGAGTGGAAGCAAGTAATTGTGGGGGTGGTAATAGCACCACCCTAAATATATGATCACAAACATAACAGGGCAAAAATGAAAACAAAAACAAATAAACATTGTGGGAGCGACTTTTTACATCTAAGCACTAGTCAACGTCCAACTATGTGTCACATCATCCTATTTTCCCTAAAATTTGTTTTTCAAAATTTAAATCATTTTAACGTTTAGCTTTAAATTTATTTTTTAACAAAACTTACATTACTAGAAAGTTTAGATCATTCCATTGTACTTTTTCACTAAGAAAATAATGAATAATATAAAGGATATAAAAAGCATTGAACTTTCTTTTGAAGCCTTGAATATGAAAAAGGTTTCAAGTGTCATAGTGAAAGCAAAATGTCCTGGTCATGTTTATATATTCATAATCTCAAGCGAACTAATTCACATTACATTATAGATACTATCAATTTTCTTGTTCACTAGGATAAAATAACTATGTTATTCACTTTACTAATTCACTTTACTAACAGTTCAGTTTCAAATTAGAATTAAAATCACTCCATCACAAAAAGAATTTCAAACTAACCACCACACAATTCTGTCATTTCATTTGACTATAAATTTTTACTTTCACCCAATTAATTTAGGTAAAACACTAATCAAATCAAGGTCAGTTCCTCTTGAAGCATTATAAGACATTATTATGTTCCTTAATATCCATCAACAAGGGAGTTCTTCGTGGTCAAATCTAATCAACATAGACTACAGTCAGCAAATAAACCACTAACATTTTTCAGCCTTATAGAATCCACACATGAGAATGGAAATGAGTTGTGCATAACATAGATTTCAAAAAAACAATATTGTCCAAAATAAAATGTATTTGCATTCAGAGCTACATAGATTGTAATAAACAAACATACATTTACAAAATACAAACATATTTGACAAAATTGCCATTCAACATTCATCAATTAGTGCTTCAAAGTTAAACACACACCAAAATGCCTGAAACCATGGACAATAGCATAACAAACTGAACACATAGACAAAACCAGCAAAATGCAAAAACTATTAAACACATGATATAATGGAAATTAATGGAAATGCACCTGACCAAGCATGATAACGTAAAAAGTAATCAACATTGCTAGGTGGATCAAAATCAAAGAACAACTTAAAAGTATTTACAACAAAATTATAACACGTGACCTTACCAAGTATGTGCAGCACCGCATATGAATCTTCATTCCTTTCACCATGGAGCACATAAAGCGGAAAACATCCGTGGTACAATCGACCCATTGGGTCACCCCTGTCGAGAATCAACTCAGGGTACATATTTAACATTACATCAAGATCAAAACGGTACCTCACAAACCACCTGATTAAGCCTAGAAATTTCATTTTTAATCCCTTAAACAAGGCTCAATCAGCTTTTAGTTACCATCTAAAACCGAAAATTACATGTAAATTCAGTTTAAGCATAAAAAGAAGGCATTGCATTGTATTTCTGTATTACTAAGCCATTTTGCTGGCCTAAAGTGGTTAAGAAACTGAAGTTGTATGCAAGATAGAAGTTTGAAAGTGGAAAAGTGCAAGAAGAAGGTCCGAAGAATAATTCAATATCCATTCCGAGGCCCGAAACGAGAAAAACTCTGTAAATTACTCCCAAAGCACTAGAAAGAAGAGAATAGCAAGACCCCAAGCATGAATGAAGTGAATGAAAGTGTCCAAGAGTGGTCTCAAGAGGAAAGAAGCTCAATCGAATCAACTCTGGAAGTTTCCGAGCAAAACCGAGAATTGTCATAATAAGCCCGAGGTTGTAGCTGATTACATTTTTTCTACAATGAGAATTTGAATAAATCTCCAGAAATGTAAGTTGTATATAATTAAATTAGATATATGTAGGCGAAAACGATGCATCAATCGAAGTTTGGAGCATAAAGTTATGAGTAAAATAAGAAGGCATCATAAAGAAAATGGGCCTAATCTTAGGCCCAAATTCAATTTTAAGCCATGTTTCGGCCCGTTTCTTCAAGGATTACTAAAACCATGACTTGAGATACTTGTTTACTATATAAAATTCATATATCTCATATTTTAGGGTACACAATAATTTAGAATTGATTAGTAGAGAGGCAGAGAGTACTGTAACGTTCTTGGGAGCTTTTGCATATAACGATTAAACTTGAGAGTTTTCTTTCTTCTTTCTTCAAAATAATTGTTAGTTTAGTTTTTTATATCATATTGAGGCTGTAACATTGGTGTAATCAATATTTAATTCATCATCCAATCAAGTTTCAATTGCAATTGGTGTTCTTCATTTGGGTAAACCCTAATTTTCTAATTTCTTCAATTTAATTACTTTTAATTCTTTGTTTGCTTAGATATTCATAAATTAGTTATTAAGGTTCATATATGTTCTGGAATTAACCCTAAACCCACGTTTTAAGGGCTGGTTCTAGGGTTTATAGACTTGTTTTGTCGGTTTTTCGATTTTTCATCAATTTATGCTAGTTTATCGTTCTATATTCAAATAGTTTATCGTTTTCCAATGATATTTATATGTGATTCATTGTTCATAATATAGAATCTGATTTTTCAGAATTATTAGGGTTTTAGTCGAAAATCTTCAGTTTATGTCCGTTTTGAGTTCGTTTACCTTTTTAAGCATAAAATCTTCGTTTTAAATCAGAATTGAGTAATTCTAAAGCCAAAAATTTTCAAATTTTATTTTCTTTCATGATTCATATGCTTATTTGTTTATTTAATTTGAATATGTTTAGCTAAATCGTTAGTTAAGGGTCCGTAGTAAAAGATGCAAACTTAAATTCTTGAATGTAATCCAATTTAGGTTTCAATCGGATGTTTTCATTGGTTATAGATCACCTACTGAATGTATAAGTAGTTTCTTATCTTTTCATACCTAAGAAACATGTTTCCATAAGTTAGCTCAAAAATTCCATTTGATAAAAAATCGTAAAACTGTCAATTTACAAATTTTTGCACCAAAACCCTAATGTGATTGATTTGAGGACGGTCTTTATCCTTCAATTAGTTAGGTTAATTTTTTAAGTGAATTGGATGATTTGGCGCTGTTTTGGTATTTATTCACGTAAGGTCCGAAAAAGTGCTAGTTTTGACTTTCAACGTTCTTTCTAAGACGAATTTGACTTGAATCACGTTCAAGCATATTCAAACCTTAGAAGAGTGTTAAGCTACTGATTTTTGGAAAGTTTAATCAATTTGCATTGTTTTTATCACCGCACTAGCAATATTATGTCTCAAATTACACTTTTTCAAGGTTAAAAAGCTTCACTATCGAATTCTATTGCTCGAATATAGCCTATATAGTCTTTGTCACGCATGGGCTATGATATACTTGTAGTAGAAATACAATTGGATGGTTGAAAGGTATAAGAGCTGAACTTTAGTGAAAAATCCTATTTAAACTTAAATTTGGATTACCCGATTGGACTAATTTCTTACTCTCTAGCTACGGATACCCCTAACGTTTGTTTCTTGTTGATTTAAATTTGTTTAACATTATATTTTTTTAATTAGTACGTTGTTTTATTTTATTTATTTATTTTTAGTTCAATTGCATGTTCCCCTAGTGCATTTAGGAAGCCTTTTAGGTAAAAAACTTGCGCTTGTGGATTCCCTTTAATTTTGCAACATAGGACTAGATTTGCTTTTAGTTTTGGTTTAATTTAGTTAAAAGTTTAATTTCATTTTATTTCTCCTTTCTTATTCTCCATTTTAATTATCTTTTCTTTTCTTTTCCCTTCTTTCCCCTGAGAAAAATAACTAGAAGAAATAAGTTCTTTACATTTCCTATGGTTCGACCTTAGACTTCCCAAGTATATTATAACTTGACCGCTTGCACTTGGGCGTAATGCTTTGCACTTTTTGAGCGTAGTCAAGCTATTTCTGTTGCCGTTGCCAGGGAAGGTTAACGGTTCCATTTGTTTCTTTCTAGTTTCTTTCTTTCTTTTCTTTTTCACCCTAGGATTCTATATTAGGTCTCTGCCTAGTATATGAAACATTGGCTTTGTGGTCCTAATAATTTCAATTCAAGTAATCCTCTGTACGAGTACCGTGTCATTCCTGACAAGTAAGTACTAGTCGGACGACGAACCATCTTCATCATCTGAGTCTTCTAGTTCCACTAATTCACTTTCACTTTCTTTTTTTTTTGATTCTAAGAACGGATACTATCCTGTGGACAGCTGAACACCCGATGGCCGATCAAGACGCTGAAGAACAAGCAGCCGCATTTACAGCAGCACGAGCAACTAATAATGGAGTCAACCAAACAGTTCAAAATCCTAATCTTACTTTGCGTGAACTCATACTTTTTGGCATAAATGCTACTCCTTCTTGCATTAATTTTCCAAATGATACAAATAATTTTTATTTTCGCAATGGCGTGATTCAACTTCTACCTACTTATCATTGGTTTGAAAGTGAACAAGCCTACTTTCATATTCGAGAATTTGAGAATGTCTGTGCAACTTTCAATGACTAGAACTGTTCTAAAGATACAATTAAGTTGAAGTTATTTCTTTTTTTTCCTGAAAGACAAAGCTAAGACTTGGTTTATCTCTCTTCGTCCTAGATCTATCAACTCATGGCAAGAACTCCAAGAACAATTTCTCAAGAAATTATTTCCTTTACATCTTACTTTCAACTCGAAGAAGGAGATTCAAAACTTCTCCCAGAAGGATGATGAAACCTACTTTTAGTGTTGAGAGCACTTTAAAGATCTTCTTAATTCTTGTCCTCATCATAGTTATGAAATGTGGAGAATCATCAGTTTCTTCTATGATGGTCTAGTTTTCTCCACTCGTCAGTTTGTTGAATCTATGTGCAATAGGCAATTCTTAGGAAAGAGTCCTATAGATGCTGAAGGATATCTCGAATGGCTTTCTAAAATTTCTCAGAAATGGGAATCGAGTGCTAAAGCAGATACAGCTAGAGTAAAGGTAGCACCAGCTGGTGTGTACCAACTGAAGGATAACGATGAAATCAGCGCTAAGCTTGTTACTATTTGCCAAAAACTTGAATATTTGAAATCAAAGAAAGGAGAATCAGTTCCTAAGCAGTTTGTGGAGCAAGCTTGCAGCATTTGCAACACACTTGGTCATCTCATTAGTGACTGTCCGACCATCCCAGCTCTTAGAGAAGTGTTGAACACTGATATCAATGCTGTCATGGCAATTGGCAAATCCAATTCTTATGGGGATCGATATAACCCATCTTGGAGGAACCATCCCAACCTCAGTTGGTCTGGTAACAACTATGAAGGGAACCCCATAAAACCTTCTTAACCATTTCAGCAGCCCTAGTCTAATTTCCAACCACCGCCACCACTTCAACCGTTCTATCAGCAATCCTAACCTCTTGTTAATTTTCAGTCCCAACCTCAGTAGTATCAACAACCTCAAGGTTCAAGTCCTAATTCTTATATTCCACCGCATAGGAAAATCCATGAGGAGAATTTGCAAGGCATGTTTCAGCAGATGCTGTAGACGATGAACCAAATAAAAGTTTTTATAGAGAATATTGCTAGTTAGAATGATTCAAATGGGATGGCAGTTTTCCCAGCCCAACCTCAGCCCAATCCCAAATCCACTGATAATTCTTCTCCTTCAGGCACTAAGCAATATCAAAAGCAAGTCAAAGCTATCACTACTTTGAGGAGTGGTAGAGTTGTTGACAATCAGATAGAGCCACCTCCACCTGAATATGTTCAAATAAGAGGGATGGATGTAGAAGATGAAGAAGTTAAAATCGAGCAATACACTTTTACTAAAACTTTGAGAGAAGCTGAGATAGCTAAAGAAGCCGAGGCAGAAGCCGAGAATGTGAATGATGTTCCTTGAAAAAGATGAAACTTTAATTCCTCATATTCATGTTCCTTTTCCTCAAAGGTTGCAGTAGCTGGCTAAGAATAACCGTAATTCTGAGATTCTTGATCTTTTTAAGCAAGTGAAGATCAACATTCCTTTTTTGGATGCGATTAAGCAAATTCCTTCTTATGCTTAGTTTCTTAAAGACTTGTGCACCATAAAGAGAAGAGTCTCTGTTCAGAAGAAATCATTTTTAGCTAATCAGGTGAGCTCAATCATTTAACATAATTTGCCAGCCAAGCACAAGGATCCTGGTTGTCCTACTATTTCTTGTTACATTGGTGATCAAAAGATTGAACATGCTCTCCTATCTTGATTCTATTGTGAACTTACTCCCTTATTCTGTTTATCAGCAGTTAGGTTTGGGTGAAACCCACGAGAATTACCTTGCAACTGGCTGATCGTTCCGTGAAAATCCCACGAGGAGTAGTTGAAGATATTTTGGTTAATGTTGATAACTTTGTCTATCCAGTTGACTTTGTTATTCTCGATACTCAACCTATGGCTAATATTGGTACCCAGATTCCCATCATTCTAGGAAGACATTTCATTGCTACTATTAATGCTATTATCAGTGTTAGGAATGGTATTATGAAGCTTTCGTTCGAAATGACTCTCGATGTTAATATTTTCTCAATTTCTAGACAGCCAGATCTTGAAAAAGAAGATATTCGAGAAGTCAGTTATTTGGATACAATTCTGGAGGAATACTTTGGTTTATTGCAATATGAGGATCCAATTGAGTCAACTTTGACTCATTCTCTTTCTAATTTTGAACTTTATTCTCCTATTGAGAAGGAGATAAGTGAGGCAGTTTATAATATTAATTCCAGCATAAATTTTGAAGAGCCCGAAGCAGAGCAGGCTATGTGGACTGAAAAGTTTGAAGAACTCCCTCTGAGTAATTCTTTAGTCATACCTTCTGCGTTTGAAGCTCCCAAATTGGAACTTAAGCCCTTACCCCAGGAGCTAAAGTACGCCTTTTGAAGAGAATCTGAAACTTATCATGTTATAGTTTTAAGCAAGTTGAATTCCACTAAAGAGTCTGAGCTCTTGAAAGTTCTTAAGTTACACAAAGATGCTTTAGGATGGACAATAGCTGATCTGAAAGGTATAGTCCCGATATATGTACTCACAAGATATACCTTGAAGAAGATGCTAAGCCCTCTCGTCAAATGCAAAGGAGGTTAAATCCCAACATGAAAGAAGTAGTCCACAAGGAAGTTCTTAAGCTCTTAGATGTTAGTATCATTTACCCTATCTCTGACAGCAAATGGGAAAGCTCTACTTAGGTTGTGCCTAAGAAATATGGCATAATTGTTGTTCCTAATGCTAAAGGTGAGCTAGTTCCCACACGTGTTACTACTGGATGGCACATGCATATTGATTATCACAAGCTTAACTCTGTAACCAGGTAAGATTATTTTCCACTCCCATTTCTTGATCAAACTTTGGAGAGATTGGCTGGTAATTCTTTCTACTGCTTTCTAGATGGTTACAGTGGTTACAATCAAATAGAAATTGCTCTCGAAGATCAACAGAAAACCACTTTCACTTGTCCTTTTGGTACTTTTGCTTACAAAAGAATGCCTTTTTGGCTTGTGCAATGCACCAGCAACCTTTCCAAGGTGTATGATGAGTATCTTTAGTGACATGGTGAAAATTTTCTCGAAGTTTTCATGGATGATTTCTCTCTTTTTGGTGATTCTTTTAAAGATTATCTCCAAAATCTAGAGAAAGTCTTGATTCTTGCAAAAACAATAGTCTTATTCTGAATTGGAAAAAATGCCATTTCATGGTTACCCAAGGTATTGTTTTAGGTCATATTTTCTCAGTTGAAGGAATCCAAGTGGATAAGGTTAAAATTGACCTCATTCTAATTTGCCAGTTCTCAAAACTGTCAAAGAGGTTCGATCATTTTTAAGCCATGCTGGTTTTTACACTAGGTTTATCAAAGACTTCAGTTCTATCTCTCGAATCCTATGTAACCTGCTTGCCAAGGATGCACCATTTGAATGGACTTCAGCTTGTGAAGAAGCTTTCGACAAGCTCAAAGAAATGCTCACAACTGCACCCATTGTGCAACCACCTGATTGGAGCATACCATTCGAGCTAATGTGCGACGCTAGTGATTATGCTATTGGAGTTGTCTTAGGTCAAATGAAGGATAAGAAGCCCAATGCCATTTACTATGCTAGCCGAACTTTAAATGATGCCACCTGCAAACCGACGAGCAATCTAAAAGAACGATTCAGATATTGGAAGATATTTTGAGAGCCTGTGTGTTGGATCTCAAGGGAAATTGGGACGAGCATCTTCCATTAGCTGAGTTCGCCTATAACAATAGTTTTCAGTCTAGTATTGGAATGGCACCGTTCGAGGCACTTTATAGCAGACCTTGCAGGTCCCCTGTGTGTTGGATTGAGGTAGGTGAGTCCACACTCTTGGGACCATAATTGGTTTAAGAGACCACGGAGAAGATTAAGTTGATCAAGCAAAGGCTTCAAACAGCCCAGAGTCGTCAGAAATCGTACGCCGATTTGAGAAGGAAACCCTTGGAATTCGAAGTTGATGATTTCGTTTTCTTGAAAGTGAAGCCACTTGGGAGTTGGAATCGAAGATTCGTAGCAAATATCCTTTCCCTTTCTCCTAAGGTAATCTTTCTTATTTTTCTAGTTTTTTATTGTTTAAATTTCGAGGACGAAATTCTTATAAGGAGGGGAGATTGTAACATCCCATGTTTTAATTACAATTGATTTAGTTCATTTTTTTTAGTTTAACACTCAAATCCTTATCATTTTGAGCTCGAACACTTTCTTCAAATTTTTGGGAGATCCAAAAATTTATTTCGTCGCTTTATAGTGTCCTATTATATATTTAAGAATATTCTAGGAAGTTTCGTCACTATCGGAATTGAAACGAGTATTAAAGTGTCATTTTTTCGAACCCAAAATTTTTTGTTATCGGTTGATTTTCTGTCAACTTTAGTCACTCATAACTTCTTCAATTTTTATCCAAATCCTACTCCGTGAACTACTGTAGTTTCATCATATTCCCCCCTACAACTTTCATGTTTTGACCAAAATCTAATTCACGCTCCTTGTTGGCCAAAACTGAGCTCGAAGTCAGGCGATTGACAAAAAAAACTGCACTGTCAGATTTCTGTTGCATTTCGGCACAGCGCGGACTTTGATCAAATTATGGTATTAATATGTCCAGAATTTGGTGAAACATCCTTCTACAAAGTTGTAGATATTTTCAATACCTTTCCGTTGATATAAAGATCACCCCGATCGGAGTTCTGAGAAAAAAGTTACGGCCAAATTACAGTGGGTAACCCCAAAGCCTCGTTTTTAACGCCCAATTTTCGATTTTAACCTTTTTAAACCCAATTCTCCACCATTATAGCTCAGTTTCGAGGGTGAGAGACCTCAGGTCTTTTCTAGGGAGAGAGAGGGTGATTCTTGGTGTATTATTGGAGATTCATAGCTTAAAACTCAAGCTTCTTATCCGAAAGTGCAGAATCTTCATCTTCTTCGCGCTCTTATCTCATTTCCAGGCTTGCATGTGCGTAGTAGAAGGTATCTAGAGCTCATCCAGGCCTTAAACCCCTGTTCTTCTAGCTATTCAGGTGGGAACTCACCCTCTTTTCTTCTTGTTTCTGATTTAATGGCTTGATAGAGTGAAAATGCAGAATTTCGGTACCAAAATCACATTACTCTCTGCATGTGAAAAGGGTAGACTAGATTTGTATGATATGAACTTGCATTTAGATAACTATTATGTTATTATTGATGAATATTGAGGTTGATTGCTGTGCATGTTGGAAATTATGAACTGTTTTGTGTATTTGGTACCGAAATGACTAGAATTACCCCATGCATATCTAGTATTCTATACATTACTTGATTTTCGAGATTTTCCAGAATTAAAAATATTAACAATAGCTTTTTAAAACTCCAAAATTTGATATGCAAGTGGGTATGAGTATCATTCTAGTAAACTTAGCATTTTCTCTATTTTATGCCTTTGGTAATTGTTAGAAATTAGATAATTCTTCATAAATTGGTGTTACACACGGTTTAATTATACAAACTTGGTATAATTGTGATGAACGTAGCGTGAAAGAGCTGTTCATATGTAAAGTAATATCATCATTGATTTCGGAAACTTTATTAACTTATATGACAACTTTTTGAAAAAGTTTTTGGCAAATTTACTAATCGCGGTGAGATAACAAGGTTGTTGGAACCGGATAAGCACCGGTATAGAAATGCTTAAGTTGATATTATTGCACAGGCCCATGGTAAGATGGGGTGCTAGA
Source organism: Lonicera japonica (assembly GCA_021464415.1). NCBI lineage: Eukaryota > Viridiplantae > Streptophyta > Magnoliopsida > Dipsacales > Caprifoliaceae > Lonicera > Lonicera japonica. The sequence goes on from CM038470.1 coordinate 17,130,731, forward strand.
AATCTAGTTACTAGTGCACTGGCCCATGGTAAGATGGGGTGCGTTTATGAGTAGTATATTCCGTCTAGTACCGGTATTAGGTCGAGGAGGAGGAGGAGTTGGATGGACGTGTGAGCAGTTATCGTGAAAGTCTCCCGTGGATAACAATTGTTGCATTTGGCAATTAATAAATGGATTTGTTTTATAAATGGAAAAAATTGGCTAATTCTTGATAACAAGTTTAATGTGGTAAATCTTTTATTGATTCACACCGATGCATTGCATTTCCCTTTCCCTATAGTTCCCACTGGGCCAGTTGTGGCTCATTCCCTCATTTATCTTTCAGGTACACTTCGTATTTTGGGTAGAGGTCGTGGCTCAGGTCCGAGTGCTTCTTAGAGTCGCCTCTGATGTTTTTATGGATTTAGTTGTTATTTTAGTTATGTTGTGAGTTTGTAGTATTTTTAATATTTAGTTTGGGAACCTTGTATCATCTTTGGAAGTATGTATTATTATTGTGGAACTTGGTTGTATTTCGTTCCTAGTTTGTGAATGATTATGTTTGAATCATTGTATTAGACTTCTTTCGTAACTTAGATTTCGGTTTGTAGTTGAACCTTATTATGTATTTTGCCTGTTGGACTACTAAGGTTTGATTTTTATCAGATGGTGTTGTGTTCCATACCCTTATGTTTGATATGGTTCATTGAACAGGGTGGGTTTCCTTGTATTTATGGATACTTCATGCCGAAATTTTGTTAGATTTTCATTACTTTTCTGCTGTTTATTTTATACAGCATCCGTTAACATTTGCTTATTTAGGCGGGTTGTTACAATTGGTATCAGAGGAGATAAGTTTAATTTCCTTTCGACCGGGGGATGGGTAGATAGGATCTTCTATTCCTTCAGCGAATGACCGTATCGAGTGGGGAAATTGGGTGACACTACTAGTAAGCACAAGTAACGGGTGAATTAGACTATAATTGACTGATAGCGCGACAGTCGATTATTTTATAAAGCATCTGTCTACTGTAGCTTATTAGAGTCAAACATGATGACCCACATAATTATCTATCGACTTGCTTTGACGTATTTTTCTTGGCATTCCATTCTTCTTCGTTATGATTATTATTGTGGACTGAACTATTCCCTTATTTTTTTATATAGAATGCTGCCTAGACGTTCAAATCGAAATAGGCCTGTTGTTGATTACCCTATTGATGAGAGAGAAGGTTCGGGTAGTCGTGATAGCGGTCGTGGTTTCATGTCCTCTATGAAGAAGATGATGAAAGAATTTATGGGAGAATCAAAGGATGTTATTAAAACCTCTTCAGGCTCAACTACTGGCACTCGGGTGAACCGTCCCCAAACTCTTAGGGACCCAGATAATGAAGAGTAGGATGGTAGAGATGTACTCATGGCAGGCATTTAGTAGGGAATTTGAGAACCAATTTATATCCGATGCCTACCGTAGGAAAAAAAGGGAGGAGCTTCGATGTTGAGGCAAGAAGGGATGACGATGGCAGAATACCATCAGAAATTTGAGAGTTTGTCTTTACATATGGATCGGCCTTTTGATAGGGAGAAGAAGGAGGCATTTTTCTTTGGTTTATGGGCAGACTTTCGGGGTGTTCTAAGTGCGTACAACTATCAAACCTATAAGGAAGTGGTAGAGGTTGCTTATCGGAGAGATTCGGTACTAATGGAGCCTAGCAGGGGAAGCTATAACAGCCGCTCAGATAGGCTCTCATATACGGCAGATAAGGGGAAGAAAAGAAGCGGATTTGGTAATTGGGAAAGAAATAAGAAGGCTAAATCGAGTTCAAAATCTTCAGGAGGTCTCTACTCTAGTGATGGGGGTAGCTGTACTGGCAGTTTTTCAGTGTCTTGCTATGTTGGTAGACAACAAGGACACCGAGCAAGGAACTGTCCTAATAACCCGCAAGTGAACCGGGGAAGTCGTAGTAGGGGTGAAGGTAGCAGTTCTAGTCGAGGTTCAAATCGGGGGCGGAATAGCAATTGGGGCCGAAGCCAGTTAGGCAGGTTTACTGGTAGATCTTCACAGACAATTAGTCAAGATGTTGAGCAGCAGGCAGCTAGTAGCCGGTACCAGTCAAACCAGCTTTCTTCCCAACAACCATATTATTCCCAGTCACGTCAATCCCACCAACAATCTTTTTCTAGACCCATGCAGACTCAGGGTCAAGGCAACCAGAGTGGCCGAGTTTATAACTTGGCTACAACATCTACTCAAGAGGATCACACGGTGATGGAAGGTAGTCTTATTCTCTTTACTACTGGTGTTAAGGTTCTTTTCGATTCGGGTGCTTCTCATTCATTTATATCATCAGCATGTGCATTTAGCTTGGGTTTAAAACCTAAGAGCCTCACTTCGTATATCCGTATTAACACGCCCGTGGGGAGTGCTATTCTCCTTACACAATTTTGTTCTTATGGATATGGGTTCCTATGATTTGATTTTGGGTATGGATTGGTTGTCCAAGTATCGGGCTATCATTGATTGTTATGCTAAGAAAGTGACCGCCTATCATTGGGGCCAAAACTTAGTGTTTTATGGTGAAAGATACGGGTTATACCCGGTAACTTATGCTTGTAGACGAGAACAGAGGGATTATATGGGATGGTTATGTAGTATTATTGCCGATGAGTCTCCTACAATTGTCCCCTACTGGTATATCTGTTGTTAGTGAATTCCTGGATGTTTTCCTTGAGGATTTACCAGGCTTACTGCCCTATTGTGAGGTTGAATTCTTTACAGATCTTACTCTAGGGGTTGAATCAGTTTCTATAGCTCCTTATCGAATGGCTCCTGCGGAGTTAAATGAGTTACGTACACAACTAGATGATCTCCTAGCCATTGAATTTATTCGTCCTAGTACCTCTCCTTGTGGAGCCTCTGTCTTGTTTGATAAAAAGGCAGACAGTTCTCTCCACATGTGTGTTGACTATCGTCAACTGAATTGGCTGACCATTAAGAACAAGTACCCATTTCCCACGCATCGACGATTTATTTGATCAGTTACAGGGAGCTTCATTTTTCTCTAAGATTGATCTTCGGTCGAGCTATCATCAATTAAAAGTCCGAGAGGAAGATATTCCTAAGACCGCCTTCCGTACTCGTTATGGGCACTTCAAGTTCTTAGTTATGCCTTTTGGGCTAACCAACGCCCATGCAGCCTTTATGGACTTGATGCAAAGAATCTTTCGTCCGTATCTTGACCAGTTTGTTATGGTTTTCGTCGACGATATTCTCATCTATTCACGTTCTGAGGCTGAGCACGTTACTCATCTTAAAATCGTACAACAATTGCTTCGTGAGCACTAGCTTTATGCAAGTTCTCCAAGTGTGATTTTTGATAGCAGGAAGTGAAGTTCCTGGGCCACATTGTGAATAGATTTGGAGTTTCAGTGGATCCGGCCAAGGTTGAAGCCGTGTCAAGCTGGAAGAGACCCACTAGTGTTACTGAAATTCGGAGTTTTCTTGGGTTAGCTGGTTACTATCGTCGTTTCATCCAGGATTTTTCCAAGATTGCCTATTCCCTAACCCGTCTTACCCAGAAAAGAGTGCCGTTCGTTTGGGATGAAAACTGTGAATATGCTTTCAATGAGCTTAAGCGTCGCTTTACTTCAGCTCCAGTACTCGCTTTACCGCAAAGGGGTTTAGGCTATGTCATTTATTGCGATGCATCTCGATTGGGGTTAGGATGTGTGCTTATGCAACTGGATCATGTCATCGCTTATGCATCAAGACAACTTAAGACTCATGAGAAGAATTATCCCACACATGACCTTGAATTGGCAGCAGTAGTATTTGCCTTAAAGATTTGGCGATACTATTTGTATGGTGAGACATTCGAAATCTTCTCTGGTCACAAGAGTTTGAAGTATATCTTCACCCAGAAGGATTTGAACTTGAGACAACGCCGATAGATGGAGTATTTAGAAGATTATGATTTCACCTTACAGTATCACCCATGAAAAGCAAACGTGGTAGCTGATGCATTGAGTAGAAAATCTCAAGGCTCGGTTTCCGCCTTGAGGTGCTGCGAATGGAGACTCCATCAAGAATTGCAGAGGTATGACTTGGTGGTGAATCAAGAGATAACATGGCATTTCTGTCTACAATGGTTGTTAGGCCGGTATTGATAAATAAGGTGATTGAAAGCCAAAGTCAAGATGAAGATCTTGGGTGGTGTCGTAATCGAATATTATCCGGAGAGTACATTGAAGATGTCACCATTGGGCACGACGGTGGTATAAGATACAAAGGAAAGTTAGTAGTACCTCAGAACAACGTGGAGTTACAACAAGCGGTATTAGCCGAAGCTCATAATTCAGAATTTTTGATTCATCCAGGAGGTACCAAGATGTATTGTGATCTAAAGAGAATGTATTGGTGGTCGGGAATGAAGAGGGATGTAGCAAACTTTGTAGCCAAATGCCTTACTTGTCAAAGAATCAAGATCGAACATCAGAAACCTTCGGGTCCATTGCAACCCTTGCCTATCCCAGAATGGAAGTGGGAGAATGTCACTATGGATTTTCTTATGGGCTTACCAAAGACTCAGTCAAAAAATGATGCAGTGTGGGTGATAGTCGATAGGTTAACTAAGTCAGCTCATTTCTTGCCTATTCAAGAGAAGTTTCCCGTCGGAAGGTTGGCGAAGATTTATATCAAGGAGATTGTGAGGTTACACGGTGTTTCGTTAACAGTTGTATCGGACAGAGACCCCCGTTTTACGTCAAAATTTTGGACAGCCTTACAAAGGAGTCTGGGAACTCAGTTTTACTTCAGCACGACATACCACCCGCAAACCAACGGGCAATCTGAAAGAACGATTCAGATATTGGAAGATATTTTGAGAGCCTGTGTGTTGGATCTCAAGGGAAATTGGGACGAGCATCTTCCATTAGTTGAGTTCGCCTATAACAATAATTTCCAGTCTAGTATTGGAATGGCACCGTTCGAGGCACTTTATGGCAGACCTTGCAGGTCCCCTGTGTGTTGGATTGAGGTAGGTGAGTCCACACTCTTGGGACCATAATTGGTTCAAGAGACCACGGAGAAGATTAAGTTGATCATGCAAAGGCTTCAAACAGCCCAGAGTCGTCAGAAATCGTATGCCGATTTGAGAAGGAAACCCTTGGAATTCGAAGTTGATGATTTCGTTTTCTTGAAAGTGAAGCCACTTGGGAGTTGGAATCGGAGATTCGTAGCAAGTATCCTTTCCTTTTCTCCTAAGGTAATCTTTCTTATTTTTCTAGTTTTTTATTGTTTAAATTTCGAGGACGAAATTCTTATAAGGAGGGGAGATTGTAACATCCCATGTGTTTAATTACATTTGATTTAGTTCATTTTTTTTTAGTTTAACACTCAAATCCTTATCATTTTAAGCTCGAACACTTTCTTCAAATTTTTGGGAGATCCAAAAATTTACTTCGTCGCTTCTATAGTGTCCTATTATATATTTAAGAATATTCTAGGAAGTTTCGTCACTATTGGAATTGAAACGAGTATTAAAGTGTCATTTTTTCGAACCCAAAATTTTTGGTTATCGGTTGATTTTCTGTCAACTTTAGTCACTCATAACTTCTTCAATTTTTATCCAAATCCTACTCCGTGAACTACTGTAGTTTCATCATATTCCCCCCTACAACTTTCGTGTTTTGACCAAAATTTAATTCACGCTCCTTGTTGTCCAAAACTGAGCTCGAAGTCAGGCGATTGACAAAAAAAAACTGCACTGTCAGATTTCTGTTGCATTTAGGCACAGCGCGGACTTTGATCAAATTCTGGTATTAATATGTCTAGAATTTGGTGAAACATCCTTCTACAAAGTTGTAGAGCTTTTCAATACCTTTCCGTTGATATAAAGATCACCCCGATCGGAGTTCTGAGAAAAAAGTTACGGCCAAATTACAGTGGGTAACCCCAAAGCCTCGTTTTTAACGCCCAGTTTTCGATTTTAACCTTTTTAAACCCAATTCTCCACCATTATAGCTCAGTTTCGAGGGTGAGAGACCTCAGGTCTTTTCTAGGGAGAGAGAGGGTGATTCTTGGTGTATTATTGGAGATTCATAGCTTAAAACTCAAGCTTCTCATCCGAAAGTGCAGAATCTTCATCTTCTTCGCGCTCTTATCTCATTTCCAGGCTTGCATGTGCGTAGTAGAAGGTATCTAGAGCTCATCCAGGCCTTAAACCCCTGTTCTTCTAGCTATTCAGGTGGGAACTCTCCCTCTTTTCTTCTTGTTTCTGATTTAATGGCTTGATAGAGTGAAAATGCAGAATTTCGGTACCAAAATCACATTACTCTCTGCATGTGAAAAGGGTAGACTAGATTTGTATGATATGAACTTGCATTTAGATAACTATTATGTTATTATTGATGAATATTGAGGTTGATTGCTGTGCATGTTGGAAATTATGAACTGTTTTGTGTATTTGGTACCGAAATGACTAGAATTACCCCATGCATATCTAGTATTCTATACACTACTTGATTTTCGAGATTTTCCAGAATTAAAAATATTAACAATAGCTTTTTAAAATTCCAAAATTTGATATGCAAGTGGGTATGAGTATCATTCTAGTAAACTTAGCATTTTCTCTATTTTATGCCTTTGGTAATTGTTAGAAATTAGATAATTCTTTATAAATTGGTGTTACACACGGTTTAATTATACAAACTTGGTATAATTGTGATGAACATAGCGTGAAAGAGCTGTTCATATGTAAAGTAATATCCTCATTGATTTCGGAAACTTTATTAACTTATATGACAACTTTTTGAAAAAGTTTTTGGCAAATTTACTAATCGCGGTGAGATAACAAGGTTGTTGGAACCGGATAAGCACCGGTATAGAAATGCTTAAGTTGATATTATTGCACAGGCCCATGGTAAGATAGGGTGCTAGAAATCTAGTTACCAGTGCACTGGCCCATGGTAAGATGGGGTGCGTTTATGAGTAGTATATTCCGTTTAGTACCGGTATTAGGTCGAGGAGGAGGAGGAGTTGGATGGATGTGTGAGCAGTTATCGTGAGAGTCTCACGTGGATAACAATTGTTGCATTTGGCAATTAATAAATGGATTTGTTTTATAAATGGAAAAAATTGGCTAATTCTTGATAACAAGTTTAATGTGGTAAATCTTTTATTGATTCACACCGATGCATTGCATTTCCCTTTCCCTATAGTTCCCACTGGGCCAGTTGTGGCTCATTTCCTCATTTATCTTTCAGGTACACTTCGTATTTTTGGTAGAGGTCGTGGCTCAGGTCCGAGTGCTTCTTAGAGTCGCCTCTGATGTTTTTATGGATTTAGTTGTTATTTTAGTTATGTTGTGAGTTTGTAGTATTTTTAATATTTAGTTTGGGAACCTTGTATCATCTTTGGAAGTATGTATTATTATTGTGGAACTTGGTTGTATTTCGTTCCTAGTTTGTGAATGATTATGTTGGAATCATTGTATTAGACCTCTTTCGTAACTTAGATTTCGGTTTGTAGTTGAACCTTATTATGTATTTTGCCTGTTGGACTACTAAGGTTTGATTTTTATCAGATGGTGTTGTATTCCATACCCTTATGTTTGATATGGTTCATTGAACAGGGTGGGTTTCCTTGTATTTATGGATACTTCATGCCGAAATTTTGTTAGATTTTCATTACTTTTCTGCTGTTTATTTTATACAGCATCCGTTAACACCAGCTTATTTAGGCGGGTTGTTACAGTTCGAGACACAGACGATTTACTTATTCAAGAAAATTTTCCAGACGAACAACTGATCGTTGTTCGTAGTTTGCCATGTTATGCAGATATCGTGAATTATTTTGTCACATGAAAGGTTCATTATTGGCTTCGTTAAGAGCAAAATCAATTCTTTACTTTAGTGAAGAATTTATATTTTCATGATACGTACTTATATAAGTACTATCCTGGTTAGATATTTCGAAGATGTGTCCCAGCACAGGAAGCTAAATCCATCATGTATGCTTGTCACGAAGCAGCATGCGAGGACCATTTTTCTTTCCGCAAGACGGCTGACAAAATTTTGCAATGTGGTTTCTATTAGCCAACTCTTTTCAAGGATGTGAAAAACCACTGCAGAATGTGCGCTCGTTGTCAGATGTTAGGTGTCAACTCAAGAAGAAATATGATGCCTCTAACTAATATCATGTCAGTTAAAATTTTTGACTATTGGGGTATAGATTTTATGGGGCCATTTTCTCCTTCGTTTGGGCACCAGTACATTCTTGTCACTGTCGAATACATATCTAAATAGGTTGAAGCCATTCCTACTAGAAATAATGATCATTTCACAGTCATTACATTCCTTAAATAGAATATTCTTTCTAGGTTGGCACACCAAAAGTGATAATAAGTGATCATGGCAGTCACTTCTGTAATAAACCGTTCGAGAAATTGATGCGGCGTTACGGAGTGAATCACCGAGTCTCTTTGGCGTATCACCCACAAACAAACGGGTAAGATGAATTAGCCAACAGAGAGATCAAGAGAATCCTGGAGAAAACAGTCAATGTTAATCAGAGAGATTGGTCTATTCGTTTGACATATGCTTTATGGGCTTACCGAACTGCCTATAAAACAAGTTTGAATATGTCTCATTACCAGTTGGTTTATGGTAAGGCATGTCATCTCCCTCTGGAGATTGAACATAAGGCATTCTGGGTTATTAAAGTTATGAACTTCGATCTTCGAGAGAGTGGTAAAGAGAGAAGCTTGCAGTTGAATAAACTTGAAGAATTACGCCATGATGCGTACGACAATTCTAGAATTTTCAAGAAAAAGAAAAAGTGTTTCCATGATCAGAAAGTCCTAAGGAAGAATTTTGAGCTAGGACAAAAAGGTTTTCTTTATGATTCAAAGCTCCATTTATTTTCTGGTAAACTTTGGTCAAGATGGACTGGTCCTTTTAAAATTCATACAATTTTTCCTTATGGAGCAGTGGAATTGGAGAATACAAAAAATGGCAGTACGTTAAAAGTCAATGGACATCGATTGAAGCCATTTTTGGAGAAGCTTGATGACAGTGAGGAAAGCATTAAGTGCTGACTATGATGCTACTGGATAATCGAGAAGATTTACCGCATTTTGTATAATTTGAATATTTTTGTTTATAGCCTTTGTATATTCATTTTCATTCTTTTGTGTATTTCGCTATCATTCTTGGTTGGTGATCTCAAATCCCAGTTCGAATCGTTTATCTTTTCAAATTTACACCACGTATAAACGATCCCGGCTAACGCTCTGTAAATTGTTTTGCAACACAGGGACTGTGTCGTTTTGAGTTGGGGGAGGGAGAAACCATTAAATTCTGTGCATTTAATCGTTCTATAGCGTTCTCACGAATTCAAGAAAAAAATTTCATTTTTCATTTTTCATTTTTTTTATTTTAATTTTTATTTTAATTTTGGCTTTTTGGAGCATCAGCCGGTACATGAAGATGCCGGCTGCGGTCAACCGCATTGACCAGTCTGTCTCTAGCATGGATAGACCTTTTGCTGAGCTTTTAGCTAAGACGCTAAGAGGCCACGATGCTAATGAGTCTGAGGGTTCTGAGGAGAGCAGTGAGGATGAGTCAGATGGTGATGGAGGAGATTACTAGGAGACATCAGATGACTCCACTGGCCCATCGACTAGTTAGGCTAGGGATTAGAATTTTCTTGTGTTCTATGTTTAGATCTCGTAGGCCTAGGTTTTTACTGTTATGGTGGTGTTTACTTTTTATGTATTTCATTTCGAACTTGTTTGCTTTATTTACATATATATGTCTTGTTCGAATGAAATATGATGCTCTTGTTGTTGTATATTTATTTTTATTTTCAGTTTTATTTTGACTATTTGCTTACCTAGATTTTATCTGCACTAATTGTTTATCTAGATCTATTCTGTGAAGCTATTTAGATACATTTCAAGCATCTTAAAACCAATGTCGTCTAGTTATTCCTCTTCCTCACATAGCACATCATCTCAAGACATAAGTCTGGATAGTTTGCCTATGTTAGGGCTAGATATAGATGCCCCTGATCATAGTAATCTGAACATTTCGCTGGTCTCAAATTCATTTGAGAACCTAGTGGGTGTCAATCAGTTTACTCGTGATCTATTCGGATTTCGAAAGAATATGTCTAAAGATGATGAAAAGTGTGAAGGATGTGAGAATAACTACATAGACATTGATATTAAGATGTACGAGGATAGTGAAATTGGAACAGAGGTACGTGTAGGACGATGTATTCAAATTTGTGTTCCCAGAAATGGACCTCGGGGCTCACAAGAGAATGATGGCAGGTAGAATGGTCCGTTTAACATTCTACAAAGGCGAGTTGAGAATCATAAAACCTACATTGTGGGTTGTTGATTTACATGACGAGGGCAGGAGAAATTATGTTGGATCTTTCTATATTTAGGGTATTACAGTCTTTGTCTGACTCAGCGGCCGCCTGGATCGTACATAGAACAGAAGGTAAGTAAGGTAAGTAGTTTAGGATTTTTCTTTTATTTCTTTTCCTTTTTGTTTATTTTTAGTTTTTCATAGAATTTTTGTTGCTAACATGCAGATTTTTAGAGATATTATGCCGCTCTCAGGTATATCTTCCCTTTTATTCATTTATTTTAGTCACTTTTGCATCCATGTTTTTATGCTTGTTTTGTAACATTGGGGACAATGTTGGATTTTAGTTGGGGGAGGGAGACTTGTGGTCAAATTTTTTCGAAAAGCCTGTATGCAAGTAACTTAGGATAGTCATTTTGCTTTATTTTATTTTTTTTTCTAAAAAAAAAAATCTGAGATTGCCATTTTAAGTCGTCCCATTTAGTTCTGTTTTTCTTTCTCTCATTGGGCGACGACGCATTCATGAATTGATTTAGATAAACTAGAGAAGTTTTTTTTAATCTTCTTGTAGTTCAAAAGATGGATACTAAGTTGAATCTATTTGTCAGTGCATTTTTCGACATTGCTTGTTATTAGACTGATATATCTTGATTAGTGAAATACTCTGTTCAAAATTAAAGTGAAGACTATATAGCCGTGAGGTTTTGAGCCATTCTTTCATATATGAGAGCTATATATATAAACTCTGATTCCTGAAAAGCGTTTTACAAATTGATTAAGTCTCTTAAATTTTAATTTCAATTCAGTTTTATAAAGGTAAGTCCATGAGATGCTAAATTATAAAATGCCTTATAGTTGTTTGAATTTAGAAGCTAGAAGCTAAGGAAATGATGTAGGCCATCTTTGTTTTAGCCACTAGCCTTAGCCTGTCCTTACATTCTATCCGTAGCAGCCCTTTTGAAGCCTGAAACCTTGTTTTTATTGTTACACCTAAAGTTAAACCCGAGCTTGTACCATAAATTCCACACCCTTGGCTCGTTTATGCAAAAGGCTCAAAAGTATAGACATAGTGACGTATGTTGATCTGAAAAGAGAGTAAAAAAAGCAAAGAATGAAATGTTTGCATTGAAAAAAACAAAGAATATGCAAGAATGCTGATGTTTATTGAAAATAAAAATTAAAGGTTGTATGCAATATAATGAGAATGTGGGTATTGAAGTAAAGAGAAAGAGCTGAACAGCCTCTGAGCATTATAAAAGCAAGCAAACGAGTCTTTTGAATTCTCAGTTGACCCGTTCGTTTCGTAACCATTACCCCCAGCCCCATTACAACCTAATAAAGTCCTATTTGATCCTTAGTGACTTAGTTTCGAGATTTAGATGACGAAAAGGTATTCAAAAGCATTCTCGGCTTTTTGAAACTTGAATATCTTTCCTAAAGACTCATGTTCTTTCATTTTAGCGTCTTTTCGTTTAAACATACGTGATGCATTTGATTTTGATTACAAACATTCCATTTAGCCCATATGTGGAGAGATACACCTGATTTGGAGCGATTCATTTGTTGAGTGTATGTCCGGTAAGAGTTTGAGTCAAAGCTTAACATGAACTGAGTATGGAGCTATGATTAATTTTGAAAGTTGAAAGTCAATGCATTTGCCTACACACGCACATTAATGATTTATATTTATGCTACGTCTATTTTAAATGCATCAAGATTGTTATTTCTCTTGTATATCTCTTACTAATGTAGCACTAAGTCAGTTTAGGTCTTTGCTGAGCCATTTGAGAGAGAATTTATGCATGATAGGCAACTATGGGACAAGACTTGAACTACAATCGAGAATTTTGTGGGTATATTCACTGGAAACCCTCACGAGACACAACTTGTCCTACTAGGGGTGACCCAGGGGTTTAAAGGCTTATTGCATCCGCTTAATGCAACTGTTTAGTTTAGGATTGTGTTTTTCTTTCTTTCTTTTATGTGTTTATTTTTAGAGATATGTGTCATCTTATCACTCCATTGCTAGGGACAAGCAATACGTTAGTTGGGGGAGGTGATTGAGCCCAGAAATTGCATTTCTAATCCCTTAAACAAGGCTCAATTAACTTCTAATTACCATCTAAAACAAAAAATTGCATGTAAATTCAGTTTAAGCATGAAAAGAAGGTATTGCATTGTATTTCTGTGTTACTAAGCCATTTTGCAGGCCTAAATTGGTTAATCAACTGAAGTTGTATGCAAGATAGAAGGTTAAAAACGGAAAAGTGCAAGAAGAATGTCCGAAGAACAATTCAATATCCATTCCGAGGCCCGAGATGAGGAAAACTCCGCAAACTAACCCAAAGCACTAGAAAAAATAGAACATCAAGTCTCCAAGCATGAATGAAATGCATGAAAGTGTCCAAGAGTGATCTTAAGAGAAAAAAAGCTCAATCGAATCAATTCTAAAAGTTTTCGAACAAAACTGAGAACTGCCGTAATAAGCCCGAGGTTGTAACTGATTAAAGTTTTTCTAAAATAAGAATTTGAAGAAATATAAGTTGTAGAGGATTAAATTACCTACAGATAAGTGAGAACGGTGTGTTAATCAGAGTTCGGAGCAAAAAATTATGAGTAAAATAAGAAGGCATAATAAAGAAAATGTACCCAATCTTAGGCTTAAATTCAGTTTTAAGCCATGTTTCGGCCCGTTTCTTCAAGGATTACTAAAACAACGACTTGAGACACTTTTGTACAATATAAAAGGTCATATATCTCATATTTTAGGGTACACAATAATTTAAAATTGATTAGTAAAGATGCAAAGAGCGTCGTAACGTTCTTGGGAGTTTTCTTTTTTCTTTCTTCTTTTTCAAAATAATTGTTAGTTTAGTTTTTTTATAGCATATTGAGACTGGAACATTAGTTTAATCAAGATTTAATTCATCATTCAATCAAGTTTCAATTGTAATTGCTATTCTTCATCCGGGTAAACCCTAGTTTTCTAATTTCTTCAATTTAATTGCTTTTAATCCTTTGTTTGCTTAGATATTCATAGATTAGTTGTTAAGGTTCATATATATTCTAGAATTAACCCTTAAACCCACGTTTTAAGGGCTGGTTCTAGGGTTTATAGACCCGTTTTGTAGGTTTTTCGGGTTTTCATCAATTTATGCTAGTTTATCCTTCTATATTCAAATAGTTTATCGTTTTGCAATGATATTCGTATGTGATTCATTTTTCATAATATAGAATCTAATTTTTTAGACTTATTAGGGTTTTAGTCAAAATTCTTCAGTTTATGTCCGTTTTGAGTTCGTTTACCGTTTTAAACATAAAATCTTCGTTTTAAATCGGAATTGAGTAATTCCAAAGCCAAAAGTTTTTAAATTTGATTTTCTATGTTCTTAGGTATATTTATACTGTTTTTAATTATTCATATTCTTATTTTATTTTTTAATTTGAATATGTCAAGCTAAATCGTTAGTTAGGGGTCCGTAATGAAAAGATGCAAACTTAATTCTTGAATGTAATCCAATTTAGGTTTCAATCTGATTTTTTCATTGGTTATAAATCACCTACTGAATTTATGAGTATTCTCTTATCTTTTCATGCCTAAGAAACATGTTTTCATAAGTTAGCTCATAAATTCCATTTGATTAAGAACCGTAAAATTGTCAATTCACGGATTTTTGCACCAAAATTCTAACGTGGCTGATTTGAGGACAATATTTATCTTTCAATTAGTTAGGTTAGTTTCTTAAGTGAATTGACTGAGTTGGCACTATTTTGCTATTTATTCACATAAGTGTCGAAAAAGTGCTAGTTTTGACTTTCAACGTTCTTTCTAAGACAGATTTGACTTAAATCACGTTAAGCATATTCAAACCTTAGGAGAGTGTTAAGCTACTGATTTTTGGAGAGTTTAATCAACTTGGATTGTTTTTGTCACACACTAGTAATACTAGGTCTCAAATAACAATTTTTCAAAGTCAAAAAGCTTCACTATCGAATTCTATTGCTCGAATTTAGTCTATATAGTCTTTGTCACGTATGAGCTATGATATACTTGTAGTAGTAATACAATTGGATGGTTGGAAGGTTTAAGAGCTGAACTTTAGTGAAAAATCATATTTAAACTTAAATTTGGATTACCCAATTGGACTAGTTTCGTACTCCCTAGCTACAGATACCCCTAATGTTTGTTTCTTATTGATTTAAATTCGTTTAATATTTTATTTTTTTTAATTAGTATGTTTTTTTATTTTATTTATTTATTTATAGTTCAATTGCATGTTCCCCTAGTGCATTTAGGAAGCCTTTTAGGTAGAAAACTTGCGCTTGTGGATTCCCTTTAATTTTGCACCATAGGACTAGATTTGCCTTTAGTTTTAGTTTAATTTAGTTAATAGTTTAATTTTATTTCATTTCTCCTTTCTTATTCTTCATTTTAATTATCTTTTCTTTTCTTTTCCCTTCTTTCCCCTGAGAGAGATAACTAGAAGAAATATATTCCTTACCTTCTTTGTGGTTCGACCTTGGACTTTTCAAGTATATTATAACTTGACCGCTTTCACTTGGGCGTAATATTTCGCACTTTTTGAGCGTAGTCACCATCTAGAGCAATCCATTTTCATCTAAAAAAACATTGAATTGGACTTTAATTGAACCGTAGGTCTCAATGAGATGCAAATGTCCCAAAGACTCTAAAAAATAATGAGGATACCTAAAGTATGCTTGTGATTTAGGAGAAAATTGAGGCATTGTCATTGCTTCAATTCGTTCTTGATCAACATTAAAATAATACGTAGACAAACTCTGACTTACCCAATGAATTGCGCCGTTCAAATAAACTCCACGATTAAACCTTGTTCTAAAAGCAAAATTGAATGTTTCATCGGAATGCTTGCACTCACCTACATCCAATGAGTATATTTCGATCCAAACCGTTTTCGAATGGGGTGGCTTAGAGATTTCTACAACATAGATAACTTTTTACATAGTTGATTTTGATGGATCAAAAGCTAAATTCACACCAATAATCCCATCTCTAACACCACCAAGATTATTTCGAGGAATCACGGTAAAAAAATTATTACAAGGACTATATACATAAAAGTTACTTTTATTTCGAGAACTGAGATTACCACAGCAAAGTAATCCATTGGAAGAGCTTAGAATTGTAATACCTGATGTGAAATCATGTGGAGCAAAATTGAGCCTTCTAAATGGGGACTTGATAGGGTTTTGGGAGTCAAGAGGGACAAAATCGAATTCTTGGTTGGTGCGGAGGGAGGGGAGGAAGAAACCAGAAGGGAGGTTAGAGTTAGAGTTAGACTTAGGGTTAGGGTTTTGGAGAATGGAGAAATGGGGAGTGGTGATGAGAGAGCCAATTTTTGGATATAGATTTAAAGCGGAGGATGGAGAGTACATGTAGGCATTTTAAGATCTCCATCAAGAGATCGTCATTGCCCGTGACATAAATAGGCCGCAAGGTGTTTTCGGTTTCGGTCGGTATAGAAATCAAAGTATCTTGAACTCTTTTCAAATTTCATAATTCGATTTTGGTTCAGTTTGGTTTCGATTTTCATGCCTATAGAACCCAAACCCTCCTTAAATTATTCGGTTTTGGTCCAGTTTAGTCTCATTCATTTTTTATTTATTTTATATTATTAAAACTTTAGTTAAAAACTATATTAAAAATTTAAAAACAAAAAATAATAAAGAGTTATAGTTTTCGATAAATACTATATGGTATGAAGGAGCACTAGTATCTAGCAACCTAATCAATGGTAAATAATAGAGTACATTAAACCCCCTAATCTATCATCGTTTGGTACTTAACCCTTTAAATAATAGAGTTAAGAGAACAAAATTATCGATGTTAATTCTCCTTCCAATTCAAACCAATCAAAAATATTAAAAACATATCTGAAATAAACAAAGCAAAAGTAAAAGAAAGAAAAAAGGAAGAAGAAGCATCCACTAAAATTTGGGACTACTCATTGATCGATGTTTGTTTTGCTCCTTTTTTCACTTGTAATGTCCAAAGAAAAATAAAAACATGTCAATATTGTGGGCTTTTGGTCCTACATTTTTCAGATGTGTGGCATTAGCTAATTTAGCTAATCTCGAGTTATTCCCTGAATAGTAAATATTACGGAGAAAATTGAGAAGAATTATGATTTTTCTCTTTCAAAGTTTCAAACGGTATTGTTTTATTGTAGTTTTTATATTAGCATTTTTTTTAATAGATTCAATTTTTTCGGTCCAATTTGGGTAACCCAAACCCGAATCAACCCAAATCAATTGGTTTTGGTTTCGGTTTCGTTTTCGTTTTTTTTTTCGGTTTGGAAAATCTCGGATTACCACGAATCGGTTCGGTTTTGGATTTCTGACAACACCCCTAATAGGCTAGCGTTGAGTGATCGGAGTCAACTGCAAATCTACTAGATTTCATGGTTGGTTAGCAAATTTGTGTATTTCTCAAGCCAAGGATATAAAATGCAATTAACAAATTACGTTACATAGGTATTATCAAAAAAATAAGAGTAAACTATTCTAATTGTCCATAAACTATTAGCTCAGTTTTACTTTGACTCTTAAATTAAAAAACGCTTCACTTAGGTACTTAAACTATTGGCAAGCCTCACTTTGACCATTCCGACCAAATTTTATGTTAAGTTTGATGGAATTATCGGGCATTTTGTCATTTCAATTTAAGTAAATATTTTTTAAGTTGATTCAAGGAAAAATCGGTTTGGTTTTTTTTCAACATCAGTTCAAAACTTTTTTTTATCATCAATGTGGATAAAAAAGTTTGGTTTTTTTCATTCCTAACTCAACACATTATTCCACCATCACCGTCACACCTTCCTCCATATCCGCTTCCACCTTCCCTCCCACCCCCACCATCATTGCCGCCCACCATCACCATCACCTCCTCCTATATATATATATATATATTTTGTGTGTGTGTTTGTACATATCAATAGAAATAGTGTACATATGTATATATATATATGTTTGTATATTATAACTCAAATTAAGATTAAACCTAAATCAAAACAAAGATTTAACTCCAAAATCAAATCAAAACAAACCCAAAATTAAAATTTTAAATCATAAACTAAATCAACATTTAACCCAAAAATCAATACAAATATTTAACTCTAAAATCGAAATCAATGTGCATGTATACATATGTATGTATGTATGTATGTATGTATGTATGTATGTATGTATGTATGTATGTATGTATGTATTTGTGTGAGAGAGAAAAGGGATAGGTGAAAGAGATGGTGATTGCAATGGTGGTGGTGGTGGTGGTGAACATGGTGGCCGGATGTCGTTGTGGTGGGGAGGTTGAGGAGGCAATGGTGAAAGTGACGGTAGTGGGGAGGGGAGGCAGAAGTGGGTTTCTTTTCCTTCCCCTTTTTCTCTCTCCCCCTTTCTCTCTCCATCTCTCTTATATTTACTTTTTGTAATATATAATAATAACTTTAAAAAAGAAAACTAAATTAATTAAAATGACAAAAATGCCCCTAATTCAATCCAACTTAACAAAAAAATTGGACGGAAGGGCCTAAGTGAGATTCACCAATAATTTAAGCCCCTAAGTGGAGTGTTTTTTAATTATAGGGTCAAAGTGAAACTGAGCCAATAGTTTAGTTGCCGTTATAGTAATTTACTCAAAAAATAAAATAAAAAACAAGTTACATAAGTGATAGATAAGACTACAACTTTTTCATTTTTCTTTTTTTAAATATGAAGAGGATAAAATATACCATCCGTTTGGATTGAGAGAATGAGAAGGAAATGATAGAAATAAAATATGAAGAATTACATTTTACTTGTTTGCATACATTTATTAGAGAGAGTGGAGAGGAAAGGAAGGAAATGAGAGAGAATGTCCATCTTCTGTATTTTTTTATTTTGTTTCCTTCCAATATTGAAAGGATCGGGAGGGAAATGAAATATTTTTAATGAATTATTCACTTTATTTCAAATTTAATGTTAATTTGTTAATAATATATTAAATCACATTCTTTTCATTTCTTTTCTTCTTTCCATCTAAACAAGATTTTATTTTCATATATTATATTATTTTCCGCCCTTAGCTATCCAAACAATAATAAAATTAAAATCATTCATTCCCCCTCTAATTAACTATTTTCTTTCCGTTTATCCCCTTCAATCCAAATGAACTGATAACAATCAGGGTATTGTTTGTTGGCAATCTCCTCGTTATCAATCTCTGATGGTTATTTTTTTAAATTTATTCTTATTATATGTGTGATGATATTTTAAAAAAAATTATATATCTATTTAGCAACAATATCAGGTCGATAAAGACATCAAATAAAGTCTCTTCAATTGTGTTATTTCAATCTTATTTTCTAATTTTAATTGGCACTTATATAATTAAATTGATTGTTGCAATGTAAAATAAAATGTACACCGTTTGTGGTGATTGTGAATCCTTTTCATGGATTTCTTTTTGTCATACAAAAAATACCTTTATGTTGATTGTGAATTTGTGACATACAAAAAACATTTATATTGTAAAATCTATCATTTGTATTAAAGAAAAAAAGGTAGCAACTGTGATTTGAAAAGATATATAATTTTTTTTATACCAAAAAGATATATAGTAATTAAAAAAGCAAAAGTGTTTCGCCTCAGTTGATCCACAATATTCCAAAAAACAAAGCCATATGACACAAACAGACAAACTATTCACATATTAAATGTAGATAATATATATTTTACTGAAACGAATTGGTTCAGTTAGTCTAAACATTAAATTCAAAACTAAACCAAACAAATCGGTTCTTGAAAAAATCAATTTAATTAGTTTGATAAACTAGAACAATCAAATTCAAAGCAATAATTTACCCATAGCCATACCTATCAACTATTGTGACAGTGATTAAATGTTGTGTGGAATTCGAAAATATTGCAGTGTGAATAATATTTCAAAAGTCACAAGCTCTAAAATATGGTGAAAGGGTCAGTTTGCTTTTTGTGCCTCTAATTACAACAATATTAAATACTGAATTTTTTATTTTTAATACTGAACATGAAAAACATATGAGATATTATTTGACTCTAAATACGTACCGACTACATATCGATTTAAATATGGGACAATTAAAAAAAAGGTCTTATTAGAGAAAGATTTTTACACTAAAACCAATGAATAATTTTTTTGTAAATAAAGGGCCTATTTTTTATTTTATTAATAATATGACATGTGTTTTTTTTTCATTATAAAATGACATCCCAACCCTTAAAATAAACTAAAAAATACCAATATGCATCAAAATATGGATTGCAATATGAACTTTGTAGTCCATATTTTACTGCAATATGAACTTTGCAGTCCATATTTTTGGTGCAAAGTTCATATTGCAGTCCATATTTTACTGCAATGTAAACTTTGCAGTCCATATTTCTAGTGCAAAGTCCATATTGCAGTCCATATTTCACTACAATATTCATATTTTTTGTGCAAATTTCATAAAGAGGGGGTAATTTAGGTAATATATAACATGTTTTTTATTAATTAAATAATATTTAAATTTATTCAAATACCTTCATTTAAAATATAAAATAAAATAGGCCTCTTACACTAATTACCAATTAAAAATAGGCCCTTCATTCAAAAAAATATTATTCATTGGAGTTTTGTTAAAAATCAATGTGTAATAAGACCTTCTACCTAATTTCTAGTTTAAATATTTAGAGGATGTATTTAATTTATATTTTAAAATATTCTAACTGGTTTTTTATAATTCGTAAATTTTGCTAATTTCATAAAAAAAATTTAAGTCCATATAAAGTGTGACAGATTTAATGCATGAATTCTTTAAGTATTTTTATAATTTTTAATAAGTTGATGTCCAAATAACAATAAAATTATAGTTGTCCTCTCTTTCTTTTCTTTCTTCTCTTTTAGAAGACACCTGCCTTTGATCACTTCTAGCCTATGAAGTACGAATACAGATACGAGTATTGGATACGGCAAAATTAGAAAAATATAAGATACGATACATCTTGGATATAGATAATAAAAAATAATTATATAATATATAACTATTAAGCTATAAGAATTTTATAAATTTATAAATAGTATAATGAATATTCAAAAAACTAAAGCAAACGAATGAGTAATTTAATTGTATAATAACTTAAAAGTATATATAATATTCTGACTTGAATAGCAGAAGAAGGTTATAGTATGAACAACGATGATTGTAGACGAATGATGAAGTGTTTTGTTCAATCATTTCATATGCTGATAAAAGGGTTACTTATTCACTGAACTGTAAATGGAAAGCCTAATTCTCTTTTAGAGGTTTATGTATTAGAAGAATTATTTGTTATTTTTAAAGTGGCTCCAATAAAAAAAAAACTACAAAACTTACCCTACCATATCCGCAAATATCCTTGCCGTATCCCTTCTGTATTCGAAATTTAAAAAATAAATAAAAAATGTTGGATATTCAAATACATATCCGATACCGATACTCCGACCCTAATTGAAGTATCCGTGCTTTCGAGTTTCTAGCCGCCGAAAACTGTCTTCTAGGCCCGGCTTTAAAACCGCACTCAATTTAACAACCCCCCCTCCCCCCTCCCTTTTGAATTTATTATATATATGTATATA
Organism: Lonicera japonica; assembly: GCA_021464415.1. Classification (NCBI taxonomy): domain Eukaryota; kingdom Viridiplantae; phylum Streptophyta; class Magnoliopsida; order Dipsacales; family Caprifoliaceae; genus Lonicera; species Lonicera japonica. Next base: position 17,151,741 of record CM038470.1, read on the forward strand.
GTATAAATAAAGTTAAAGGGTTATTATAAGATTTTTAAAAAGTTTGAAGGTCTTTTTATAATAAATAAAAGCTATGAGCCTATGATTTTTCACCAATAGATCTTATCATGCTACTTGAGGGTTAACTACAAAACTATATAGAGGACGTAAGGTTTAATTATGAATTTTTTAATTTGACAGGGATAAGTAAGCTTGCTCAAAAAGTGGTTGAGAGTGGTAAGTATATTTGTTATCTATTAATGTATTTTTCTCATGAAGTCGGCTTTACTCTTACTTGTCGCAACAGTAAATGTTGAGAGAGGATTTTCGGTGATGAAGAACATTAAGAGCGAATGCACTATGTAATTGAATGGGAGATGAATTTATGGATGATTGTTTGTGACATACATTGAATAAAACATTTTCAACAAGATTAAGTCTTGTAATATTTTCAAAAATTGACAATCTCGTAAAATGTTATTGTATCAATGTTTTCGTTGGATTGGATGAAAGACTTCTAGTATCATGTTTGCATTAAAGTATTTGCCTTATTTTTAATTTAATGTTTTGGTCTTGTTTTAACTAATTCAGGAAAAAAAATTATAGTGCTAACTTTGAAACCCCCGACCGGTCTGAATCCTAGCTTTGCCACTGGCCGCCACAATCCCCCTTTGCCGGAACTCTGGCAACAACTGCTAAAGCCCACAACCACCATCGGTGTTCTGAGACCTCTTTAAAGTTCTAACATAGATATAAGATATCACAAATTTGTTTTTGCATTAAATCAGCATGCAATTAAAGATGTTAATTTGAGTACCTTTTTTTTTTTTTTGCACTGTATAGAAATTCTAGCCAAAACTCTAGCAAAGGTTGCCGGGACTTTAAAAGTGGTTGTCAGAGTTCTAGTGGGCAGTGGTGGTTGGTGTGGTTTAGCAACCACAACCAATAATAAAGAAATAAAAGATTGTGATAATTAAGGTATAATTGACCATTCAAAAAAAGAGGTGTACCTTTTAATCAATAAAAATTGGAAATTAATTTTATGGCTAAAAAAAATTGTGAAAGAAGTCCTCCATCTAATATAGAATATAAGGTGTCGTGGTTTAATTTATAATTATTGAAGAGACATTTACAGTCCATTTTCTCAACTCATTAATAAACCCTCGAAATTCGGGCAAACTAACAAATGGCATATATAAATCTGAAATCACCCTTATTTTGTGATAAATTTTATGAACTCTTTGGGTGTATGGTGTTATCGTATAATGAATGATGTGCACTTTGTGGTTTTACTATTTTATAAGAAGATGCTAGTCTTACTTCTTCTTCTCTCCTCTTCTGTAAATTTTTATTTTTTTTTTGGTTTAAATTGGTAAGACACCACTCATTAAATGAATTGGTGCATCCACGTCGGTTTGCAAAAAAGAAAAAAAAAATTATACAAAAGTTGATCAAGTTTAGCACTTTTTGAATTGTAAATGTCGTGCATGAAAATACACTTGGAACACAAATAAATAAAGTTAATCTTAGTGCACCAGGCAGGCATAAGTTAATTTGGTGACCTAATTTGTAAACACGAATAACTTTTATAATTATAATTATACAGTATTGTGTCAATTGGCACGAATTACACCTAGTGTAATATGAAATTGGAGACTTATAGCGGATAAAGGATATATTAAAACCAAACCAGGACAATGTCGTAAGTATCTGGTTATTATGTGCGGCTTTATTAAAACACCGACTAATACTAATTCATTCTTTCACCTATTACCGGACTATGTATATAATTTTAAAAGTAAAGTTGATAAATATATCATTACTCTTTTGCATGTATTTACATTAGGGTTGGTAATTTAAGAACCAACACGATAAAACGATATGAAATGAAATGAAATCGTTACAAAATTAACATGAGAATTCGTGCTTTGTGTCTAAATTTTTTAACACAAAGTCATGCCGTATTTGTATCCAAATTTTTAATACGAAACGAAATTGACATGTTTATTAGAGTCATGTTATGTTAATCGTATCTTATCATGTTTAAATTATAGAAAATTCTCGTTTCCACTCGTATTATATTGTGTTTATTAAGATTCAAAAATTGCAATTGTGTTTGTCGTGTCGTGTTGTATTTTACGTGGGCCGTGCTCATGCTTAATAAAAATAATGTAATTTTGTATCATGTCGTATTTGTGTCTTATACTATTCCTCATCATATCGTGTTAGACTCAAACACAGCCGAAAAATACGAATTACCACCCCTTTTCTACGTCCCCAAAATCTATTATATAAGTTAAAGATTCCATTAAAATATATTACATTAAAATATATTATACATATGAGCCTCTCAATCCTCAATGGATCTCTGTCAAAAAAAAATCCTCAATGGATCTTTATTCTTCTGAATAAATTATTTTGTGGGCCATCTTTTCTCTTGGAAGTACTTGTTGGCCTTAGACCAAAAACAGCCCACACTAGATCCAACAGGCATTTCAATATTACCATGATACAGAGACAGGACGTAGGCCGAATCATATAATTTTGTTTTTTTTCCTTTGTTCTTCTTGAAATAAAAAATAAAATTTCAAACTAAGGAGTTACTATTTTTTCAGTCTCCGAGTGTTAAATTTTAAGTACTTAATATTGGGTGAAACTTTAAAAATGCACTTCTTGTTTTAGCTGAATGGACAGCTGTATATATATATATATTGGGGTATTGGGAAATAGGGTTGTTTGTGAAAGTTTTTTGAAAAAAAATTTAGAAAATAATATTTTTTATAAATTAAGAGCCTATCTTTGACCTAACTCCAAAAAGAGTGCATTGTTAATTTTGTAGTAAATTTATGAATTGTAATTTTTTTATAGTATAGTGCAAAAAAATTAAGTCTGCCCTTCATGTTTTTTAAGTAGATTACTATGATTAATTGACATTACTTTAGAGTTTTTTCAATAAGTTACAAAATTAAACTCTTTTATTGATAAAACACACATGATAAAAAATTTGGGTTATGCAAGTTAAGTTTACAATTCTTGTTTTTTAGTGCATTACTATGTATGGAGAATTATTTGACAATACTTTATATTCACACAAGTGATACGCAAAATTATACTTGTTAAAATATAAAAACACATTATGCAAAACAAAATTTGTATCAAGTTTTTTGGATTGCAAAGTTAAATTTGCATAAAACACAATTTTTTGTCAAACACCTTAGTTTAAAACACAATTGATAAAGATGAATTTTATGCTAACAACAAGTAAAAAAAGGGTCCTTCTTTCTAAGTAATATTTTTACCTGATTTTTTTTTAAAAAAAAGGTTTTAATGGAGAGAGTTTTTACCCATTTCCTATACATATATATAAAGTAGTGAGATTGTAGATACTTTTTACTATAGCTAGGATATGATCAATGGCGGAATCAGAAATCAAAACCAGGAGGGCCGAAATTAATACACTTTTAAAAAAAATTGCATGTACTTTTAATAAGGTTAAAATCAAAATACTATATTAAAATATTTAACATCTTATACATCAAAATTCACATATTTAGTTACATTATTAATCTCCAAGCCAATTTATTCATCATCAATGACTTCATATATTAATCCTCAAGCCAATTTTTTCTCAAAAACATCTTTCTATATAAAATTCAATTTTTTCTAACCCAATATTAAATCAACCTCAAAAAATGAAAGAATGGAAAAAATAAAACCGATGAGCTATGGCACCAAAATGGAAAAATAAAAAAGCCCTAGAAAAAATAATTGTAGTGTTAATAATTAGTCAATCCTTCTATTTCGGAAATCCACCCCGAATATTTACCTACATATAATACATGTACCTTATATTTAATTACAATGAACTACTCCTGTACTTATACAACAAATCGCACATAATCCCCTCATTCATTGAACTTTTCAAATTACACAAACGCCCCCTGCATTTACATTGTTGCACAAAACCCCTTCCTCAGTGAAAATTTGTGAAAAGTCCAGATGGGGCCATGCCTAGTCTCCATGTGGCTCCGCCCCCAGATATGATGAGTACTTCTTTAAATTAATACATCTTTAAGTTTCGAACCCGTGATTTGACATTTTATGTTGAATTTATTGGTTCTTGAACATTAATTGAATCTATGACATTTGTGATTTGACATGTATTATGTTGAATGCCACTTATTTGGTTCTGAAGTTTGAACATTAATTGAATAATTCCTATGCTCTAATTCAAAAGGTACTTCGCGTCAGATTCATAATCCTCCTTCACTTCTATGACTTCCACATCACCAATTACATCAATAAAAATCATGTAAATTAAGGAACAAAAAAAAAATAATAATAAAATGAATACACAATAATAAGCATCTGTATGCTAAGAACTATGATTTTAAGCATCATACCTTTGACCAATCTGCTAAATTTGTGTTAGCTGAAGGTTTACACGAAATTCAGGCATTTATAAGGTGCTAAATGCATTTAGCAGACAGCAATCGAAATAAATAGTCCAGAAGGTGCTGCATTAGTTGATGCATTTAGCATTATTGCCATTAAATATTAAGGTGCTTAAGCAACCTGTAAAGAATAAATATGTACGAATTGTCTTAGCCAAAAAGCTCTAATTCAAAACGGTACTAACTCGCGACCTCTGATCTCACGCTTGAGATCGAGGATCCATCAATGTTATATCTGTTAATACCTCCGGTGCCCTTCTTTCACTTCTGATTTGTAAAAGAAGAAAAAGACTTCCACATTAAACATTTCGGTAATTACCATTTTTTATTTTAAATTCGACTTTGATAATTTTTTTAAGAAAATGCTTGTTACATGTTTTTCTTTTGAGTATAATATACTTTATTGTGACATTTTGTAAATTGATTGCGTCTGGGAAATGAAACATAACTTTTTAAGATGTTATGAAAGAAGAAAGAGAGCATTTTTTTTTAAATTTATGACATTAGTATTTTTATTTTTTTCTTATTAGAGAGAAAATTACATATTAATTTTGCAGTGATAATGTGCAAATGATTGAACGCTGAGTAGCTCACATAGAATTCGTGCTGGTTTATATATCCTGCATCGTACGTGCCAGTAGTTTTGGTCGGTTAATTTCCAACAAAATTTGTTCACCCACTGATTCTTGCACGCACTTGTGCTCAAAAGTACCAACTCAAATACAAAACTTTCGAAACTCAAAAAAATGTATGCGGTACCCACCTCGTTTGCTTTGTCACAATGGTTTTTTATGATTCCGTTTTTGTCGAAAAAAAATTTAGGACGTGATTTTTTACAATTTTTTTTTCAAAGAATGCCGTCTCTTAGTTATAGTATTTGTTTTTGGCAAAGAAACATTATTGAGTCTAAGAATGTGGTTTTGTCCGGCGTCACTCTTTAAAATGAGTATCTTCACAGATACATTGAAGCCGAAGGTCCCCCCTGCTGCAAGAAGAGGAAGCGTTGTCTAGTTGTCGCAGATCCACTTAGATACACATGTAATATTTAAGGATCTTTTATTTCTCGGTCACATGTACGGTAATTGTGAATCGAGAAATCTCTACTCAATGGTTACAAATACAATACGTGTGACAAAAAAAACCTCTGTCACAGATAAATTATGCCAGATATAAATACCAACTACAAACTTTAAAAAAAAAATTAAAACTTGCATCAAAATATTTGAAAACAAGAATGCCATCCTAATTTGAAAGACTTAGATCGAAAATACTGAAACTAGAAGTAAAAGTTCAATTTTTCCACACCATGAGAGAAGATTACAAAAATGGCCCCATATATAGCTCTCATTTTTTTCATTCCATTCCCTCTATTTCTCTCCTAAATTACCATCCTACCCACCAAGAGAAAAAGCTAATCCTTTCCTCTATTTATTCATTTAAACCACTCTCTGTACCCACATGCAAGACTCTGTATTTGGAAACTAAATATAACATAATTGAACTAAACACTTGGCTTAGTTCTCCTCATGAGCTGCTGCAAATTTTTGATCCTCAAGCCATTTGGTGAATTGTTGGAGGGTAGTGACGTCAGCTCTGTAATGCTTCATGGTGAATTTAAGCATCATGCCCCAAGTGAAGTCTGGGTAGAGCCTAGGGTTATTTTCGTCAATCAACTCAGTTGGTGGGGTCAACACCTTATCCACCCTTGGGCTGCAAAAGAAAGCAAGTGATTTCCTAGCTTCTTTGTTGTTCACCACCACTCTATGCAAGCAGCTTTTGTATATTCCATTTGTAAATGCCTGTAACACCAAACCAAAAAAATTTAATATATTAAAATGACTATGTAATCATTTCTGGCGCGGGCATTGTTTTTTCGTTGTTAAATGCCGATCTTTATACGAACTGTTTTGCAACAAAAATATACTATATATATATATATATATTTTTTTTTCCACACATTAAAAGTGTGACAAAATTTGTCGCAAAAAAATATGGGTGTAAAAATTCCTTTACAAGAAAATTGGATCCACAAAAATGTGTTATATTTAAGTTTATTTATCTTGCCATAAATGTATCGCCAATGTTGACAACAAAGGCATTCATATCCGGGGTAACGGACCACCATTGGTCGTCCACGAGCACCTCCAGGCCGCCAACCATGTCTTGGTGAAGTATAGTCAAGGACGTTGGATCGCAATGTGGACCCGTCCCTAGGGCTATGTCAGGTTTCTGGCACGGCGGGTAGTAGTTGAGTCGCATTATCGAATTGTTTCCTTCGTAAAACTTCCTAAAATGAAACCGGTCCTTCACACCCAAGCTGATCGCTAGTAGCTCCGAGATCTCGAGGCAAAGCTTGCTCATGGCGTTGCTGTACTCTTGATAAACTCGCCTGTAACACCAATTAATAAAGGCGAAAATAGCACACAATTAAAAGTCATGAATTAGAAATGAATAACATTGTTATATTTAGAAAGAATACTCAGTAAAACTGTTGTATCTGAAACTATTTTTCTCTAGTATCAAGAGATGAGAAAGAAACAATATATCATATGACAAAAGCAATGTAACTCAACATTAGTGATTCTGAATATTGTTTATATAAAACACTTGAAGAATTGATTGATGTCGGTGGTACGTACAAATTAAATCAACATAAAATGTCTATGTACCGTGAATTTAGTAGAACGATCACTTGCATGTGGGCCTTACATTTAATCATATGTTTATGCAAATTTCCTAATTAATTTATAACATAATTTTTCATACCCGAGTTGAGTGAAATCTTCACCCATTTTGCTCTTAATATACTCCTCAATAGGCCTGGATTCTTTCTGGTCATCCTTGAACTCAAAAGAGAGAGTTTCTTTCCAAGGAAGACTAGAGGAGAATCTCCCAATGAAGCTACTAGCATATCCACAATGTTCACCAAGCTTCCTTTGAACCTTTTGCCTCTCACTTAGAGGCAGCCCAAAGAACAAGTCCATGTACTTGTGAGCATCATTGATCAACTTCAAGTCAACTCCATGGTTGACCACTACAAAGAATCCGTGCTTACGGCACGCCTCTCCGATGAGCTTGCACGCCTCTGCAGCTGCCCTAGGCTCACCAGAGAGAAACCCTGCCAGATCGATGGTTGGGACGTCCAGTGGCGGTGGCCTGACTGTCGAGGGCTTCTCATGATCAGGCCACTCGTACTGTTTCGGTATGTTGGTTTCGTACCGAATAACAGCATTATCAAAAACCAATTTTTTTTCTCCCTCCGGATCCCGGTGTTCTTCTTTCGGTTGTTGTAGCATAGGAGGCACCATCTTCGCCATACAATCGATTGCCATCGCAAAAAGGGGAAATTTGGGTGTTTGGCAGATAAGAAAAGAAAAAGATTGTGTGAGAGGTGTGTGGTGTGATGAAAAAAAGAAGGGGGAAGGGGGTTTATATAAGTGTGGACTCCCTCTCTCTAGGATTTTCTCATGCAAGGGTTTGTGGGTGGGATAGAATTGCATGAGAGGGGGCTCATTAATTAATAGACAAATTTGGTATGTGTGGTTCTGTTTTTAAATTTTTGTCTTTTAATATATAGGGGCTTAATTATTACTAGACAAATTTGGTATATGCAGTAAAAGATACGGCAATAAAAGAAATCTACTGTATATGCTAATTAGTTCAAAATTTTAAAATATAAACATTTCCAAAATATACATCTATTTACAAATCATTAATAGACAAATTTGGTATTTGGAGTAAAAGGTATAGAAATAAAAGAAATCTATATGCTAAATAATTCAAAATGTGAACATTTCAAAAATATATTTATATATATATAGCTCGTTAAAAAAAGGAATATATTCATATATATATATACATATAAGTAAATATATGTTGGGCGGGATATTGAAAAATGACATTTGTTTGAAAAAGTTTTCTAAGAAAAACTAGGAAATAATATTTTTTTTAAATTAAGAGCGTATATTTGATCAAACTCTAAAACTAGTGCAAAGCTAACTTTGCAGTAGATTTTTAAATTGTAATTTTTTATAAAATTGTGCAAAATTAAGTTTGCACTATAGTATTTTAAAATAATTTCAACAAATTATATATCTAAAGCTCATTTATTAATAAAATACACATAATAATTTTGGGGTTATGCAAATTAAGTTAAGTTGCACTCCTTTTTTTCTAAAACATTACTATATATTTGGATTTATTTGATGTTGTTTTAAAGTTTTATGAGTGAAACGTAAGAATATACTTCTTAAAAAAAATATAAACACATTGTGCAAAACAAATTTGCATTAAATTTTTTGGATTGCAAAGTTAAGTTTGCACAAAATACAATTTTGTTCAAAGCCCTCATTTTAAAACAAAATTATTAAATAGACCCTTATTTTAGAAAAATAATAAAAGTATATAGGCCCTTATTTCCAATAAAATATTATTTGATGGATTTTTTGCGAAAAACATTATCACACAAGATCTTTTCCCCCATTTCTAGAATTACTTAATGGAGATTAAAAAATATGTAATTATATAAATTTCTAATAAATATCTGCTGGAAATATGTATAAAATTACAAAACTAATCTATATATAAAAAATATAGAAACATTTCAAATAATTTGTAAATGAAAACATATGTTGGAATCAATTTCAAATTACCAAAATATGTATCTACCTATATATATATATATATAAATCATTAAAAAAGGAATCTATTCAAATATAGATATATTTATATATAAATTAATATATATTGGAATAATACAAAACTATTTTTCTTTGAATTTATTGAAAATTATTAAACGTACTATCTGTTTCAGATAATTTATTAATAGAACTAATTAAACATTATTAAAAATATGTATTTGCATATAAAATCTGTTGGAAATAATACAAAATTATCTGTCTTTGAAATTATTAAAAATTACAAAATGTACACAATGTTTCAAAGAATTTATTGTTGATGGAACTAATTCAAAAATATTTATTCATATAAAAAAATTTAAATATCTATTTGGAATAATTTACAAATATCTGTCTTTAAAATTATTAAAAATATGTATTTATATATAAATAAACATCTGTCCTAAATAATTTTAAAATATATGTCTCTGAAATCTCTAAAACTTTTAAAATGTAGAATATGTTTGAAGTAATTTATTAATGGAAATAATTCAAATATATGTATTTATATATAAATAATTTAAAAATGAACATATACATAAACCGGAAAATCAGCCAAAATTAATTAATAAAACTGCTAATAACATAAAAGGAAATTAATAAAACAGAAAATAACATCTTGGGAGGTACTAAATCTTTTAAAGTCCAAAAAATGGGGGCTTATTACTAGTTTTTTATTCAATAAAATATTGATAGAAAACTTTTCCCAATAGAATTTGGCACTTTTTGGATAACTTGGCTCCGTTTGATAACCATATGAAAATGAAAAGAAAAATATTTAATTTGTGTGAGAGGTTAAAAAATAAGTTAAGACATATGGCCGGTAATATATCTTCTTACTTTTTTATTTATTCCATGAAAATAATTTCTTTGGACGTTGAGGAAATAAAAATTTCCACAAATTAAAGTAACAAAAGATGGAGAACATTTACTTATAAAATGATTATGAGATGGAGAATATCTCATCACGTCCAACTTTTCACACAAACAAGTTTTTTCTTATTTCCAACTTTTCACACAAACAAATATTTTTTCCTTTTATTTTTCATATTATTATCAAACGAGTCTTAGTTATATTTTTCTACCTAATACCAACGTCATTCATGTAATTATGTATTTCCATTTCTAGTGTTAATAATTAATGCATTTTCCAGTTACATGTTACGGCCGGGCTCTGCATAGAAGGAAAGGTTTAAAATGTTTTTATATGTATGTCAAAAAAAAAATCCATGAAAATTTTTAAATACACTCAAAGAATTACGATTACAATCCTAATTATTTAGAAATTTGTAACTATTTAATTAGAAGATACAATAATTTTAAATTACAAAAAGAAGTTTACAAAGCTAAAAAAGCTAACGTGGTAGGCATGACATTGTCTAGAAGATCATCTGCGTGTAGACATTGTCCATCACAATGTGTTCCTTTTTCTTTGCCACACTAAATTCATATTTAGTCTTTGTGATAGTATTTGATATTCATTGTCTATATTTTTTACATCACACATTATTTCATACCGATTCATGTTTAAATTTGAGATGTTCTAACTTTATTAATTGTTTGTCATTTAATATAATCTAATTTCCTACAAGGCACATCGTCTATAGAACCTAATTTTTCTCCAAAATATAAATTGTATAAGTAATGAGGTTCAAACCATCCATTATTTAATATATGGGTATACAAAAAACCAACAAAATCAAAAAACCGAACCGATCTAACTCTAACCGAGCGATTTTTCAATATTTTCGGTCCGGTTTGGTTCAAAAATCAGACAACCAAATGTCAAATATGGTAATAGTTAACTTTTGCAATAAAAAAAATATAATTTTGATAGAAGTTTAATTCAAGAAATGACTCTTAATTTCACATTTTCCAAGAAAGTTATTGAAAGAGATAATAAATATATATTACAGAAAATAGTACCCAGAGAAGATTAATAACATAGTTACCATCAGGAGCGGAACCCAGAATTTTTTGAGAGGGGGGGGGGGGGGGGGGGGTTTAATATTAGTGTAATTTTTTTGTAAATAAAAGAAAAAAAAATTAGCGCTAATATTATTTTCGTTTAAGATTAATGAGACAAGATTCATACTAATAGTAAATTTTTAAAAGTTAAAGAGGGCAAACTTAATCAATATGTACATATATATATATATATATTTTTAATTTTCAAAAACAGCTTATGGAGTAAAATAGCAATTTAGGAAGGGCAATTACCCCCCCCCCCCCCCCCCCCTTGTCTCCCTTCCCCTCCGCGCTTGATTATTTTACCATATATACTAGATTAGTGAGAATAAGATTGCAGTATATAATGTTAGATAAGATTAGATAGAGAGAATAACATATAAAATTTTATGTTTTGTTTATCTTAAATTAAGAGTTTATATTTAATTTCGCACTTTCAATAATGTACTAATTTTAACTTAATAAATGATTAAAAATAAAACTTGTTTATATATATATATATATATTATCATCAAATTTGATACATTTATTATGTTTTAAAAATTAGATTTTTAATTTAAAAAATTTGAAAAAAAAATAATGATATCTTGAAAAGAAGGAATTATTTATTTAGGAATAAAAATATATTTACCTAAGTGAGTTGCTAGAGCATCTCCAAAGTTTTATTAAAATAAACATGTTTAATCAAATTAATTTAATAATATTACTTTTGAAGACTCACTTTCAATAGTATAATAAACTTTGAAACACTCTTTATTTATTCCCCTCCTCAAAAATACACTCTAACAATCTTGTCCAATCTCCAATAAGAAATGATAGCCTCAATAATTCTATATTTTAAATATGATAAATAAAAAAAGCTCAAAGGTTCATTCCCCCTTTTTTTGTCAAATATTCAAATTAATTAATTTACATTCAGAAAAAAAATATAATTCTTTATAATTTTAAATGCTGAAAGAAAATTACTATTGTGAAACTTATAGCACTATTAACTTCAATAATAAAATAGATAATAAATATTTCATTTAATTATTAATTGCTTTTATAGGACATATTATTCACCTAATCACGTGAGAACACACATTTTTTCCCCGACTATTTTTGTATACATACTTTTTCTGACTTTCCATTTTTTTTTTCTTTCGTGCATATATATCATTATTCTATCTTTATTTATGAGAGGTCCTAACACAAGTAATTAGAACATCTCTGATATATGTGATTATGGAATATAATCCACTTTTATAAGAAAATTAATATAGAAGAATCTTTCACTTCATATATTCTCTTTCAAGAAATGTTCTTTTTTTTTCCCTTTTTTTTTTCTTTTTGATAAAATCTTTCAAATAATGTTAAGTCATTCAAATTTACATAACTAGAAATTAGGTAGAAGGGCTTATTATACATTGATTTTTACCAAAAATCCAATGAATAATATTTTTTTGAATGAATGGCCTATTTTTAATTGGTAATTAGTGTAAGAGGCCTATTTTGTTTTATATTTTAAATGAATGTATTTGAATAAATTTAAATATCATTTAATTAATAAAACATGTTATGTATTACCTAAATTACCCCTTTTTATGAAATTTACACAAAAAATATGGACTGCAAAGTTCATATTGCAGTAAAATATGAATTGCAAAGTTCATATTGCAGTAAAATATGGACTGCAAAGTTCATATTGCAGTGAAATATGGACTGCAATATGAACTTTGCACTAAAAATATGGACTGCAAAGTTCATATTGCAATAAAATATAGACTGCAATATGAACTTTGCACTAAAAATATGGACTGCAAAGTTCACATTGCAGTGAAATATGGACTGCAAAGTTCATATTGCAGTCCATATTTTAATGCATATTGGTATTTTTTTAGTTTATTTTAAGGGTTGGGATGTCATTTTATAATGAAAAAAAAAGACACATGTCATATTATCAATAAAATAAAAAATAGGCCCTTTATTTAAAAAAAATTATTCCTTGACTTTAGTGTAAAAAATTTTTTTTCTAATAAGCCATTTTTTTTAATTGCCCCTTTACATAATTATTTTATTTTTTTTAGTGGTGCTACGGTGAAGAACATAAAATTATGTGTCTTGCCTTTTTAGGACTTTGGTTGTATGAATCTCACTACGTGACAAATCACATCACTTAGTTATGCTTTCTTGACTACCTTTTTATTCTCTCTCCACCTTCTTTACAAATTTTTTGTCACAAAAGAAAATGTTACGTCAATTTTCCCAATCCATTTTCTTTTATTATCACAAACAGAGGCAATAGCATAAATATTCGACCCCACTTGAATCCTTATTTCCATACCCCTTCTCCATATGCTCCTAGGGGTGTTAATGCCAATCCGAAAACCGACCGAACGGACCGAACCGATCTGGACCGATCCGTAAAACCCCGAACCGAAAAAAAATCGAAATCGAAAACGAGAAAACGGAACCGAAACTGAAAAGTTTGGTTCGGGTTTGGGGTAAGCTCGTTCAAAACCGAACTAAACCGAACCGAACCGAATTATGTATAAGAAAAAAAAAATGTTAATATATACTCTAAGGGCACACGTTAATTATATTATAATACGAAAAAAATATGGCTTTTTATAAGAATAGTTCCTTAATAATTACATGTTGTGATAATTTTTAAAAAAAGTCATTAACGCGTGCCTTTATTATTGAATTAACTACACAAAACTAAGATTTTTTTATTACATACATGATGGTAAGATATTTCATCATTTTATTTAATGTGTTTTATTCTTGTAAATGTACAAATAAAATTGTAACTAAATAAAAAATGTAGTATATACATGTTTGCTCCTTGTTTCTAAAAAAAAAATAACTTTAATTTGAATATGAATCATTCTTACATTATTATTAGTATTACATTGTTATGTTAAATTGATTTAGAAAAAATGAAAAAAAAATATATGTCAAAACCGAATAAAACCGAACCGAAACCGAACCGAAAAGTTTGGTTCAAGTTTGGGTTTCGAAGATTTAGAAACCGAAACCGAACCGAACCGAAACCGAATTTTTATATTTGGTTTGAGTTTGGGGTACTTAATTTCTACCCCGACCGAAACCGAAAACACTCCTATATGCTCCACCGAATCTACGTAATACACATACCCCTTGGTATAAAACTGCATATACATATTTAAAAGAAGAAGAGAGAGAATTATAGTCATTCTCTTAAAAACCGTCCTTAAGTTAACTAACTTAAGGACCGTTTTTTTCGAAAGGATAAACGGAAGAATTTTTTCATGAAAGTTGGTGGAGATTATCTCTATAATGAGTAAATCATCTTCATCAAATTTCATAAAAAAAATTAATTGGGAAATGAGTTAACTGAAAAATTGATATATACGCGCATTTCTGGACGTTGAAATTTTAGGATTTTAGTTAACCCACTTCCCATTTGATTTTTTTGATGAAATTTGGTGAAGATGGTCTACTCGTTATAGAGATCATTCTCACCAAGTTTCATGAAAATATTCATCTGTTTACCCCTTGAAATAAATGGTCCTTAAGTTAGCTAACTTAAGGACAATCCTTAAGAGAATGTCTCTTTATATTTATATCTATATTATAAAACAAGGATTTTTTGCAATAAAATAATAAATTAATCCAATGTCTCATATTAATTTGTAATGGTGTTAACACTTTTAGACCATTGGATCATTTTTATATCTCACAACAAGATGTCAAATCAACTTAACATTTACTCACACACTAAACATATACACAAATATAACTCTTACATCTCTCTCATCAAATTTTTAAAAAACTTTTAAATGCCATAACTTTAAATTTACAAATTCAACTTTAATAAAATTTATATATTTGAAATATGTTCATCAACACCTACAAAACAAGATCCATTGTGATTATTATTTCAAGAAAAAGTTAAAACATTATTTCTAAATCATTAGTTATTGAAAACAAAATTATGCATATAAAACTTATAAAACATTACAAATATAATAGTATACTTAAACTATTTCTAACTCATTAGTTATTGAAAATATATATTTCTCTCTCATCAAATTTTAAATTATTTTCAAATGCTATAACTTTAAAATAAGTGTCCAACCTACCTCGAATATGGAGTGAATTTTTTTTATATTAGTGTCCAACTTACCTCAAATATAATATTTTTTCTTTTAAATATACTAATAACACCATTACAATATAAAAGGATCGAAGCAATTTTAGGGCGATAATTTTTTATATTACAATTCAATCTGCCTCGAATATAATATTTTTTTCTCTTTTAAATACACTCATAACATTATTACATTATAAAACGGTCGATGCGATTTCAGGTCTAATTAGACAAGTAAAACACATCTCGAGTGAGGATGGTTATATTTTTAGTTAGATATGTTTCGTTTTTGCGATACCTTAATTATCTGTTTTCATTCCTAAGTAATATACAATCATACACATCTTCAATTCTCACATTTTTCAAGTAATTATATTTTATCTAATTATTATTTTTTATTTTTTTTATCGTGCCGGACGGCACGGGTATACCCTAGTATATATATATAAAGTAGTCCTATTGCCAAAACAAATAGAAATTTAATGAACAAAATTTGAAAAGTTAATTAACCATCTCTTGATTGGAAACAATGGAAAAATCGTAGAAAATCTAGTTCATGAAATTGGTGCACCAATAATTATCTTGTAAGGCCATGCACCGTAGATATGATATAATTTAGGCTAAATTACTATTTTGATTGGGCAAATGCTAAAATAGGAAGGAAGGGTGACATTTACCCGCCTGAGTTAGGGACAAGTGAATGTCACCCACCTCTAATGATATTTTTACAAAATTCTATGCTTCTATCTCTTTCTATGTTCTCTCTCTAAAAGAAATAAAGAACAAATTAAAGAAGGGTGGGGTGAGGGAAGGGTGAATGCCACCTGCTCATACCATGGGCCGGTGGCATTCACTCACCCGACTGTAATTTAGCTCATTATTAAATTTAGCCAAATTACACTACATGCAATAGGTTTATAGGTATTTTGATATACCCACGGTAGTTAGGCAATTACTAAATATATATTTATACCATATCCACAGTACGTAGATGGTCTAAAAATAATAAAAAATATAGCTTAATTTTGAGGAAAAACCCAATTGTTGAAGTTCCTCCTAGTCAAATAGGTCTCTAGACTTGGTCTTGTGTCTCCCCAAATTTCGTTGTTTTGCCATGACATATTGACATGCACTCCAAACACCCTCCAAATATATATATATATATATATATGAAAATTTTACCATTGCTATTAACAAAAATGTCAATAATTGGGGCCAAGTTATAACGGTGGTTAGATGATGGGAGTTTACTGTCGCCTTTTTAAAAATGAAGGGGTTAAATGCCAAGAAGTAATAGTTTAGGGGGATTTACTAGATTTTACCCCAGAAAAAAAATACAAGTTAGGGAGTGAGGAGAGGTGCATGTTCCAATAATAAAGACTAATAACACTTAAATTTGAAGGTTTTATTTTTGAGTTTAAGCTGTTACAATTGTAACATTTAGAACGTACTCTCAAATTTAAGTTTTTCCTGCAGTAGTTACAATAGATTAATCTCTACGTACGTACTGCCCTTATGTAACAATATAAGACACTGATAATAAGAATAATTGGTCAAATTACTTGTTTTAGTGAGTCTAACCGAAATGGTGGTTGACCTGACCCAAGAGCGGTAGTAACAAGATGATACAGTAGAGATAAGGGGTGTTTTCAGCCGGATGAAATGAAATTAATTCGGAGATCTAAACTTTTTCAGTTCGGTTCGATTTCACTTCTTAAACCTTCCAAACTTAAGCTTCAACTAAAATTTTCGATTCAATTTATGGGAACAGTACGTTATTTATGTCAGAAAAATAATGACTATAAACTTGCTCCTACTTATTTTGTTCCAAAAAATATTAACTCTTACAATTACAATAAAATTTCAATATTCATAATAATTCAAATAATTGTTGTGTTCTCACTAAAGTTTGTAGAATTTAGGAATATATAATTTCAAATAGTAAAGTAATATTATTTTCGAGTCATATATTCAATGATTCGTTTGACTCGATTCGGTTTGATTTTGTACTGTCTTACCCGAAACCTGAACCAAACTTATTTAGTTTTGATTCCATTTTTTTTTGTTTCAATTTTGATTTTTAACCGATCGATACAATTGAATTCGTTCGGTCGCCACAATACTGTTGGTATAAATAGGTTATGTCAAACACACTAGGATGTTCCAGAGAAAATGATCAAATCATCTCAATGATGTTGATAACAACAATATATTGTAGCAAATTAGTGACCAAAAAGTCTCCTGGAAAAGGGTTTTTAGCCCCGACAACAAGCATGTGTAAAAAGAATCCACTACTATATATTAATTCACATACATAAGAAAGGTTGACTTATTTGTTAATATGGCTATTCAGATAAGTATTCCAATATCTAGTGGTGGAAAATATGTGCATGCATATATGGTTCTTAATTCTTCAAGGGTGCGGGGGGGTCTAGAGAAAGTTGGTTTTTTTTTCCCAATCATTTCAAAAAAAAAGCGTCACTTTTAACTCTTGATTTGAGACGAAATAACTAGTTTTTATCTATGCATGTGGTCCTATTTAATTTTGTACCTGCTGCACCTTATATAATTATAATATTTATTCCAATATCTAGTGGTGGAAAATATGTGCATGCATGTATGGTCCTTAATTCTTGGAGTGCGGAGGGAGTCTAGGGAATTTTGTTCTTTTTATTTTATTTTTCAACGTCTGTAGCAATAAATTTGAGACATTCCAAAAAGATGCATCACTTTTAAGTCTTAATTTGAGACTAGGTAACTAGCTTTTACCAACGGATGTAGTCCTATTCAGTTTTATACATGTGGCACCATAATTTTAAATTTTATTAAATAAATGAACAATTTTGCATGTGCATGTGAACAAGAAATTTGTAATTATTTTTGTTCGTACCCTGAATCAAATTCTTATGTATGGCTTTATTTCTATGCTGATCGAGACATATGCAGAGCTACCCAAGGACTATAGGAAGATTGTGTACGATACCTATCGGTAAGGGAGACTAAATGACTTTCATTGTTTATTTATGAATTAATTACTATTTTCTTTATTTAATTACATAAATTTTGTGATTTCAACTAATGTTATGTTTTATTTTGTAGGTCAACTATATCATCCCTCTTAATGATAACCGGCTATTCGATTTCATTCAAGAGGTCGCAACCGAGCATTACAAGCAGTGGAAAAGCAAAGGCAAGCAACATTTCGAGACCTATGGGGCGGACCTCCCTTTTAAGTTCCTTCATCGGCCGGAGCAGTAGCAATACCTGTTTCAACACTTCAAAGACCCTGCTTTTGTGGTAATGTCCGATTCTTTCTCTTTATATTAGTTCTCGGATTCTCTCTCTATATATTAGTTGTGTTTTGGAATTTGTTATACAATTAATGATGTATATTTATTTGTAAATAGTAAAATGTCTTACAGGCCTTGTGTGAAAGAATGAAGAGAATCAGGTAGTCAAGGAAGAAGAAGGATCATTGCTCGGGATGACTTCGTTCTTTTTTAAGGCGAAGAAGCACAAGCTCAATGGAGCACCCACCCCTCACGTCGAGGCTTATACGGAAGTGTATGAGAAGAACGACCCTTAAATAGTGGTAAGATTATATCTTTATCTGTGATAATGATGCGAATTTTCATTTAATAATTGAGTTATTGGATTAATTGTTATTGGATTGTTATGTGCAAGAGAAAATGAGAGCCAGGGTGACGGCTCTCATAGAAGAACAGAGAGTCGAACAACCCCTGGGCGAGGAAAGCAGGGAGGAAACAGCGATTGCTCTCCCTCTTACATCACAAGTGATTGTTATTGAGGGAGAGATTGGTGTGACGAGAGGGATGGAGGTCTCTAGCTTGGGAAGATCAGGCCAAAAGTCGCCTAAGGAGAGAGGTGGAGTGCGGGCGTTTGCTTCTGAGCTGATCTTGGCCGAGAAGGTCAAGTCTCAGGAGGAGCAACTCCAGGCAGCGAACGAGCGCATTCACCAACATGAGGGACAATACGGAGATATTCATAAGATTGTAAGGCAGCTTAACGAGACTTGTGAGGCGGCGACTGGTTCGAACACCAGTCAGAGGTGAACTTGTTTATTTGACTAAATTTGTACTTTCGCGACTTTTGTTATTAGACTTGTATTTTTGTGAACAAGTTTTCGATATTGTAAGTGAACCACATTTAATATTAATTTGTATATTGTTTGCAAATTACACACTTGTATATGTGTTGACTTTCTATGTGAACACTTATTGTTGAAATCGTATTGGTTGGAATTACAAGTTTGGCTTTGACTTAGTTTGAATTGCAAATGTAAATTGATTTGAATTGCAAGTATGGCAAACCTGCACGCTACTAAAATTGCACATTCTAGTGGAATGATTCTTCTTCACTTAAGCGACTGACATAGCCACTGTTAGTGGCTTAAGTGAACTCACCTATGTGGCTTAAGTGGCCAGCTTAAGCAACTGACAAAGCTTTGTCAGTCTCTTTAGTGACCAAGCTTAAGAGACTAACAAAGCCACTGTTTCTCGCTTAAGCTGTCCTAGCTATCCTTGTCAGTCTCTTAAGTGACCGAGCTTAAAAGACTGACAAAGCCATTATTAGTCACTTAAGTTGGCCTAGCTTAAGCGACTAAGTTATTTACCATTTGTCGCCTAAGTCTTAAGCGACAGAGTTTGAATTCATGGCTTAAGAGTTTCCTAAGCGACGGAGCCATATTTCTCGGTCACTTAAAAGTTGTAGCCACTGGGTTTAAGCGACAATACTTAAACGACTGACAATTAGTCGCTTAAGACCTAAGAGACAGAGAAAAGGTCATAAGCGACTGCGAGAGTCAGCTCTTAAGACCTTTTGTCAAGTAGTCGAGTATTTAAATTTTTTTCATTTAAATGTTTTTTGCAGCAATTTTTGTTTTTTTCGCTTTTATGTCTACATTAAATATTGCGGCAAAAAATATTTGGGGTTTATAATATAATTTACTCATTTATAAAGATAATTTTATTTTTCTCCTATACATTTTTTCACAAAAAAATATATTTTTTTATTATGACAATTAATATCAATACCAAGGTTTTAAATATTTATTGTTCATATTGTGTTTTTTTTTTGGGGGGAGGGGGGTGTGATTTTTTTAAAATAGACTAAAGAAATGTAATTTATTAATAACAATTAACAACTACGCTCTATTGAGAGTTTTAATCTTATATTTTAATCTCGAAATTGTGTAGGACTGTATTCTTTCTTGTGATTTTGAAATAAAATTTGGTAAATCATATGATTTACGTAATTTAAGAGTATTTTTTCTCAAACAGGTCTCAATATTTTAAAATTCTAATAACTTTTGAAATCTTATAAATTATGTGATTTCATAATCCGCACAAAAGGTTGATATTTTGAAATTCCTCGTTAAATTGCAAAGTTTGAATTCCTACTTAACAAATGAGACAACATGGTTATGTTAAACCATTTGCAGTGCAAAAGTTATAACTATAGAGTAAAAGTGGGTATTTTAGCCTATCAATTTTAAGAAATTGCACCACAAAAATATAAAAATGCACTGGACGAAATATAATGTGTCGTCTCAAATTAGTGCCCCTTAAATGACACATGATGTATTGCCCCTGGCCATTGATGTACCTTGGGACAACACAGTCATATGTCACCAAAAAAAAAAAAAACTTTGAGAAGACACATCAATAAATTGGAACAACACATTATGTATGGCCAATATAAAACTCTGTGAGCCACTAAGTTTAACTTGGCTTAGCATTTATACTACATTTTTTTCATTCACAGTGGCCTTAAACAGAAAATATAGAAAGCACCTGTTGTGGGTCAGTGTCACTATTCTCTACTTTGTGCTAGTTGGGATTTATCATCTTGGCTTCACAACGGGCCCTGTTGTGCTTTAGTTGGGATTGCGTAAGCCACTAGTAGTTGACCTCGAAAGAAAATTTTATTATTAGTCCCGTACCCCAGATTTTTGGTTGAGAGGGTACAAATATAAATGATTATAAAATTAATTATATTTCTTAATTTCTTACTTAAATGACACTATCAATTACAAAATAATATGTGTGCGTGTGTCAGAAAATAATATGCATATATAACTTGGGCATTCTTTTTTCTTTAGGAATTCTTTAACTAAAATATTGCCTACTTTCACGAGAATAAAAATAAATATTTAGATTACAAATAAATTAAGTTAAATCAATAGTTGCACATATCGCTAAAATAATTTTTTGATGTCATGTACACAAAAATGTTAATCAAATTATTGATACAAAGGTGGAGATAAACCACCACAATAAGTGTGTACATAACAATCTTCTCCTTATTACAAGGACAAAGCCAACAACAAAATGGTACAAAGTCATTGGAATTATTTGTTTCAGCATGCACAAAACTAAATAGTATTGTCAGTGTAAGTAAAACCTACTCCCAATATTTCAGATTTGGAGCAACAC
The DNA here is from genome assembly GCA_021464415.1 of Lonicera japonica. Lineage (NCBI taxonomy): Eukaryota > Viridiplantae > Streptophyta > Magnoliopsida > Dipsacales > Caprifoliaceae > Lonicera > Lonicera japonica. Next base: position 17,173,387 of record CM038470.1, read on the forward strand.
TTTCTTTTTCTAAAAATCTCAAATTAGGAGCCCCATATTATTTTTGGTGCCTAATAATAGATCAACAATAAAATTAAAATATACGTTGTAATCGTGAAAATTAATTAAATTAAAATCAATATTAAAACTAGTCTTAATTTGAGAGTGGGAGTATAATATATTTAATTTGTATTTAAATGAATCATACAATTTATTATAAATATCAAGTTTACAATACTTTTAATATTATATATATATATATATATAATATTAAGTCTATTTTTTCACTACAATAATAAAAAAAATCTCACTCAAATATAACTCGAAACCAAAATATCTTGACATTCGTGGCATAGACTACAAAAAAAAATAATAAATAAATAAAATAAATTATGGTATTCAATGAGCCCTCACTATAGAGATTGGGTATTAAAGTAAGTTTGGCCCATTTTCCGGATAATAACTGTTAGACGTGTCAACACACAAATTGCTAGTAAAAAGAGAACCTCGTAAGAAATGCAATTTTTCTATGAAACAAAGCTAAGGATGTTTTTGTTTTCACTTATCCATATTTTTTTTATTTTTTCTTTTCTGAATTACAACTGTAAAAGTTTGAACCTTGACCCTTTCCCACTCTTCCAGTCTTTTCTGGATCTCAACCAGCATTTACCACTTTGCTATATGCTATTGGCATTCACTTCTCCATAGAAATGCTGAAAATTTAATATTTTCTGCTTCAAGTTGATTACATAATTTTTCACGATACAACTTTAGTTTAGCCAAATTTTCTCATTCTACATGCAATCCAAAAACTGCTATCTCCCTGAGTTTATGTTTTGCGTGGAAAACATTTTCATATAATTTAATTCTTTTCCATGCTTATTAAAAGATTAGGCCCGTTGGAGAGGGAAGGAATATGGAAGGTCCATGCACTAGAATCACCTACAATGAAGGTGGAATGATGAAAAGGACAAACTAAAATAATTTGTTTCTCTTCAAATAACAAATCCCCTGAAATAGACACACAAACCCCCAATGAAGTTACATTACTAGTACCATTTAAAGCTATACTTTTGATAGTATGTATGCATGAATGTAACCCCATTAAGGACACAACACTGTTTCTTCTCCTCCTCTCATCTCCTTTATGCCCTAAAAGATTGATAGTCCCTCTTCTTCCATTATACAATGGTGGGTCTGTTTAATAAGATATTTTAAACCCCTCATTTGAAATGGGGAGCAGGGAAGATCTGATTACAGTTTGGAGTGTAGGACACACTACCCTACAAAAAATATCTGTTGGGTTTCTGCCCTAAATATCAAATCCCTTGGAGCCCCAGTCCAAATGCATATGATTCTGCCAGATATGGAAACTGGCCCTAGCTCAATTGACGCGAACAAGTACTTCTAAGCCAAAAAGGGACACATTGAAAACTTGGTCAACTTATGTTCCTCTCTGCTAGGAAATACCCAAACCTGGTCTGTTACAATCAAAAACGCCTCATTTGCACAGAAAGTGAATACCCTACAATCAGTCAGTCAAGGCAATACTGCACTGAGAAGGGTCAGGTGCCATTAATCGTCAATACAATCAGTCAGTCAAGGCAATACTGCACTGAGAAGGGTCAGGTGCCATTAATCGTCAATTATACAAACAAACCATCAGACATGTAACGCCATTATTAGTACTCCTTGTATCCCAAAGAGTCTGCTAGTCCTTGGGAAATACCAAATTAAGATATCCCTTTCATTTCGGAACATAATAGACATACCAAAACTCACAATAAGAAACACACTTTGTTCTAAACCACTAATTGTGATGCAATCAGTGCATTCTTAAAAAATGTAAAAGTCAAACATAGACTCTTAATTAAGGACAGAGAGAGTATTACTTTACTGTCATTGTTTGGGCTATCCAGGGCAAGGGCGCATATAAACTTTTATATCTGCACCAACTGTAACAACTATTAAAGGTGGCACCACAAACTATTATGTGGAAAGGGTATAGGTATAGGGTCCTTGTGGAGAATATTTTTCTCGTAAAAGGGGGGAATAATTAATGGGAGCAACTAGAACATGTCACTTTGCAAGAAAAGTGAACACTTCGAGCCATACCATCATAATGGCATAATTTCAAAGATTTCGACAAGTACTGTGTAAGTGCGCCAAGGTGTCATTTATCTAGGAGTTCAACTAGAGAAGGTGATTGGCTTTTCTTCGTAGTGGTACATACATCGATCAGCAGCCTACAATTGGATGATGAATTTGATCATGAGAATATGATTAGCCAAGAGGAAACAGGGTGAGATGACCCAACCAACCATTCGAGAAGTGTCCAGAAAGTTGAAACAAACACTACTAGCTAGAGGAAACAACGATGTATGATGATTCTAGCATGTAAGTTGAGATACCCTACATGGACCATTAACTGAGTCTCAGATCCTGAATTCATGGTTTCATGTGGGAAATAGATTCTTTGTCTAGTTCAAACAAAAAATACAAAATCAATGTAACTTATGGTCCCAATGCAAGCTAACAAGGGACATGTTAAGAAAATTGAGACATGGAATTTATTTTGTATTTGTATTCGGGTTTAATACAGATAGTGTGGATGTAATTATAAGAAAATGGAGATTGCTAGGGTATTTTGGTAATTAATAGTATTAGGGTTTTTTGGAATTAATTTGGTAGCCTTAGTAAAGAAGATTTTGGGGTTTGTATGAATCTTATAATTATTGTGCAATCCAATACTCTTGGTAGTATGAATTGAATGGACTAGAGTTCTCTCTTATTTTAATTTTTTCTTAGATTATGTTCTCTTTAATTTGCTGTTTTCTTTTAAAGCAATCCTTTCGTATACTCTTATTTTTAATCAATTTGGTGTTAGGTTAGATCTCTTGATAGCTGCCCGGCATGAATACCAGTCCAGTAAATTCCCATACATAGGTAAAGATGGAACCTAAAACTGACACATCCTATAGGTATACAGAAAAATGAAAGTCTTATGTCAGCAATACTATCACCATCTCAAATCAAGAGTCTCACTTTCCAATCTGGGAGATTTAAAAATAATACCCATTTCTTTTCTGGACATAATCAACGTACAATATCTAGCCATTGTAAATAAGTGGGGTCCTAAGATGCAAAGGCTAGAGTGAGGCCCAAGGCACTTGCTCTTTTTTTTTTCTCCCTGAAATTCAGTGGAACTCTTAATTTGATACATATAGAGTACTATACTACTATGTGATCTCTAGACCAAAACAGTAAAATTTTTACAAGACAATAAGAGAAGATACATTATTACTCAAAGATAGACATTTTATTATTAGCAGGAAAATTACATATAAAATACATTACATGGTGCTACTTGTTTGATGTTTTAATCAAAGCTGACCAAAAATAATATGATATGATATAGTAAGCAGGCAGGCGGGAGAAAAGGTGGATATACCCAAGCTGCTACAGACTATTGATGAAACTCCCATTACACTCGATTAACAAAATCTCTACTCTATGTGATGACTGTAGGTTTTTGCCTTCCTGTAAACTCCTCTAGCTTTGATACAGACAGTGCCAAATCTGACCACATGATCATATAAACTCTTAAACAATGGAAAATTACAAAAAAAGAAAAAAAAAAGTGCCCCATTTTTTACCTTTACCATGCGAAATTAGACTTTACCACCACCCCACCCCCCATGTTTTCATAATCATTAGACTTTGGCACTGCATGCAGTGGATTATCAAAGAATTAGGTAAAATGGGAGCAGACATCGGTGATCCAAAGGCCGAGGGTGGCCTGGCCCCCGCTAGGTTTTTGAAAATTTAAGTAGTAGTAGTATTAATTGTCAGGAATAAACATGTTATACCTTATTGGGTCCGTTAAGCTTTTTTATAGGTAAAATTTATAACCTTTTGGGCTTTTGTGGGTCCTCTTCTTAACTCCAAACTTGCAAACATAGATATGAAGAAAACAGAATGCGACAGCTAAAGTCTTCTTCAGTCAACTTATTCTAAGCTTGTTTTTGTGTTAATGACTTCTATGTCAAAAAAATAAATTTATGCTTGTGTTTTGGCCCCCACAATTTCGAAATTTTTGATCTGCCACTGGGTGCAAAGTCTCATTTTTTTAATGTAAGCCTTTGAATTAATACCAGAGTTACTTAATTATTTGAGATCTCCCTGTCTGCAGGGGGCAAAGTCTAATGATTATGACACAGGTAAATCTAATTTCGCATTAATAGAGGGGACAAAGTCAAAAGAGAACACATATGGGGGGGAGAGAGAGAGAGAAGGGGTAATGGATATAAAATGGTATGAACTAACCTATCAATGGTTTTAGAGCAACTTGGGCATCCAAGTCGTGTTTAGAGACATCTGGCTCAAACTGTTCTATGTAAATTCTAACGGTTGCACCTGCCGAACCAGTTCCCTGTAAAATTTACGACCAAGTTAGTTTCACCCCATTAGTATATACGGCCCCCCAAAAGGAAATTAAACTATAATTGCATCAAAACAGAAAAATGGGAAGGAGAAAGAAAATAGGTTGATGCACACCGATAATCGAAAGATTATCCTTGATCCATCAGTGAAAACAAACCGAACACCTTGCTTGGTTACCACACTTCCATCCACCTGAGTAGTAGTATAAATACAAGTTTAATCTATGGCAAACATTATAATTATGCAGTTTTAATGAGAAATGATTAACATAGTTCAATCCAAATAGATGAAAATCTGAAATCATATTTCACCCCGAACAAGATGACCCTTAGAAGATGAAAATAGCAAAAGTTGTTCATCAACTTACAGGATCGGTATATGTGAAGTCATCAGCAAATTGAAGGGCATAACTCCCTACAAGTGGACAACTCTTTAGCATCCAAAAAGGGTAGGAACTGATGTAACATCTTGAGAAATTTACAGAAACTCTGAGAACTTACCATACTTGTCACCTGTCTTGCTCTTAGAAATCAAATCCCTAAGATATTCTATCATTTTATTAGCTCCATCAGACTCACACTCCTGAGCACAAACGTTGAGAGAATTTCACATTTTAAATGTAATGCAAGCCTAAACAATATATATATACACAATGCAAGTCCAGTTTCGAGTATGAATATTCACATTAGGCCACTTCCAAGTCGATAAAAACGTGAAATGAAGAAAGAAAATAAAAATTGAAATTTCATTTAAGAAATACAGTGTAACGAGCATAATATTTTCTCAGCTAAAACTTGGAGGAACTCATGTGACATAATCGAAACACTGAGGTGAACGAACGGAACCAAGTGTAGAGTAATATGGTAAAAGTCACCAATTCAAGCTGGAATTTATTATAATTAAATAGCTGTTGGTTAAAAAAAGCGTAAATATAGATTCAAATAAATAATACTATGGTGCTTACTTCATAGTCATATCTGGAAAAGTAATTCCGACCATAAATGGCCCAATGCTCCTTGACAACGTCAGAGACGGAAATTAATTTATCCTCAGGCTTCTTGTCCTTGTTCCGATATGCAATAATTGAAAGCCAAGCTAACACAGCCCTACCAATTTACAAGTATTGAAGTTCTCCCACATGAGATTCAAAATATAGATAGATTCTTGCTTGGAATTTGACACGTGTATATATAGGATTCAACTGAATTTATTGACCATTACATGTCATTCAATTAAGATACTGTATGAAAGTATGATTTCTTCTGTTCTCTTTTGAGAACTGGAGGATTTTTGATTGGGTGGGTTGATGAGCGTTCACAAGAAACAAGGAATTCTATGCACCCAAGTATAATAGCTATAATGGTTAAGAATGAAAACAGGATTCTGATCAAGACTAGGACCAGATATAACTGGTTAACAAACTCTGTAATCTCATGTCAGTCAGTAAAATGTAGAACTATACCATATGCCATCCTTCTCACGAATGTGGTCAGAACCTGTTCCAAAACTTTCTTCCCCGCATATTGATAATTTTCCAGCATCCATCAAGTTCCCAAAGAATTTCCAACCAGTGGGGACCTAAAACCAAGAACAGCTATTCTTCAGAACTTACTCTCGACCTACGAATCTATGTAAAATCAGGTATCTAAGTCATTTAAACATGAAAGTGTGTTAAAACCTCAAAAAAGGAAACATTCAACTTTTGAGCCACACGGTCAAGAGCGCCACTCGTTGGCATAGATCGTGCTAAACCCTACAAAATTGGGAGTAGAACGATTTGAGTTTCTGTAAATTAAGGGAAGAAATGGAGAAAAGCTGCAACTATTTGTACCTTGGGGCCATTCCGAAAGTATGGAATGGCTTCTTGTGCATTGGCTGCGATAATTGCAACAGAGTCTGAAGGAGTAACAAAAAATCCTCTACCAAGAATCATGTTTCTATCACCATCACCTGGTTGATGGTTGAAGTCACATAACTAAAATTAGAATCTAACATATAAATATATTTTACTCATTTGCGTGCCATGGTGTTACCAAGCAAATAAAGAGATAAAAAGACAATAATACAAGGCAATGCATTCAATAGTCCTATTGAACTTTTTAACTCTATCACACATACACTGATACTACTTAATAACTATGAGTGCGTTTGATAGTGACATGGAATTAGCATCAAAAGACATTAAATTCCAGGCAATTCAGTTGACTAGAAATTGAATTCCATGGGTAAAAAAAAATTGAAGGTGTTTGATGGCCTTTATTTTCTACCTGAAAATTATGTATTTTACATCTTTCGGTGTTTGACTGACTATGTTTTCTAGTTAAACATGACCAAATTCCAACTTTTGTTGTCAATTTTCCAACTTCTGATGTTTGATTAGTTTCCATGGAGATTGTTGTTTTTTCCATGGAATTTGTAACTTTCCAAAAAAATGTGTTATCTTTTTATATTTACAAATAGTCTGATGTAAGAAATGATGTAATATTAATTTATTTTATTACATTGTTTGGAAGAGTACTGTTTGTTGAATTCAGAAGAGAAGAGAGTTTTATTTCATATATCAAACATAAAATTACAACTGAATTCATAACCAAACCAAAATAAAGAAAACATGGGAAGAATCCTTGATTGATTGCATCAATCAAGGAGATCTTACACCCAAAATTAACTATAATAGTAAATAATATAATCAATCCAATAATCTCAACACTCCCCCTCAAGTTGGAGAGTAGATGACAATCACTCCCAACTTGCTGCAAACAGAATCAACCACATGCTATAGATGTACTTTGCTGAAGGTAGTATCAGTGGCAATAGCACGAATGGGTAAATCAGGAGCAGCAGAGGTGCAATAAAAACCGGTGGAGCATCGAGTCGAGTAGTAATTAACATTTGGAAATCATTTAAACCCAAAGAGGAGGTGTACCTTGAAACACCTATCGAGAAGAGGTGTACTTTTAAACACCTATAACATGGGGTTTAGATGAGAACCAAACGGAAAAGCTCCAAGATAAAAGTGTTGCCATAAGAACAAAGTTTGAGAGATATAGAGATGATAGGGATGGAAATCAAGGGATAGACAATGAGAGTAGTGAAAGTAAGACGATATATATGGGAGGCTATATTTTTGTTGGGATTAACGAAATTCGAGGGGCAGTGGCTTTGGTGGTCCAGCAGGCAATAATATGCTATCCCCCCCGGCGAGAAGCAAGTATTCTTAAGACCCCAAGAGAAAGGATCTTAATCCTCTGATACCATGTTGAATTTTGTAGAGAGAAGAGAGTTTTATTTCATATATCAAACATAAAATTACAACTGGATCTATAACCAAACCAAACAAAGAAAATATGGGAAGAATCCTTGAAATGATTCCTTCAATCAAGTTGATTACACCAATCAAGGACATCTTACACCTAGGATTAACTATTATAGTAAATAATATAATCACATCCAATAAGGCAATAATCTCAACACAGTTTATGTTTAAAAGCAATCTTTTTTTTTATTTATTTTATAAGTAAAAAAGGTATGATAGATGACAGCCATAATTTATGATTTGTATAGTGTCTTACATTTTAAATATTTTTTTGTGTTTTCCGTTTTTAATAAATTTTACTGAAGACTGGAAAAAAAAAACGTATAAAAGGAAATGATGGAAAAAGAAGGTGGTTTGAGATCTAAGAATGATCACAATATTTTTCTATTTTAATGGAAGATCACACCCGCTGATTTCTTTAGAAAGATGAAACCAAGTTTTTTAATAAAGAGTGTACAAGTTGAGTCAGGATAGATATTTGGCCTCCTTTCCCTTAGACAGCAAGCCTCATAAACCTTGTTTTCCAGTTATCTGGGAATTCAAAATACAAGGGGGTGCTAAAGAATTTGTTTTCCATGTTTTTTCAGGAAAACATGGTCTCATTACCATGTCCAACAATTGATCCTCTTTGGAAAATTTTGCCAACCAAACACACAAAAAGTTGGAATTTTGGTGGAAAATAATGCCTACGAAACAGACCCCAAGCATTATTTCCAACCATAATTGCATCCTATATTCCTATACCACATGCATAATGTTCTTTTCATCAGCTTCTTTGACATCAATTCATCATATCTTCCCTTTGATGTTAGTAGGAGAGGAAAGGATATGAACTAAGCAAGATAAGTAATACCATTCAGATTTGAAATTTGAACATCTCCATTGAGCTTAACTTGAGCTTGAATTTAACTCAAACAGGCTTATTCAGGGAACTACATCAGTTGAGAGAGCCTAAATGAGCAAATTATATCAACTAAGCACTGCATGCTAACTTCTCCCATATTGTGTCTATATTTTTATGCAGGCAAGTTCTAACACTGACTATTTATTTATTTTTATTTTTTTGAAGAAGCAAGTTCTAACACTTCAATAGCTTGATGCATACCCTAACTAATCTAGTTATTGTTTGTTACAGTAGTAATTACACAAAAGATTCCTCATGGAATTTATATAAGATCAATATATCTAACCCTTATAATATGAGATTATAGCTTATTCTGGGTTGTGTAATGTAGCTAATAGCCACCAAAGAGAACAATTAGGATACATGAAAATTGAATCCTAAACGTACCGTCGCTTGCAGCTCCAACATCAGGTCCATTCTCGCCATACATAATGTCGACCAAATCCTTGGCATATCTTTTCAGAACAAGTGAAAATCAATAAAAGCTTCTCAAAAAAGATTACGTTCATCTACACTAATAGAAAACTTACGTAAGATTGGGATCCGGATGGCCATGACCGAAATCTTCCAAAGGCACTCCATTTGAAATTGAGTCCTACAATCACCAATATCTACAGTCAATTACTTCAATAATAATTGAGGTTCCATCTAGGATATATTACAGGTGAATACATACCAGACTTGCTCCTAGCTTCTCCACAAAGATAGGTTTTGCATAAGCACCCGTAACCGCGTGCATTGCATCAAATACAAACCTGAAGGTAACATCACATAGGAAAGATATCAGAGACACCAGAAACAATAGTGCTTATGCATTTGTTTGATGATATGCCCAGGAAGTTGAGGGGCTTTTGTAACATAGATAAGAGTAGGCATACAATATGGCGGGTGTAAGAGAACTGTATTCTAATAAATTTGGGGGTTCCCCCTTTGATTTCCAAAAAAATAAACATGTCCCTTTTTTCCATAGTTTCAGCAAATGGTGTGAAGCTACCTGATTCTTTCACATCACTCTTAGCTTCTCGATGTTCCTTGCTGAAAAACTAGCGGTTAAATTTGTTTTTACAGGGAGAATGATGTAAATTGTTCTAGAAGTCAATTCAGACTTTGCATATTATTTGATTTTATCATATTTACTATGAAGGATTAGATTCAGATATGATGTAACTAAAGTAGATGTTTAAGATATATCTATTTATTATTTAGACATGATCTAATTAGGGTAGATATTCAAGTTCCCTGATATTCATCTTTTGGCTTTAAATTTTTTTTTTTTTTTTTTTTGATAGAAAACAATTATTCATCAGCTAAAGGAATTACAATACAAGCAATGCTAAAGAACAGTGAATAAGACATCCACTGGAACTAAAAGCAACAAAAGAGAGTAATTCCTAAGCCTATGGAAAGGTTACAAACAACGAAAACTCTAGCCCACATATCCATCCAAAAAGCTAGCACAATCCAAACTAACAAAAAAGAATCATCAAATATGTTCAAAGCTTTAGTCCATAAACCAATCAGAAACCATGTATGCTCCCAGATTTCATTAGCGCTGTTGCTTTTATCCTCAAATTTTCTTTTATTTCATTCCATCCAAATCTACCATGCCAAGGCCAGAACTGCAAATCGGCCATATTAATTTCAGCTTCTTACTATTATGCTTGAAATTCCATTTGATGAGTATAAATTCAGCGCAACTCTTAGGGAAAGCACCTACCAAACCAAACATATCAAAAATCCTCGCCCACAAATCATTAACAAAGCTGCAATGCAGCAAAATGTGGTCCACATTTTCTATAGCCCGTTTACACAAAATGCACCACGAAGGAGAAAGGTACATGAAAAGCCTCCTCGATTGGATCATGTCACAAGTATTCACTTTCCCCAAAGAGGCAAGCCATGCAAAGACTTTGATTTTGGAAGGGACACCACTTTTCCAAATGAAACAGGACTGTGGAAACAAAGGAATCGGAGGAGATTGCAAAAGGATTTCAAAGAAGGATTTGCAAGAGAATTCCCCCAAATAATGTCCCATCCATACTCTCTTATCAGAAGAATTACGGTTGAGTTGAACGCTATCAATAGAGTTCAACAATGAAATAAGCTCATTACACTCCCTATCACTAAAATTCTTTGAAAACCTTAAATCCCATGGGTGATTGAGATGTGAGTGCCAAGAGATAGACCGATTGAATTAACATATTGCGATTATTGGATAATTGATATAATCTAGGAAATAATTCATTTAATGGAGAATTACCCACCCAAATATCTTCCCAAAACCGAGTTCTATCTCCTTTCCCCACCACAAACTTTGTGTTTTCCACAAATTTATTCCATCCTTTCGCTATCGATTTCCAAGGGGAACGTAGAGAAGCTTTGACATCCATATTCACATCCCATCCATTTGGATGCAAGCCATACTTGCTCGCAATAATAGAGTGCCAAAGTGAATTTTGTTGTAAAGGAAATCGCCATAACCACTTACCAAGTAAAGCCAAATTCCTTTTAATTAAATTCGCCATAACCATCTTTTGGCTTTAATTAGGGTAGATATTTAACACCAAACTTATCCCTCACTCTACCACTAATAATAACTCAAAATTGGTTGATCTCTAACACTCATCAATCCATTTTCTCTATCTTGTCAGAATCTTTTTTCCACCTCATTTTCCTTTTAAGTGCCCCCACTCAATGCAGCAATTCCTCTAAGCTTGCCAAATGTGAAGCCCCACCCAATAATCTAGTACAAGCGTAGGAAGGGACATTACTACGACCTTTTTTGTCTGAATGTTCACCTTTGACCTTCCGTCTCTGCTAGCCAACCTCCAATAAAAGCCACCTTAGCATCAGTGTTATGGGGAATCCCCGCCTAAGTGATAGGCGGTGGCCTACCACTTAGCCTAGCTAGGCATCTACACCCTCCTTTGACATGATGGCGATTCAGCAGGAATAGTGTAGTTTTTCACTCCTTTCTATTTGAAAATTATTTTTTCATGTTTGAATTATGAGAAATATTCGTTTAATGAACGTAATGTCCTTTTTAGGAATAAAGTTAGATTTTTGTAATATTATATTTCTAAAATTAAAATATGCATAAACAAAAAAATGTGGCCACCTAGGCACTAGGCCCCTCTTACAGCCCAATTTCCTCCTAGCACTGTTTAGAACATTGCCTAACATAACAACACCCTCAGATTCCAACTCCGGTATTTACTTTGAATGAATCTTCTGTTTGACAAATTAAGAGTTAAGTCAGCCTCTTAAGCTGTGACACCTCATACCACCACACCCAACAAAGAAAAAAATGAAAAGGCTAAATTAATAAATGAGTACTTTTAATAGAATGAAACTCTAGCTACTAGTGGATCTCATACCTGAAATCTGACCGTGAAAGAAGACTTCTAATCAGTGGAAAATCAAATACATTCTGCATAAAGTCACACAGTTGGTCATATCCAATTCACATCAATTTTTCAAATTAAATTCAGTATATATCTACTATTTTTGTTCCTTACCTCCATTAGCTCCAAGTAGTCAGTAACAGGGTCAACTACTTCAACACTAAAGTTCCCATATTTTGTTACTCCAAGAAGACAGAGGTCAACATCCGGAATGTCCGCCATCTTTATTTCAGAGATCTGCATAACACTTGTGCAATTTGAAATTCAGACACTGAAATTATTTAACTACTAAAAGGCATATATAGTCAGGTTATAATACAGATATAAAGGTCAGTTCACATCATCTAGTTGTACCACGCATTTTGGTAGATATACTTTCAAGGAACAAGAACAATACATTCTACTTATGCAGCACAATTCTTAGAAATGGTCAATGCACCTGAATTCACCTGAATAAGAATCCGATTCTTCCCCAATTTGCATCCATCATGTGTCTATTTTTCACTTAAATTTGATTACGGATTCTTGCTGATTCTCAAACCTATAAGTAACCAGGATCAATGGTAATTTCAAACCAGAGTCCAACATCAATAGCCAAGTCGAAACTACGATTAGAAAACTTGTGTTTTGTCTGAAACTTTGAAAGAAGAGTGATGTACAGATGTCTCAGCTAGAGAGAGAGGGGGTCAGCTAGAGGTACACGTGTTAAACTCTTTATATATTTTTTTGTTTTCTTAGGTAGACCTGTGGTTCAAGATTTTGGGGAATGGGATGGGGTGGTGGACTTGAAGCCTTATCCTTTTGGTTATAACTCAACCATTTTACCACTTGAGCAACACAGCAGGTCTAAAATATTTATATAATTTTTTTTGGTTCGAATTTGAAACAATATGGAAGATCAATAAATGTAACTACATTCATTATTCTCTGTGTATACAAAAAATGATGTACCGTGCACCAGTGGATCATGGCTTACGTGCAATTTATGTCAATAATGTAGACATCAGGCAGAGAAGGAATATCCCTATGGTATAAAGCAATCGTTTGGACCTTGGACACAAATCAGCAGCTCATGAACTAATATATAAGATATATGATAATTTTTTCTAATCCAGAAGTTCATATACTAACAGACACATTTTTGTATACTTTAATTGACTCCAGACAAGTTGCAGAATGCATAACGTGTTAAGTAAGTTCAATACTGTATTGTTGTGATTAGTCGTGACAGAACTGCTATAATATAAAAAAAAGAACTATAATATACAATAAAATTTAAAAAAAAAAAGGAAAGAAAGAATTTGCAATACCATCGCAGGTACATAGTATGAAGACATAAATCTAACTACTCTAGAAAGTTTTATATAAAAACAATTCAACTACAAAAGAAGGTGACATTCTAATCTTGAAATTCAAGATTAGCAGTTCCATTTTTTGCACTTAATAAAAGGAACAATTGACTAAACATGAATATTGGTGATCCTGATTCAGGGCAACGTAAAGCATTGAATACATACAGAAAGCGTGTTCCCGTAAATCTTGTCAGTGATGGATTCAGGTGCTGGTTGGCCACTGCTGTAATTGAACTGGTACGAACAAGAATTACACTGTGTCAGAAAACTATCTAGTAATGGTACAAACAAGAAAATTGCTACCTATATAACAAAATCTTCAGCAAGAAAGACTGCATAGAACAAGAAAGATAATCACGATAAATGTCTCGAAATAAATTCGGGTGTGTTAGATAGCAAGCATGGCATTAGGGTAGAAAAGGTTTGAACTCTTAAGTCTAGGAAATTCTTTTTCTAGCTGGAAAATATGTACTTTTTCCATGCTATGATGACACATTTTCCACCATTGGGTGTTTGATTGCCCAATTTTTCCCAAGAATTGAAAGTTTTTACCTGTGACCCCTTCACCATACCTAGAATTCATTTTCCTTGGCGAGGGTAAGAATTCATATTCCTAGAATCATGCATCATTTACTTGTAGCATGGAATTAGGTGGAACGGGAATAACCTAGAAACTTGGGCAATCAAACACTACCAAAAGATGGAAAAGTATGTATTATCCAAGTTTTCCTTGGAAAACTTTGCCAAGAAATCACACCGTTCAAATATCTGCACTGCTATAGTAAAGAAAATCCCACTACAGCACCTAGCTGATAAAGTGGAAACCACAGATAGGAACGATCCTGAATAATCAAAAAATGCACGATACAGAAAAATGTTTGAAGCCTGTGTATGACGATATGAGCACTAGCAATTCACCTTGATGCCCCAATCATATTCAGGCCCACCAGGATTATGGCTTGCACTCATTACAAACCCACCATTGGCCTGTAAATAAAATTATTTATAAGCAAACAAAGAAAAGTAGAAGTTCAAAAAAAGAAAAAAAAAACAAGTGCCCAATGCCAGATGCCAAGTAAGACCGAGAGAGAGAGAGACACACACACAGATAGAGAGAGAGAGAGAGAGTCCTTGCCTTTCTCTTTCGAATTACAGCAGAAACAGCAGGTGTTGACATAATGCCTTCCCTTCAATAATAAAATTTCATATTACTTTCCACCGCAAAACAGATCAACCTTTTCAATGCATGCATGCAATAATAGTAGTTAAATGGAAAAATTCGAAAGAAGGACAAGTAGAGTAAATGGAAGGTCTTTCACTTGATCTGATATGATATTTAATTAACCTACCAGGCACAAATTAAGCCTGAATCCATTAGAGGGTTAGATTTTTGTGTAGTAGTACATTTATAAACTGGTTGTCTACATCCACTGTTTTATTTCAACAATCAAACACATAGTCATGTGTGGTCTCCCAAGATGCCATTTCAAGAGGATGAAGCAGAGAAAGTGACTACTCTTGGAAAGAGTTTTGTTCACTTAAAAAAAATTCTCTTACTATTCGTAGGCTTATCAATAAACTTTTCATTTCCGATTTAAACAAAAAGAAAATCCTGTTAATTCACTTATAAGTTGAAGTCAGATTTCCCTTATCAGCGAACTAAGTTGGCTGCAGAAAGCTATGAAAATTTGGGATTGGCCAGTATCCATTATTCTCTTCTCAGATCAAACTAGAAGCCAACTGATATCTTTTTAGCGTGTTGAATAAGGATCAACGGGGCAATTCCATGCACTCGTATGAAAGCTGTTTCTTGGCAAGGTTTGGTTGGAGTGTTAGATACTCTATCTACATGCGCACATTCCATTTTTATGCTGCAGAAATTGAAGTTAGATGTTTGTTCACTGCATTTAGAAAGCTTAGCTATGTACCAGTGAGTTATAGCTTCTCTATATGCATGCATAGGCACACCACATAGTTGTTCAGCATTATGTTATGCCATTTGGTTATTGGACTCGAGTAGGGCTTGCTGTCAAAGTGCACTCTAGATCTATTGTGGATGTTCCTGTGGGAAAGGCTATTGCTAAGGCATATGGTTGACATTTATTAAGTAGGGTATGTTGAGAACTGTAAACAACATTTTGCATTTGGCCTTATTATTAGGAATTGGGGGTTACTCTTTGAGCACTGTTGTAGGCACTTTCTATGCTAGAGGATATTGACGATAAGACAGATAATTCAACATTAGATTATGTATTTGTGCTGGGGGCGGGAGTGGTGATGGTTACGGACTAATATAGCATCTTTTGTCATAAAATAATATTGCATTTGCTACAAGATCAGGCATTCAATGATTGATATTAAAGTTCTTCCAATTAAACTACTGAGTTTTGACAAACTGATACAATATTTAGACCAATGGAAGTTATATTGCATTATTGTGTAAACCGTGAAGAAAATACAGACTATACATTAACTCCAAAAGTAATTCAACGAGAGGGAATTCACATTTTTTTATTACATAGAAGAGTGTTGTACAATTCAATTAATCAGGGTCAATATAAAGCCTGAAATTGTGCTGCTTTTTTCTTCTTCTTTTCCTTTTTCTACGGCAAAACAGAGTGTTGTTTGTTCAAGAAAATGGTTCCAAAAGTGATTCCCTTCATCTGAATATAAAGTTCCAAATTTCAACTTTCAAGTATAAACTTGGAATTGACATGCAGAAGGAAAGGACACAAACATCTTTAAAATCCAATATTCTAAAATTACCAGTGTGAGATAACATGGAACACCGCCTATATGAAAAATAGCATTGATCCTAAAATAAATGGCTAAATAATTCAATAAGTTATGAAACAAACACTCACTTGCCAACCAAGATTTTGCCAACACCATTCCCAGCCGCAATTTTAATGATTATCTGCAATTCAAATCCAGAGCAAAATTAAGAAGCATAAACAGAAGAGCTAATTCTTTCTGTTATTATGTTTATTTACACAGAAAAATTTAACAGCATTATGGGAATGACCTGTGAAGCTTCTCGGTTAAAATATCGACCATCACCTCCTAACACCAACAACCCATTTTTGTAATCCTCAGGAGGCAACGAATTAAACAATGCCTGTTCATAAATAAAATTAAATAAAAAGCTCATAAAATTTCAAGACTGCTTGTTTTCCTCTTCTTTTTTTTCCTATTGCACCAATACATCAAGATTCAAACCTGAATCCAATTGGCAAGGTAATTCTCTTCCATAAACGCTTTGACCTAACAGTAAAGAGAACAAAACATCACTCCATATTTGAAAAAAAAAAAAAAAAAAGGGGGGTCGCCTCACACAACACAAAAGGCAAAAAGTGCATCTATATTAACCAACAGAACGAACAAAAAAATAAAATCACACAATACCTTCTTTCTAAGACCACTGGTCCCCGTCTTTTGACCTTCGATCGGCTTAGTCGGAACTGAATTAACCTGCAAATCACCCAATTCACACTATCAATAATCCAGTAATAAAAATTAACGCGGTTATAATTATACACATACAGGCATAAAATAGAAACTATAATAATACAAGTAATGCTTAAATAGAAACAATTGACTTCAACCTAAAGAACACATGTTCGTTTATTTTGTTTAAAGAGGTATACAAAGTGGGGAGAATTATTAGGTATCACACTGTATTGTACAGGCATAGAATGTGCAACCGGTTCTAGCCTGTATAAATAGAGAGGGAGGGAGTGAGAGAGAACCTTGAGGCCTTGGGATTGAGTGAAGGCGGTGGAGGGAGAAGTGGAAGAAGAAGAAGAAGAGGCTTTGAGAGAAGATTTGAGAGGGAGTTTTGTGGAGTAGAAGAGATTGGGGCAGAGAGGGGAAGAAGAAGAGTTGAGGAAAGAGAGAGAGGTGAGGGGATGAGAAAGAGCGTCATTGTTCGATGATAATTTGGTGAAGAAGGTGGTAGTAGTAGTAGCAGTAGTAGTAGTAGTGGTGTCGATTATTCTGGCGGAGAACGCCATTGATTTCAGTGCCGCTGCTGCTGAGAGAGAGAGAGAGAAAGTAGTAAAAGAAGTGGAAGAGTGAGAGTGAGAGTGAGGTGGTGTCTGTTTCAACCACTTAAATTCGAAAACTTTAAGTTTTCATATTTAAGTGGTATTAAAGTTATTTGTTTAGTAAAAAAATTAAGTGATTCACTATTTAAATTTGAAAATTTGCATCCAAAAAATTAAGTGACAAGTTTACCACTTAAATTTGAAAACTTAAAATATCTCATTACAAAATACCTATTTCACCCTCATTAAACTTTTAATCATGTAATCTAAATAGACTAATTAGGGTAAAATTGTCATATTAAAAAAAATCAATTTTCAGATGTGTTATATTCAAACAAACAACATTTTTTCAAATATAGTTTTCAGAAATAAACAAACAATTTTTTCAGTTTCAGTTTTCAGTTCAATTTTCAATTTTTAATTTTCAGATATTTTATCAAACACTACCTGAGAGTGAGTGATGGTGAAATGAGGAAGAATAGAAGTGGGATTTTGGGAAGAAGGGGTGAAGATCGGAAAGGCAGAGCAATCAGAGCATGTGATCGAACGTGACTGGAAAATCCATAGATTAGCCAGCCACATGTCCCTTGTCCCTCGGGAACTGCTTATCTCCGCTCCACACCCGCACCTCGTGATTGGATATAATACTTATGCTAGCACTGTCCCAAAATTAAATTAATAATATATATCAACCCAATCTTATAAGAATTATTAGAGAAGACATAAAGATTAGATTAGTCATATCATCTTCTAATTTTTCAAGCGTTTTTAACTTTATTATCATCAAAAAAAAAAATCTAATGATTCATAGTAGAATTTAATGGCAAAATCCACTCTAATCAAATCTTGTCTTGATAACGGCACGAAAATAAAGTTATTAATACAATAATTCATATTTAGTATTTACTTTTTTAAGAAATATTGTTTTAGTATTTATAATTCTTAGCAATATGTTTTATCGTGCGGTGATATTTTTTGTCAAATTAAAGCATGACTCATAATACAAATTATTGTTACTATTTTTTTTGTAAATTAATTTTTTTTTAAAAATAAAGAGGCAAAAAGAATGTCAATGTAGATTTAGGACTATTACAACATTGAGTTTCCTTAATTTTGTGTTAGAAAGTTGTGATCATAATGTTATTTGATAGTAGTGATATAATTGTAATTGAATGTTTAAATGAGGTAGGTGGTGCTCGAGGTCACCGCCTAGAGTTCATGTTGAGTTTTATATTAATAGTGTTGATTGGAGTTTAGCGTTGCTCCGAGTTCTAATTGGATATTAGGGTGCGTTTGTCGCGCCGGATAAGAAGGTCGGATAGGATAAGGATAGGATAGGAGCCTTCTGGATAAGCTATAATACTGCCATGCGTTTGGAATTGTCTCGGATTAAATGGTCAGATAAGAGAGGATATCCTAGATAAGCGTTTGGCGTGCATTGGATAGGAAAATTTTGTGTTCAATTTTCCTAATATACCCTTTTGTGTGATAATTATTTTAAATAATATTTATTTAATTTCTTCACATACCTTTTCAACTTGTCATTTTTACTCACATATGAAAAATGATATAAAACTATCACTTAATGATATATTTCAATATTATTTAGCCTAAAATCATTTGTTTAACTATTCTTTTACTAATATTATGAAAAATAAATATAATATTTTCAAATTTTGTTTACTTCACATAAATAGCAAAAATAATGTGATTATAAAAAATAAAATATTCTAAACACGAATATAAAATAAAGACAATAAATATAAAATTGACATAATGCACTCAAAAATAAAATACATAGTGTATCAAAATAAATAATCATACTCTTCACCTAAAAATTTAAAATAAAATATAATCCATGGTATTCTAAATAAAAACTAAACATTATTTTCAAGCATTCCCTGTTGTAAGAAAATGAAAGCAATTTAAGAGCCATCTTCAAGTAGTTGGGCTACAAACTCTAGTCGATCTTCATTTGACATAAAAAGGAAGATATCCACGTAGTCAGCTCGCTCGGCAATTTTCCTAACTAGAAAAACACGATTCGTTACAGTTAGAGATGTTATTTTGTTTAGCTCCTCAAGCACGTGTTTTCTATTCTTAGCTAAGCAATTTGCCCTAAGATTGTCGTTGAAGGCTTCAAAATTTTTGTTATTACTCTCAACAAAAGTTTTAAAAACACTTGCCATTTCTTGCATGCCTGTGCTTAATCCATCACTGTTCCTCTTCCTCTTTCGCTTGCTATTATTGTTGTTCGTCGGGGAAGCTTGGTTAGTGAAAGGTCCTGGAGTGTTTTCATCTAAAGAGATATTCTCGTTTACTTCAGCATCTAAATCTTCTAATGCATCTGCAGCAGTCTCAGCAGCAACACCAGTGGCACGATCTTTTCTAAATATATACCCCAACCTATCAAATAATGGGAATGGTTTATTTCTCAATCCCCTTGCATCAGGTTCCTTCTACAAATGACAAAAAAGAAATGTTTATACAATTGGAATAAATATGTATTTATGTAAGAGATTCATTTAAATAAATATATATATATATAATTTTCAAAATAGTAAGATATATACCTTTAAATAACTTTCCCATTGGTCGTCTGTATCAACTTCCACACATTTCAAAGTTTCGTTCCATCCAAATCCTGTATGATCCAACATTTCAGACACTAAATTGTAATGTCTCTTTAACACTTTCATCTTTGACTCGATGTGTGGGTTTGCTTTAATACCACAACCGGGGATTTTTTTCTTCCAACCTTTTTTCAACTTCTGAATGAGTGCCAGGTTTAAAGCCATTATCACGATTGTATCCCCGCCTAACAAGGTCCTCTAGTATTTTTACTAAGTATTCTTCCTCTAACTTTGTCCATGTACGCCGATCTCTAGATTTTCCTTTTCCTTTAGTTTGTGTAACTTCTCTTTCCATTCCTAGCAATGCAATATATTTCATTAACAATGGAAAGATATAACAAGTCAAAATACTGATCCAAAGTGAATATAATAAAATAGAATATTCATAAATCATTTTGAAAGAGAAATACATCAAAACATAAGAATCCCAAATAATGTCTAAAATTAAAACAATGCATTAATTTATTTATTTTTAAATTTTGATCCAAACTAGAAATAGAAAAATAAGACAACATAAATATATCATTCATTTCCATTAGCCTGCCATTCATCGAACATATGTCTGGCTAAATTATCCCTCCACTCAGTCCATTGGTTAGATGATTCAATGCTGCTAATTATGTGAGGGGGTCCCTCCATTTCCTGCGCCTCTGTTGAATCTCTAGCATTTGTCTCATTCATTAGTTCTTCTAGTGGATCTACGGGCATCTCCCTTCTTATGAGGTTGTGCAAAAGACAACATGCAGAAATTATTCGGCATTGTGTTTTAATAGGATAAAATGACGGACTCCTAAGAATAGCCCAACGTTTTTTAAGAGTCCAAAACACCTCTCTATGATATTTCTAGCTCTAGAATGTTTCATGTTAAAGTACTTTTCATGAGTAGTTGGTGTTAATCTTCCCTCTTCCCATTCCGATAAATGGTAACGAGTTGCTTTATAAGGGGCAAGAAATCCTTCTCCATTTGTGTATCCAGCATCAACTAGATAGTAGTAACCTACCATGAAAAATATCATACTTAGTAGAGTTATAATTATTGTAATTGTTCAATTATGTGTAGAACAAGGTTTTTTTTACTTGAGATATTACTCGTAAGAACTATTAGTCCATTCTTCCTACTTATTGCATCTCGTAAAACCCTAGAATCAGATGCCGAACCTTCCCAACCTGGTAAAACATATATAAACTTCATGTCACATCCACATACCCCTAAGACATTAGTTGCAATTTCCCCCTTTCTTGTTCGGTATCTTGGTTTATCAACTTCCGGAACATTCAACATAACATGTGTCCCGTCTAATGCTCCTAAGCAACCCTAGACCAATACAAAAAATCAAATACTTTAGTATCGATTTAAATTGCTGCAATAATTCAATAAGAGGGAAAAAAATGTTGTATACCTTAAACCATTTCCATCTATCGTCTGGACAATTATCAAGTATCGGCTCTGGTGTTTTAAGTAAAATCCCTTTTAACCATAGCACAGCATTAAAGATTGCATTAAAATGTTTACTAACTGTCTCTCCCGACCTTCGAAAAAAGTGCTTAGTGACTCTATTCTTGAAATTATGAGAAATTATGTAAAGGAACATTGCCACTTGTTCTTCAAACATAACGTCTCTTGATTCTTTCAGTTTTCCAGTTGTACAAAGGAGTTCACACAAAATTCCAAAAGTGCGCCTATTCATTCTAAGTTGTTCTATACAAGTCACGTCATTCCCACGAATCAAACGATTTATGTTTTCTGTTCTCGTCTCAGTTCCAACAAAAGTTCTATTCTTTAGTACATATTTTTGGTAGTGCGTACATGCATTAGCATATGTAAACATAAATAATATATATCCCACAACAACCACATTCACCCACTGCTGGAACATCATGTGTACAATGATCTCATCTTCATCAAAATCCATATCTAAAAAATTTAAAATGTAAGACACGTATCAAAACATAATTTTTTTATCAAGCCAATAATAGAAAAATCTAATACAATAAGCCCCTACTTTGGGTTTATATTAGTTTTGTAAATAAAAATAATCTAATAATATAATAGAGTTTTATAAAAGGTAAAAAAAATAAAAAAAAAAGATTAGCAATTCTATTTCCTATAACTATTTCCTAATAAAATTTTGATCTAGTTATTTATTCTAAAATAAATTCGAATGAAGTTAAATCCAATATTATTTCAAGTTAAATCCTTTGGAAACCATAGCATAAATTATTTCCTATAACTATACATTCTGGTGTTCATTATAAAATTAATATTAAAAATGCCAAACCCATGCCTAGGATACAACATATATACCAGCATTTCTAAGAAGCCAGGTTCACAAATAGCTTGAACGAATAAAATTTTCCTTGGCTCTATAATAGCTAGAGTTATCTAAAAAGAAGATCGACTAAGCATGGAAACAATCTATAAATTTCATTAGTAATATCATTTTGATATAAAGAGCTAGGGGGTGTGCCTTTCAGAGTTATCAAGAGTAAAGAAAGTGTACTCATTACACTCTATTTCCTACCTCTTATTTTATATATATATATATATATTCATTATTATGGAAAACAGCCTCATCAGAGTAAAATAAATTATTTAGAGGAAGAACTCTATATCTCGAATTCAAGAATGATACAATACAAGTACAAAGCAAGACACTGTCAATTTAAACATTGGTGGACCTTCTCTAATGACTATGCTTTATCCATATATATATATATATATATATATATATATTGATGTTCTATATGACTATATATTATCAAATATGACAAAACGTATAACTAGATTAAATTTGAAAAACTCAACTATTAAAATAGCAGTATAGAGCTTACTACTTGTGAGATAGGAAAAAGTAGTGATAATTAATATATTCAAAGTTTAAGCTATTAGTTATTAGAATAACAATGTTAGTATAACTTCCTCTCCAAGAGTATGAAATTAGCAATTAAATACACGTTGTAATATAATGTTTGTATCATCTTAATAATAAGAGCGAGTTAATGCAAAAATCAATAATACTAGCTACTTTAAACACAAACATCCCGAGTGAATTGGATTCACATACCTCCGGTAATAATGGTCTAAACTGGACAATTAATTAAGCTAATGTAATTAGATAGAAAGGGCTCTAAGTTTTGCACCAAAATTTCAAAAACACAATTTATTGATTTTTCTTTCATTGTTTCCTCCTATTCTTAGTCACTGTTTTTTTTTCCTTCAAAGTTTTTGAAAACTAGATTTTTATTATTTATGGTTTATAATAAATATTTGTATATAAATGATGGTCCTCCTTTTGCTGACTACTAAAAAACAACCAAAAGCATCAAGCCTTCAGCTTTAATCTGTACTGATGTTGTATATTAGCAGATACACATAGCTTTATATATATACATACAAGCACATACACAACTTTATATATACACATAAAAGCACATATATAATAAAAAATAAGATATTATAAAGAAGAAGAAGAAAAAGAAGAACTTTAACAAACCTGCTATGTCTCCTCTGTTTCGTCTCTTTTCTCAGCGTCCTGCCCCTCTCTCTCTCGCCTCTTGCGGCTAGGGTATTGAACGGTAAAGTAGAATTTTTTTTTTCGTTTCATTATCCTGTAGGAACCGTACAACGTAATACCACCCCTCAAGGTGGAATTACTTAATCCCGTAAGTTGTAGGATAAAAAGTCTCAATCGGATTAGGAATCCCACTACTTATCCAATCCTAGTCGACACCAAACATGGGATAGGAAAATATAATCCTATCCCCCTTTCCTATCCGGCGTAACAAACACGCCCTTATAGTGGACTATTGGCTTTAACTAGGAATTCATGTCAACTTACTGCCTTGCATTGTTTGTATGCCAAACAGCTTTAATTGGGGTTTGTGTCGACTGAAGACCTTTAACTAATTGTTGGGGTCAACACAAATTCTACATGAGCAGTTGAAAAAGTTCTATCAAGCAAACATATGTGTTATATGAATATATGATAAAGCTACAGGAAGTAAACCTTATTAACTTGTATTGTGATTCATCTTGTAATTTAATGACTTTATTTATTTCTTTTTTTGAAATATTATTCGAGGGAGTTAAAAAATAAGAAATGCATTGTTGGTCCCTAGTTAGGTTCAAAGTTCAAACTTTCAACTACGTCGAGCCTATAATTGAATAATCAAATAAGGAATTCATGCCAAAAGTCTAGGATCCAGCTACGTCGAGATGGTTCGTACTGGTTGAGATGGTTATAATAACGTGGAAAGATTATTTTTGTATTTTGGATAAAGATCATACCACCTTATAAAGTGCTAGAGCATAACCCAAATCTGTACTTTTTAGTCGTTTACTATTTACCCTAATGGTACATTATAAACCATAATTCCATACGTATGAATAGAAAGGGTGATGCACATTATAAAAATCATGAATTTTAAGTAATTAGTTAGGAGCAAAAACTAAACTGGCAACTTATTTGTAAGCATTTGATTCCTAATAGGCTTAACCCCCTTGTGTTAATAGCTTTATTTGAGAAAACCCCCTAAAAACTGACGTCGTCTCCATTCTGTTAATTTTTAATTTTTTTGGACTAAAATATCCCTCCTTTTCCATTATCTTCTTCCCCTCTTCTTCTTCTTCTTTATAAAAAAATGCCCTAAATCTTCTTCTACTTCGTCTCCATTCCAAGGAACAGTGAATCGAAACCCCATCTCCTCATCATTGTCGTTGTCATTGCCGGTGGTGGAAGAAGATCGGGAGTGGTGGTGACATGCCGTGGACATCATCGGAGAAGACGAAGCAACTGAAGCTCGCCGTGTATACAATGAACTCTTTTTCATTTCCTATTCCCCTTCCCCTAACAGATCAAGTTATATACAAAATTGATTCTTCCCCTTTTCTTTTGTTTTTGGAGCCGAAGATACAGAGTCGGAACTCCGTCGCCGGCAAACCACTACCGCTACCACCATCCATGAAAAAAACAAACTTTCTCTCTTTATAATATATATACACAAATGCCCAAAAATTTGTGGGTTTCTTTCAATTTATTTTTGATGTTGAATGATTGATTTAGTTTGGTTTTATTTTTGGTGGGTTTGATTTAATTTTTGTTGAGATGATTTAGGTATATCTATATACAAATATTTATAGAGAAAAATGGAAGAAATAACGGAAGAGGTAAAGAATGAGGTGATGGTGGAATGGAAGGTGGGGGTGGTCAGGCTCCGATAGAAAAATAACAAAGAAGAAGAATCGAAAGTCGATAGGGAGATGTAGATGCTAAAGAGAGGCAGAGGAGAGAACATTAAGATATAGATGGAAGAAAGAAAAAGAAAATTAAGTTTGGAATTTGATTTTATTTTAAAGTTGTATTTGCATGTTAATGTAGAGAGAGAAAATTAGGAAAACAGGAAGAAGAATAAAATGACAGGAGTTAAATGAGAGGAGGGATATTTTCGTCCAAAAAAAAATATTTTAGATGAAAAAGAGACGACATCAAATTTTAAGGAGTTATGTCAAACAAAAATTATTTTAAGGGATTTTCTCAAATATAATTATTAACGTAAGGGGTTAAGTCAATAAACCCCTGTACCATTATACACACCCAGAGTGAAAATATTATCAAATTGATTGCCAAAACAATCAGAAGAACCACATTTTAAAAAATATATAGTTTCATATAATTCTTATTTATATTTTATATACACCTTGCTTTTATCTTATTTTGTGTAAAGACCTAAAAATTTGCCAGTCCTGTTATCATTTTTTAATTTTTTAAATGTTGATTTTTAATTTTTAATGCCCATGTCCATAAATCTCCTTGTTAGGAGAAGAAAAAAATATAACAATCAACTAATGGTCCGTTTGGATTGAGGGAATGAGAAAGGAAGAAATGAAAAAGAGGAGGAAGGATTATATTTGATTCGTTTGGATAAATTTATAAGAGGGAGTTGAGAGGAAATGGAGAGATTGAGAGGGAATGATAATCCCCTCTATTCTTTTATCTTGTTTCCGTTCTAATATTGGAAGGATTGGGAGGGAAAAGAAAAATTTTTAATGATTTTTTTTTACGATTTTTCAAATTTAACTCTAATTTATTAATAATATAGTAAATACATTTTTTTTTATCCAAACAAAATTTTTTTTATTCTATTTTTTTCATCTTTAACTATTTAAATAATAATAAAATTAAACTTATTTCTTTTTATTCTATTTCATTCATTTCACTTTTAATTAACTATTTCATTTGCATTCACTTCAATTCAAACGGACGGTAAAAGCACGTGCCATTGAAAGCTAACTTGAAAGCCAAAGAGAGGCAAATTTGCCGAAACAGATTTACCTGCCCCCCGCGTCACCCTTTCCTCTACGGAATTCAAACGAAAGCAACAATTGCAACATAACATTCATACAAAGAAAGTAAGTAATTTTGCAATGCAAATTGAACGCATATAGTGATCTGTCTAGGGTTCGGCTTATGGATTTGTGAGATCCAAAAGGCTAACTTTTCATCGAACAAACTGTAACAATGGCGACCAATCCCAATCCTTCGCTCCTTCCCGAGATCGGACCCGATGGCCTCCCCCGGGAAAATTCCGTCATCTCTTACACCGAAAAGGTATATATATATACATACATATTTATGTGTGTTTAGTTTTGTGTTTATGTGGTGGGTAATTTGTTGAATCAATTGCGACCTCGTTTGTCACTTTTTCAGGTAATTGAGGAAGAGCAACTTCAGTTGAGAAAGTAAGTTGCATCTTATTTACTATTTTGTTCCTGTTTAAATTATTATTACAGTAATTCTTCCTCCTTAAAGGAATAATGTTGGGACCAAACCAATTTTATTGCTATAGGAGGTTATAACTTAATAATAGAGTTTTAGTTGAAAAAAAATCTTCTTTTTTTTGGCTTATTTATCTTTAATGAAGTTATATGGATACAAATTATATGCATAAATAGTTGAGCGTGCCTATTTCCAAGACATTGGGAAAAGATACGGTTAGCTCTAACAGTCATCTTGAAATCTACTTTCATTGCTCTATTTAATGTTCTAATCTCGACATAAGTTTATAAATATATAATAAACCAAAGCAGTCTTCAACCAATTCAAGTGAATACCTTTCTTTCTCCCTCTATCAAAACGGTCATGCCACCTAAGGACATTTCCATATTTTTTGGACTATTGAAAATTACTATTCTAAGGAGGCAAATTTTCTTAAGACGGGATCAAGAAATTCTATAACTTATTACAATGTGGAGGTTATTCGTATATATAACTTGGGTTTATGAGTTCATTTTTAACTCATACTTAATGATGAATTGGGCTGTCTGTTTAACCCTAGATTGGCATGAATGAGCTTGAGAATCTGTTTTAGCCGACTCCAATTCTGTAATATTATTGAATTTTTCCTCTGATCGATGTCAAAAGTTAAGTGGAGTAAAACAGTATTTTTCTCTGTTATATCGAAAAACAAAGGATGTTGAATGAGTGCGCGAGCATGAAATCAATTTAAAGAAGGTCTAAATGGCAAGTAAGAGTACAATCTGTTTGGAACTTATTTATTGGATACTTTTGTTGTCTTTAGTGACCAAAAATGTTACTAAAAATTTAAGTTTGAGGTCCTATGTCAATTGAAGAGTGAAGACCTATTATTACACTTCAGAGATGTGATCACCACCAAGGGTAGTACTAGTAAAGTGAAAATGAATTATAATGGGTCGGATTGTTAAGAAAGATATGATAGCTTGTGCTTTAGCTAAGCATCAATGCTCAGTCACAAGTCCTATGAAGCACAGACGCGTATTCATAAATTTTCCAAAATGTAGGATATGATACATTCTTAATTATATATATATATATGCAATAAACATTATAGATATTTAAGAATTCAACAAAATGAAACTAGATTCCATTAATCCAAATATTCAAAACATGATCACTATCACCACTCACCACATAATTAAAGCATCAAAAAGCATACATAAACCAAATTGTTCCTTAGAATGATAGAAAACAAAAGTGGAATATAGAGATAACAATCACTAATTGACTCAACATCACTAAGTCGACTCAACATCAACCACACCAACATCTTCAACTACATCCCCAAATACCACCGACTCCAACTCTGGCTCATCAAAAGAGAGACTTGCCATTTGAAGTTCTCCAACAGAGTCCTGGAAGTTGGAACAGTGGCCAGGAAGTCAAACAGGGTTGGGGGCGATCTAGGGTTACGGGAGAGAAGGTGAGAAACAGATGACTTAAATCCTTTTTAAGTTATTTTATTTTATTGTTTGCAACCTCAATATTTTAAGTTATTTCAGATTTGACCATTTTTTAAGTATTAAAATTTAAACCCCCCTGCATATCGGTTTTGAGTATTGGGACGTATCGAAATTTATTAATAATAATAAAAAATCATATACTCTCCGATTCATGTGTCAGACTCGTGTCAGGAGCGATTTGTAGCCTCCGGGGAAGTGTCCGTGCTTCATAGGGCACAACAAAGTAGGAGAAAAATATTACATGCATTCATCCAGAAGTAATGGGATTTTTTTAATTTATTTTCCTGTTTTATATGCCTAGAGATTCCTTTAAGAAAAAATGTATATATTTTTTGCATTTGTTAAGTTTTTTTTTGTAAGGATGTGTCAAGGCCCAAGGGTAATGCTTTAAGATGCTGAAAAAAATTCAGTTCACTTGGGGCTAGCATCACAAAATGTGAAGCATTATTTAGGTGCAGGCTTCAAAGCATAAGGTCACCTTTGTTTGAGGTTGCATGCGCTGTAGTTTGACCCACTAGCTCACCTCATTTCCCCGCGTTTTGCTGCTTAAAACTATCCCCCTAGTTAGAGTGCATTGATAATTCAATCACATTTAGAATGGCTACGTAGTCTCACTGTCGTCTTGAATCAGAAACACAACATTGAGCAATTGGACTTTGATTTTTTTGAAGGTATTTGTTTCTTCGTTCTTTTAACTCAAATCCTTCTTCTTCTGATACTTCGTCTCAGATATATTCAAGAAAATTATTCCAAAATTCGCGATGTCGAACGAGAACTGGCAAATCTTACAATGGAGATGAAACTTACATCTGGCCCCAAGAAAGCAGGTTTGTCGATTTTCATTATGATATCTTTGAAAGTTGCGACACTTTTCTTTGTTGAGATGTACTATAGTTGGACTGATGATATTTCTTCCTTACACCTCAGCGCTTGAGCACATGAGAAAGAAAATAGAAATTTCAACTGAGAAAATTCGTGTTGCTAAGGTGAAGGAAGAAGAAGCAAGAAAGGTTTGTTGCCTTCTATGCACTGACTTAGCTTGTGGTCTAATATCTAATGCCTAGATTCCAATAATCAAGCAACAATTTCCCCAACTTAGGTTAGCTATTTTGGCTTTATATGATGCTTTTTGAATACATAGTTGCTTTATTTGAGTTATAATCTCCATTTTCTGCTGAGAGCTTTTTGTGTATCATCCTTACGGAGTCCTTTTAGAACACATAGGGATTTGCAGAAATGTTCAGTCAAGTGTGGGTGAAGAATTGGAAAGAAAACAAAAGGGATTGAATGATGGGATCTCTTTATAAAATTCTAGAGAGGAAAAGCTTCCCTTTAGTTGTTGTCCTTCCTCTTGCCCCTTCTGTAACGACACATCCCACAATGATAGTGATTACACTATAATAACTGATGGGGAGGTCTTTGTCATATATGTGGGTTCAATGAAACATTGAAACTAAATAATAACTTGGGCTAGCTATTTTGGTTGATAAGCTGGGTTGTTACACAACATCAGAGTGGACCTGGGCCACTACCACATGGTTGTGTGGTTCTTGTGTGTTGTGTTTGTGCGATTGACAACGAGCCAGAATTGTTGGTGTGTGACCCCACCTTGATGAGGACATCAGGGCTTTAACAAGAGAGTTTGTAATGACCCAAATCCCACATTGATAGTGTAATGGGGAGGTCCTTGGCTTATATTTGGGTCCAATGAACCTAAACAATAACTTGGGCTAGCCATTTCGGGGGAGGCCCATGTTAGTACATCCCCTTCCTTTCTTCCCTTCCTTTCCTTCTCTTGAAGCTATCCATCCTCTTTGATAAATTGTCATCCCCTTTTTTTTCCCTTTGGCTATCCCCTTTGTGGTTTCTGGAAGATTGTGAAAATATTTATGACATCATTTAACCTGTAAAACTGAAAAGATACACTCACCTTTCTACAATAAAACCTTAAATTATTTAACCGATAAATTATCGCTACTAAAAAAGCTTACCAACTCAGAACACCCCCTGCAACTTATTATGTGAAGACATGTACTATCAAGAGTTTGCCAAGTGAAAAACAAACAACAATGTGATATTCAATGAATAAATCAATCGACTAGAAAGACGAAAAAACAAACAGTGCTGTGTGCCTCAGCACAAATTCAATTAAATACTTGGTTTGAAAATAAAATGCAATGATTTAGTGGATTGATGTGTTTGGAAGCCTGCTACTAATGGCAGGTTTTCTTTGTCTCTAGCTTGGGATATCTGCAGATGAAAAAGAAACAAATTGTTTCTAATCGCCTAGATCTGGCAATCTTATATTCCTTTTAAATGGCCAGTGCTTATTTGGTGGGGGTAATCTATGATAAGGAGAAAAATCTATATTATATTCTTAGAAGAATGATTACACACATATATATACACAAGATTCCTACTTAAGAAATGAAACAATCCTACTAATTAGGATGCCTCAATTATTTACCTTCCTAATATATATTTACAGCCTATAACACTCCCCCTCAAGCTGGAGCATAGATATTGATCATGCCCAGCTTATTACAAAGATAATCAACCCGAATTCCATTTAAGGCTTTCGTGAAAAGATCACCCAATTGCTCGCCAGTTTTCACATATCCTATGGAAATTAATCATTGCTGTATCTTCTCGCGAACAAAATGGCAATCAAGTTCAATATGTTTTGTTCGTTCATGAAACACAGGATTAGACGCAATATGTATGGTAGCTTGGTTATCACACCACAATTTTGCTGGCACCGAAGTCTGAATCCCTACTTCAGTTAAGAGCTGATATATCCACACTATTTCACATATGGACTGAGCCATAGCTCTATATTCTGATTTTGCACTAGACCGTGACATAACATTTTACTTCTTACTTTTCCATGAAACCAAATTGCCTTTAACAAAGACACAATAGCCTGATGTGGATCTTCTATCCATTTTGGAACCTGCCCAATCGGCATCTGAACAACATTCAATACGAGTGTGTCCATGATTGGCGTACAATATACCTCGTCGAGGTGCTCCTTTTAGATAACATAAAATTTGTTCTAATACTGCCCAATGATGAACTGTCGAGGATGACATAAACTGGCTCACCACACTTACGAAATACGCAATGTCCGGGCGAGTCACTGTGAGATAGTTCAACTTTCCCACCAATCTTTTATATTTCTCAGGATCCTCGAATAGTTTACCATCTTTTGTCAATTGTACATTAGGAATCATCCGAGTACTACACGGCTTTGCCCCCAATTTCCCTGTCTCAGCTAATAAGTAAAAGACATATTTCCTCTGAGATAGAAAAATACCTTTCTTACTTCTTGTGACTTCGACGCCCAAAAAATATTTCAACGTCCCTAAGTCCTTTGTGTGAAACTGAGTATGAAAAAAGGACTTAAGAGAAGAGATTCCCGTAGCATCACTCCCAGTAATGACAATGTCATCTACGTACACAACTAACAAAATAATGCCTGCTTCAGATTGTTTGTAAAACACAGAGTGGTCAGACTTGCTCCTCGTCATACCAAACGTCATGGCCTGACTAAATTTTCCAAACCAAGCACGTGGACTCTGTTTTAAGCCATACAAAGATTTACGAAGATGACAGACTTTCCCATACTCCCCCTGAGCAACAAACCCAAGAGGTTGCTCCATATAAACTTCCTCCTGAAGATCACCATGAAGAAAAGCATTCTTTATATTTAACTGATGCAACGGCCAGTGATGAGTGGCTGCCAAAGATATAAATAACTTGACAGAGGTTAATTTAGCAACCGGAGAAAAAGTATCAGAATAGTCGACTCCATATGTCTGAGCATATCCTTTAGCAATAAGACGGGCTTTTAAACGAGCAACAGACCCATCAGGATTAACCTTGATAGTAAAAACCCATTTGCATCCGATAGCCTGTTTCCCTGCAGGCAAAGTGACCAAGTCCCATGTACCATTCTTATCTAAAGCATTTATTTCTTCTAGCATTGCATTACGCCATTCAAGATGTGATATGGTCTCATGAACAGTTTTAGGAACAGATATAGAATCAAGAGATACAATGAATGAACAAGAAGAAGGTGACAGATGATCATAAGAAACACACGAAGAAACAGGATAAGTACATTGACGTTTACCTTTGCGTAAAGCAATGGGAAGATCATCACTTGTCACTGAATCTGATGAAGGAGAAGTTGGTGGAGGACATGGATCAGGAGGTCGCCGTCTTGAGTAAACTTGATGAATGGGAGGTTTGACGAGCGCTAGTTCAGCGACTGTTTCAGGGGGAGTATGGATGACCTAGTCGACAATGAACTTTGAAAGCAGATGTGACTCCCGAACATGCAACGGATTTAGGTATCTGCGTGTCAAGGATGTAGAGGCCTCCCGATTCATGTCCTTTACCAATAATCTTCTTTGTCATAAGATCCTGAAGCAAGCAATAACTAGGAAAGAATGAGATGCAACAATTAAGTGTACGAGTAAGCTGACTTACCGAAATTAGATTAAAGGACAATTTAGGTAAGTGCAAGACAGATGATAAAGGAAGCAAAGGTGTTGGTGTGATTGTTCCGAACCCCAGAACGGAAGATGGTGATCCATCTCCTAAAGTAACACTAGAAGGGGATGGATGTGACTGAAAAGTAGAAAATAGGCTAGAATTACCTGTCATATGATCTGTGGCACCAGAATCAATGACCCATTTGGATGATGAGGAAACAAGGCATGCATTTGATTTACCTGAATCAGCAATAGCAGTGACAGATGTGACCGGAGTGGATGAGGACTTTAGATATTCTTGGTATCTAGAAAACTTGGCAAACTCGTTCGCAGGGATCATAACTGATTTTTCAACCGTATCATTAATGGTATCATTAATAGATGCAATATGAGGTGAATGAGCTTTCTGAGTCTTGGACCGAAGCTTTTTACAATCCCTCTTCAGATGCCCTGGATTATGACAATAATGACAGACAATTCCTCCAGAACTCTGTCCTCGAGGTACACTTCCTCCTGAATCATGAGAACGAGTATCAAAATTGTTAATGTTCGATCTCCCTCCTTGGTTGCTTCCCCGATACTGTGAACGCCCAAATTCATACTCAGTATTTCGACTAACCAGAGCACTATTAAATGGAACAGGTGGACTTGGAACAAGTGTATTTCTCTCTGTGCGAAGAACTCTAGTATACACTTCTTCTAAAGAGGAGATCTCGGGACTGGAAAGAATCTGGTTCTTGGCAGTTTCAAATTCAGACGGAAGACCAGCTAGAAAGCTCATGATAGCCATATGTGTTCCCTTTGACTTTGCTGAACTTTTACATCAGGACTGTACGGCATCAGCATATTAAGTTCTTCATAGATTTTCTTAAAATCCATAAAGTAACTCATAATAGTCCTGTCCTGTTTTTCCGCACGGTAAAACGCTTTGCATACATCATAGATGCGATTAATATTCCCTTTCCCAGAGTACAGAAAATCCAGATAATCTATTAATTCCTTAACCAATTCACAGTGATTAATCAAACTAATGACGTTACTTTCAATGGAATTTCGGATCTTCAGGAATAATCGGGCATCCTCCCTTAACCATGTCTGCCTAGAATTATCTGAGGGTGGATCAATAGTCATATGATCATCTTTGTCAATACTTTGCAAATAAATCCGAATTGTCTTACTCCAATCCAGGTAATTGGAGCCATTAAGTTTGTGGTCAGTGATTTTTGACATTACCGAAATAACATCAGAGACAATTGTTGCCTTGGTATCAGTCATAGTTTTATTTGTAAAGCACACACGAACAAATAAAATTATAGTCCGAAGCGAGAAACGAACCAACCACAAACCAAGAATAAAGCAAGGAACTAACCAACAACCACAGCACAAAACACGAACAAATCACTTCTAGAAATTGTTTTTGAGCAGTTTCAGATCTGGAACAAAGCGCACTTCAGACCTGGTACGCGCAGAGAGTCGACGAGAAAGGCTAAACTGACCCAAACTCAGATCTGCACCAAACAGGAACTAACCAAACCAAAGACATACATGTGTTGTATATATTGAGACGAAGCCAACGGTGGTCGCCGGAGGTTGAACGGAGTCCGGATGCGCCCCCACGCGCCGGCGCGTGGGACTGGACAGAATTTTTGTGGCGGCACGTGAGTCTCACGCGAGGGTCGTCCGGTCACCGGACTTTGAGGGAAGGCTAGTTAGCGTGTGGGGCTGCTTTCTAGGTTGGTGGTGATGACAATGGTCGACTGTTGACGGGTGAACACCAAATAGAACCCTAGGTTACCGTTTGCTGGCAGACTGAAACCAAAGGGATGTTGCAATTCAGAAATCCCTAACCTAGCTCTGATACCATATAATCTATGATAAGGAGAAAATTCTATATTATATTCTTAGAAGAATGATTACACATATATATATACACAAGATTCCTACTTAAGAAAGGAAACAATCCTACTAATTAGGATGCCTCAATTATCTACCTTCCTAATATATATTTACAGCCTATAACAGTGGGCTATTCAACAAAAACTTCCCTTAGATGATCCTGTGCAGAAGCTGGGTATTCAGATTTCAGATGGCCTCCATGTGTGGTTGTTGCAGAAATTCTTGTGTTGAAACAGTGTCTCATGTCTTTGTGAGTTGTGACTAGTCCCATTGGTAAGGCAGTCTGGTCTCATTTCGAAGCCAAGATGGGCTTGAAAAGCAGTGCTACTCTTTTGCATTCAAAACTCAATGATTGGTTTATTTCTAAATTGAGCTCTCCTTGCCACAAAGCTCTGAATAGAAAGCAAGATTTTATCTGATTAACTGATTTTCACATTAGAATGGGATCTGCTAAGAGGAAGTTTTGCATCATTATGAGATGGCTGAGACCTCAAGATTCTAGGTTAAAGCTTAATCGGATGGCTGTGCTAAAGGGAACCCAGGCAATAGTGGTGGAGAGTCTATTCTTAGAAACAACTTTGGTGTGGTTATTTGGGCTCAGGCTGATGCCTATGGTGTGGGAACTAATATAGAGGCTGAAGTTAAGGTTTTATGGCAGGCGTAAAAACTTGTTATGATCAAAACTTGCAAGGTATTGATGTGGAAACTGACTCTGAAGTGCTGGTTCTTATTTTGCAGGGTGGTAAATGTCCTTGGAGGGGTTGCTTATCTGATTAGTGAATTACGGAACTTCTTCTAGCTACCAAGAAATAAGTCCAAATGAATGTATACAAATAGGTGGTGGATTAGAATCACTAAAATCCCCATACGCATCTCGATCAACATCAGGAAGGCACAGATATACTTTTAATATGATACCATTTTGAAAGTAGTCTTTTCATCCAGTTGAAATAGAGGCCATTGACAATTAGCTGCTATGATATTTACGTGCAAAACAAGGGTCATTTTAGCAACAGGAGCAAGTGCTTCCTGATAGCTAATATTGTTGACCTGAATCCTGATTAAAGTAGTTAGTTAGCAATTGCAACTTACAGCACTCAAGAGATCCTGGACTATTTAGATCAAGTTCCTGACCTTGAAATTCATTTACAACCAAAAGCATATCACCTTTAATACTCAGTGGAATTGAATCCCAAGTTCGAAGTCTTAGAAAGAATGATCAACTCATGTTTCATTGCATTTATCCAGTTTGAGCTAATACATGCTTGTATGATTGAGGTTTGTAAACCAAATCAATAGAGGCAAAAAAGAATGATATGCAGAGGAAGAGTAAGTATTAGACAGCAATTGGTTTCGCACAAGGTTGAACATGAAAAGGATATTTCATTCCATTTTTGAAACCCATAATATGGAGAGAGAAAATTCAGAACCAGGTACACCAAAGCTTTTAAGGTGAAGGAATGGGATTTGCATGCTTGCGGTGAGGATAGCAAATAATAATGAAGGTTTACGTGGACTGAAATACGCAGAAGGACAACCAGGGCCTGGTGAGGTAGAAAGGTTAGGAATTTTTTTTGGATTAAACTCTTCACACACCTCGTTCACAGGAAAAGTGTATTAACATGAAGGCATTAATTTTTTATTTTTTATCTGTGGTTAAGAATTCACGAAATTATAAAACTATTTTGTTAGTGCATAAATGATTTCCCTCTTTCTATTTGATGGATATCCTTGTATTAATCTAGGCGTGGGAAGCAGCATCAAAGGCTGTACAGGATGAGGAAGCTACTAAGCAGAAATTATGCGAAGACTTGAACCATCTGGTACATATCTTTGCCCAAGCACAATTTTGAAGTGCTATTGTTTTCATAATAATTAATATTTTTATTTATTTTGTTTTGTAAATATGATTATTCTCTATAGGTTCAAGAAAGCAGCAACATTCAGTTTGCCAGACTTGAGGAACTAAAAAGACGAATAGGGGCTCTGAACCCGAGTAGATCACCCACCTCTGTCCCTCATGTAAGCCTCTTCCCTATTTTTGATTTACAAATAGTCCAAATTTTTTTTTTTTGATAAGAAACAAAGCCAATCTTATTAAAAAGAAGCGTGAGAACAAAATACACTGGTGACAGAGGACAAATAGTCAAAATTGATAGCCCCAATTTCCATTTGGAATCTCAAATTAATAGTCCCATTTCCTTTTTGGGACATCAATACACCAATCCTCATAATAGAAAATAAATTTTATCCTAGACCATTTATTATGCTGAAATTAGTTTTTTCTTAGAAGGTACTAAAATCAAAGTGGGATTATCAATTTGAGTCAGAGTAATATTTTGTCAATAAGTTGTAACCTTGTATTTTGTTATTGCTCATGTATTCTAGGGAAGTTACATAAATGATTCCATCATCTTTTAACTGTTCAACGCTCTCCTGATTCCACAATTTTGAAATACTTCGTCCCAAAAAAGAGTGCTGACAAAAATAATGGGGAGATAAGCTTCCCTCTCTCTGGTGCATCCTTTGCTGGGAGGATCAATTGGTATAACCTGAGAACAATATTTGAATCAGCCATAAGATCAAGTTTGGTACTGAAGATGGTGGCTTTTCATTGTTTAAACAAAAACTAATGAACTTTAGAGAAATATTTTCTATTAAGACAATTGCAGATTACCATGACTCCCTTCATCTCAAATTAATAGTCCCACTTTTATTTCCAGATGTCTCAAATTGATAGTCCCATTTCTCTTTTAGGACATAATCAGTGTACCATATCTCACAATAGAGAATAAGTTGCATCCTCGATCATTGATTAGCTTGAAATTAGTGTTTTCCTAAAAAGTACCAAAGTCAAAGTGGAACTATCAATTTACGATGGAGGTCATATTAAGCATGTTCCAAAAGCAGAACTGTGTAGACATTCTAACAACTTGATATGGGTTTTCTAGAACATGCGAGTCTGTTTGCTGCTTTACTTGTTTTTACACACTTGCAGTTTTCCTTTTCTTTAAAAAATTATATTATGTAAGAAATATTAAAATTTTAGCTCAACCCCCATCTTCCAAAAAATTGAAAAGAGAATACCGTGTAAATATACGGTAGTGTGCCAACATCGCATATCAAGTTAACTGATAATATTATGGATACATCATGCAAATGTTGATTTACTCTCGGTATCATGTTTAGGATGGGAATACAGAGGTACCCACAGAGAGTAGCGCAACTCCCAGTGCTTCCTCAGTTCATAGTACGTCAGGACCAGCTGGCAGATCATTGGGCCCCTCAACCAACCAAGCAAATGGTGGGACTGCTCCCCTCGGGAATGGTCAAAGTCAACGGGATGTTGAAGGAAGAGGGAAGAAGAAAATCATAATGAGCCAAGGAAGAGGAAGGGGAATCGGAGCAATACCCAAGGGTCGAGGATCTGGAGCCCCTGGCTGGACCGGAGCCGGATTTGATGTGGATAGGTAGAACTTGAAATGAAAGCCTCTATGCTCTTCTTCTATGAGGTATGTAGTTTAGTACTTTAGTCCATTTCTTAAAGTTGTTATTCGATTAATTGTTGTTACCAGTTTTTACTTGTATTGAAATAATCAAATACTACTGTAGACTTTTGAAAATGTCATCAATCTCTTTTCACTCAGAGAGAAGATCCATTCATGATCTTTTAGTTACATCTTGCGCCATTTTAGTTTTATTTGTTGTGGATTAATGAGAAATAAGGAAAACTAATTAGGAGTTTTCTGCAATTTTCAAATTTAATTTCTTTTAGACCATAGATTCTTCTCTGAGTCGAATTTTACAATCCTTTGAACTGACGTCTTTGTAAGTCATTTCCTAGCATGTATCGCGAGGACAACAATCCTCAACCAAGGGGGGACAAGGTGAGTTTCAGCCTAAGAATTTTTTTTGAAAAACCTACTAACATTTGTAAAAAAAATAAAATTAGTATAAATCTAGTTTTTTGCTAAATTTTAGCCCACTTCTCAAAAAGATTCTTAGATCCCTTGCACAGGCCTACACAAAATATGTGCCGAAGTTGTTTTGATTCATATGAATAGGCTTTAAAACCTAGTCAAAACGGGCTATGAAAAACTCATAACGGGCTCTTTTTACTAACCATATCGGTCCAGGCATGGACATGGATGAGTCCATGTGCCTCGGTCAGCAAAACTGTGAGCTTTGGACCGGTCCAGACAGCAATCGACATGCTTGGGATCGATCCGTTTCTCGGGGAAATTGTCTGTTTGCTCATTTTTTTCAACCCGAAGGCTATGGGACAAGTTTTGAAACACTTTTAACAGGTGTATATATATATATTTAAACTAATAATACATGTCCTAACTTAGTTTCAAGGAGGGCAATAGTGTATTATGCTAAAACACAACATCAAACAAAGTTTAAAATTTTAAAACAAAGTTTAAAATTTTAAAACCAAATTTTAGATTCGATTGAAATCAAACAACTATGGTTTTAACTCTAAAACACTAATAAGGGTGTGTTTAATAGGCATTGTTTTCTCTAAAAAATAAGTGTTTTTCACCTAAGTTCCTATTTTTGTGTATTTGATTGTCTTTATTTTCTAGGTAGTCAAATTCCAATTTCAAGGTGATAGTGACATTATTTTCCTCCAAAGGTTGGAAAATGTTTTCTTAAGGGAGATGAGGTTTTATTTTCTAGTTAACTTGTACGCATTTCTCAACAGCTCCAATACTACCCATGATTATTTTTCATGGATCTTTGAAAGTTAATTTAACAATATAAAAAAGAATACTAGTTAAGTTTGATTCAATTTTTTTAATTGCATCTTGTATAATTTT
This sequence comes from Lonicera japonica, assembly GCA_021464415.1. NCBI lineage: Eukaryota > Viridiplantae > Streptophyta > Magnoliopsida > Dipsacales > Caprifoliaceae > Lonicera > Lonicera japonica. Next base: position 17,212,960 of record CM038470.1, read on the forward strand.
TATTTATATGTTAACTTTTTTGAATTTTTATAATTACGGATGAAACGCTATGGGAACTTTATTCGCAGGTAATTAAGAAAACATCGTCTTGCCTTGTAATTACAAGTACATGACTAACAAGTATTATAACTATTTTCTGTTATAACTTAAGGGACATGTTTATTTATTACTGTTATATATTATATTTCTTATTATTATAGTTGTTATCCTCTCAAATTTATGGTTAATTTAGAATATAAAAAAATAAAAACTACTTTATTTTCATGTAATTTTTTTTTAAAACATATCACAATTTCCATGTATAAAATATACAAGTTTTATGGAAAAAAGTACAAGTTTCCTGAAAAATAATTACTATCAAACAACAAAAGGAGAAAAAAGTTACAACTTATATGAAAAAAAATGACTATTAAACACCAAAAGATGAAAAAGTACAATATTTTTCGAGTAGAAAATTAAGACAATAAAATACATTTAATTGACATTTTTTATGTAACTTAATTTTAGGCGATTCAATTGCTTAAAACTTTTTTTTTTCCATACTTGCAATCAAACGCATTTTAATTCAACTTCTACTTTCAAACATGATACAATGATGAAGAAGCTTGATCATGCATTGAGTTTAGGTCTTCAATACAAGACTTGAGACAAACTTAACTAAACATATTTTTGTCGTCAGAATAAAGCTAAACATAAATAGTTGTAATAATTTTAACGTGCTAACTAGAAAGGACGGTTTGGCAACAAGATTATTTCTTCGCTAGAAGTACGCTATGTGAGATGAAATTAGTTTTGCCATTTGTCATTAATACAGGTGTCTAGGTGAGCAAACTTCGTCGCGACTGAGCATACAAACTAAAATTTGACCAGTATGTTGGCTCAATGAAGGAATGCGCAAGTTCAATTAGTAGTTTATCATGTGTGCTTGGGCTCTTGGGATGTTAACTTTAGCAAATATTCAGGCTCTATTTGATAACTAAATGAAAAAAAAAATTTAAATTTTTAAGAAATTAGAAAATAAATTGAGGCATAATAAAATGCTTTCTATTTTATACTCATTTTATGAATAGATGTCCTTTTTCTTCTCCTCAACCATCAAAGAAAATTCTTGCATATAAAAAGTCACAAAGTAAAAAGACATCTCACCACGTTTCAACTTATTTTACAACTTCTCACAAAAATCAAACTGTTTTTATTTTTCTTTTTCATGTTGCTATCAAACGGACCCTAAATGTATAATCAGAATTGAAAATGAAAACTTACGAAAATGCAGGTCTGTTAAAAGATTTCAAGATCGAGAATAAGTTACAAATTTGTACAGACAGAAAAACAAAGTTACAAAACCTTTCCTTGTATCATCTCTCAAAGTTACAAAACTACAGGTTAAGTTACAAACAAACTAGAAAGCATATATATGTATAAATGCGTAATAAAGCAATCTTTATTAGATATCATTACTCTATTTTATGTCCATTTAAAAACATGAAATATACCAATGTATCATACGCATACATGCATATATATATAGGGAAAATTTCTTGTGCGGACCAGCCGTGTGACCAAGATTTTTAATGACGTTTTTTTCATTGCTAAAAATCTCTCTTTAAAGCTTTGGAGACAAAAATCGTTGCTAATTAAAGCCCTGATCAATACGGACTGACCCGTGTGAGAAATGCACCCTATATATATATATAAATACATGGTTAGAAAAATTTGTGAAAGAGGAGCAAAATAAACATAATTTCTAGGAGCAGCATCGCTTATCAGGCAAGCCAATGAACAATTCTGTCTCCACGTCAGAACTGAGACTACTTTGACTGTATGTTACCATTTCTTTCTGATTCCTTGATAGCGGCCGTGCCTCCTTCACTCCAATATTCTAGAACATCAAATATATATATATATATATATATGGATGTAACAAAATTCTATCAATCACATTTGTTTAAAAGAAAATTGCATGTTGCAAAAAGGAAGATTTGATCCGACGATGAGTTGTATCGTGTTGATTATGCGTAGGTTTAGATTTATACACACGTGTCTGGACTGCTGGATAGTTGGATAAGTTATTACTTTTTCTCCAATTCTTGATCCAACAATTCAATAAGTCGTCAAGTTATTTTTATAATATTTATTAAGCATTCAAAATTTTAAATTAAATCAAATATTAATAAATATTTGTTTAGTATACTCATTTTTTTCCTTATGTTTTTTTATACAAACATTATATAAATATACATGAGGTCGGCCAAGATACATAATATTTTGAGAATATTATGCTTGCCTGGGGCTCCTAAATTTCTAAATGATATAACTTTTGGCAGACATGTTTAACATATAATAGTTATGTAATCCAACAAATGAAGTGGTACATTATGAATTTGTAATAGAGTTCTTACCGGGCATAAAAAATTGATTGATATTTTTTGAATTAATTTACCGATCTTTCTTTTTAAGGGGTAAACAATTAAGATTTTAAATAAAAATATTCTTAAAAAAAAATCAAGTATTTACTTATTGAAGAAGGACTTTTATAATATTACTTAAAAGATAGTAGTGTAGTTGATTTTATAATACTTGTATTCAATATTACGATTCTTGCAATTGGAAGTATCTAAATAGTGTGAAGCAAATCCGTCATTCTATACAAAGAGATTAAAGATATTAAATTAACATGTTGGTTTCTTTTATGTATTATTAATTTAATGTACATCAAGTTCAAATGAAATATATAGTTAAAAATTCCTTAAAAGCTAGAAAGCTCACCTGTTGATGTAACCTTGCATTTTCTTCTAACAAATGTCTCTCCTGAAAATGAGTAAAGAAATAACAGGGCTAAAAATCAATGATATATTGCAAATACAAAAGCATACATATATATATATATATATATAGATGAACTATAGAATTGTATAACACAGCATACATACATTTGCTTTTAATTTATCTATTTCCTCCTGGAACAGCTGAACCTGAAATTTAGCAAGTAAAAGCTTATATCATATGAATAAAATATTTGCTGATCATTTCCTCCCACAGTGTTTGCATCTTGAAGAAATTTATTTTCTTTCCTTTGCGTTTTCTTCATATTAATTGGTAATTATATATACCTTGCTAATGTTAGTATAATTGTTCAAATTAAGCAGTACACACATATATATATATTTCATTGAATAAGTTGATCAGTATAACGTTATCTATATATATAGTTTTGTTGCATATTAGCCTATACGTACCTTTCTGGCCCTGATGTTCCTCAAGCTTTGTTGGAGCTGGCTTTCTATGTCATCAAGTTCCTCTCTTGAACATGACTCCAAATTTTGCCCCAAAAGCTTCCTAAGGTTACAAATCCCAAATTCAATTCACTCTTCATATATTATATATATATATATATAGGAGAAGAAAACAACATGTACTGGGCTGCATTTGATAAGTACTTTAATTTGTTGAAAGCTAAATGCAGTGAAAACTGTTTTCAACGTAAAGAGTTTTTCACGTAAATGAAATCTCTCTGTCCGGTTGGTTGGTATTGGAAATAATGAAAATTAATTGCACCGCTTATAACTTTCTACTGTGCAATTAATTTGCATTAAAATGTGAAAAACAGGATAAAAGTATTTCGCAGTCTTTTCATTTACAACGCCAACAACGCCAACCAAGCACACCACCTAGTCTTGCATTTTTCTTGAAACCCAAACTCTCCCGTAGTATTAGTGGAAATCAAACAGAACATTGAGGTGTAAGAAAATAAAAAGTGGAAGGAAAAGTAACAAGTAATTAAGACAAGAACCGTTGATGAACTTGAAGGAGCTCAATCTTCTTCGCCATGTTTGCTGTTTCACACTTCACGTGCTGTATGCAGAAAGAATAATTGAAAATCAGAGAAGAAACAATAAGCATGTATTTGATTGGTTTGCATGCATGGAAAATAACTGAATTCTTCACATGGAAAAAAGAAAAAGAAAAAATTGGCTAAATCAATATCATGGAAATTGACTTTTTGGGTATCTTTTTCATGAAAAAGAAATACTCTCTCTCACCCAAATTAAGAGTCCACTACTTTTCTTTAACATCCCATATTAAGAATCGCCTTCCCTTTCCTTTTTCTAAACATTAATTAATGTACCAAATCTAACAATAGTTCACTAATTTTGTTTTTCTCCATCAGATTGAAATTGGTAAATTCTTAAAAAAGTGCGGTGCCAAAAAATTTGAGTCTCCCCACAAGGAAAGTCCAGAATAATAATCAGTCAAACAAGTAATGAAAAATGTAAAGGATGCATGGATTTTTATGTAATGTAGGTTCATCCGGTAGCGTTGATGCTATTTCAACGGTACGTCCTCATTCTGTGCGTGTTTGTATTAGCTTAAAGGCAATAACTAGAGAATATTACATGTTACCAACTTTCTGTCTCTACAGTTAATTACATTGAATTTCAAACCATTGTAATGAGCTTTCCCTCTTCTATTTACAGGGTATAGAATTAGGGTTACAATACTCCATTAAGGTAAATAGTAAAGGACTAAAAATGGCAAAACTTGACCAATACTCCAGCACTTTACAGATGTCCCATTCTTATCCACGACCCACGTGGAGATGACCATCTTGGCATAAATCTGGCTAGCTCAACAGAGAAACAACCATCTAAACAAATAATCCAAGGTGGGTTCTGCACTTGAGTCCCCAATGGTCCACAGTGCTAGGCCTATTTTAATAGTAGGTTGGATAGTCAACTTGGCTCAATTCATACTTTATAATTTTTGGGCTTCCTCCAACTCCTAATTTTAAGTAGGAGTATAATTACTTGCACCGCACCCTAAACGCTATGTGAGGAAAGTGTTAAAATAATTTTATTGTGTCATTATTTGTTCCATGGTTGGGGAAGTTTGGACACAACCTAGTAAATCTTCTTTGATCCAGCTAAAAATAGGTTATTTACGTTGATCATATCACAAGATATTGTTTGTTATTTGATGAGTGAACATGGTTAAACATTGAGTAGAAAAGGTTATGCCATGTCTCATAAAAGTACACTTTAATGTGCTGTCACATTTACTCTAAGGTCTCAGAAGATTTATATCTATTGAAACCCTCAATTACTCGCACAGGTATATATCATAACATTCGTAACTGTCATAAGACATAGAAGAAGTAATAACCAACAACTTTACATACCCAATTACAAGAAGGCTACTTTTTTTTTTTTTTTTGATCTTTCTAAAATTGAAAATATGACAACTAGCTTTCAAACGATAAGGATCCCACATTCGAGCACTCATATCATAGAAAAAAAAATGGATAATCTATTGGTTACACTCGGTGTATGCATCAAAACTATACTAGCGTGAATGGGACAAAGCCATATGAAACCCATGTATGGATTTGTGGGGACCCTTCACTCTCTCATACAGTAATAACCCATGTTCAAATGAGTACGTACTCTTTAAACAAGCATTTGGAATAACGTGTGAGCTAATTCGCGAGAATCTCTACCTTGGTGAGCCATAACACAATAACAACCTAATAGATGAAAAATAAGGTTGCAACCATGCAGCCACCTAAGGACCATCCTTGCATATCCACCAATCCCTAGTAAATCCGCCCATTGGAGCTAATTCTTGTAGAGAATAACTAGGCATTGCCTAAATTTTTCTTTAGTATGGTGAGTAAATACATTGCATTATCCTCCCTGTGAAGTCTGAACTTGTATACTAATACCGATTTATAATTGGTACGGTATATTGATGGTCATCTATTTCTGAGGTTTCGAGGAGGTTGGGATTTGGGTAGTTTCTATAAGGTTTTTCACTATAATTGAATTTTTTTTTTCACTATATATAATAGAATTATATGTTTTTAATTAATGATGGGATTGAGATAAGTGGTTTTGATCGGCTTAAAACATCTATATCGGAGATTATTTTAAGGATTTTTCATAATCTACATTCGTTCCTAACCAGTACGGTTGTATTTCAAGTGTACCTAACCAGGATTTCACATGTGAGTACTAACCAATCCAACTACCTAAGTAACACTCAACCTTGTGTAAATTGTGGCATACATTAGTCAATTATGCAAGCATATGATTTTTTGACGCCTCAGACAATAACTGCATCTATTGATTCGCATAATTATTTGCAATGAATCAAACTGTCAAGCCAACGAAATGGAGACATGATACAAGATCATTTGTGTCAAATTTTGACACCATATACGCATCCTTGATCGAGCACGGTCTTGAAGATTAATCATCGATCGAGCACGGTCTTGAAGATTAATCATCGATCGAGCACGGTCTTGAAGATTAATCATCGATCGAGTACTTAATAAAAAAATCTTAACTTACCAGCTTAATGTCCATTACCGCCAACTTATCTAAATCTAAAGCCTTCATGTTGATCCACGCCATATAGAAAGATTGTCTTCGCACCAATTATTGCTCTAGTTCAATATTGAGTATAGCAAGTAAGACTAATTGATCTTGTATATATAGTATATATGCCCCAAAAATGCACTTAATTGGCCTCTTCATTCCTATCAAACAAGATATGTCCTTGCTCCATTAAGACACAAGTCCATATTCGATACAAAGTTACTAAAATCTGTCATTGAACATCAAGTGTTTAACTAGGTCTGAATAGCTTGTTTGAGCATAAGAGAAGAGCCACATTCAAGATTTGTGAAGTGTAAAAAGAAGGCTGACCTGGATGTATTGTTCAATGTCAGGATTATAAATTTGATCTTCTTTTACATGCTCGCGGTACCTTCCTATTGTCTTTTGCATGCTGAAGAAGAATACAAAACACAAGATGTTATGCATATATAGAAGACTTGTCTAAATTGCTAAAGAAAAACAAGTTACATATAAAAAATGAGAAGTCCAATTGAAATTTGTTTGGAAAAATACGTTTAACATAATCAATAGTCACAAAATTTATTGTTATATATAGAACTATGTGGAAAAAAAAAGACGTTTACTTTGGAATGTCCGAAAAATAAAAATCTCACTCTTAATTCGAGAGCGATGGAATACTTATTGAAGGAGGGGGAGGGGTCATACTAGGTGATTCAAGTCTTCAAGGAGGGGGAGGGGTCATACTCGAATCAATTGAGTGGAAGCCCGAATTTGTTTCTACTGGTTGATTAGTAATAATAAAGAAATTTTATTTGCATCAATGACATCTATATAATAACAGATAATGATATTTTAATCTTAAAGATGTATAAAGGATAAAATATTATGCAACTGAAATTGGTAGATAGTGTCTTTCGCGTGGGTTCGAACTAGTATTTTTGTATTAAACATGTTAATATTTATTTTGGGAAAAAAATTATTGTTGGCTCAAAATTAAAAAACATAAACCAATAGCACTATAGCACGGTGATATATATATAATATATATATATATATATATGTATAAGCGGATATTTTGGGAGAAAGAAGTCATTTCAAGGCTAAAATTGAAAAACAAAAATTTGATGGGACTTCAATAACAAATTTCCTTCCTTGCATAGTTGCATGCAAGTATTTATGGGTTCAATTTGAAAGGGCTTTTATAACAATATTTAAGAGTCAATCTACTGTAGATATACTTCGAGCTTCAAGTAGTAAAAGACCCCAAGATTAAATTTCACCGAATATAAGTGTAACATGTACCCCACCCCTTTAATTTGATGTTATAGTGTGAGTTTGTCAAATAAAAACCTAAAGGCTTGCTAAAATAAAATAGCATAAACACGTACAAAAGCATTATATATATACGTAGCAATATGCGTATAGAGACAAATCTAAATAAAACCAATTTATTTACTTAATTATTACAGATTATGGATACGACTAATTGGACACAGGCAACCTATTAAATTTCTATAAACGTATATGGTATTATATACTCAATCATTTGTAAGATGAATACGCGCGGACATTTTTTGATAAATGTGAATAGTGCTAATGCAGCTAGATGCACATAAATAAAGCATTTGGATACATAAAAAGTACTCAATTTATTATCTAGTGAGCCATATGTGCAAGTAACTTGAAGTGAATATATTATTAAAAGACCAACTACATCAATTTAATGTGTTATATCACACAAGACAGCGTTCAAAATGAAAAAAAAAATCGGACTATTAATTTTAGTAGAGTAATATACTAGATGATGAATTAAAGGTGCATGGGGGTTGGGAGGAGGAATTGCCTAATCAATGTATAAGTTAAAAAAAGAAAAAATTAGGATTTGGTCTTTGTTTTCGAACAATTTTAGTGAGTGGTTCTTGTTATTTTTTTTTTATAAACTTGCGGTCCCTTTTTTTTGGAATTTGGCTGTGGCAAGGATTCACAGGTACCTTGTGACCGAGAAATCACAGATACTCAAATATTATATTGGCATATTAGAGTCTTCGCTAGAGACATATACCATATCTAAGGTATCGCAAATTTAATAAAAAAGAAAAGTTAGTGGACTTCGTTAAAAAAATTGTTTTGTCAAGGACCGGATACTAAAAACCCTCAACAGTACTAGCTACGAATGAATAAGTGTAAAAGTAAAATCCTAACTAAAACCCTAAATCTATTTATTAGGGTTATTAATTTATAAACACATGAAAAACCTTTTCCCAATTCGACTATATGTAATATCATATGCTCCGAATAATATAATCTATGAAGTTTCCAAGCAAAAGGAAAATACTACTGCTATAGTAGTTCGGCTTCTAGCAAGGGTACATAATGTATTTGCACATTTTTAGTACGTGGTTCTTCTTATTTAATTATAAATTTGAGGTCCTTTTTTTTTGGGTATTTGGCAAGGAATCACAAGTACCATGTGACGAAGAAATCGATGATATTCAAGTACTGTATCAGCGTAAACTTTTAAAAAAAAGAAAGTAGACCGCATCTTGAAAAAATTATTTTGATAAGGTCCGGATACTAAAAACCCTCAACAGTACTAGCTATGAATGAATAAGCGTACAAGCTAGTAAAATCCCAGCTAAAACACTAACTCTATTTATTAGGGTTATTTACAAACACATGAAACGCCTTTTTCCCAATTCAACTATCTCTAATATCATATGCTCTGAATAATATAATCTATGAAGTTTCTAAGTAAAGGAAAATACGATTGCTAAAATCTCCAACAATGCTCTCTATTTTAGAGAGCATTTTTGAAATAAAGAGTGTTATGTGAAGAGACTCCAACAAATACTCTCCTTTTACATTTGTATGATGACATATGTTGCAATTCAATTGGGTGTAATAAATATAAAAAAAATAGTGCTTTTTTTAATGCAAAAATATTAAATAGAGAGCCAAGGAAACTCTAAATATAGAGAGCCAAAGTAAACTCTCTGCTCAACATCTCTATTTTAACTATGCTGTTGGACTTTCATTTATTAGTGTAGGCTAGCTATTGTAAAGAAAATTAATATAATAGAGAGCTTCTTGGAGATGCTTAATGTATTTTCACGCTGTTACAGTGTGCTTTAAATATACTTGACTGCCTATGTTGAAATATTTTTGCTGAGAGGTCAAGTGAAATATGAAGAGTATATTAAGATTATAAGTTGTATTTCAAAAGTTGATTGAGCTACATGTGTGTGAATGAAAGAGAGAAATTAACTGACAAATGACCGAACTAAATAGGAAAATGAATTCTTACCGGCCAATTAATCTTACAGCCTATTTTTACTAAGTCTATTATATGGATTGTACCTTCGTAATATACAACTCATATAATATATGCTGATAGTAAAATTAATCGGTAAGTGTAGCAGTACTACTAATCGTACTAAATACTTGTATATGAGATTCAATAAATACAATGCTCATGAGGGAAAGATTAATACCATAAGAACATATAAATGAGTGTATAGCTATACCAATGTTGTTCAGTTAAACTGCTGCATATATCCCAAGAAGGCAGGCAAAAATAAAAACTAAAAATGTAAGGATATATATATAGAGAGAGAAATATCAATTGATAGAAGTGTTCTTTCTCTTATTATCTATGAAGGAATAGGGAAGGTCAAATGATCAAAGCAAAAGTACAAATGAATACAGCATTTAAGATAAAGAACAATGAGCAATAACATCAATCCATCAGAATCGAATCTATTCGTGGGATTTGATTAAGACCATAGAAAAAAAAGAAAAAAGAAAAAAAAAACTCCTTCTCAGCTAATTAAAAATTAAGTTGATTGTACTTTAGATCTATGGAAGTACAAGGTCATACCTTAGTGCATTAGCACCAAAGCATCTAATAAAGTGCTTAACATTAATAAATACACATTGTACTGAATGAAATTAAAGTAAAACTGAATTATATATTCCTAAGATTTATTGGGTGATTAAATATATACGTAGATGTATATGCACAAGGATCTTCTAATAACTTCATTATGCAAGAAAAATGTTATTTTTACTCCAATTCTGCACTAACTTTTTTAATAAAAAGCTGGTGTATGTGCTTATGAAACAAATGAACGATTGGGCAATGTTTGTCTCTCTTTTTTTTGTTCTTTTTTTCATTTGTAATATATCAGGGTGTATAAAAAAATTGTACAAGAATGAAGTATATATATATGCATGTTTAGCATTATTATTCTTTTTTTGATAAAGCAAGATAAAATTAAGAAGTGTTTAGTGTACAGAATAAAAAGACAAGATAGGATAACCATCCTATCCCATGTTTAGGATTGAAAATCGAGGAACGTATTTGTTCTGCAAAGACCTCTTAATTGGAATGGCAACGGGTCGGGTTACGGTCGGATTTACAACTTTCATTCTTGCCCCTGCCCCCGCTACCAAAAACCATCTCCATCCCTGATTCGGGGTATCGAGTAATCCCCATCCCCGTCTCCATAAGGTAATGGGTCCCCAAGGGGATTCCCATACAATTTAAAAAAAAAAAACATAAAATAAAATAAAACAAGAAGAAGAGGGAAGTTAGAAATAATATAATGTTATATAATATATATACACACTTAAGTAGATGAAATTATATATACACACACATATATAGATGAAATTATATGTATACACAATGAAATAATTTTATATACATATAAACACACATATATACAAGTACAAAGTAAGAAAGTTACAAAATTAAGTATAATGGGGTGGAGACTCCCATACCCAAACTCGACTAATTTTAAAAATCCCGAACCCCAACCGGCCCCCACCCCCATCGGGTCAAGGATCCGCAGATATTTTTGCCATTTCCTACCGGCCTCTTATCCCATCGAGAAAGAGTTTAACAAATCCCACCTAGAAGTTGGGATCGTTTTATTTTATCTAAATGGGATTAAACAATTATATCCGGCCAACCCTCTAATCCGTTGCGTCAAGTGTTTAAGGAGAAAGAGAGTAGGTAAGGCCGTAAGGGGACTGGAACCACTACCTCATGCAATCTACAAAACAACTCTAACCAATGGGCAAGCCCCAATTATATGTTTAGCAATCTTTGTAAAAGGAGAATTTTATTCTTATTCCTTATTTAGTAATTGCTAGCACAAACTAACGTGACAAAAGTAAAATAAACTATTAAATTATCAAGAAAAAATAAAATCAAATAAACTCTTGGATCAAGATATTCAATGCTTTGTATTTATCTTAATTTCTTATATTTGATCGATGCTACATCAAAAGTTCAGTATGAATCTCTTAATTTGGTGTGTTTAAGTCAGTTGTCACTTGTTCCTTCCATATATATATAAGTGAACTTTGAAATGTATTCTTGAGGTATACATTAGCATGATTATATATAAATATATATAGATCGAGTAAATGAAGAAACATACTTGGAGCTAGAAAATTCATAGAGCCTTCCATTCTGAGAGAAAATGATCAAAGCAACTTGAGCATCACAAAGAACTGAAAGCTCATAGGCTTTCTTCAACAGCCCCTTTCTACGCTTTGAGAAGGCCACTTGCCTACTTGATGCATTCTCAATCTTCTTTATCTCAATCTTTCCTCTCACCATCTCCTCCTCCTATTATACATACGTACATATCACAATGTAAAAGAAGCTAGATTAGTATTCAATTCAACCCATGTAACCCTAGACAACTATGTATATATTTATATATTCGACCAAAATTTAAAGAGGGATTCATCCTTGTTAACAGAAAGAATGTCCATTTGAAAGGTAAATGAATAAAATTTAATTATGAAAATTTATAGAGCTGGTTGAGTAGATGATCTCCACCAAAATCATCAAAAATTGAGGTGTGTGCAGTGAAAAACTTATATGCATTTTCGGCCATTGTCATCTCACCCACTTCAGATTGAATTTTGTGACAAAATTTAGTACGGAGTAAATCATTTCCGGCCGTTGAGATCTATCTTTACAATTTTCATGAAAAAAATTAATCTATTTATTATTTCAAATGAAAATCCCTTCCTTTTTTAGAGAGAGGGGGAATACTCTTTAGGCTTTGACTATGTATACATACATATATATATATACAGATCACAAGAAGAAGAAAATTAAAAGAGAATAAATGAAATAAGAAGTGAAACTCACCAAGATTAGCTGGAACCCCAGAAAAATTCTACTTGAGATATCAAAATTTTGACAGAGCAAGAGTGTCAAAATTAACCAAGAAAATGGCTAGGAACACAAAATCACTTTTTTGTTTTTTTAAAGATCCCAACACAAGAAACTTTACACACCCAACGTTGCTATCACAATTTTGATAAGCAGACCACAACCCAGAAAACCCTAGAAAGATTGTCTCAAGAAACAAACAGTAACATCCAAGAAAACCCTGAAAATGAAATTACCAAACTGCAAGAAGCAGAGCTGCAGAGGATTGATTAAAGAAGAAAGTTGACCAAAGGAGTTTCAGAACAAAGAAAACCTAGAAAGATTTACACTAGGACTAATTATTTAACAGTAAATAAGTTTTGCACAAGAACACATCTCTCCATAAACCCAAGAAAAATATTCACACAAGAAGTACACATAAATCAAGATCTCAATTTTTAGTACTCAGAAAAGATATCTCAAATTTTAACTAGAAATAGTGAGCCAAACCAATAAATATATGAAGAGAACAAATCAAGACAGTGAGGATCTTATGGTGGTTGATGATGTATTAACCACTTTACTCTTACACCACAAAAGTGTTCTTGCTCATTTATCTTGTTTATTCTGTCTTTATTTAGTCTTAACCCCCCCCCCCCCCCCCCCCTCCCCTTTTTAAAAAAAAATAAATTGAGAGTATTTACTAATTAAGAGTTTTGGCATCCTTTGCAAAAAAAATTAATCAAAATGTGAAAAAGTTGGTCTAAATACTTCTAACATGAAAAAGAAAAAATAAACCAAAATATTTATCCGGCATATATTCAACACTTTATATTTGGAGGTAAGATTATCAATACTTTAATGCTGCAACATTAATTTTAAAACTATTTTCAGTAAGATTTTATATGCATCTTTTTGGTATTTTTGATGTAATTGGGACCACTCTTCGGAGTCATATCCTTATTCTTTTCCAGGATTACATGTCTCAGTTTTATTTTCTGGGTATTTCCAAATTAAATTGTCTCGTTTTCTTTTTATAACAAAATTTGTGTACTGAATCTAATAATAAAATATGAAATGTTCTTGACCATTACTTAAGTTTAAGTATTTCTTTTATTCTAAATTAATAGTCTTGTTTGACATTTATAATTTTTTTAAGAATGTACTAATGATTAATAGTTGATAATGAAACTTATTTACTACTGTTAGTCCTAATTACATCTCAAAAATACAATTAGATTTTTAGTTGGGATCATATCAGCTATTTATACATAAAAAAAAAATAAAGTCTCAATACTCATTAAATTTGACACAATTTTATAAATAATATAATATTCTTTTTATTTATAATATACATAATCATTTATTTTGTAACACTGCAGTAACAAATAATCGATCGGGGTTTTATATTGTTTTGGTAAAACTAGGATGGGAAAAACAGTAGAAGATGAAGAATAAAGACTAACAGAGTAAAAAGGACATTTACTATTTTAGAAATGTCTTCAGGTCAGGTCTATTGAAAAGCTGAAGACCACAATAAGAAATTTTAATAATAAAGTACTAAAATTTACTGCATTGGCAAAAGGTTTGGTGACATGTCAGCCTCATAGTACGATGAGGGACTGCCAAACTTATAATAGGAAGACAACTCAACTCATTACTTTTTTAATAATTTACTTATCGTGACCTCGACCAATGGGAGCAGACCATGTCAAGTGCCTCTCCTCGTTTGGCGCGTCATGTTTATTCTTTTCTTTTTAAAAAAAAAAAAAAATTATTTCGAATTATATTGATGACATTTGCATCTAAACTTAAAAATAAAGAATAGTGTTACTTTTTTATATTTATTACAAATATTACTTTTTAGTAAATTTATTATTATTAAAGGTGTGTTTGATTGCAAGTATAAAATTTATATAGGGAAATAAAATAAGTTTTAAGCAATTTAATTGCCTAAAATTGAGTTGCATGAAAATTAAGCACTAATTGATATTTTTTCATGAGGCAATTAAATTGCTATATAAATTTTATACTTGTAATCAAACACACATTTAATAATAATAAATTTACTAAAAAGTAAATTTGTAATAAATATAAAAAAGTGTTTGATTATCTTAATTTTCTACCCGAAAAATATTAATTGTATTATGACATTTTTAATGTAGAAAAAATTATTTTACATAATTTTATAATTATGATTGATCTTATTTAATTGATCTTGATTAGTAGATTTTAAATATTAAATTGTTATTAAATTTTGAATTTTGTAGGTTAAGTTACAGCATTTTTAATGTAGAAAATCGGTAAAATTTTATCTCGAAAAATGTGTAATTACTTGAAAAAGAAATACAAGCCCCCCAATAAATACTTTGCTTAACATCATACAATAAAAACTAAAGTGTTTTTTAAATAAAGCCCGCCTAATAAAAGATAAATGCATTTACATAAACTTTGCTCAAATGTAAAGATTGTGTGTTCAAGCATTTCGCCTAATACCAAGTAATAGAAGAAATGTTTGTGATAAATAAGAGAGTATTAAAATATGTTTTTAGTCAAGTTCTAGAAGGAAGTGTTTGTGACACATTTGAAATGTATAAATAACACTACTCAAAATAAATGCATTCATAAAATATAGCTTTAATATCACATGAATGCATTGCGGCGATTATATCATATTTAAATTGTAGTAGGGATAATAGATGGTAAAACTATAATTTAAGAATATATTTATTATCACCTTTTTAAGTTTTAACTCAAAATGTTTTCTTGTCCATGTCCCTTACTTTAATTAGTATTAATACTATGCTATAAGACTTTTGATTTATTTTTACTTTTTGAAGGTAATTGAATTCAAATTCTTCTTCAACTTTTCACATGGTGGTGAGATTACGGTTTAAAAATATAATATTACTTTAATATTAATCATTTGTGCTTTAACGATAGAGTCGCACTTTCGTTTCAGATTAATGTTTATAAAGGTCATTTATTGTTATTATGTGAGTGTCATCAATTATATTAAAAAAATTTGCCTCCCCTACAAATTGTAAAATCAAATTTTGATTTAACTTGTCAACGCTCATTATCGTTTTTGGTTGCTAGAGAATTTGTTACTCTTCGGACTTTAAATGGTTTGATTTTTTATTTTTATTTTAAAACAAAATGATAATGAAAAGATAAAATATATGGGAGAAATACCAATCATAGTATAAGAGTATCTCTAAATGATTGTATAAAAATTAAATTGTAAATCTTACATGTCAACCCACTTATACACAAAACTTGAACTCTAAAAATAACATGATACAATAGTGCATTTGTAAACATTTGTGTAAATTTTTAATTATTTTTCAATAATTTTTTAACTATTTTATATAAATTTTTAATTATTGTGTAAATTTTCAATAAATTTCTATAGCATAATCTTATATTGACAATGGATCTTTATTTGTTGGTCTCGATGAGTATATTTTAAATATACAATTTTTATTCAAGATTATATTTTTTATTAAAATTTATTACATTTTAAAATTTAATAAAAAAATTGAGGAGAACGATATTTGACGTTGTAGCGTAATCTGGTGTTGTATTTTACACAAAATTCAAATTTAAAAAACTGCTAAAAACTAAAAGTTTTATAAATTATATAAATTTTATATAAATTAAATTTATACGTACAATCCAATTAGAAATGCTCTAAATAGAATAACAGATAGCGGTATTTTATATGTTAAAACAAATTGTTTAATGTATTTGAGATTTGATTTTAAACTGGAAGTCAAATTCAATTCATTCATTCTTTTTGTGTAACTTACCTCACCTCGTTAATTCATAGCCTTGTAATTAGAATAGAAAATATAGTGAACCATAGCAAGTAACCATGCTCGAGTTAAAATAATAGTTCATGAAATCTAGCGACCACGATAAAAAAAAAAAAAAAAAAAAAAAAAAAAAAAAAAAAGATAACTAAAATGTTACAAGAATATAATTGTGAAAACATAAAATATCAATAATAATTAATAGTCCCTTAATATTGGTTAGCCTCTTTTAAAACACAAATGTTAAATATGTATCTTATCCTAATAACATTACATGATAAATTAGGGTGATTTTGTTTCTATCCGCGATATCTTACAATTAATCCGTGTTGTTAAGTTAATCTGCATTATTTTTTAAGTTAATCCGCAAGCGTGGATATAGACTGACAAAATATTATTTTGAATAATAATTTAATATTAATATATTTACAACATTAATAAGTACATCCACTTTAAAAGGTTAGATCCTAATATTGATAAGTAATGGATAAATCTTAATTAACTTTGAAGTAAAATAACAAAAACAAATTTTTTTTCTCTTTTTCTCACTTATAGATACCCACCGTCCTTTTTACCTCCACATACTCGTTCTTCTTCCCACTTTTTCCACCGTCTCCTCCTTCTTCCATCTTTCCTACTACTGTCTCATCATTCCTCACAAGTTAGACACTATATGTAAAAAGACCATACTCGTTGTTTTCGTCTTCTTCATCACAAGCCCTGAAACTTTATTTTTATATTCTTCATCTAGGGTTTATATTAATAATTGATAAATATGTGTATATATCTTAAAAACCAATAAAGTTTTAACTGATTGCAATACTTATTGCGTCGGCACATCATTGACATCACTTTTAACCGGTTGTAACACTTCTAAAGTTTATAGAATAATCAATTCATTCGGGGTGAATATCTCAAGATCCTAAAAAAAATTATAACTGATTTTTGTAAGTTTAAAAGAAATAAAAAAAATGCATTTATTATTTTGGGATAACAAATTAGTTTTAGATCTGGCATTGGATATTAACTCAGGTTCTGCAATAGTCTGTAATGTCGTTTCTGAAATTAAATTTTTCTATTATATTTCAAATAAGAATATAATGTCAAGTATAAATTCATAAGTAAAACAAAAAAGAATACACCCTTGAAAGTGCAATCTTTGCTTATTGCGATGGAAATAAACCGTTTTCAACATTAATATATAATTCTTTCTCAACTTCCAATGCCGCGTTAATCCATTCTATTATAAATTATTCTTCATGTTATAAAGTATTTTTCAATTCTCATATTGGCAAAATATTTTTCATTAATTGTTGTATACTTAAATTACATACATACATTAGGGTTTGTGTTTTTCGTCAAACAAAATATATACTGATAAGTTAATTGATGTTCAATTATTTTTAAATCACCTAACCCTAAACTCATTTGAAAATTCTTTAAAGGTAAATAAGAAATAAATTAAGAATGAATTATATTTGGATTAGGAATCTTAATTAAAATGGAATCTAAATTGATATAATTATAAATTAATTTTAATTGGTGGATATGATCATCAATTTTAAAAAGGGTAATATTGTGAAAAATTGTTTAAAATATCCATGATTTAAGGGTGGATTAACTGCATGCTATCGCGGATAAAAACAAAATCACCCATAAACTATTGTTTCAAGAAATATTATTCCTTTGATTTTTTCTCAAAATATTTATCATGGAAAGAGTTGTGCACAGTTTCAATCTAGATAAATAAATTATTAGTTACAATTAATGTGTTCGATAATAAAGTTAGAAATGATTGTGAAAACAATTAGTTTTTTCAATCACTTACCAAAACTGTGTAATCAAACCGTCTCTTATTGTATTGATTATATATGTTGAATTAGCGCATCATTAAAAAAGTCAAACATAGACACGTAATTTGGTATAGAGAGAATCTTTCTATATCTATAGTAAAAATTCTATAATTAATAAGGTTGGGACTGACCAATTTTATTAATTAAGTGATATTTTAATTATTAATTTAATTATCGATAAGTTAATAATTTATTAATTTACTGAAATATTTGTGTATCCAATATCAACCAATATTGCAATCTCAATATGGAAAATTGATATTTAGGCAACAATAATTACAAATTATTTTCAGCACCGTAAACTTAGAATGTTAGAACACGCTATTTTCAGCACCGTAAACTTAGAACATTGGAACATGCGGCTTTTCAACCCTCAAATTACGAAAGCATTTGAGAATTGGGTTCAATAATTAAAGAGTTACACTATCGCAATCAAATGAATGTTGATTACTTATTGAACTATCCAAGTGAATATGAAGAGAGCTTAAAGATTTTAACTGACGAAAAGATTATTAATAGTGCCTCAAAAAATAATCAAGAAGACGACATTGAAAATGATAGTTTGTTTTGGAGCCCGTTTCTTGAAAAAAGCTATAATTTAATACCTATTAAAGAAAAATAATAACAAAATGACATGCCACTACACTCCAAAAATAATTACGAGTTACAGAACCAAACATGGTATTCTTACATAAGATATCCCAGTATTAATACTACATAATACATGTATTAAATTAATACCAGGATTAATAGTCCACTATTAATACTGGTATTATTAATATACTGAATCAAACGAGCCTTAGAGTATTACAGAAAGTTAGGGATTGAATTCAAACAAATATAAATTTAAGCAAAATACTCGTATTTTAATAAGACATGATAGTAGTTTTTAAAATGTAAATTATTAATTTATGTAAATGGTGGGCCTAAAGATACCTTATAAAAAATATTATCTTATAAATTTAGCAAAAATATTAATTTAATTCTCGGGCCTAATTTAGAACTGATAAAATTTATTAATTTAGCAAGATTATTATTTTATTGAGTTTTTAATATAACGAGTATTTGATGATGAGATTTTTGAAATATTATAAAAAGGTGACACGTCAACCCTTACCTAAATACCCTCACCAATATTTTTCCTTTTCCGACATTAATTGACTATTACCATTAAAGATACAGTTGTGGATGTATTAATTTGACGATATAAATAACCTTTAAAGAGTTTAGTTGGGATTAGTTATGAGGTTCCAATTGATAGTAACGAAAAAAATGAAAAAAATAATAATTAATTTGGATGAGAAAATAAAAAATAAGTTTAAACATACGGTGAAACGTTTTTTATATTATATTCATTTGGACCATCTTTCGTGCACCTCGACTAATCTCCACTTATGGTCCGTGGTTGCCGATGGTCAAACATTATTTTGACAATGCCAAAAATCAATCTTAAAAATTCCAAGTGAACTTTAAGATTGTTAAGATTGTTCCAATAACAATCTTATATAACTGGATCAAATGGTTTTGTTTTTATTCTCAAAAGATAATATTTCAAGTCTCTTCAATTTTAATTTATAGCACTATCATCGTCATTATTTTGACAACGACTTTTGGTGTTTCTCACCAATTTTTAATAAACCAAGTCATTTTCACCCCATGTTACGTTTGACTATATATGGGGTGAAAAAAAAATAAAATGAGATTGAGGTTCTCAAAGACAAACAGTAGATAGTTAGACAATAAGTCGTTTATTTTCGAATTAGATAATTTACAATTAAGTAATTTACCATTTATTAGTGTTTGGTTGTGTAAATTAAACAATTGTAAATATGATAATTTAATGTTCACAAAAACAAATTAAGTTTGACTGAAATTGCCTATATGATAATTCATTCCAACTCTGTTTTTCGGTGAAAAAAAAATAAAATGATAACATAGATTGAGAACATGTTTTTATTCTCATCGGAATTTCTTGTTTAAGTTTTCCAAAACTACTTGAATTAGAATTTAATTATTCATAAATAAGCAAATTCACAAATTTTCAATCGAAAATTAACTAATTCTAAAATTAGGTAATTTACGCAACCAAACGGATCATAAATCAATTCATTTTCAAACTAAGTTACACCACTGATGTTCGTTTAACTACTTTCGGCAAACAAATTTTTAGATTTTTAGTTAAGATTGTATTAGTAGCATCACCACTAGAAATAACAGCTATCCGCTAATTACCAAAAACTAGTTACCTTTTCAATTCCATCTCAAATTTTTAATTCAATTTTCCTTTCCGGTACATATTAAATTTATAATATCATTTTTTTAGGACAAAATTAATATACCAAATATCACAATGAGAAACAAGTCGTATTTTTCAGTATTGGCAGAGTTAAAATTAGTGTTTTATTAAACCGTGTTAAATCTAAAATGAGACTTTTAATTTGAAATTGACGAAGTATTATTTATGGTTGATTTAGAGAAGAAAATTTTTGGTGGTGTATCCATGCAGGGAAACACAATATCATAGTGTAATGTTTTGAAATTCTAGGCATGCTTAAACTCTAGCTAAAATAGAAAAATTATTGGTTACGACCTTTATAACGATGATGTGATACAACTGATTGAACAATGACCGTCATATAACACAATAAATAGTTCATAGAATTTCAATGGGTCATTTATAATTATCTAACTCCTTGCACTTACGCAAATTTTTGGCATTCCATCACTGGTTCAACAAGTGATATAAATTTGTTACACCACGACAACGTTACAACAATTATAACAAATATTTTTTCAACTTGTAGAAGTGGAAAAGTGACGCAAATTATGTGATGGGGAGGAAAAGGAAATTCTCAAACCCGATCCTAAAAGTTATAATCCCAGCAATAGAAAGTAATAACCTCTTGCAACAAATACTCATCACCTTGTATCTTGGTTTTCCCTATTTCCTCGAATTTTGTTTTCTTCTTCATAATTAAACAGAGCTCGATCACAATGTTTACTTAAATACCCATTGAAACATTCATACAAAAACTTCAAAAATTTGTTAACACCAACAACTATATAATAAAACAAAAGCAATTTCGTGGACCATTAACGTGATATATTGAGTTTTTGGCCGCTACAGTATCAAATGTTAAAGTTGTTATTTATTTATTTATTCTTTATTTCTTTAGTCTTTGTTTCCTTGTTGGAGTAGCATTCCTATTTCTTGTTAGACTAGGTTATTTCTTTTGTCTAAATCAGCTCTATAAATAGAGCCCCATTCTTATATAATTATTCATTCAATATATATAATAATATGTTTTCTCTTTTCTCTAAACTTAACATGGTATCAGAGGGATGTTGAATCACTGTCCCAGGCACCAGCCGCAGCCATCACCAATCAGATCCGCACCGTCTTATCGATAAATATATCAAACCTAGATAACCAACACATTAAAACTTTCGTCTTCCAAAGACGATTCCGTCACTGTAAAAACCATCCCGAAAAACGTTGTCACACGCTCTCATGTGTCGCGCGTGTAAAACCACGTCCGTCTCGCTGAACCCACGCTCCGCCTCCGTCACCGTCAGTCCAGTTACCATTAACTTTAACAGCGCAGTCCTTTTCCGTTAAAGTTAACGGCGTCAGTATTTTTTCGTCAAAGATAACGATCGTCAGCCTTCCGTTAACGCCGTCAGGTTTTCCGTTAACGCCGTCAGTCAGTCAACTCAGACCGGTTCAGCCGACAGTTTGTTTTTTGCCCGATTTTGATACTTTTTGATCGGTTTTTAGCCAATTCAGATCGGTTCCCTAGGTTTTTAATCGTTCCGAACACAACTGTGATCTCCGTTTCTCCAGATTCAATCTCCAAGTTACAAAACCAGATCTAGTACACTCATTTTTACACTGTTTTCTTATTTTTCTGACCAGTTTTCTGACAACCAAGATTGGTTCCCAAGGTTTTTAAGCATTCTGAACGCAATCACAGTCTTCGTTTCTCCAAATTTAATCTCTAAGATACATAATCAGGTCAAGTTCACTATTTCTTACACCGTTTGCTTAATTTTTGTTCAGTTTTACATTATGAAAACCTAAAAAATTCCTATCATCATCAAATTGGATAGAAACAATTATAATCACTGGTCTATCTTGTTCCGAAATTTCTTGAAATGAAAGGGACTCTAGAATTATGTAAATGGCAAAGCAACTTGTCATGATGAAACCAATGAAAAGTTTGTTGATTGGGATATTAATAATAACAAAATTTTAAACTGGATTGCCAATACTGTCATTCCATCAATCAGTCTTCAGCTTGGAAAGTGTGATACTGCAAAGAAAGCTTGGGATTTTTTAGCACACAGATATGTTCAAACCAATTTTGCCAAGAAATTTAAACTTGAACAAGATATACGTGGGCTACTACAACAACTAGGTCAATTCGTGTCCTTTTTTCACTCCAGTATGTGCATTATCTGGGATTAATTGGAAATCATGGAACCTCAATGGACAACAAATTTTGGTTTATGGGAAACCTTCCGTGAAGAAACGCGACTTATACAATTTCTCATGGTACTGCGGGATGAATTTGAACTGATCAGGGCATCTATTCTTCATCGCAAGCCCCTCCCCTCTGTTGAATCAGCATTTACAGAATTAATTACTGAAGAAACTCGAAAGGGTATCACTCCGAATATTTTCTCAGTTTTTGTTGCACCCTCGGCCTCGAATACCTCGTATGCTGCATCTCCTCGCCAGCAGAATCAAAATTACCGACCACCTAATAATACCTTTTCACCACACCCTCATCAGATATCACCTCTCCATCCTCATAATACCCAAACGGCACTACCCCAAGATTCTTCCCAGGTTTAATGTAACTACTGCAAGGATTTTGGGCATGTAGTCAAGTATTGTCCCTCTCTTACATCTTGATACATGCAGGGACTACAAAACTCAACTGGATCCTTTGTTGCCATACTTGCTCCACAACTTCCTAAAATCGGTAATAATCATACCATTGCCTCTGTTTTTCAGTCTCCTTAGGTACATCTTCTTCTCATTGGTTCCTTGATTTTGGAGTATCAAATTACATGACTTTTGACCCTACACACTTTGACTCATTCAGTCTCATGCATTCATCTCCCAAAATTTACACAGCTAACGGTTCTGTTATTACTGCTAGTCACATTGGTTCCATTAAAAATATTAATAACCTGTCTATTCCTGGTGTCTTCTTTGTCCCTTAACTTTCAATGCAATTGTTATCTATCGGGCAATTATGTGATCTTGGGTTAATCATTATATTTCATTCATTCGGTTTTATTGTGTAGGACCGCTCGACGGGTAAGCAAGTTGGGACAAGCCATAGAGTTGGACGCTTATATGTTACAGACACACTTCACATTCCACCCATAACCAATACATCATTGACATCATCTATCTCACACCCATGATCATTTTGGCACTCTCGATTAGGACATATTTCTTTTTCTCGTCTTAAATATATGATTAATCAAGGTTTGTTAGGACCAGTTACATTAGATAAAGATTTTTCTTGTGTTGCTTGTAAACTGGCCAAACAATCAGCTCTTCCTTCTATGGGGGTGCCTTATATTATGTGATTTTTGTTGAGATTACTCTCGCTATAGTTGAACTTATTTGTCTCATAAATAGAGCCCTATTCTTATATAATTATTCGTTCAATATAATAATATGTTTTCTCTTTTCTCTAAACTTAACATCAAACATGGTAAAAACTATGACTTATTATTTTTAATTCCAAGCACAAAGGCACAACATATTTTATTTCTTTTTTGCACGAAAACCTCTTTATATACATAGCAAACATTTTACATTGCATTGAGTTTTCGATGGAACAAACACAATTTTAAGCTTAAATTGGCACTTCCACTTTTCTGTTCACTAGTTGTGTACCCACACAAATAGTGTCATAGGCATACACGTACTAATTAAGACGCCCTTAACTAGCGCCCTGATTGGAACTTATAACTTAAATGTTTTAAATATCATTGCTCTAGTATGAGACCCACTCAACGAACTCGTCACTTGTATCCCAACACAACATATATACTTTCCATCATTAACTATTGTGGATACCTCTTTATATTCACACATTTTAGTCGTACTAGTTTTTGTGTACGTGCGTTGCACGTGGTTTTAATATTTGACAAATGTCATTAAGTCCATTAATAAATATGTATATACTAAAAATTGAATAATCAGTATGAAATAAAAATAATAACATATAAACAAAATATAGTATCAAGTGTAAAAATCAATTAATTATAAGAAAATCATAAAAATTTGTTGCCCTGAATTTTTTTAGTGCATAGATTAATATAAATTTGATTTATTATAATGTTAAAAGTAATTAAGCAAAATAGAGTTTAATATACATACATTTATGGTGAGATTTGGAATGAAATTCTAATTCACGCTATTTTTTTTATAATTTTAATATGATCTATTGAATAACCTCCTTCTTGGAAAGTTTGTTAATAGAAGTTTTATATAAAACACTTAATTCAACACAAACTCTAAATCGTTTAATTATTTTAGCCAATAAAGTAGAGTTTGAATTTATTTGGAATAATAATACTAATATAAAAATTTATAGAGTTAAACACTTTGTACTATTTTATTTAATGTAAATCTAGCTTAAAATCTTTGTTTAATAATTTTAGTCAATTAAAGTAGAGTTTGAATTTATTTGAAATACTAATATAAAAATATACATAGTTATATTATTTATTTAATGTAGATCTTAAAATCTTTTGTTTAAAATCGAGGAACATATTTGTCTTCACAAAAAAAAGAAAAAAATACTTAAGCTATTCATACATTTATATATAGTGTACATATAGATATAGATTCAAAGAAAATCTTTTAAATACTGTATACGTTGAATATAATACTCACAAAAATCTCAAATTACATGGTTGAATTTTATGACATTGTGTAAACATAATTAAGAAGTTAAATAGTTCAAAGCCTACAAAGGTGTGAAATCAACGAGATATCATCTATTCTTATGGCAAAGACCTAAAAATACCCACCATCACGTTATTGGTTATTCTATATGTGTGTGTGAATATGTGTTCTGTACTTCTGTGTATATCTAAATGCAAGGATTGATGAATGCTGATGGGAAGAATTCAAATGAAACGTGATTTTATAAAACAGAGCAATTATCACAAAACTAAAGACCTCTTGTGCTAGGACCCCCATAACAGTTGACAGCTAAAAGATTAACGCTACCCTATAAATAAACACAGGTTCAGCTTTAATCAGCCACCAACCCACCCTGAATCTTAAGGATCTTTTCTATAAACCCAAAATGAGCAAGCCACAGCTATTATTCTCCCTTTTCTACATTGTACTTCTTGCAGCTACTGCAGTACTTTCTCATTCCCACGAGAGCAAGGTATAATTGGTCCCTTTATTTTTTAGCTTACTACATAGTTGCACTAGTATGTATATATATACTACTTACCCAAATATGCGCTCGGTTTTTGTTATGAAACCCATATCTAAAAATATGCTTCATATTTGACTCGTTAGGGAGATATTTTAAACCGTTGAATATATATAGCAAAACTCAATATAACCTGCCGGCTAAAAAGAATTCGACCCAATTGATGCAAATTTTGGTTTCTGAATTTGTACCATTTATTATATATTTAAGCTCAAAACTCAACCTCCCTGTGGACCAAAAAAAAAACCCAACTAATTGGTATCGACTGACCAGAATAAAATATTTTTTTTGAACCCGTTTAACCCACACTATTTACTATATGCATTTGGGTATTTAAATAAAAAAATATTATCTTCAGGTCGAGTCGAGTAAAATAAAAAAAGGGTTAACTTCACACAAATCTGAATTCGGCCTCAACTTGTGCCAAATTTTTGTTGGGGAACCCATTTCCGCCTCGGGCTTTAAAAAACTGTCACAAACTTAACTTGTTAAGGTGTCTTACAAAATTCATGTATGAGCCTCCGGTTGGAAAAAAACTATGTTCAACTGGAAGTATTTAAAGAAAACTTATTACTTACATTAAGGTCGAGTGGGTTCGTTTTGAGTCAAACGACTTAGGTTTAATTGAACCTAAACCCAACCCAAGCTTGTGCCTTGGATTTTGTTGTGAAACACATATCTGACTTATTTTTGATAAACGCTGTTCCGAACTCGACTTGTTAAGGGGTTAATTTAAATTTCTAATATAATTTTTTATAATTATTTTTAATTAATATTTTTTTCTTACAAAAGCTTTCTTGATTTATTAATTTAGCAAAGGTTTTTGTTAGGTATATTTTTCTGTTAAAATGTAGGGAAAATATTAATGTTTTTTTTCAAAATGTTAACTTTAAAAAAATCTCGATGGAAACATAATTAAAATCCTTCCCAAATTATTAAGAGGTTGATTGATAAAAATATCCTTGTGTAAAAGGAAAATTAATAGGAATATAAAACCAATATGCCATAACAATTTTGAGCCACTAGATTAAAACATAAACATCCAAGAATAAATCCAAGCCACCAATTAGAAATATAAATAAAAGTCGTCATGATTTATTAATATATATATACACATTAGTTTATACTTGGCACATGTGACGCACATACAACTCGAATTTATGTAATTTAAAGAAAAAAGATTAAACAAAAGTGATTATTGACTTGGTGGTGAAGCATGAACTTACCCTGTGATTGGATGCTAAAAAAAGTCAGGATTTAAGCAAAAGTTGGAATTTGGAGCGCACGAAATCGTTTAATAAAATTAGCAAAGAATTTGATAGTTTACACAAGGTAAATTTGCTAAATTTTGACCTTTAAAAATTCCATGGTATAATGTGTTATTCTTTAATTTCCAACCGAAAACAAGAGATATTATAATTCATGTCATTTTTTAAATTATACTTACAAGACATCCAAACATAGAAAATTACAATTGAAGGAATTTTAAATTTTATCATTTACAATTTCAATAAATATATTTTAGAATTACTTCATCCAAACACAAACTTTCCTAGCACCAAAGATTGAGTTGAATTTATTGATTGAGCTTTATTACTCAGAAATACTATATATAAATAAATATATGCTCATTTGTGGCCCTTACGTTAGAGACAATCAATGTATGTATGAGTGACAAGAAATGTGAAATTGACCTGTTCTAAGTCACATACAAATACGTCAAACAACACTACTCTTATCGATCTAGCCTAATTGATGGGCCATCTATATATATATATATATATTATTATTTGAATTAATAATGTCTACTAAAACCCGACTTCGATCGATAATCACATCAGTACGTATCCACGTCTAGTAATTAATTCGCACGTTATTTCCCGGCCCACCTCGAAATGATCCCCGGTATATATATATATATATGCTGCTTCAATGCACCACGTGCGTACTCCATGCTAACCAATGTACGTTCATGGGAGGTCTCTTACTACCCCTGCTGCTACCATTTACTAGGAGAACTATATTACTGCAGCTAGACCGCGGAATAATCGCAGCAATTTTCAACTCAAAACCCTAACTATATAAAACAACTACTCAACACCCTAACTATATAAAACAAGGATATCCACAGGAGTGTGGCTAGGCTTTACTTAGTAGGGTTAGTTGACCTACTTGAGTTAACAAAATAAAGGGTCAATATACAATATTTTTGTACTGTTTAGTTTTGTGGTGTGTATTTGACACCATTTAATTTTTTATTTTATTTTTTTTTAAAAAAAAAACATTAGTGGAATTAAATCTTAAAAATAACAATATTAATAAAGGTAGCTTAATTACAAAAGATACTTTCTCCTTTATACTTTCTTTGAATTTTTTTTTTCACTTTATATGAGTATTTAACCCATTTTGAACATTAATTATTGCACTTTTTCAATGTCGAACCTAAACAATTTTTTGTTTCAAATTGAAATTCAACTATGACAAAATGTCAATTTGGAACTTCTGTCGACATTCGTTAAATAATTTAACATATGACATCACGTGCTTGGCACACGGGTTCCAAATTCAAACTTATTACAATTGAAAGAAAATTCTCTCCAAATCGATTGTATTATCTATTCTCTTTACCTCTCACAAAAAAAACACTCTCAAACGCCTCTCTCTCTCTCACAACTAGGTAGCAAAATTCCCTCCTAAAATATATAATATTTTATCAGCTACAACCAAAACAAAGCAATGTATAAATAAGTAGCTGACTGTATGCATAGGTCAAAGAAACATTAACTTATCCAAAAAAGAGGGTTGCACAATCCAACAAAAAACGATTCCACATTACAATGTACCCAACAAAAACAGAATTGCACGTATTGCAATGTCCAACAAAACAGTACTATATCCAACAAAAAATAAGTTCCTTTATGTGTAAAAAACAAGTTCTACTATAGTTCTTTTCTGCGCAAAAAAATAGAATTGCACAGACTGCACATTCATCCCTATGCAAAAAAACAATACTATATATATCCAAAAAAAAAATATTTTTTGTGCAGAAAAATAAGTACCATAGATTTGAACATAGTATATAAAAAAAACCAATATAATATGTACAAAGAAAGTAGTAATCCACTAATAAAAGCACTAACAACTAGTCAACCAAAATTTGTACAAAAGACAAAATGCAACCATTGAACCTGGTTACAAATCAAACACTCCAGATGATTGTGTATCGGGTCCATGACTTGAACCTCTAGCATTTGTATTTGCAACCCTTGGTGGTTTGAACTGATTTCTTTATTTTCTCACATAATATGCAAGCAACCAATAATTAAGTATTAACTTAATTTGATATATTTATACTATTAATAAAACAAACAAATCATCAAATTACCCTTGCATTTATAGTAGCATTCCTCCCCCAATTTGCACCTCCATTTCCTCTTTTAGTTGAAGTTGCATTCCCCCCTCCATTTCTTGGTACCTATTTTAACATATATAAATATAGAACATTTCTTGTACGCATTAGTGCATACACACTAGTGGCTTTGCGCAGAAATCGAAGGACCAAATTGTTAACGTTAACGTTGCCTTTTGTTTTATTTCCTTCGATCAAACATATCCCTCTTACTCTCTTAAAACAGCTCTGACCTGCACAAATAAAATCAAACGACCATTTTCTCTCTCACTAAACCTCAAACCCATCCCCACTACTCTCTCTTTCTTAAAACAGCTCCGACCTCCACAACTGTTATTCCGATGAAGGAAGCTCTCTCCATTTTCTTTCTCACCAAACATCATTTACCTCTTTTCGACGAAACTCTCCCTCTCTCTAAAACTTCTAACGAACGAAGCACCCACTCTCTAAAATTTTCGACGAGCGAAGCTCGCACTCCCTCTTTCTAGTTTTTGACGAATTTTGAAGGATCTCTATCCTTCAAGCTCGGGTCTTTAAAATTGTAAGTGGATCTCTCATCTCCTCTTCATTTTCTTGATTTTATGCTTGGATGCTGTTGTTGTTATTGAGATGAGATATATTTTGGGTTTGGATAAGTTCGAATGATGATGTTGTTGATTTACGAATTTAATAATAATTCATTGTTATAATAAAGTTCATTATTTAGGTAATGAATACCTATTTCTGCTAATGCCATAAACATAGTCCCCAATATCACAAATCTTGAATAACCATTTTTGCTAATTGGTAAAAACTCTACCTTTTGGGTGTGAGTTTGAGTTATACCATACGGGTTTTGTTTATATGATTGGTTTCTATAGGGTAACTTTAGAGAATTGTGGGAAGTTTGAAAAGGGATGGTCTACATTAAATTGGGTGCTTTAAGTGGGATTTGAGTATGGTGAGGATGAAGAATGGAGGATTTGAAGGTGGGTTTATCATATTAGTGTGTTTTGGGAAATTAAATTGAGACCTAAGTGTAAACCTCTTTATGATTTTTTTGAAATCTCTTTTCTTATAAGCGCTAAAAATGATATAAGAAGGATTTGTGTTAGCCTGTGGATTTGAAGCTTATGGTTTAAGTGGGTGGTGGTATTTGTTTACTCTCTCTCCCTCTCTCTTATTCTCTTTCTTTTTTGGTTATCATGCCTTATCATCTACTACTGCAAGAAGATCACATCCATTGGGTCCTTGTGATCCGCTTGGTAAAGAAGGGAATAAGCACAGTATGATATAAATTCATATTTACCAATTAACATGTCATTGTAAGTATATCAAATTAGCTATAAATTTATACTATATGCTAAGGTCCTTCTGATTATAGATTAATACTTGTGGATTTGATTTGCTCATTTCCTTATGAACTTGAATTTTGCATATTCAAATGCCTTATATTTCATCAACTGTGCAAGGTCACTCAAGTAGTAAAGTCGATATTAGATTTATTTTGAAATAATGTGAGTGCAGAGAAATAGCAGATGTAAGAATAATAAAATCAAATAAGAACAATAATCGTGGTAAAATATACTACTCGTGCAAAAGGCAAAGATGCGGTTCGTTCTTGGGTTGGTGTAAAATATCCTCAATTCAACAAGTATCAAATGCCGTTGGCACACTAGAAGAATAATGTAGTACGTCACGTGCCTTGATTGTTGGTGAACCTAACACAAACCATGATCTAAAAGTCCGATGGCAGTTTTTAATAATTATATATTTCATGATGTCTACTTATTTTGTTGTAAAAGTTATGAAAATGTAATGTAATTTAGTATTGTTATAATGAATTTTGTAATTGATTTGGAATGATTTGGTGTTGTTACAATGGCTTTATTGTATTAAATGGAAGTAATTTGTGTTGTTATAATTATTTTACTGTATTGATTGGAAGCATTTACTGTTGTATGTAATATTTACTTATTTTTAATGGAATATAATCATTTCAGTGAAAGATCTATACAATTTGATTCAATAACTCAATGTTAAAAATTGAAGCATTAACTAAAAATTACAAACCTTTTAATTCATAAATCCACATAATTCATTTAAACATAAACCTTAAATTGTAAAACTACAAGCCTTTTAATTCATTGATCCACACAATTCATTCAAACATAAAGCTTAAATTATAAAACTACAAGCCTTTTAATTCATAGATCCACATAATTCATTCAAACATAAAGCTTAAATTATAAAACTACAAACCTTTTAATTCAAAGATCCACAATTCATTCAAACATAAAGCTTAAGCTAAAAAACTACAAGCCTATATCATCCCTATCTTTTGTTGACGATCCATTTTCCTCTTCCAAATTTGCATCCTCGCACATAGATGTTCTATATTATTAGAAAAAAATAATACGCAAGATTCATAGTACAATGTAAAAAATAAGAGAACATAAATCGAAAATGAATAATTACTTACAGATTCGTAAATGCCGGACAATTTTGTTTATCATGTAATTGGCCTACTTTACCACACCCATGGAAACGTTTAATTTTGCGATTTTTTGCCCTTACTAGTGCCTTTTCTTTTCCTCATTTGAGCCTTTTTCCACACCCCTTTGCTCGCATTAAATCTGGTTCATTATAAATACTTTCAAAATTATAAGAAGCATGCGCACTACTAGCATTTGGTACTGTATTACTACCAATTGGATTACTATTACCAATTGGATTACTTATCTCGCAAGGACGCCTTTACACCTACTTGGCTACTAAGAAATTGGTTAATCTGCTCATTAATGCTACGCAATCCATCTGTAAATATAGCCTTGTCAACTAAATCCAAAGACAATTGGATAAATTAACTTCGCATCAAGATATAAGATTTGTCTTCCGCTATATCCACCCCTTTATTATCCACCACCGTTACCGACATAGGGTTTATTCTAATAAACCTAAATCCTTATTTTCAAAACACAGGCAGGGATATATATATATACACTCCATCTTTAGGGTTTGTTATATCACAATAAAAAATTACATACATAAGTTTTAAACTTAAAACCCTAAATTTCATTAGGGTAATAAAAATCACAATAATGTTAGGATATATAACTTACATATCTCTTGGTTGCTTTGATCATCACTCTCATTACCTTCTTAATCCATAGGGGTTGCTTTGTTACTATTGTTGCTTTGATTATATCAGTAGTTGTAAGAGAAAGGCATTTGGAAGTATTTTTTTATGAAAGGTAGAGAGAATAGATAATACAATTGGTTTAGAGATCGATAATTTTTCTTTCAATTGTAATAAGTTTCAATTTGGAACCCGTGTGCCAAGCACGTGATGTCATTTGTTAAATTATTTAAAAGATGTTGACAGATGTTACAAATTGACACTTTTTCGTAGTTTAAGTTTCAATTTGAAACAAAAAATTGTTTAGGTTCCACTATGAAAAAGTGCAATAGTTAAGGTTCCAAATGGGTTAAATACTCCACTTTATACATTTGTCCCATTTCTCAACCCTCCATTGAGACCATACTTTCTTTATTCATTATTTCATTTCACAAAAGCTTATACCCATATAAATTCATACAGTTGTCTCCTATCTCAAAACTCAAAAGTTTGATATCCATAAATCATGAACCAGTGAAAGAAACATGAGAAGAAATTAAGAAAATGTTCAGATTCGGTAGCTTTTATCCTTTAATGGTAGTCGGGTAGTCACTCTACTTGAATTATATGGTAGATGGGTAGTTACTATACTTAACTAATTCAAGTTAAGAAAATTAATCCTTATTTTACACTCATTTAATTCTATAATTCTTTATTTCTTTAAGTTAGATAATTAATTAATTAGTTGCTTGCAGCCAATATATTGTTATTAGTTATAAATGTAGAGGAGTATATGAAGAATCAACCGTTTTCTTCAAGGGAAATATTCAACCTTTTCTTTTTCTTTTTTTTATTGAGTGTTGAGTAATGAAAATATTGATGGGGCATTGCGACGATTTAATCCCGCTTGGTTTAAGGAATATGGGAATTAGTTAGAGTATAGTATAGAAAAAAAATGCTATATTTTGCTTATGTTATTACTTATTTAGGACCTATGTCAGAAAGAAAACCGGTGGGGACTCCTTTGTTACCGAATGATTCACAACTTGAAATAAATAAAAAAAAGGCTAGGCATTCATGTTGGAGGATCTTATAGTGCTCCTAGCCAAGCTTGGAAGATCGAAGTGTCATGATCTAATGAAGCAAAGACAACATATTTAAGCTATTTTTAGTAAGCATTTGGATCAAGCTAAGAGCAATTACCGGATTCATTTAAATGCATCGATTGATTATGTAAGATTTATTTTACATCAAGCACTAGCTTTCCGTGATTATGATGAATCAAGTGAATCAAGCAACCGAGGTAATTTTATCAAGCTTCTACAGGTTATTGCTAATCACAATGAAACAATTAAAACTGTTGCGTTGCAAAATACTCCTAAAAATTTGAAGTTGGTGACACCCAAAATTTAAAAAGATATTGTAAATGTCATTGCTTGTGAGACTTCCAATGCTATCATGACAGATCTTGGAGATGACATTTTTGCTATTTTAGTTGATGAGTCACGCGACATATCAACTAAAGAACAAATGGCACTTGTTTTCTATTATGTGAATAAAATGGGAATTGTTACTGAAAGATCTCTTGGACTTGTTCATGTTGCAAATGCCATTTTTTTGTCACTTAAGGCAGTAATATAATCTTTGTTTTTGAAACATGGATTAAATTTATCAAGAATATGTGGACAAGGTTACGATGGAGCGAATAATATGCAATATGCATTTAATGAGCTTAAAGCTTTGATTATGAAGGAGAACAAATCAGCATTTTTTGTCCATTACTTTGCTCACCAACTTCAGTTAACTCTTGTAGCCATTGCAAAAAATAATGTTTATACTGCTTTGCTTTTCAATGTGGTTTCTAACTTAGTGAATGTTGTTGGAGGATCTTGTAAACGCCAAGATATACTTAGAGAGAAATAAGCTGCTAATGTTTTGGCATCATTAAGTATTGGTGAGATTCAAAGTGGGCACGTGATGAATCAAGAAACTAATTTTAAAAAAGGTTGGTGACACGAGTTAGGGTCACATTATAGGACACTTATTAACTTGATTGTTATGTTTTGTTCAGTGATTAATGTACTTAAATTTGTAGAAGATGATGCTTTCAGTTTACAACAAAAAGGCGAAGCACATGCTATCTTGAATTTATTACAATATTTTGATACGATCTTTAATGTACACTTAATGAAAAGTGTATTGGGAATTATAAATAACTTTATCTCTAGCTTTGCAAAGAAAAGATCAAGACATTGTAAATGTTATAACACAAGTTAAAGTGTTGAATCATCATTTGCAAAAGTTACGAAATAAAGGATGGGAATCTTTATTAGTAGAAGTTTCGTCATTTTGTGAAAAGAATAGTGTCACTATTTCTATCATAGATGATTTTTTTATACTTCCGGGGAGATCACGACGTGAAGCCCCACAAGTTACAAATTTGCATCATTATTGCATTCTATTTTATACCGTTACTAACATGCAACTTCAAGAGCTTAACAATCGCTTCAATGAGGCAAACTCTAAGTTGCTTCTTTCCGTGGCTTGTTTGAATACACATATTGTATTTTCTGCTTTTGATAAAAAAAAAAAAAAAAGCTTGATTCGTCTTGCTCAATTTTATCCATCAGAATTTTTTGTGGTAAATCTACTGTCATTAGAGAATCAAGATCAAAACTACATTGTTGACATGTGCTCAAACGATGACGACTTTTTAGATCTAAAAGATATTAGCGACCTTGCGAAAAAGCTAGTAGAGACAAATAAAGAGATTGTTTATCCTTTAGTCTATTTGCTTGTGAAATTGTGATTAATTTTACCAATTACGACTGCAACTGTTGAAAGATCTTTCTTTGTGATGAAATTCATTAAGAATCGATTGTGCAACAGAATGTGAGATCAATGGATGAATGACTTCTTGATTACTTTCATTGAGAAAGACATATTTGATAGCATATGTAATGAGGCTATTATGCAACGATTTCAAAATATGAAAAGCCGTCGTGAACAATTGTAAAAGCCTAATACTTTTTTTTGCTCCTATTGTAAGTATATATATATATGATCTTATAATCTAGGGAAATTTTTTGTTACATTATTTGATGAACCCGCTAACAAAATCTCCTAGCTACACCACTGGATATCCATATAATATATATTTAGCCTCCGTTAACCTGTTTACATATATATATATCCATAAATTGCTGCAATTTTCTAGTCAAACCTGTAATATTGCTTGTAAATTATTTGAGTTTTTGTTTAATTTTGATTTGTTCATGTGCAAATGGTTGTGGGGTGAAGGTTTTGATGGTGGCTATTGGGACAACAGGTGTTTTGGGATTTTTTTTTTTTTTTTTGGCGTGTGTATGTTGGGTGTGGGGAGGGGGTGTACCTGATTGAGGTGCCAAAGTCAATATCACCCCTATAACATAATATATAAATATATTAATAACTCGGAATTTCAGACCTAGTCGAGGTTCTACAGAGAAGATTTTGATCCGTCAGACGATGTTTTATCAAATACACTAAGCATCTATAGTTTATTACAGTCCTAAAGCCACAAAAGAGTCGCTAATCTACAGTTATGGGAGAACCTTCAATGGCTTTGCAGCTAAACTATCATATGAAGATCTTACAAAACTTTTGGGTGTGATTTAAGTTATCACGACTGTATAAGGAAAGAGGCTTAAAGGCCATTTTGTTACTGTTTATTTAGGATAATAATGCTAACTTTACTGACGGTCCTATAGGTATAAAGGGAATGGTTAGAGTTCTTCCTAACACTCACCTTAAACTTCACATAACGAGATCATGGGACTTCATGGTATACACTGAATCGTATGTTGGAGAATTTCCTGGAGAAGATGTAATCATTGGAACCATCGATACAGGTTCATATAAAGACCCTATGTTTTTCACCTTGTGTTGTGTCTGATTACACTTCTTTTCCAAGAAAAATGCTCAAATTCCAAACCCAAGGAGAATTTTGATCTACCAAATTTTCTTCTTTTCCATGTAATTCAAAAACCATCTTCCCCAAGTGTTCCTTCTTTTTTTTTTTTATCCTGTGGGAATTTTTTACATGTAAACCAATCAAAAGCATCCTAATTAGCTTCTTTAAGGCGGGGGGGAACAATAATAACCTTAGATTTTCTGGTTAATGTAGGAATCTGGCCATAATCAAAAAGCTTCAGTGATGAAGGATATGGCCCTCCACCTGCGAAATGGAAAGGAACGTCTCAAACAGAGAACAATTTCACGTGCAACAAGTGAGAAATCTCCTGCGTTTGGTCATTTAGGGTATGTTTGATTACAAAAAAAGAAAAAAAAAATGATTGAAAAGAGAATTGATTTTTAAGCAAAGTTGGAAACATGTGGTCAAATATTTATTCACTTCTTTTAGTATTCCATGGAATAAAATTCTTTGGACGGTGGTACGAATAATTTTCCATGGAAAAGATGGAAAACATTTCATCAAATTACTTGCATCTTTTTCTAACTTCTCATAAGGAATCAATTATATTTTTAATTATTTTCTAACTTTTATCAAACATACCCTTTTGAGCGTGTTTAATTGCACTTCTCCATGGAAAATTCCCAAGATTTCCCTTTCTCCATCATTAGTACTGTTTTATTGGGTCACTGTCCATGAAATCAATTTCCTTGGTATAACTTGTATCACCTAACACCTAACCTTTTCTTTTTGCCTTTTCATGGAATCCATAAACTACCTTCCTCTTTATTTGTTTTTCCAAACAATTCCAAAGAACTCAAATCTTTTCCATGCAAACCAATCAAACAGACCATATCTTCTTCCTATACTCGTAAAACTAACACTAATGATAAAATCACTCAGCAAAATCATTGGAGCTCAATACTACCATAGTGAAGAACACTACTATGATACAAATATCAAATCACCTCGAGATTCGGAGGGGCATACAACCCACACTGCATCAACGGCAGCAGATACAGAGGTAGCAGGGTCCAGCTACTATGGCCTGGCCGAAGGGGTTACAAGGGGTGGTGCCCCAAACGCGAGGTTTGTGGTGTAAAAAGTCTGCTGGACGTTAGGATGCGCACTGGCAGATGTTCTGGCCACTTTTGTTGATGCAATAGCCAATAGCTGACAGGGTCGATATCATATCTTTGTCCTTGGGAACAACATTTACCGCCACGTATTTAGATGACCAAATAGCGATTGGGGCTTTCCATGCAATGAAGAACGGGATTCTACCTTCAAACTTAGCGGGAAATGACGGGCCGGGGGGGGGTTGTTTCTAATTACTCGCCTTTGTTGTTGACCGTGGCTGCTAGTAGCATAGACAGAAGTTTGTGTCCCAATTAGTTCTCAGCAATGGACAAGTATTTGCGGTTAGCACTCCTTAGTGACAGCTAGTTTCTCTTAATTACCGTTTAAGTGGTTTCGGCTAAAAATCTCACCATCCAATTTTTTCACTCAATCACGGTTTTATTTTTGTTTGGGTGATAACAAAACAATATGTTATTTAAAAGGTCAAAAACCAATTAATGCCTGTTATTTAAGTGATATCAGACTTGGGATGTGTGTTTTTACCTCTTTATACTAAATGGAAGTTTATTCAGCATTAAGAGGCAACTCCTACATTGAATACTTAATTAAATTTAAGGGAACATTATACCATGGTACACCTATTCTTTTCACGCATTAGGCATTGATTTATATCATAATGATAAGGGCAAAATAATAAAATGCTATGCATTAAGCATTTAGATAATGAAATCAACACATTTTCAAAACTTCTGTTCAGCAATAAGCATTGTGAGTTCAGCATTCATAGGCTAATACTTAGACTTTGCCCCCTTAAAGGACTATGTAACCACAAGGATTACCTACAAAATAATTATACGTTCCCACTAGCTTTACCTCTGTATAGGGGCCAAAGTCTTAACTATTATCAAAACAGGAACAGGAAGTAAGTCTTAACTCCGACACAAAAGTAAGGGAAAACTCTAAAATCCAAAAAGGGAACTGAATGAATCCACAATAGGACTCAATAAATTAACTCACACTCGCGGAGATTTCAGCTGTAAATTGTTATTCTGTTATTTTGGTCCTAACTTTACACAATTTAGGGCATTGTCAATTTGTCATTAACAACTTCAACCTCAATGGAACTTCATATCCACTTATGTGGGGTGGAGATGCGACAAACTTTTCCAGCAATTCTATCCCTTTAAGTTCAAGTAGTTGTCTTCTAGGAGAGTTACTCTCTCGCAAATTTAAGGGTAAAATTGTCCTCTGTGACTTCCTTTGGGATGGAACCGGAGTAATTGAGGCAGAAGGAGTGGGCATCATAATGCCTGCTGATTACTTTAACAATGTTACTTTGTCTTTTTCACTACCAGCAACACTGATAAGGTACAAAGACAATGCCCGGAGTAAGTACACACTAAATCTAAACTCTTTCAGATGTTCTAAACCTTAGCTATTGATATCAATTCACCAAAAGATAGTAATTCTAAGAAATTGATAAAGGGAACCAATTGCCACTATTTTGGTCAGTGAGACGTGGAATGATATAGCAGCCCCTACTGTGGTCTCATTCTCATCCAGAGGTCCTCACCCCATCAGTCTCGATATTCCTAAGGTAAGACTCTAAGGTTGCGTCTGACAAAAAAAAAGTCAGAAAATTATACTAATTTTTATGAGAAATTAGAAAAAGAGGAGCAATTTCGAGGGAGATTCTATTATTTTCGGTTTTTCGGATTTTTTTTCCATGGCGTCCGATTTTTAGGGTGATGTATAAGAAAAAAATTCCATGAAAAAAGGGGAAAAGGAGGAGAACATCTCCCCAAATTACTCATCTTTTTCTGAAATTGTCATAAGAATTAAATCATTTTTGCCATTTGTTTCATCAAACGGACCCTAACATCTTTTACCATCCCATCATTGACTTCAAAAAACTAGGGTCGTTTTGACTTTGCCCTTGTTATTAAGGTGAGATAGGCATACCTTCTGTTTACGCAATCATTTGACTTGAATCTGCATGAAGAGTATCCCAAAGGATAATGTAATCCTTGAACTTTGACCCCCATTTCTAGTAAGATTCATTTGAGATACCCCGTATGTAGAGGGCAAAGTCAAATGGTTATGAAAACAGGGGGATAAGTCTAATTTCACATTTTTGGGGAAAACTCAAAAATCACAAACAAATTTGGATATTGTCTCACAAAATTGATATGTTGGACAAGAAATTATCAGCCTGATCTAACGGCACCGGGTGTTGATAGTCTCCGGCACATCCATGTCCTGCCCACACGCAATTGGAGCCACAGCTTATGTGAAGGCTGCACACCCAAATTGGTCTCCGGCTGCCATAAAATCTGCACTAATGACCACAGGAACAATGGAATATGATCTATGGAAAAATATGTTTCAATAGCTTCCCCTACATATAAGGATGTGTTAGATTGAACTTTTTCCCCGTGAAAATGTCCAAGATCATATGTTCAAATTCCATGTTTGATGGCACTAATTTTTTGAAGGAAACAATTCCAAGGATACGACTTGCTTTGCCCAAAATTTCCTCTCTCAAGGAATTGAAAAAACCACCACCTCCTAAGTTTTGTTGTTTTCTAGAATAATTTTCCATAAAAAATTATTGAAGAATTTTCCATGTAAAACCATGCGCCCCAAGGGTGAGTTTGATTGGCCAAGTTTTCAATGGAAAACTTGGAAAATATGTGCTTTTCCATCCTTTGACAGTGTTTGATTGCGTAAATTAGGCAATTCCAGTTACATCCATAGTTGTCAAAAGCTCAAGGCACACTGAGGCGCCTTTTTGAAGTGAAGCGCACCCCCATACAAAGACTTGAAATATATTATTTAGTCATAATTTGCACCAAACTACTCTAATGTCATACAATCTAGAGCCAAATAAATCATCAAATTAAGATCTAAATAACAAACAAGTCCTCATTGATCATAGTCATTAACATAGTAACATCTAAATAACATAATATAATAACAAGTCATCAAGTCTCATAATTTAATAACTCTGGAAAAATTATGCATCACTTATAATTTAATAATTCTGGAAAAATTATGTATATCACTTATAATTTAATAATTCTGGACAAATTATATATATATATCACTTATAATTTAATAATTCTGGACAAATTATATATCACGTGAGGAGCAGAAACGGAGCAGAAATAATGTAAGGAGCAGAAATTAACTTGCTCTATCCTTCCGAGAAAAAGAAAAAGAAGAAAGAAAAAAAAATTGCAGCATAACAGCGTGAGGCGAACTGGAGAAGAACGAAGAAGAACGAGAAGGAGAAGGAGAAGGACCTGTTGAAGATTGATCGACGGAACGAGGAAGAGAAGCTGCGTGAGAGTGAGATGGCGTTGAAGGTGCGTATTAGGGTTTTTTACATTTTGTTTCAATTGGGTTTAAGTCCCAATAGGTAAAACGCATCATTTAGAGTTAAAAAAAAGGTCAAAACATAAAATAATAATAATAATAATTTAAAAAAAAAAAACAAAAAAAAAACGCCTACCTTCATAAATCCTTTGCCTTGAAGCGCCCACGCCTGGAGCCTAAGCGCCAAAA
Organism: Lonicera japonica; assembly: GCA_021464415.1. Classification (NCBI taxonomy): domain Eukaryota; kingdom Viridiplantae; phylum Streptophyta; class Magnoliopsida; order Dipsacales; family Caprifoliaceae; genus Lonicera; species Lonicera japonica. Next base: position 17,253,745 of record CM038470.1, read on the forward strand.
TCCCTCGCCTTTTCGAACGGGATGCGCCTTCTAGTAGGCGAGGCGCTAACCCTGCGCCTGGAGGCGCCTAGAGCCTAGGCGCGCTTTTGACAACTATGGTTACATCTAATTCCATGGTACAATTAAAGGAACTCAAATTCTTACCCTCCCAAAGGAAAATGAATTCTAGGTAAGGTGGGAAAGAGCTCAAAAAAAAAAAAGAGAGAGTTCAATTCTAGGTAAAAGTTGGACAATCAAACATCAAAATGTGTCAGCTTTGCATGGAAAAAGAATACAATCATACATCTTCAAATAATTTTCCATGGAACTCAATTGCCTAGAATAAAAATCACCTAAAATTTGAATATTTTCTACCTAACTTCCATGCTTGCTATCAGACACACCCTAATACTTTCTTTGAAACAGCTTATGTTGTGGACCCTAGGAGGCCTGATGACAAAGAATTTTCTTATGGGTTGGGCCATATCAAACCAGGGAAGGCAGTAGATCCGGGGCTAGAGTTTGATGCATCTGAGACGGATTATATCAACTTCCTCTGCAAACAGGATTACAGTACCACCACACTAACACTTGTTACCGGCATTAATGCTGTCTGTAACGACACAGAACCCAGCCGAGCATGGGACCTCAACTACCCCTCGTTCTCACTCCCAATGGTAGACGGGCAAAAAATTATGGGAACTTTCACTAGGACAGTTACCAACGTTGGTTCACCAAATTCAACGTATTCTGCAAGCATGTCTATGCCCAGTCCTGTTGACGTCAAGGTGGAGCCATCAGTAATATCATTCTCAGACAATGGGGAAATGAAATCCTCTGCGGTTATAGTGAGTGGACCAGAGATAACTCAGAAGCCAATTATATCGGGTGCTATTATTTGGAAAGATGGGTCCCACAAGGTGAGGATGCCGCTCGTGATCTACAATGCCCTTCCATCAGCCATCTACTCCAATGTTGTACCTCTGAAAAGGGCAATGGTGTTGAGTTTCAAAGGCTTGCCCATGTACCATAGGAATGGGATTCTCAGATGAATTGACCAAATTAAAGAGCAACCGGAGTTACAAAGTCTAACTAAGAAAGTAACACAGCATTGTTCTCCCTGTCACTTGAGGCCGTAATAATTTCCAAAAAAAGTAATGACTTCTGTGAATAGAGTGAGTATAATACATCCTCCTTGTTTATCCATCTGTTATCAATTTTCTCGTTTCATCCAAAATGTGGTTAAAAAAAAAACTGTAGTTTTTGCCCTTATGTTACTAGAGATCAAACAATTCCAGCATAACCAAAAAACTAGTTTCTAGAAACCATCTATTTAAATGCTTTAGAGGATTAGTTATTCCCAAGACTAAAAGAACCTAGAACCTCGACCAAACCAGACATTGAAATTGACCAAACAAACATGGACAGGGTCAGTTTGGCACAAAAAAAAATGGCAGAGGGAAAATGAAATTGGAGACATTATACAAGTTACAAGCTGAAGATGACTATTATAAACAATGATATTGAAACAGATAAAAGTTATTAAAGAAACATATGAAGGATGGTGAAAGGGATTTTGGCTACCAACTGTCTAAGGATTTTGGCCACACCAACCTTCTTTTTTCATCTGTGATCCAAGTGAACCAAGAAGGTTTGAAGACGAATAGTTGGCTTATCCTCTTTATCATTAAATAATTGGCCTCTTTATCAAACAGATACAGCATTCTTGCTACAATCAAATAACCACCAATGACTTCTATAATTAAGATTCTTTACAAGACATGTCATTATTTTCAAATAGCCGCTTTCATATTCTCCAAAAAGATGTGCAAGGGAGAAATAAAGACAAAAGGAGGGAAAATTGGGGGATATAATCCCATTATAAAGATAGAAAAGTATACTGATCTAGGACCAAATCAAAAGCGAGAAGTGAAAAGAACAGGATTTATGAGAAGGCATAACAAAAGAAATAGATTAAAATCCAGCAATTCAATACTGAATTATCAACACATTTAAAGGTTAAGTTTCTCTTAACTCTTGGGTACTACAGTTATTCATAAAACAACTGGTCAACCCTAATAGTACTAACAAAATATAAACATAATATCATTAATTGACTAAATAACCTACAGATCCCCATTTTCCAAATTACATCCATCCACCAAAATACCTAAATTAATTCCAATTTTTTTTATACATAACTCCTGATATTTCAAATTTTCTCTAATCATATTCCTCATCGTTATACCCTTATTTGGGGGAACCCCCAAAAACATAAAACTCCAAAAAAAAAAAATATTATAAATAAAAATAAAAATAAAACTCCAAATTAATTCTTCCCAGATGATCTAAAGACTTAGAAACAATGAAGATATAGGCTCCATGCATGAGTCTACCAAACCAAACATTCTCCAACATAATGTCCCTGTCCCCTCCACCTTTAGAGTCCCAAACATTATCTCAAACACAAATTTGATCCTTTTTTAAAAAAAAAAATTGTGGGTATTTGGGCCCCACCCCAACTAATCCCAAGAGGCCCTAGCGCTTATCAACCGAGAGACGCCCCAGTGGCCCCAAGAATCTTGATACAGTGGAGAATCGAACCTGAGATCATTCGCCTAACCACACAATCCCAAGTATGCCCTCCCCGTTGAGGCAACCCCTTGGGGCTAAAAACAAATTTGCTCTTTATTATTGAACACCAAAGAAAATTTTGTTTGCTACGAAATCTATAGAAACTTTTGCCCAAAACCGCCAGGTTTTTCTCTTTGGTAATGTTCTAGGACTTCTTTCCATAAATGGAATGAGCGCCTCTATCATTTGTTCCAGTTTATTGTCAAAAAAAGAAGCAAGATTCAACTAGTTCTTTACACCATTGGTATAGCAATCTCAAGTTACAATAAAGAGAGATGACGAACCTTGGAAATATAGAGACTTTTTACCAATGTATAAATAACAAACTACATACCAGCAATTGGACCACCCACTCAAGGTATTCTTTGGCAGTCCAACAATGAAAAAAAAATCTGGAGAACCTTTTGAAACTTTCTCATCCAAGCATGCAGAATAAGTGATTGCCCTTTGCTGCGGCTAGTCTTAGGACTTGGGAGCCGTATTAATCTGGCAATGGAGGAAAAAAAATATTTATTTGAGTTACATAACTGCAAGTGGAGCCCTGGTGATGCATTAGAAAGCAAAATTATGAAGAAATATAGCTTGTGCGTTTACAAAATAATAAGATAAAAATATGTATTTAGTTCAACAATATGGTGCTTAAGTTTTCTCACTGCTGCAGATTATGAAATAAAGTAGTTCTTGCAAAAAGATGATACAATAGCATGATACGAGAAATTTCAATCTGATGGTTCAGCTCAACATTTACTCCCTCCATCACAAATTGACACTCCCACTTTCCTTTTTGAGACATAACCAATGCATCAAAATTCACAACAGAAAATAAGTTGTAGTATTGACCGTTGATTAGGTTAAAATTAGTGTTGCCTTAAAAAGTATCAAAGTCGACATGAGACTGAGGGAGTAATACGTAATTGGCAACAATTAACAGTTTGAATTGGCCCTTTTACATTGTAAACTTCAATGTATATGGCTGTGGAAGGCTTAAAAGTTCATTTGATATACAGCTGGCTTTGTATTGCCAGGTTTCCAGTGTAATTTCCCCATATAGACTCTAATGTGTACTCTTCATTTCAATATTTTACAATTAACTGGCTCCTCAGAAACCAAATCGAGAGCAACCATATTTGTTTCAGGAATATGAATTGGTGTTCTTCAACAAAGGCTGAAAAGAAATTTAACTTCAAGTTGGTTGCTGAAAATCAGAGCAACGGAAAAAGTAAAAAACTTGGGAAACAAAAATGTTGGGGGAAAAGATAGCTTAAGAGTTTGGTTTTCGGAATGAAGAATAATAAAAGGGGGAGACTACTTGTAAGACGAAGACGGTATCTCGGAATGCTAGGGATTGAGGAGGAGGAATCAAAGGGAAGTAACAATAGGCTAACTAATAAAAGAGAATCCAGATCTTGTTGTCTTACAAAAGAAACAACCCCCCCCCCCCCCCCCCCAAAAAAAAATGAATATTAGTAATGGGTCCCAATGCCATTTAGACTCGCAAGTATGTAGTTGGAGAAAAAAGAGTTTTAAGAAGAAATCTTGCTGATTGGTGGAAAAATAGTGACAGAAGGGGGGATGTGAGGAATTTAAATTTATATGCAAGCTGGAAGAAGTTAAGAAGAATGTAATAACGTGGAATGAAGAGTTACTCATAGAGGTGATCAGGTTAGAGAGAGAAATGCAAAAACCCAAGGAAAATATATACCAAATAATTCAAGAACATGAAATGCATCCTCATTTCTCTAATGTAGCAATGTTTTTGGCACCTAATTTAATCATTTAAAGTTGTGAGAGTACAAGAGATTGTGAGAAGAATTGTTATTAATTATTGAGAAAAGGAGTACATCTATATATACAAGAGAGACCTTAAAAATAAGGATATTTCCCTCTAATAAGGATTTCCTAATTATCTCCTAAATATACACATTCTATAAATAAAATATATACAAATCTTAACACTTCCCCTCAAGCTGGAGCGTACAAGTTGTATGTTCCAAGTTTGTTACAAATATAATTGACTCGAGGTTCACTGACAGACTTGGAAAAGATATTAGCTAGTTGATCATTCGATTTCACGAAGCTAGTAGCGATCTCCCCTGAAAGAATTTTTTCTCTAACAATCAATCTTGATATGTTTGGTCCTGTCGTGAAGGACCAGATTAGACGCAATATGGAGAGCTGCTTGGTTATCGCATATCAACTTCATTTGTTGAATCTTCGTGAACTTCAACTCCTGGAGTAACTGTTTCATCCATATGAGCTCACACGTCGCTTTTGCCATAGCTCAATATTCTACCTCGGCGGTGGACAAGGAAACAACTGATTGTGTCTTGCTCTTCCTTGAGACCAGATTTCCTCCAACGAAGATACAATACCGACTGTTCGAATGTCTATCATATGGGCAGCCTACCCAATCAGCATCAGAATAGCCAACAATCTCAGTGTGGCCTCTACTCTCATACAAAAGGCATTTACCTGGTGCCTTCTTTATGTATTTCAAAATACGAACAGCTGCCTCCCAATGACTATCACACGGAGCATTTAGAAACTGGCTAAGTACACTTATCGAGAACGCTATATCAGGACGTGTCATGGTGAGGTAATTGAGTTTCCCAACAAGTATCCGGTACTTACTGGGGTCTGATAATGGTTCTCCCTAATTAGGTAAGAGTTTGACGTTTGGATCCATCAGAATCTCTACGGGTTTGCAATTTGTCATGCCAGTTTCTTCTAAGATATCTAAGGTATACTTCCGCTGGGAGATGATAATACCCTGTCAAGATTGAGTAACTTTTATTCCCATAAAGTATTTGAGTTTCCCTAGATCTTTCGTCTGAAAGTGGTGAAATAAATGCTACTTGAGTTTCTGCATGCCCTCTTGATCATTTCTCGTAATTACAATATCATCCACATAAACGACCAAATAGATGCATATGTCAGGAAATGAATGGGAGTAAAAAACGGAGTGATCAACATAGCCTGGCGCCAGCCTAGATCAGAAAGAGTAACTCCTACATTTTTAGGTGTAAAAACATGAGACAAAGACGATACAAAGGAAGTATATTGTGGAGATAAACGATGATAACTCACAAAATTATAAATGGGATGAGGGTTACGAGTATAACGAATACCTTTGTGTTCGGCAATGGAAAAATCCAGGTCAGGAGCCAAAACCGGAGGCATAACCGAAGTAGGAAATGAGGCCAGTGGATCCGGTGATGGGCTCGGATATAGTCTCAGTGATAGGCTCAGTGGTGGGGTTCTCAACAGATATAAATCGGGGTCGGCGATAGTAGGTAAGTAGAAGAGGTGGCGAGTTTGCAATAGGAGCCACAGGTCAGGAGAGCACACAACCTGTAGAATAGGACTAACGTCTAACATGGGGGGCTCACTAATATCAAGAGGACACACAACACTTTCTGAAGAGGGAAAGAAGGGAGTTGTCTCAAAGAAGGTGATGGCTGCGGAAACAAAGTATCGTTTAAGGTCCGGGAAAAAACAACGATAACCCTTTTGTAAGCGAGAGTACCCTAAAAAATACATTTAAGATATTTTGGCATGTAACTTATCTTTCCCAGGACTGAGGTCATGAACAAAACAAGTGCAGCCAAAGACATGAGAATGGATGGGATAGAGAGGCTAGGTGGGAAATAACAGAGAATGAGGTACCTAATTTTCTAAAATTGAGGATGGCATCCTATTAATTAAATAACAAGCAGTAAGGACTGCGTCTCCCAAAAAATGTTGTGAAACATAATTGTGAATAAGGAGAGTACGAGCAGTTTCAATCAAGTGTCTATTTTTCTGTTCAACCACTCTTTTTTGTTGAGGAGTATGAGCACAAAAAAACTGGTGAAATATGCCCTGAGAAGTCATAAAGAATTGGAAGGGGCCAGAAAAATATTCTTGTGCATTGTCACTGTGGAAAGTACGAATAGTGGTGCCAAATTGGGTTTTAATTTCTTACCAAAATGTTTGAAAGATGGAGAATAGCTTGGAACGATTTTTCATTAAAAAATAACCAAATGCATCGGGAAAAATCATCAACAAAAATGACAAAATATTGAAAACCCAAAGTTGTTTTGACACAACTAGGACCCTATACATCAGAATGAACTAAAGAAAAAGGTGAATCTACTTGTTTATTAACATGACTAGGAAAAGAACTACGAACGTGTTTTCTTAACTGACAAGACTCACACGAGAAAGACTCGGCATCATCTTTTGAGGTTAGGATGGCCTAAACGTTGGTGAAGAAGTGCAGGTGGATCACTAACAACACAGGCTATAGGGCTGGTGATGGGGTGAGGTAGTATAAATAACGGTACTCATGTCCTACTCCAATTAACTTCTTAGTACTCTACTCCTGCACAAGAACCGAATTAACTATAAAGGTAACAGAATAAGGCAAGGTTTGGGTTAATTTGTTCACTAATATCAAATTGAAAGAATATCCAGGCACAAAAATAAAAGAATTTAAAGCCAAGGTACGCAAGGTTTCGATTTGTCCAATGCCTTTAACTTTTGTTTGAGAGGCATCGGTTAAGGTAATAGTAGACAATGAATCAGAATAAGTAATAGAAGAAAACAAATTCTTGTTACTGGACATGTGATTAGAAGCACCAGAATCAAGAACCCAAGATCCAAGGGATTATGATTGAGAGATGCATGCAATAGGGCTAGTAGTTTGATTTACGTAAGCACTAGAGATGGACTACTTGTTCTCTTGGAATTGCAGAAACTCGGTGTATTTAGTGGCAGATACTAAAAGTGTAAGGATTGATTCTTTGCTTGGAGTACCCATTCGAATCTTGCAGTATAACCTAAAACACCACCAAACTAATGCTGGGAATATACCAGAAATATGCCAGAACACATATCTTAGAGAGACAATCTAGAAAAAGTGGATCTGAAAAAGTGAATAGTAAGTGAACAGTGCTGATGAACGGTACTCGATGAACAGTAACTCCCTCTCTCTCTTTTGATTCGCGACAGCTAGGGTTTACATGCTGAAATAAAAACACAGCGGTTAGGGCTAAGGTTTACACGCTAGGATAGAAACACAATGGCAACGGCTAGGGTTTACAAGCTAGCATAGAAACACAGCGGCTAGGGTTTAGTTACTAAATTATGGGCGGTTAGGGTTTTGGTAATTGCTGGAATGAAGACACAGCAAACATGAGATTGGAGTAGGTTTTTTCTCACTAATGTTCTGATACCATTTTAGGAACCATCTCTCCCAAAAGCTTAAGCTGTTAGGTAGTGGGCCAACAATGTATATTATGCTCTTCAACACTCCCCCTCACGTGCGACCCCCACTCACACGTGGAGAGACAAACCAAACCAAAGGTGCACTTTGTGTACAAACAACAATGTGCATACTGCACAAACACAAAGGGGGAAACAAATGCAACCGGGAAGATTTAAATCCGAGACTTTGTAGAACCTGAGTTCTGATACCATGTGAGAGTACAAGAGATTGTGAGAAGAATTTTTAATAATTATTGAGAAAAGGAGTATATCTATATATACAAGAGAGAGACCCTAAAAATAAGGATATTTCCTTCTAATAAGGATTTCATAATTATCTCCTAAATATACACTTTCTATAAATAAAACATATACAAATCTTAACAAAAGTTTCATAATTTAGTTACCAAATTTTTATCCATCCATTGGCTTTATTTCAGGACATTTTCTTTAAAGCCCAAAGTCTTGAACTATCATTTCATTGCCACACAAAAACTTCCCAATCTCAAATCTAACACTATGCTCATCAAAGCATGAGTTAGAAGGGGGACCACGATCCAAATTTCAGTGAATTGCCCACTCTTTTGACAGCTCTAAGATAACTGCCCACTTGTAGACTTTTAGAGTAAAATGCAATACTATGTCCTACAATAATAAATTCTGTACGAAAGAGTCCAGCAGAAATTAATTCCAATCAAGTTGAAAGATTATATGGGCCATCAAGCAGACTTGCGCATGTGATAAACCTTATGTGGCACATCATTATTGGCTTGGAAGTACCAAATGGCAGTACTCCAGGTGTATAGAATATTTCCTCCTTTCAAAGATAAGCTTGAAGATAGAACTAAAAGAACAACTTACTGTGGCTGCACTAATCAAGCAAAAGCTACATCTGACCGTAACACATACTTGACACCTTTTGTAACGTTCCGGGCTTCATGCAACATACACTTATCCCCATGAATGTGAACAAGAGCCATTCCCTCAGTAGGCGATACCTACAAAATTCAAGCCCATGTTTGCATCAATGGACATTTCCTACACCACCATATGAAACTTCCCATTCTAGCTAGCACGGATAATAACAATTCAATTAAATAAATACAGATATGATCTGCCTCACAGCACTACATAAAAACAAAAAGAGCATTTTTACTTTGCCGCATCCCCCCCCCCCCCCCCCAAAATTATATGTGCAACTTAGACTTGCCCCCTGTTTTCATAAGCATCAAGACTTTGCCCACCTACATGCAAGGGAATCTCAAAAATTAGAAAAAATTGGGGGATAAGTCAAAGGATTACATCAACAAATTGGACTTTTCCTACTTTGTCCCCTGTTCCTCATGGAAATTAGACTTACCCCTATCTATATTTATATAAAAGTGCTAGTCTGACCAAAAAAGTCGACTAAATTTCCCACCTAAAATATTTCATGTACCTTTTTTTTTAAAAGTTTACATGCATATGAACATATTAAAAGCATCCATGGAGTGGATGCAATGCACAAAGTACAGTGTATGGGTAATTGACCAAGGTAATTTTAATATTGTGGCTTTCCAAAAAAAATTTGCTTGTGAATTTCACTATTAATTGTTACGGGAATATGAAGAATCATGCATGGAATATCAAATTTTAATATGACCTTTTCTTGTGAAACAATAATTTGACTATTAATTGTTACGGTAATTTGAGTATTGTGGCTTTCCAAAATTTGTTTTTTACTTTTAATGATATATTGTTGTCCGATTTTTCTTTTTCTTTACTTTTTGTGATGCGTGTTGATCTGATTTTTACATTTTTGTTTGTATTCTTCATTAATTCATAAATGTTCTTTAGTGTATTTATTCGTTTAGCAAATTTTTCGGTTTTGGATTCTGTCTTTAAGTGTTTTTTTTTTTAAATTTAAATGTTAGTCATATTATCGTACATTTAATTTTAGTGATTTGATGACTATTTGATTTGTCAGAGATTGTTTCCATTGCCAACAAATGTAAATACTTTAAGCTTTTCCTTGATATTCATTGTAATTTATTTTTTACTGATTTTAATCTTAAATGAAATTGTCTACCAATTTTTTCCTAAGTAGTTTTAGTTTTCCTATCTCCATCTTAAGGTATCTTTAAGTATTTTTTTTTTAAAATTTCAGTGTTTTTTATTTAATTTAATACATATTATTGTAAATTTAATTTAGTGGTTCAGTTTTGTTTTAATTTATTATTTCCGTTTCATTGTTTCTAATTTTTTGACTTTCTACTTCATCATTGCGATGTTCATTTGTTCGATTACTAATTCTCATTATTTTTCGTTATAACGATATTTTTCATGTTGTGTTACATGTGCAATACAAGGGTGATATACTAGTTTTCATATAAATTACATATAAATTGGAGCAACGTATAGTTTTTTTGACATAATCCTTTGATTTAACCCCAATGTTTATGTAATTCTTTGAGATTCCCCAGCATGGAAGGGGCAAAGCCTAATGACTATGAAAACAACGGGAAATCTAATTATTATGCATATATAATGTGGGGCCCTAATGATTATAAAAATGGCAGGCAATCTAATTACGCATACATAATGTGGGGCAAAGTGTTACGATTATGAAAACAGGGGGGCAATCTAGTTTCACATATATAATGGGTGGCAAAGTCAAAAAAACCTAGAGATTACCCTCGGTTTTTAGGTAACTCTTTTGAGATTCCCCCACATGCAAATGCAGGGGGCAAAGTCTGGCAATTATGAAAATAGGGGGTAAGTCAATTTCGCATTAGAAACAGGGGGCAAAGTCAAAAAAAGCCCAAAAAAAAAATTAAGAGGAAATACCTCAGCCACAAGATTGTTTCTTGGACCATAGAAGACAGTCTCTCCTCCAACTAGAGGCTCAATGGAAGAGTCTTGAAGATTGTTTGAATCAGTTTTAGATTTGTTTTTTAAACCACCACCACTAAGATATATCAACAAAGTATAATGTGTGCGCTTCCCATCTCCAAGATCAGCACTTTCATCAATATGCCTTCCGAAGCGCTGACCAACAGTGTACCTGAAATTTTTTTATCATCTTATCGAATTGAAGTTCATTCGGATTTGTACTTCGGTGACCTATGTGGTAGTTTTGAAGAGTGCATTTTTCATAAACTCCAGGAGCCTCTTCAAATCTTAATATAATATTAATTTATTAAAAGCAGGTTGTCATTTTGATACTTGAAAAGTGAGACTCTCACTCTTCAAACGTTTAGGCCCCATTTGATAAAAAAATTTGGAAATAACTGAAAACATTACTAAATTTATGAGAAGTTGGAAAAAGAGATGAATGATTTGGTAAGATGTTCTCTTCTCCCTCCTTTTTTTTTCTCTTTCTTTATGGAAATTATTTCTAACCCGTCGGCCATCGCCCAAAGAATTGGATGCCATGGGAAAACCGGAAATGTAATTCACCATCATGCCAAAATCATTCATCTCTTTTAATAACTTCTCATAAATTTACTAGATTTTTCAATAATTTTCCAACTTTTTTTTATCAAACACACCCGTAGAGCTCATGAGCTAAGAATTGAAGAGTATCATAAAGAGTAAATTTGGTAAGATTTTCCAACTTTTGTTAATCTGATGTGGCTTTTCAAATACTTTTCCACATAGGATTTGAAGAAACTCATTTAGCCTCTAACTCCACTAGTCAATGCTTGTCCCAATTATTTTTCGTTTGGTCATTTAAAAATTTGTTCTGACATTAAGCTCCAATAGGACGCATTTAATATGATGGACTTCTTTTTAGTTTGCACCCTATTCTTGATCCGAAATTAGAGTTGTTCCCTGTTTTCAAAATCATTAGATTTTTGCCCCCTTCATGCTGGGGAAATCCTTTGACTTAACCCCCGTTTTTTTGTGATTCTTTGAGATTCCCATTCCCCTGCCAGCAGGGGGCAAAGTTTATGGATTATTAAAACGGGGAGCAAGTGTAATTTCGCATATAAAATTCGGGGCCGGGGGGGGGGGGGGGGGGGGATTCAAAAAAGCCCCTCATTTAATATGATAGATGTATAATTCAGCTGAAAGCAGTAAAAACCCAAAAGAGAACATTCCGAACCTGTAGATTCTAATATTTGGATTTAAACCTACAGCAACTTTGCCTCGAATCTTGAAATCAGAAAATAATTTGTTAAGTCCGGATTCCCATAATGCATCCGCAAGAACAGGATCAGTTACAGATATTCGATCATTGTCTCTATATGCTTCTCCATATGTGGGACCCAGACTTCCTTGGTGGGCAAACCCCATTGACTCTGCAGCTTTAACAAATGCCTTTGATTCAGCAGAAGTAAGGAAATTCTGTACCTGAAATACCATAAACAAAGTCAGAACAAAAGATCAAACACAATACTAGCCACCAAATATGTTTAGGTCAGCTAAAGAAAACCTTTTTTCATAGTTAAATCAACTTTTTATACAAGCTGAATCAAGGGTTGCTTGATTGCACATTTTATCCATAGAGAATGTTCTGAATTTTTTTTTTGATCAGAAACAAAGCTTATATATTGATTGAAAAAATCAGATACAAGCAAAGGTGCTAGATGCGGATGAGAAATCCACTACCAAGCACACCAGAAAATAAAACAAAAAGGAACAGCTCCATCCTCGATCACAAAAAAACAAAAAGAACCCTACTACAAATCAAAACTGATCCCATGCCCAAAAAACAAGCAGTACCCCCTAACAACAACAATCATACTCCTAGGCACTAGGCAAACCTCTAAGGCCTAAATAAGGCTACTGCATAGCCAAGCCCCAATCCCTAGCAATCTCTGATATAGTCCAGATTCCAAAATTCTTCGAAGAAAATGCCCAAAGTGAAGCCAGGTTCTTGATTCTGTCCCAAGTCTTTTCTAATTCTTCTTCGGTTTCTTCAAAAATTCTCTTATTTCTCTCTCTCCAAATACACCACATCACAGCCATGCAACTGCACCCCCATAATGTTTTGCTTTTCTTTTTGTCACCTATAAAGAACTACTTGATGGTAAGCAATTCATACCAAGAATCCGGAAATACTGCAATCAAGTCAAATTCCTTTAGGACCTTGTTCCAGATTTCTTGAGCAAAAGAGCAGTGTAATAACAAATGATCAATGTTCTCTCTGTCCCGCTTGCACAACACACACCATGAAGGAGATAGATGCATAAAAGGCCTTCTGAATTGAATTAAATCCGCTGTGTTGACTTTCTTTAATGCAACTAACCATGCCAAAACACGAACTTTTGGAGGAATGCCTGATTTCCAAATCATATCCGCTGGAGCAAAGATATAACCTGCATCAGATTTAGTAAGAATTTTAAAAAAAGACTTCACTGAGAACATTCCATTTCTATCTCCTCCCCAAACTCTACTATCCTCTTCATCACTAGCCACTTCAACACCATGTAACCTTCCCAACAGAGCCCTATATTCCTCCTCCTCCGATTCTGTAACATTTCTTCGCAGTATCACATTCCATGAATGATATTGGATAGAATCCTAAGAAAGATTATCAGCAACCATAGCCCTCGGATTCCGCACTACTCTGAACAGACCCGGGAATTGATCCTTTAAACCTATATCACCAACCCATCTATCCAACCAGAATTTTGTTCTTGATCCATTGCCAACTCGATAATTCACATTAGCCAAGAAGGTCTCCAACCCATTTGCAATCGCCTTCCAAGGGTTTCTGAAAGTACCTCTACTTGCTTTATTCGCATTCCAGCCATTCTCGAGTACTCCGTATTTGCTTCTGATAATACAGTGCCAAAAAGCACTATGTTCATTTGGAAATCTCCAAAGCCATTTGCCAAGCAATGCTTCGTTCCTCTTAATCAAATTGCCAATGCCAAGCCCTCCCATCTCTTTGCATTTGGACACCGTTTCCCAATCAACTAAATGATTTGTTTTCCCTTTATCCATTCCTTCCCATAAAAAGCATCTCATTAATTTTTCAATCGTCTTAGCTATTGAAACCGGGATCTTGAACAATGAAAGAAAGTATGTAGGTATACTATCAAGAACTGATTGAATGAGTGTCAACTTCCCCCCTTTAGATAAACATCCCTTGAACCACCCTTTGAGCCTTTTAGTAACCTTCTCTATCACCGGATTCCAAAAATTGACTTTCCTTGGATTGTCACCCAAAGGAAGTCCTAAATAGGACATTGGCCAGCTACCAACTACACACCCAATTCTCTCAGCAAGGGCCCCCATCTCACCCTCACCTACATTAATTCCCACGACTTCCGTCTTAGACAAATTGATTTTCAATCCTGACGCATACCCAAAGATATCAAGGATTCCCATTAAGTTACTAATTTTGTGTTCATCATTTGAGAGGAAAAAAATCGTATCATCAGCAAATTGAAGATGAGACAAACTTACACACTCCCTACCAATTGAAAACCCTTCAATAAGCCCTCTTGTTTTTGCCCTTTCCACCAACAGATTGAGCACATCCGCAACTATAACAAATAAGAAAGGTGATAACGGATCACCTTGTCGTAACCCTCTCGAAGCTTTGAAATTCCCTCTTGGTTTCCCATTCATCATTATTGAAAAATTCACCATCGACAAACACCCTTTGATCCATGTCCTCCATTTCTCTCCGAAACCCTTACGTTCAAGAACATGGTCCACAAAATCCCACTCTATGTGATCGTATGCCTTCTCGAAATCAATCTTCAAAACGACTCTTTTCTTCTTCATCTCCCTATATTCTTCCACTCCTTCATTAGCGATGAGTGCCAAATCAAGTATTTGCCTATCCTTAACAAACGCACTTTGAGCCATGCCAACAATCTCGCACAACACCTCACGTAACCTCAAGGATAAAACCTTAGCTAAGATCTTGTAAAGGCTAGTGACAAGACTAATAGGCCGATAGTCTTTGAGCTTGAATGATGCTATCTTCTTCAGGATTAAGCAAATGTAAGTAGAATTTGTACAAGCGTTGACCACTCCCTTCTCGAAAAACTCATTCATCACCTTCATAATATCCTCCTTTAAAACTGTCCAACACTTCTTGAAAACTTCCATTGTGTACCCATCCGGCCCCGGAGCTTTGCTACCTTCACATGAATCAATTGCCGCTTTCACCTCATCCTCTACAAAAGGCCTCTCCAACCAAACCTTGCTCTCGGATCTAATGGGGTTCCAATTTAACCCCTCAAATCCCACATGCGTTCTTTTCTTCTTTGTGTACAACCGCTTAAAAAATTCACCAACTCACTCTCAATTTCTTGCTCTGTACTTACCACCGACCCATCCTCTCTCTCAAGCTTGCTTATAAACTTATTGGCCTTCTTTTGATTGATAACCCTATGGAAGAGCTTCGAGTTCGCATCCCATTCAATTGCACCTTTTATTCTAGCTTTTTGGTTCCATGATATCTCCTCCTTCAATAACAGACTCTCAAACTCCAATTTCAATTGGTTTCATGTTCTGAATTTTGACAATTGTTATCTTTCATGGTGCTTGATTGCATATTTTTCCATTGAATCAATTTCCAGGCTGCAACTTAGTTTATCCTTTTCCATGTAATTCAACCACCTTCCCCATAAGTTTTATTTTCCATGGAAAATATTTCCATATAACCAATCAAGATTCAAGTGCACCCTAAGGATATAACTCACACCCATACTTGTCAATTTCTCTATTGTTCAAACAGCAAGATATACCTTGAAAGATAAAGATTAGAAGCAGAAGCAGCATGTAAAGAAGGATAGGTAGTAGAGAATGCATATATAGCCATATAATTAATAACATTAATAAATCCAGCATCAGACTGTTACATTTTCTTTTTATTTTCCAAAAGTACCACCACTTCTATGGATAAGAACTTTTAGTAAATTTTGTAGCTCTCATGCCCTAAACAAACAAATTACTCTAAATATCTAAGAAAATTGAAGCTCAAATCAACTATCCTAGTAAGCATAAATGCATAATTAACTATTATAATGGAGAAAAGTGGTAGGAAGCAGTATCTTAAGACAAATGATGTGTAAGAGAATTGGTAACAACCATCTTTTCCTTTCAACTCAAGGAAAAAGGCCTACAGTAGAGAGATTATAGGTTGTAGAGGGCCCTGAGTTTGAACACACATTGAAGACGGACATTACTTAATTTGAATCAAAATGTAAGGTGTCCGTTTTAGTCTATTGTTTCATACAGCAATATCCAAAGAGAAAAAGGAAAGAAGAACAATTCAGCTTCAATTCCTCAACTGCTGCTAAATGATTAAAAGCCAAAGCTATATTTCCTTTGTCATGGTAATTGGAATATTCCAGATGTTTTTCGGCTTAAAATTTCCGTAGTTCTGCTCTCCTGTTCTCAGTCTTAAACCTAAAATGGAGGGGGTACGCATATTGCCAATGTTATGATCTCTATGAAAAGGTATGAATCAGTACAAGTTCTTGAGGAGTTTCGTTCATATTTGGATTGTAGTGTGTCAAGTTTTCATTTTTATTATTTTTAACCGAATTCCTTGTTAACACAAATAATTGTGGCCTTTAAGCTGGAACAATCAGAAAGAAAAACTTGTCCAAACATAAAGTAGTTTCATAAAAAGAATGAATAACCACAAGCTCAATATAAAATTAACAATGCTTAATACTATACCTCAAAATAAAAAACATACAACAAAATTAAGAAATGCATACGCAAGTGATTAAAACACAATAACCCTAAAATTCTTCATCCATGAAAAAACAATTACACGCATGTTCAATTCTTCATTCCCAATTATCTATGTGTTATTTACCCATTTAGGTCAGTGCTTTATACGAGCTATACATATATGCAGGAAAATACTATAATTCTGCAAAATCTATTAAAACAACACAATACAGAAGAATCTGAGTTAGAAGAAGATTGATAATGGGAGATTGTAAGGGAAAGAAAGCATACAGTGAAGAGATCGGTTTCCTTGAGGCGAGTAATGCGGAGATTGGTCTTGGGTTTGATGATAGGCCACTCTGCTGCAATTGATTTTTTCTTGGCATCTCCCATTTTTCTCTTCGTTCCTTTCATTGGGATGCTGCTCTTATTCTTGTTCTTGTTCCTGTTCTTGTTCTTGTTCTTCTGTTGGGTATTTTGATTTTCTGCACCCGTAAAAATTTGTTTTTGGTTCGTCGGAAATAATTTTACGCTACAAAACGCCGCCGCAGACAAATATTTCATTTACTTTTTTGTTTTTTGTCTACTGATTAATTTTCTACGACAGGAAGTCAGGAAGCATATGCACGCCCTCTTTTACATTATATATATACATATTTTTTAATTTAATTTATATATGGTATATTATTTTTAAAATTTTACAAAAAAAATATATTCTTTATTTTTAGAGGCAATTAGGTATAAGGGCTCATTATAATAATAATATAATTATAAAGGATATTTAAAAATTAGCTGTGTAAATTAAGGACACTATACAAAAAAGACACTAATACCCCTTCCTTATAATATCGTCTCATTATAACACCAACAGCAACTAGAAGGTGCTAAATGCATTTAGCATCCTCTGCACAGCAACCAGAGGGTGCTAAATGCATTTAGCATCCTCTGCACAGCAACCAGAGGGTGCTAAATGCATTTAGCACTACAACCAAAAGGTACCAGAAGGTGCTAAATGCATTTAGCACCTTCTGGTTTAAGGTGTTAAATGCATTTAGCACCCTCTGGCAACCAGAAGGTGCTAAATGCATTTAGCACCTTCTGGACAGCAACCAGAGGGTGCTAAATGCATTTAGCACCTTCTGGACAGCAACCAGAGGGTGCTAAATGCGAATGCATTTAGCACCTTCTGGACAGCAACCAGAGGGTGCTAAATGCGAATGCAGTTAGCACCCGCTAGACAGCAACGATAAGGTGCTAAATGCATTTAGCGCCACAACTAAAAGGTACTAAATGCATTTAGCACCCCCTAGAGAGCAACCAGAAGGTGCTAAATGCATTTAGCACCCTCTGGACAGCAACCATAAGATAACACCACTTGAACAACAAATCAGAAGGTGCTAAAATAATTTTAGCACCATTACAAAATTGATGAGATCAACATCCACTCAATTTATTTATATGTATATAGATATGGATTGACGTAGGGTTCGTAAAAAAATAAAAAAAAAGAGTTACAATCATTTTTTTTTTCAAATCCCGCTGGGCTGTCAAAATTGATCGATTTCGATAGCAAAACGACTTCTGATCGTCTTAATTTTTCGCGCAATAATAGTAACTTTGTCTTCCGAACAACATATCCAAAAATCAGCCAAATCCAACAGTTCGATCAAAAGTTATATATATTTTACGATTGCAGATCAAGAAAAAAAAAGAAGAAGAAATAGAAGAAGAAGAAGAAGATGATGATGATGATGAGAACGATGATCCTCTCGGAGATACGATCGGAGAGTAAAGTGGTGGTGGTGGTGGTGGTGGTGGTGGTGGTGGTGAGATAACTTCTCTTTTCTCTTGTTTTTTGTTTTCTCTCTCTAAACTATGTGTATGTAAGAGAGAATAATATGTCTTTTGTATAATTAGAATAAATGATATAGTAGGGTAGTTTTGTCCATCAACATTTAACATTTTCCTTAAAATAAATTAATATTATAAAAAGTGTCCTTATTGTAAAACCAAATTATGAAATTAGTACTACTTCCCTTTATTAAACATGAATCCGTCCTTAGAGTTATAACACATTACGGAGCGAGACCTTATAACCCATTATCTCTTATTTTTATTCATTCTTTAAAAAATTTATAAAAGAAAAAAGAAAAAATAAACAAAAAAAATATTTTCATTTTAGTGAAGTTTTTAACATAGTTGAACTAAATATGATTTTTTAAAAAAAGAATAAAAACCAAAATATATTTTAAAAAGTCAACCAAACAACACCTAACTTCTTCTTCTTCTTTTTTGTGGCATGCCTTTAACGTGAATTGGGGCTCTTCATCTAAACTTTCTTAAATAACAAAAAAAAAATGTTATATTAACGAAAATAGAAATTATTATTTCAAACCTAATCTCATATATATTTATTTTTTGCAATAGAGGCGTAATAGGAAAATCATATTTTGGGGTCATAATTGGTATTGATTTACCTTTTTTGTTAGATACACGTTATGAAGTTCAAAATATGTCCTGAAAATTAAGCATATGCACTGAAATTTAACCAAGAGAAAGTGTCAAGAGTGATTGAGATGCATTTCCCTTGCTTTGGGGATTTCTTTTAGATCAATTATACATGTAGCATTGCTCTTAACTTTATGAGTAAATGACAACATTAATGCACCCCAAATTAAATGTGGATTTTATTTTGCACCCTAAACAAATTCTAAAGATAGTTTGTACACCTTAAACAAATTCTAAAGATAGTTTGTACACCCTAAACAAATTCTAAAGATAGTTTGTACACCCTATACATATAATTTATTACAAACAAACCCACTTGATCATTTTCAGCCAATTTCTATTTGTCGTCCAATACGGGAGAGTCACATGTGTTTGTTTCTCAAGGGCAATTTTGGCAAAATACGAACCAAAACAGATAGAACAATTTGTCTTTGTTCATTAGTTTCAATTTGTATTCTACTAAAATTATCCTTCAAAAACACAATTTATATCCCTCATGCCGGTCGCTGATTAGAAAAATTGTCAAAAATTACCAAGTAGGTCTGATTGCAATAAGTAATATATATATAGGGTAGAAACTATCTTGAAAATGTGTTCAGGTGCAAAATGAAATCAACCTTGTGTTCAGAAAAAAAAAAAATGAAATCAACGTTGACTGTGAGGTGTATTAATATCATTTAGTCTAACTTTATTATCTGCTTGGAAAATTTTAAATTCCCCGCCGATGTTTGAATTATGATCGACCGCCTATAATTTTTCATTTTTTTGTTGTTTGGAGGTATTAACCTTCAGTCTTAAAATGCAATATTAATTCCCTTCCCAATACAGTAGTAACGTAGGCTTTGCAAAAAGGAGAAAAAATCCCACAAAGTTGCGTGGTGATATCGGTACTCCAAAAACACTTAGTAATATTCTCACTTTCATTCGGTCTTTTACAACCGAGTAAGGTATATGTTATTCGGTTGTGAAATACCGAGTATAAACTTTATAATGCCTTACTCGATTGTCAATGACCGAGTATATATATAGGCTTATACTCGGCTCTCAAGAAACTCGGTTACGAAGGACTGAATGAAAGTGAGAATGTTACCGAGTGTAGTTTTGGTGCCAATATCTCCCCCAACAAAGTTGTACATCTAGAAAATTAAACTTGAAATACAAAAGTTTTGCATTTATTTATAGAGCACAATTATGAAGTACAAAATAATCATGTGGCTCGAGTACTTGAAAAAAAAAGGAGACCAACTGAAACGGAAAACAAAGACAAATCTCTCCATCAAAAACACAATAATTTTACTCATTTACAACTCCACATTTCACCCTCACTTCACCATCTTCACTCCCACCCACATTCCCGAGTTTCACCATTGAATCCACAAACTCTCTAAAGAACAACTTCTCATCCCCACCAAACGACTCAACAATCCACCTAGTCCTATAATCACCGTACAAAGCTTGGTCGGATCCAAACACGCCCTTACCACCCATAACTCTCCTATAATACTCATTATCAAACACCTGAAGAAGTCGAGTCCAAGAACTCCCCAGCACCATGATCCTTGTTTGGGTTTGTGCATTTCTTCTTCAACTCGACCGCGAAAACCTGGTCCATGTTGGGGTCCACATCGTGGGTCGAGCTGAAATTTCGTAAACGCCCGGAGAAAGAAGAACAGTGCGAAAACCCTAGTGTGTGTCCACCAGAAAGAGCAACCAAGTCTTTAAGTCCTAAGCCCCTTTGAGCAAAGCTTTGAATGAGTTGTGTTGTGTTGAATGATGGGGATGGTAAGTTGATGGTTTCATTGGCTTTTGAGACTTTGCCATCTTTTCTTCCTTTGAGTACTTTCCAATATGGACCTCCTGACTAAATGTCATTGATAATAGATTGTGTAAAATACTCAGAAGTATATGTGTGTTAGACTACATATATTAGTAACTAACAATGAACTTTTTACGAGGTTGTGTCAAATGTAAAAATCTAGCCAATATTTCAATTTAGGGTACGTGCTATTGAGTTTTTGTTGTGACATCTGAATAAAGGTTCATTCAGACTTCATATATATATATAACATGGTGTTTGTTTGCCTCTGAAATCTAAATGGCTCGTCCTGATCAAGATTTCATTCAAACAGAGGAAAAAAAATAATGTTTCTAATATATATTTTTAATTCCAGACTTCAAATTCAAAGAATGAGCTTGTAAACTAAGTTAGAAGTTACCATGGTTACAACATCTCTTGCAGCAATTGCAAGTGTATCGGCGCAAGAAACTGTACGTGGGCATGCCATTTCAATCTTAGCTTTCGCGTCTTCAATCACATAGAACGATCCAAGTGATATATTTGGTGGGCCATCTTTTTCTGCCTTGTTTCCTGTAGTTGAGTCCAATAATACTGACGCATCGCATCCCTGCATATATAATATCCATCAAAAACCAAATAAATCTCAATTATGATTATGTCGCGCGTGGTACACATTGACAGTCATTTTTATCTGCTATCTATACGCATGCTTTTCAATTAGAAGTACGTGCATAACTTGAATTTGCCTGAATAATTTGCAATTTATTTACGTAGTACTATAAGCACGATCGAGTGAATGCTAGCACGCAGGTATATATAAGTATGTACAAAATATTTGGAGTGATCGAGAGAGAGAGAGAGAGAGAGACTAACCCTTATGAAACAGTCATGGAAGAACAATCTAAGGAGACGAGCAGGGACTTTAGGATCATAAATTGAAGCATTGCGAACTGTCTTCAAGATAATATCCTCTGCTTGTGGACAAGTTTTATCATAATAATGGGAATCAAGTACTATTATTCCCTTTGATAGTACAACTGCGATCAAAATATTAAAGAAGACAAGTAATAAAATTGGAGAGAAAATTTTCATATGAGAGAAAATAGCCATTGAAATTTAATTTTCTTTAAACAAAATTAAAGTATGAATTGAAAGGAAAGGAAAGGCAAGGCAAGTTCGAGAGACCAGAAAAGGATTAATTGATGAAAATGTTCATAAGAATGTCAAGTATTATATAGTGTTGATTTGAACATATATTATAAACATATATATTCCAAGTATGCACGTAGATTTCACATGCTTTAATTTCAAGTTACTCAATAAGAGGAAAAAATTGAATTGTTGTACTTTGACACCAAGCATTTCCAACGAAGCGCAGGGTCAACAAATTAAACTTTTTAACAACTCTTTATTTGAACTTTTACATTAGCTTATGCCTCAACGCGCATCCGAATTGTTAAATTAGACAACATTAAAATAGAGAAATTATATTAATGAGCAAGAAATCCACAAGGGGTTACATTGTTACAATCTCACATATTCTTTACAATGGGGAAAGGCCCTATATATATACAAGGCAAGAGGCTAAAGAACATAACATAATTACATGGCAAATGATGAAAGAAAACAACATAATTGCATTACACCTCAAAAGAACATGGAAGAACATGGAGAGGGAATATACACATCAAAAGAACATGGAGAGGATATATTCTTTTAACACCCCCCCCTCAAGCTGAAGGAGGCTCTTAGGGATGAAGCTTGGATACGAGAAAATGGAATTTGGTTTTGGTTGTTTGACATGTTTGATTTGACCGGCAGACGGAACGGCGGTAACTGGAGCCGACGGAACGGCGAGGTCCGGTGTAGAATTTTCGGAAGAGTAGCAGTGGTGCTAGTAGTCAATGATGGCCCTTTCTTTGGTTTTGGTTTTAGAGAGATAAACTGAAGTTTCGATATGAGAGGCGAGAGGTTTCCGAGGGTGTTGGCGGTGCGGAAGGAAGGGAACACACATTATTGAGATAAAAAAGAGAAAGGCGATGGATTCTGAGAATCATCAGCACCAAAATTCAAGATATCAGTGAAGTTAGAAGCAGAGAGCGAATTGTATCCTATATCTCCTAAGGTAGTCCAATCCGGAGTCATTAATCCAGCAACCTCCGCAACAGAACTAATTTGAGGAGACCCCTTTGAGAAACCATCCAAAGCAACTTGGTAATCTGACAGAGTCGGATATGCCGCATATCCACTGCTGTCAGAGGATCCCCGTGTTCTGAAAGATTCACGGTCGGTAGATGGATATCAGGGGTTGATGAAAGGAGCTTTAAAAAACTTTTGTAGTGAGGATGCTCCAACAAATCTTCCTGGGTCGGAAGAACCCCAGGTTCTAGAGGATTCTCTGAGGGGCCAGATGGAGAAGCGAAGGAGCCTGGTGGGTGAGCAAGGGAGTCGGATGGATTGGCCCTTGAGGAACTTGCAGGAGGGTTAAAGGAGCCAGGTGGAGAGGCAAAGGAGCCGGATGGGTGAGTAAAGGAGCCGGATGGAGAAGCGAAGGAGCCTGGTGGGTGAGCAAGGGAGTCAGATGGATTGGCCCTTGAGGAACTTGCAGGAGGGTTAAAGGAGCCAGGTGGATAGGCAAAGGAGCCGGATGGGTTCGTAAAGGAGCCGGATGGGTAGGCAAATGACCTGGAGGCTGGAGATTTCTCCGGCAGTTTTCCGGTCGAACGGTGGCGGCGTCAACCAGAGCCGGATGGAGAAGCGAAGGAGCCTGGTGGGTGAGCAAGGGAGTCGGATGGATTGGCCCTTGAGGAACTTGCAGGAGGGACAAAGGAAAATGACGGATTAACCCTGGGAGACTCGCTGTCCAGTCGAGCCTCCAACGCCGTCATTCGTGACTGCAAGCCTCAAGCTTTTGATCAAGGTAAGGAGGGCAGCGCATCCACCAGCAGGATTTAATTCTTGCCTTAGCTTCAAAGAGAAACGAATCGAGAGTTTCACGATGTTTGTGATCCGGTACGTGTTGTAAAAAAAATTCAACACTTTTTACCCCGAAAACGGAAAAGATTGTGTGATAATCTCGACGATGATACGCATTTGGAAAGATTTTAACTGATTCACAAGAAGGAGGACAAGCTCTGCGGCGAAAAGAGCAGGCAGGACATGGAGTACCTCGCTGGCGGATGCTGATCGACATGGCTGTTTGTATTGGATTTGAATGGGAGATTTGCAGTGAGGATGGTGCTATTGGGTGATTTGCAGTGAGGATGGTGTGTTTTGATTTTAATGGCAGGAAGCTGGTGAAAGGGTTAAAGGCGCCGATCTCGAAATTTGAATTTCGAATTTCGAGGTCAGAGCAAAAAGATGTCGGCATTTGATGATGGCGAGGGTTTGGAGTTTACGGAATTTGCGGGTTGTCAGTTATGGTATGGATTAGGGGTTGTTGGTTATGGTATGACTGAGAAAATGGACGGTGTTGCTTGGGATTGACGGAGGAGAGAATCGGGAAGTTGAACGAGTGGATGAGTGGTGCAATGAGATCAACGGCTCTTGATGTTAGAATAGGAAAATAAGAAGGTTTAGGGGCTAGAATAGAAATATCAGAAAGTACAGGGGTGAAATTGTAAATATATCTGACGGTGTCTGGAATATTCCGTCAATTCTGACGGCAAGCAAACGGCGTTAACCGCTGACGTGGCTGACACGTGACTGACACGTGGCGCTGACTGGATGCCACGTGGCACTGACTGGATGCCACGTGGCGCTGCCTGGATGCCACGTGGCGCTGACTGGATGTCACGTGGCGGACACGTGGCGCTGACTGGATGCCACGTGGCACTGACTGGATGCCACGTGGCGCTGCCTGGATGCCACGTGGCGCTGACTGGATGTCACGTGGTGGACACGTGGCGCTGACTGGATGTCACGTGGCGCTGGCGTGGCTGACACGTGGCGCTTGTGTGTCAATGATGTGGCAGTTGCAGTTTGTAAGGAAATAGAGGAAAAATAAAATGTTATTAGTAGGAATCGAACCTTGCACTAAGCTGTGGTTACCTGATGGTCTTGCCAGCCAGGCTGAATGCTTCAATAATAATTATTTGGACGTGGTTTTATTTGAACAGGTTTGCTGCGTAAAGTCTGATTCGAGTAGTGTTTGGAGGCGTATTTGATTTGTTTGATAATGGTGATAGGTGTGGTGGCTTGGTGGCGAGGTTGTGTGGTGGCTGGTGGTTGGTGGCGAGGTCGTGGCGGCTAGTGGCGAGGTCGTGGTGGCTAGTGGCGAGGTTGTACTCTGATACCATGTTAAATTAGACAACATTAAAATAGAGAAATTATATTAATGAGCAAGAAATCCACAAGGGGTTACATTGTTACAATCTCACATATTCTTTACAATGGGGAAAGGCCCTATATATACAAGGCAAGAGGCTAAAGAACATAACATAATTACATGGCAAATGATGAAAGAAAACAACATAATTGCATTACACCTCAAAAGAACATGGAAGAACATGGAGAGGGAATATACACATCAAAAGAACATGGAGAGGATATATTCTTTTAACACGAATCATAAGTGAGGTTAGATATTCGAGATTAAGAAGGTGAATTTTATCGTATAATTGAAAATGAACTATATATATATATATATTCTAAGGAACTGGCAGTTGCAGATAAATAAGCTCTCATAAATTCTCTAACCGGTAAAAGTACACTTCTCATTAAGTTATAGAAATAGGAAAGTTGAACAATTTTATACTTATCGATTTTATTTATCAGTTATTCATACTAGGATTAGTGGATTATACATTTTAAAATGTATTAACTCATTAATGAAACTTATAAGAATGTCATTTACCATGCAAATAATAAATATTGGACATACATTAATCATTGTCCAAACTTTTTTTATCTGATTAATGAACTCAATAATCCTGATTAAAGAGGCTCTCAAAAGTATCAACCAGGTCTTACGATAGCGTATAATTTTCTAAGTTGGAAAAAGATTAATTTTTAATTTATGCACAATCGTTGGTCTATACCTATCAGTTCACTCAAATTAAGGTAAAAGGTTGGTAAGGCAAATTCATTTATATATAAGACCTGTACGTACGTACTTCAGTTTTCTGACTTGACGTACAACCCTGGTACTTCGTTTTTTTTTTGGTGGACAAACGAAAGAAAACAAAAAAAACACCAACAAAAGAAACAAAGACTAAAATCCCCTGGGGTAAGAAACACCCTCCAGATCAGCAATCAACTCATCCATGAGCTCCATGGGAGGCACCATAATTTTGACAAGCTTTTCATTCTGCGTGCTTCCGATCTTCGCCATTTTATCAGCGCATCTATTCGCTTCTCTTAGGATATGCTTAATATTTGTATTCATTTCTCTTCTGAGCTCTCTGCAGTCTTCAATGAGGGTTCTACACGGGTGATTATCCACATCCTCTTCCCCGTTAATCAAGTTGACCGCAACCTGGCAGTCGCTTTCAATGTGTATTCCCTCCCAATTTTTCTCTTTAGCTAGCCGAAGGCCTTGTCTAAGACCCCATAGCTCTGCCTGGATGGGTGTGGAGGCACCTAGGATACCACAAAAACCCTCTAGCCACTTCCCTTGGTCACTTCGAGCCAGTCCACCGTAGCTTCCTCTGGTAGGGTTTCCAAAGCAGCTCCCATCTGTATTTATTTTGAAAGAACCTGCGGGGGGGAAAGACCAATGAATAAGTTGGTGATCTTTGAGAGGAGCCGCTCCGTCAGCTTTTTTAAAAGCATCAGCTACACTCTTGGCAAAGCTAATGCTTTTAAACGCAACATGACTCTCCGGCACCTCTTTGTTCTCAAATTGGAGTTCGTTTCTGTTTTTCCATATATTCCAGATTGTAGAAGCAAATATAGTGCTCCAAGGAATACTATACAAAACATTATCATTTCTGTTGAGATTAAGATCCAGCCAAGAGAAAAAGTCAACCTCACCTGCATTGTTAACAACATTGTTAGCAATACAACCCCAAACCTTTTTCGCCCTCGTGCACACTCTGAAGATGTGGTCCTCGTCTTCACTGTAACCACATTTTTTGCATTGATCATTTTGAGTGATACCCCTCTTAGCGCACATAGAGTTTGAGAGAACCTTATTCTGCCTAAGTAACCAAATGAAGGTGATGATTCTGATCGGAAGCTTCAGCTTCCAGATCCATTGCCATTCCTTATCTTTAGATTTCTTAACATCATTTAATTTTAGAATAAAAGAGTAGCAATTACCCACCGTAAACTTCCCGGATCCACTTTCACTCCAACCAGGTTTATCTGGGATATTACGGTTTGAAGGAAGAGGTATACTTTCTATATCATACACCACCTCACAAGGGAACCAGAATTTTAATTTATCTACATCCCAAACACCATCATCAGTGATAAATTTATCTGGGACATAGGAAAATTATTCAGTAATCCTATATAATCTAATTATGACCAATGATATGACCTATTTATTATATGCAATTATTATCCTATGTCCGGTGTCCGAGCGCAACCAACTAAAAGGGGCAATTGTTGTTTCTAAAATTTTTATTCTAGTTTTAATTTTATTCTTATAATTATTTTTAAATTCCTATTTATTATATATATATTAGTTAAATTCACCTATTTAATTTTTAAAAAAGTTATTAATACCATTAATCTTGCACCCCAATCTTGAACATAAATAATATTAGTATTATTTTTTTTAAAAAAATGATGTTAGTATTTGAAGATAGGGAGATAATCTTCTCCCTTTTACTTTTATATATATTTACATATACTCATGGGTTTCATATATTATTTTACCTTACACACAAGGGAAGGACATGCCCATCATATCAGATAAGTTAATAAACATGGCAGAGTCCCAAAAGTAATTTTAAGAGAGAATTTGGTTGGGAAGATGAAAATGTTAGGTCTTTTATAGTAAAGATAAATGCACAATCACTTAAAACATATATTTGGTTAAAAGAGTATCTCTTAGAATATTATCTATAAAAATCATACGAGCAGAAACCACTAAAGGCCCTTACGGCTTCGTAAATATGAAAGACAATTGTAATAGAAAAAAGTGGGTGGCCTCTAGAGCTACACAGCAACATAAAACACGTAGAGATAAGAGCTTATATTCTATTAAAGAAAATGAGATTATCTTAAAAATTATATTAAAAAAAAAAAAAAAAAAAAAGAGGAAGAGAACTAGAAAGGACCAACATTTTATTTATTAAAAAAACACACTTAAACCCATATTATATCTATGTCTTTTGGGATTCTCCATGAAACAACATACAAAAAAATCATGACCAATCATTTGTCATTTTTTTGGTGCTATCTTATCCTCCCTTCTTACCAAAATCATCTTGGTCCCACTTACGTTAAAACAGAAAATCCCATTGTTGTGGTTATTTCAGTCCATAAGTTTATTAAGAGTACGTAACGCTTCATAAATTATTATATATTTTTTCGGGTAATTATCATTGTTCACACAAAAGGCCCCTCACCAATAGTTTTCTCAAACGTCATTTGTTTTTTTCGATTTCATGCATGTTCATGCAGGTAGAACACCGAAACATGCAGCCAACAGTACAGGTTCGACAGAGGAACTGTGGCAAGCATTATTTGCCAATCCCCTTAATTGGTGGGATAATAGGAAGAATAAGGTACTATCTATTCAATTCGGTTCGTAAATTCAAAAATAATAAAATAGTTATGTATATTTATCATATTGACCTTATTGAGCCGCTTAAATCTCTCATGTAATATTATTTCGATCTTTAAGCCAAATTGAATGGGTTAGTAACACTCGTAATTACGAACTTAAACAGTCTGTTTCATTAGATTTTGGTTAACTTTTTCATCTTATTCTTCCCATCCTTTGAATACTAATTCAATGTTGTTATTGTTTATATACGGAGGAACCCAAATTATCCAGATTTTAAGCATAAAGACACAAAGGAAGCTTAATTTATGGGTTGAAGGCAGGTATATATATATATCCACCATGGGTGCAATTTCAACTGTCGGTATTTGACTCAAAAATGGGATCATTTCATGAACATTTGGGCTTAACGTACGGAATGTATCATTTTGTATAGTTTCATTAACTTCTTCCTTTTTTTTTTAAATTAAGGGAGGTCTAAGTCTCTCCCTTAATCCTACAAATAAAAAAAAAAACCTCCCCTCCCACCCTATGAGTCGAATCCTTGACCTCAAGTCATTAACTTTGGTGGTGATTAAGTTTTGGAATAGTTCAATTAATTGTCTCCAGCTCTTTGTCCTAATTATTGTGTAATGGAAGATTTAGTAACTAGTGGCTGGCAAATTATCAAGAATGGCATTAATGCTGGTGTGTACGTTAACTTCCTCTTTTGAATGTAAAGTCATATTTTTGTGATTTTACAAGTATTGTTTGGAGATGTTCTTAATTACCAATAAATCAATTCAAACAGTGTGTATTTTGCAATGAAAATGAAAACATAACTGTTGATATAAATGCATATAATTTTTAGACAAGATACTTTTTTAATATATTTATCTATAATATAAATGTATATAATATGTGTAAGTATTCACATGTATTTGTTAATTCAAGGTGAACTTACAATATATACATATACAAAGATATTTTTTTATTATATTTATACTAAACGGGTGATAATAGTTTGTGTCAGATAATTCGTTTAAACCAGAAATATGATAACACCTAATAAAAAACCCATTTAAATTCAAAAAGCACCTAAAACACACTAAAAAGTGGCATAATTAAAACATGATACAAATCGACCCATTACCGGATTTAAAAAGAATGTATAATATACATTATAGATAAAAGACACTTTATTATAGTTAATAATAAACTTCTTAAAGCCCCATATATTACTTAATGTTATCTTTACTCACTTCCTCCAAAAGGCTGGATGACTGGATGGTAGTAGTTCTACAAACCAAACAGTTCCCTTTTTATTTTAAAACAAAATAATACAATTACATAGTTTTAGAAGTTCAAAGGCACCATTAATTGTCTCTCCCTCTTATTACTCTCACATAATTTAAGATAATTCCTTTTGCAATTAATCAACTCAAGTCCTGAAATCAAGTAGCTAGACCTGCAGAATCGTACGTTACACAATAACATAATACGAAGTTATAAGTTAATGGATAAATTCTTAACAAATTTAGGTTGTTATCGGGTTAACCTGTTTGACACGAAATAATAATAGATCGTTAACGGGTTTACCCTTAATGAATTCGGGTCACTCGTTAGACCTGTTAATTATTAATATTTTTTTAATAAAACTAATGTTTATTAAATGAACAAATGATTTGTACTTATTTTAATATGTGTAGATGTTTATCCCTACTTTTCAATAATTTTAGTTATTTGCTCATCATAGTCTATTGAAAAATAATATAGAAAAAAAATTAATTTCTTTTTTAAAATTTTCTCCTTAATGGGTACTATAGGGTCATGTCGTGTTAAACAATAACAAAACGAGTCGTTTACAAATATAGAAAACTCACCCAATAGCTTATCGGGTTATGTTCAGGTGGTGCAAAATTTAGATAAATTCCTTACAACTCGACACAAAACCAACCCGTTGACAAGTCTAGAATCAAGTAGGTGACAAGTCAGTGAATGAAAAATTTAGGATAAAATATATTAAACTCTCTTGAACTATCGTATTTTTTCACTTGACTCCCTAATTTATAAAATTCAATAGTACCCTATTAGCCCTTATCACTTTACCCCCAAAATGACATACTTGCCCCTATACAAAGTTTTTGTTAAAAAAAATTAGAAAGAAAGAAAGAAAGAAGAAGAAGAGGAAGAAGATGATGAAAGAAAACAAAATAAACCATCACACCTCCATCTCAAATTCTACATATTCACTCTCAAATTAAAAACTCTGATTAAAGGAGGCTTGTGTGTTTAAAGTATATATTTATCAAATTTAATATATATATATATATATGAGATCCCTTCTCTTAAGGACCATCCTTAAGTTAATTATGTTGTATATATATTTGTAGGGAGAATTTTTGGTTTGGACTGCCCATGCAGTCATGTACTATACGGATTGCCCATTTTAATCTACTTTCGGGATGAATTTTTTAATAAAAATTGGTGGATCCATCACACATATTATCTCCACCAAATTTCATGAAAGAAAACAAAAAAAAAAAAAAAAAACATCAATTTGACAATCCAAATTGTGCAATCTGTATAGTGCCCTATCCATATAGGAAAATGATTCCATATTTGCATTCCACTTGCATTTAAAGAGAGAGAAGTGGTAGTTATCAATGGGGGTGGGGGTCGGTGGGTACAAGGTGGGGTGGGGGGAGGGGGTTGGACAAATACAATTGACTGACAATGGCTTAATTATGGGTGGAGAAATGAGTGGAGACTTGTTTGTATATTTTTCTTTTCCTATTTTTGTCGTCTTCTTCTTTCTTTTTATAATTTTTTTGTCTTCTTTTTTTCTTTTAAAATTTATACAAGAGCAATTATGTCAATTTAAAGGTTAAGTGATAATGGTTAATAGTTTAGGAATTTATTGTTGACTTTTACAAACTAGGGGGTATATATAGTGTATTTTACCCCAAAAAAAATTACATCCACACACCAGACATGCATACCCATGTGCTTGCCCCTTCTTTTAAGTATGTGCAAAATTTTAAGTCTTTAAATAGTGATCAATTATTTTGAAAGAATTAACGAACGGATTTTTTGACGAAAATTGATGGATGCAATCTACTAATTGTCGAAATCATCTTTACTAAGTTTCATAAAAAATCCATCTGTTTATTCCCTCAAAATAGTTGGTTCTTAAGAGAAGAGACATGCGCATATGTGTATATAGTTGTACATCTATACTATATATTAAACCCATGTAGGAAGTTTTGGTATGTAGACAAGATTATGAAGTTATCACTAAGGCAAGTTTTGAACCCATGATCAGACTTTCACCTTGTAAAGCACATATGCTTAATACCGGAGATCAAATGTCACTATATAATTTTATTGTAAACAATTATAAAGTATTATATTGCCCACACTTAAAACGTATTCGTTGTTTAGTATCTATAATTTATTATTGTGTATGCATAATATGTGCTGTAAAGAGAAAATACATCTAAAAACATTACTCAATAACATCGTATGCTCAAATGCGAATATTGTGTTAAAACAGTTATTCCATTGAGAGAGTCCATTAAATTCCTTTCATGATTGGAGATTAATCTCAGTGACCATAAAAACCATCAGTCGTCGTGGAACATCCCTTGTAATATTATTTTTGCTTATGGTATTCGGCAATTATAGAAAGCTAGGAATTGAATAGCTCCCAATTCGAGAATACGGAGGTGTTACCTAATGTGATTGCTAATAAAACAATCCATTATGCAAAGGAAACTGTGTTAGCGTTTACTAGTAATCTCAACAGGAACACAGCCAAGAACACAAACCTTACTAACCAGAAGTTTCCTAATGCAAGCAGTATAAAGATTAATACCAATGGCAGTTATGTAGATCAAGGCTGCGTTAGGTATGGAGACGTGGCGATGAATAATAAAGGAAAATGGCACGAGAGTTTTTATGGAAGAATTGGGTATATGCATCTCCATTAAAAGCTAAAATGTGGAGTGTTAGCTAGGAAGGGTCTCCATTTGGCCAAAGAGAAGGGATGGAAGGGAGTTAGCTTCAAGACGGATTCGTAGCAAGCATTGTAATTGATCGAGACAGGAGGTGTGGATAACCATCCAGACAGAGTTATAGTCGAGGACTGTAGAGCTATAGAGAGAAATGGAAATAGACATTATCCATGCCTTTTGAGAAGGAAACCGCGTAGCGGATATAATGATAAAGGTAGGAATAAATCAAAGGGAGAAAGTATCAGAGTTATAGTTCCTTCTAGCTGAGGTTGTAGAGTTATTACGTGATGATTTGAGAGGGGTGGCAGTGCCTAGAGTGTTTGAGGTTTTTTTTCCATTTGTCCGTAAAAAAAACAGTTACGGTACATGATTTGAACCATGCGTTAAAAGGATTCAAAAAAATGAAAGAAAGGTACCACCGAAAAGTTTAAATCATTGATTTAGTCTATACAAACCTGCTATTATTCTAAATGAACCTAATTTAATTAGAAAAAATGATAACATGTGTTATATGTGTACATGTTAAAACTATTATAAATAGAAAAAAAGAATTTATGTATGAGAATTTGTGCCTATATTTAATACATGTTGGAGTTTATTCTTTCCGAATATAGGTGATTAACATATGCCCTTAGGATATGCGTAAACATGACCCTTCAATTATTTGCAAAAAAATTAAAATTCATCATATTTGTGCCGAGTAAATCCGGAGGTTTTGGGGGTCAAAACGAAGTTTGAGAATAGAAACGCATTAATAATACAAATATAAAATTAAAATCCTCTTAAATTTTTTTAAAAGATTTATTTGAAAAAATAAAACCTGATTGAAAGAAAAATTAAAAAATAGCCAAGCCAATATTGATAATAGTTCATTTATATATTGTAAAAGTCCATTCATGTGTGTTGTATATAAAGTATAAAAGGGTTAAATGGTCGGACTTGTATTTACGCTAATTTAATGCACCTTATTCAATTTATGATATCTTATATAAATCAAGAATTAACTAAAAAAATAATACAATTGATTTTCATTTTTTTTTTAATACCAACTAAACAAGCATAAAATATTTTATTTGTATGAAATAATAATAAAATATATAAAATTTGAATGCCTGCTAAAGGGTTAAACATAAATAAAAAGGGATATTGAAAAATAAGACTTGTATAAAAAAGTTTTCTGCAAAAAAAATCAGGAAATAATACTTTTGTAAATTAAGGGCTTATATTTGACCAAACTCTAAAAGGAATACAAAGTTAATTTTGCAATAGATTTTTAAATTGTATTTTTTATGAAATCATACAAAATTAAGTCCGTACTACATATTTTTTAGCATATTATTATAAATAAGTGTTTAATTGATAGTGCTTTAAAATAATTTTAACAAATTACATATTAAAAACCTATTTATAATAAAATAAAATGCACATAATAATTTTTCGGAGTTATACAAAGTTAAATTTGCACTCTTTATCTTCTAAAACTTTACTATGTATTTGTATTTATTTGACGTTATTTTAAAGTTTTATGGAATGAAACATAAAAATATACTAGCTAAAAAAAAATATAAACATGTCATGCAAAAAAAATTTGCATTAATTTTTTTTATTGCAAAGTTAAGTTTGCACTCAATACAATTTAATGCAAAGTTAAGTTTGCACTCGGTCAAAACTCTTATTTTAAAATAAAATTAATTAACAAGCCCTTATATCAAAATGAATAATGATATCTAAGCCCTTATCTCTAAAAGATATTATTCGTTGGTTTTTTTGCAAAAATATATTATCATGCAAGCCCTTTTACCGCATTTCTAATAAATAAAATCCTTGCAAATGACCTAGCTAGTACAAATTAGGCACTTTTCGTGGTAGTTGCAGTGAGTAAGGGGTGTTCAACTGAACCATTAACCATGTTCTTGGACCGGATAGACCATTTCAGTCCTATAATTTTTTGAACGGAATAGAACCAGACCGAAATACCATTTAATACCGGATCAGACTGAACCAATTTGAACGATCCTGTTTCGGCCAGTCTAATTAATCTGAACTTTTTACAGTGGGCCTTAATTTTTTGGCCCAATTTAAACGAGGTCCGTTTATTTGTTGTCCTAGGGGGTCTAGAGACCTTTTCCTCTTTGCATTGTCTAATGAGGGTGCTGTATAATACTATAATTTACTCAGAATATTGGTAAATAGAGTTTTTTTGAAAAAAAAAATTGCAAAAGAAACAAGAAATAATATTTTTGTAAATTAAGAACTTATTTTTAACTAAACTCCAAAAGAAGTACAATGTCAACTTTGCAATAAATTTTAGAATTGTAATTTATATAGTATTGTGCAACATTAAGTTTGCACTACATGTTTTTTAATAGATTATTATTTGTAAGTGTTTAGTTAGCTTAACAAGTTACAAATTTAAATCTCTTTATTAATACAATACACATGATAGGTTTTTTGGATTACGCGAAGTTAAGTTTGTATTCTTTATTTTTTAATACATTATTATGTGTTGGGTTTATTTGGCGTTACTTTAGAGTTACCTAAGTGACACATAAAAATATACTAATTAAAAAGTATAAACAAATCATGCCAAACAAATTTGAATTAATCTTTTTAGATTGCAAAGTTAAGTTTGCATAAAACGATATTTTTGTGCAAAGTTAAATTTGCACAAAATACAATTTTGATCAGAATTCTTATTTTAAAACACAATTAATAAACAAACCCTTAGTTTAGATTTTTAAAAAAAAAAGACCCTTATTTCAAAAAATAAATATTATTATCTGAATTTTTTAAAAAAAAAACATTATTACAAAAGATCTTTTATCCAATTTCAAGGTAATTTAGGAATATAGGCATACACCCAGTGAATATTGGTCAATGCTAGATCTTAATTTGTACCTAAGTTGTTTTTTGTTTATTAAAAGCTGAATGGATGATCAAGATCCGGAACCATTAGAATACGTTCTGATTTTAAGATGCCTAAATTATATATATATATATATATATGGATGAGTTTTCAATGGTTATCTTCTCTCTCTATCCATTGATGGGTTCTGATAATAATTAATGCACATTGGTGAGGTGTCAAATCTTTTAACCTGTTATAGCAGGTAAGGTGACCTGTTCTATTTTTTTATTTTTTAATTAAAGTTTAGGTGGTGTTTGATTGAGATTTTAAAATCAAGTTTTAAATTTTTTTTATCAAAAAGTCAACTTTACTTCACACTTAGACTCAAATTACTTTACTTTCTCTCTCATAAAATTGGATTAAAATACCATAAGTTTCTTTAAATTCAAAAATCTTGAATTAGATAAAAAATATATATTTGAAACCTAATCATTTTCGAGATCTACCTTGTAAAACAAGATCCATTGTTACTATAAATACGAGTTTTCCCTTTGAATTGGTTGAAAAAAACTTTAACAAAAATTAAATTCACAATCAGTTTCAAAATATGTTTTAAAATCTCAACCAAATAAGATTCCTTAAATGGTTTTATTTGCCAAATAAACCTAGGATAACCCAATTCCAAATTAGGATAAGTGTTTATGAGCCTGTTTTCGTCTTTTCACCGGCGGGCAATTTTATATCGTTTCCGCCGGACATCCAAGCCTTTATTGAAAATAACACTTTCAAAATATATTTGAGCCGTCTTTTGAATTTTTATCTCTATACCCGCCATGTTTACATATTATATACAACTCAAGTACTATTTCAATAACACATTTCAATTTAATCATTTTATTATCATTCGTGACAAATCATATCATAACCTAAACGGATGCCTACTCATCCAAAATTAATTTAGCCTTTCATATAGCATGTGCTACTGCAGTCACTGTTCAACTATAATTTTAACACAATAACATAAAATAATATTAATAGAAACTTATAATTTAAAGTATTTCAAACAAACTCAACTTTTTATAATTTGATCAAATACGGAAGTATACGCATCATCTCTCAGGGAATCCATAAATAATTTTCGTTACTTTAAGTTCGCGCTACAATAAAACACTACTTTTATATAAAATAATTAAATTTACAACGAATAAGTAGTCAATACAAATTCTAGTTTTTTACTTTCAGAGTAATCTAGTTTGTCGAAATCCAGTATTTTATTCAGAGATTTAAAACAGTTTTTACATTTTGATTTTTGAAATTATTTTAAGTAAGATCCTAAACCAATAAACTAAACCAATTCAAATTAAATCTAGCAAGTGCGTAATCAATAATAAAAAATCCCAAGGAAAGAGAATCCACCACCATGGATATAAACAAAAAAGTATCTAATTATATTTTTAATATTCATCCAGTTTTTCTACTATATAAACAGATTCAAAATCACCATCATCATTTCTTTCCTAATGTAAACAAAAATAGGCATCACCTGTTATTCTCATTTCCTGATCACAAGAGATCCATCATTTATTTTAAAAACAATTAAAGTACTAGAAAGAAAACACGTTATAATAATGGTAATTTCAAAATCTAGTTTTTTCGGGACGAATTTAAAAATCAATTAGAATTAAAATAAGTCCATTTCCATGGCAGTTCATTCCCAGTTTTGAGAGATATTTAGCCAAGCATATTAAATAAATAATCATTAAAACAAAATAATCGGAATTCATCATTAAAATTTAAAATTAAAGTACTTGAATCTATAGATAATTAAAAAGTTAGAAAGCATCCACGTTATGATGCTCGAACTCCGTGCTAGTTTGTCTACTGCATGGCTTTACGCTGTCCTTCACCTTCAATACTTCGGCCACACGACAACTAGTTTATGCTCTCCAAGGATTTTATCTATTTTTTTCTATCATTTTTCTATGAGTTTGAGGGGGGGTGTAGAGAATAGGTCTATATTTAGTAATAATTACAAGTTTAAAAGGTTTCTATAATTGTAGAAGAAATTATGAGTTCAATTCATTAAGAAAGAATAAGGAGTTGTCATTTTCCTATGAGAGAATATTGAATTAGAATATTCTTTCTTCTTTATCTTCCTTTCTGGATCTTTAATATATTAGTCTTCCACCTTTTTATCACAATTTACTTCTTTCCTACAAAAAGACAAAATAAATATTATTCCTCCATAATTTAGGCATTAATTATATTCTAACAAAATATTACCTTTACAGGCTCTATAAATAACAATTTGAGGCACTTATCAACGCACGACTTCCTAAATAACACTTAAAATATATCTTATTTAGTATTAAATAATCAATTATTTGGTTCACACAATCAATGTATTGTGTTTGACAAATAAATTTTATGCTATTTTCAAAATTGAGAAGTATATCTCTCTAATTAAAATTAATTTATAATTGTACTAATTTAGATTACATTTTCATTTAGATTCCTAATCGAAATCTACTTCCATTTTAATTTATTTTCCATTTTCTTTTAAGGTGCATTTGAATTATATAATTGAATTTAGCTTTAAAATTCATAAATCTAAGATTTGACCAAATTACATATTTTCAATACAAGTAGCTTAAAATTTTGTGTTTGCTAAACAAATACAAGGAAATTGATTTCTAAATTCAAATATTATTCCGCTAAAATTTATATTTAGTTGATTAGTAAGCTATTTTTATTTTTTAACCCTGTGGCGGAACTCATGCTTACACAGAATTAACCCGTTTGACTCGACCCGTCCCTATTATAGTATTTTATTTCTTATAATATAGCATAATTACCACAGGATGGGAGTAGGTTTATAAGTACACTATTCGCGATGGATTTAGATTTAAAGAAATAAAACCTGTCGAGCTAGGATGTGTTTATCAAGATTGTTAGGTTTGGACAACACACGACCCTTTGTCATCCTTCGTATTATTATTATAATTAATATTACACAAGTATATTTATGAATTCTCACACAAAAAATAATAATTTTGTTTAAAAATTAATTATTATTATTTTCAAATTCGCAAGTTTGGGATATAAGGAGCAACTCTATCTCTAAATTTGAAATATTTAATAACTTTAAGATAAGTATCAAAAATTTGAATAATATTTAAAATCTACTAAATCAAGATTAATTTCACACCAAACAAAAACATTTAGATTTGAGATTCCAAATCCATCTCATGTTAAAATCTATCAGAATTACGTCCAAACACACCCTTAAAGAATTTTATAGGTTTTTATTAAAAAAATATTTTCAGGTAACTATGTTA
The DNA here is from genome assembly GCA_021464415.1 of Lonicera japonica. Lineage (NCBI taxonomy): Eukaryota > Viridiplantae > Streptophyta > Magnoliopsida > Dipsacales > Caprifoliaceae > Lonicera > Lonicera japonica. The sequence continues at coordinate 17,292,401 of CM038470.1, forward strand.
TTAAACTTCCACCCCATAGTAATAATAATAATAATTAAGATTTAAGAATCAAATATACATATTCTTCTATAATGACAATCACAGTAGATTTATTTCATGTTTATCAAATTTTTAATATATAATCATATAAAGTATTCATGATCATGTAATTAATTAGTTAGTACGACATTTGATACTGTAATTTATAATACGAATAGTATTTTCTTTCACTAGAATGGTTTGTAAGAGGATAATTATGTAAACAACATACCATAAACCTTTGAGATTTATTTTTTACTTTTAAAAAAATATTTTTTATGAATTTATGTGAAATAAATGAGCCTACAAACAATTCTAAAAAAATTCATCAAAATTTTAATTATTTTTTGAAAGGATCACCATTCTCAAGTATTTTTTTTTTGCTGTACATAATATTTTTAAAATTGTAGCATCTTATCATTTGATAATTAATTTGAAATTTAGAGTTTTCAGAATTAATAAAAAATATATATATTCAATACTTATGTTCTTGGTTGACCTTTGTGATAATATTTCGATTACATGTTCAAATTTAAAATATTTGTTTAAGATGTTTTGTTTGAATTTGAGCTTTTGTTATTTATATTTTTTTATTATTTTATTTTTTAGTAGTTGTTATCTTTAATAAGGGGTAGTTTTGAAAATAACTATCTTTTATTTTTAATAAATTAAAATTTATTTTGTCATCGATTAAAAGGTTGTCCTTGAAACTAATCCTAAAAATAGAATGTCCTTTGTTAGAATGAGAGTAATTGATTTGTACTTTAAAAAGAATCCCCATATTTTTATTGATTTAATTAACGTAGATGTACCTATTAATCTACTTTATTTTTTACAATATTAAATTATTAATAAAATAATATTTATAAAATTAAATCAATAATATTTTTTTGTTAGTTTGTCCACACTTAAGGATTAATTTAGGAAACAATACTAATTAACTTAAAAATGTAGATTAACTACAAAATATCAATATAAATAAAATCATACATTTTATAGGGGTCTACAAAGAATAGGGATATCCTGTATTGGAATTACAAAATCATGTAATGAATATCTAATTTATGATTCCTTAAAATTAAATAGAAAAAAAATGCCATGTCATCAGGTATCAACAAGTTACCCACTTAACCTTGCATTTAATATTTTGTATTCTCCCATGTGCATTAATTATGTTAGCCAACTACACATTTGATCTCAACCATTGATTTTTTATCCAACGGTTAATATTACAATAACCATCCATGGGTAAAAAAAGCAGTAACCATTGAAACCTCACCCATATATATATGTGCGATATATATATTTATTTAAATATGTTAAATTATATTTTATTATTTCTTATTATTTATTTAGTTAGTTTATTTTTCCTTTTTGAATTAGACTATTTTTCTTTTCCTTATTGGATTATATTAGTTTCTTTTTCCTTGTTAGATTAGTTATTTCATTTTCGATTACCTTGTAAGGTTCTATAAATAGAGTTCTCCCTTTATGTAACACAATCAAATTCACACAATCAGTTTAATAATATTTCTCTCTCTCCTATAATCTTAACATGGTATCAGAGATATAAAATTCTCGAGCCTTTTTCGTTCACCGGCGGGCAATGTATATCGTTGTCCGCCGGACCTCCAAGCCTTGATGTCACCCATCACATCATTTAGCCGTCTTCTTGTCACCCGCCATTTTTATAGCCCAAACACCATTGTTGTTAATTAAATTTGTCAGAAATCCAATCAAACCTAAACGGATGCCCACTCATCCAAAATCCATTAGCCGCACCGCACACTGTCTAAATTTCAGTATTTTGATTTCAAACTCAAAGATACCGTTAGCCTCATCTCTCAGATCCATTTTTTCGAGTTCTACTCATTTTTTTTTACTAAAATTCTAGTTTTTTACTCAGATAATCTAGTTTTTCTTTTATTCAGACGATTTAGTTTTTTTTTTCTTTTATTTAGACGATCCTGATTTTCAAATTTCAGATTTTTCTACCCAGATCCATTTTTTTTCCCAGTTTTTCTACTCAGACCAAATTTTCTATTCATGTTTCAGTTTTCTATTTCCTGTTCCACTTTTCTATTCATGTTTTAGTTTTTTCAGTTTATCTAAGATCTTCCTGTTCCAGTTTTATATTCCAGTTTTTCCTGTCGGAATTCTCGAAGACTCAGTCATCCTCGTCGGCTCACTCCATGCTAGTTTGTCTACTCGGCTTGTTCTTCTCCAAACTCAAAATGCTCTCCAAAGTTTGATAAATTATATTTTCTTATTTCATTCAGTTATCCTTGTTTTAGACTAGTTTCCTTTTCCGTTTCATTTTTCACGTAATTATTAGATTAGTTATTTCATTTTCTATTCTTGTAAGGCTCTATAAATAGAGGCAATCGGGTATACCCTAGTAATCTTAACAAAATAAACATATATACATAGGGTTCATTTTTGGTACGGACGGATTGGTCCTTTTACGATAGTTTTCTGTCATAAAAACATTTAGAGAGTATTTTTTATAACGTAAAACTGTCATTAATAAGACCAATCCATACGGATTGGTCCGCACCTGATCTGGCTGTATATACATATATCTAGTCTGGTCTAGTTTTGTAGGAAGTTTTATTCATAAAATTATAAACCTAACTGATCTCCCATTCAAAATCGGATATTCCATTATTGGCTTCCTTGGTTTATGTTAAATTCGATTATGAGGAGACGGCCATCGTCAGAGGTGTGTAAAAATCGAATCGAATCAAATTGAATAGATTAATTGAACTCAATCAAAAAATATAAATTTTTTTCCCATTTTTTTATATGTATAATGGTTTAGTTTAATCTAATTTTTAATAGAACACAATCAAAAAATATAAATTTTCTTCCCATTTTTTTTATATGTATAATGGTTTAGTTTAATCTAATTTTTAATAGAGACAATGAGTTAACTGAGTTCAATTAATCTATTCAATTTGATTCGATTTAAATTTTACACACTTCTAAGTCTCTAACGATGACCTTCTCCACCATTGTTCAAAGTATCAGCTAATATTGAGTCAAAATGGACATAGCGGTGACACGATATGTGAAAATAGCGGTATTTCATTGAATTGGTGATATTTCATCGAAAATGTACCGAGTCGCTGATATTTCGATGAAACTGCACCGAGTTGCTAATATTTTGCGATATTTCACCGAGTTGACTTGGTACTATTAAAAAAAATGTTGATTTGTTCTAAAATAATTTGTTAATCTTTGCTTAATTAAATTGATAACTATTGAAAAAAAATGTTGATTTGTTCCAAAGTAATTTGTTAATATTTACTTAATTAAATTGTCAACTATTGAAAAAAAATGTTGATTTATTTCAAAATAATTTGTTAGTCTTTGCTTAATTAAATTAGCTTAATCTTTGTTGGCTTAATCTTTTGAGTCATCTAGCCATTCATATCATCTTTACCTCACAAATGTTAATTCTCAACCTCATTTATATCATCATTTCTCATTGCTAGTGTCCTGGAGCAATGATGTTGAATATAATACATATCGTTATTTTAGGCTTAATTGACTTATATTTGAGATATTTGTACCTCATAAGATTGTGTTGTTATCTATTTATTGAATTATGATTTTAAATTATATTATTAAGTACGATATATGTTGGTATTTCAATATAAACTATGCAATTCATACTAAATAATGGTATTGTACTTATATAATTAGTCCATCTTATTAATCTCATGTTTTAGAATTTTCTATATTTTTTTGTAATTTTTTCAACTTTTTAAATAACAAATCAGTACGTATTGTAAAAATCAATACTAATATTCGAATTAAAAATGAGTGATTGAATTTGCATTTGAAACCGCGACTTTAAACTATGTTCTCTCCCCAATAAAAATAACATAAACCAAGGAAGGCAATAATGGAATATCCGATTTTGAATGGAAAGGCAGAATAGTAACAAAGTAACAGGGTGGTGGTTTGTGGTACATGGTATCCCAATTTTTGATAAAAGAAAAAAAATATCCCCATTACTGGTAAGTACAAAAGCAACGCCAAACAATTAAAGAGCAACGTGCTAAGTATCCACGTGTCAGCCATTAGTAAAGCGGTCCCTACAGACAGCTAGTAAGTAACACGTGTAAGCAGGACCAACCTGGATTTTGGGAAAACCCCACCCCTAAAAGCAGACCTTTGAGGACGGGGACCACCACGCGGCCGCCTGGGAAGAAGAGACAGAGGGCAAGATGTGGGCCCCCGAAACTTAGCAGAATCCGGTACTTATACGAATCCCTTTTAATCGATCGAATTTGAATAGAATTTGTTTAGTCGGATATGTATTAAAATTTATAATTTATATATTTAAATTTGATTTGAATTTGTTAAATATTTTTTTAATAAATTATATATAGATATATATGATTAGATTCATTTGTAATTTAATTCAAGACATATATTTGTGTTTAAATTTATTATTATTTATATTTATTATTTTATTATCAATATAGTTATAAAAATATATAATTTAAAAAGAATTAAATAAATTTCTTTTTTCAAAAAAAAATTGATTATTGTTAGGCTTAACTTTTACATTAATTCATTATTTTCTATATACTTAAAAACTAATTATTATATGATTAAGATTTTAAAAGCTATTTAATCCGAACAAATTTAGATATAGATCAATATTTTAGTGATCTGTTAAATTATCCGATTAGAAAAAATTTCAAATATTAATTTACATTCACCATAATCCAATCCAAATATGATCTGTTAACATGCCTACTAGTTATAAAGGGATCGATTTTCAAAACGGTGACGTATAACCATTACTAGTTCACTAGAGACAAACACGTTGTACATGCACATCTTATTTTAATTCATGTATAAATTTAATATAAATTAAAAAATATAAAATAATATTGGTTCAATAATAAGTTATTTTCAATTTTAACATAAAATTTTTGGTTATGAAAAATATGAAGGTGAGCATGTTGTATTAGCTTCAATTACCTGCTTGTAATTCACATATTTTGGAGTTTGGTTAATAACATTTTAAATAAAATAATAAATATATATACAAAATAGAAAATTCACTAAAATTTTAAATTAATAAAATAATACATGGAAAAAATAAAAAATTTAATAAAATTTAATATTATATTCAATTCATATTACTTCTATTTTATATTAATAAATATTTAAAATTTAATTGGATTTGTCATAAATAACCAAGGCTACTCGGTACAATGAATTTTTAATCTTTTTGAATAATTTTCAATTTCATTTTATATGTATTTCTTAGATATTTTTAAGGAATATTGTTTTAAAAAATATTCGAATATTTATTTTAAAATGTTAATAAACATACTCTAAATAAATTCTACAAAAAAAAAAAAATGTACACGGACCACCACCACCGCACCGCTCTAGATGCCATATTCTTGTTGACCCACAATGGCCGGGCAGTGGGACCACATCCTTTAGGGGACCCGCCATGCACGTGTGTGGCCTATACTCACGTGTATTTTTGACAACCACTTTAAACCCTTCAAGCTTCGGTAGTTCGGTGGTTACTAAATCAAACTTAAAACTTAAAACAATTCGACCTGATAAATTGACAAAAGGTAGGGCCTCGGTTGCTGATACTCCTTTCTTTTTAGATTTTTTTAAATAAATTTTAATTTTCTTACTTTAAATAGAAGAATATTAACTTATGTCGTCATTAAAACAAAAATATAAAAATCTTATATAAATTCAGAAAAACATCCTCCTCACCTAGTAAAAGAAAGTTTGCATTTTGTCTCGCCATTTTTTTTTTATCAAAAACATTCAACACTCCCCATCTATTTTTATATAACAACCACATATCATCTATTTTTTATATGCTAACTCAAAATATTTTTTTTTCATTGCACATCTACAAAATTCATTATTGTCCTGATATTTTTTTTTTTCTAAACTCATGATTCATTGACAATTAAATCTCTCTCTCCCTTACGTCTTGTAAATGGATCATTTATTAATATTTGATAAAATAGTTCACTTTTTTCATATTTTAATTACTAATCATCAAAAAATTACACAATTAAATTGAGCTATATAACAAAACAATAGAACTCATATATTGTATAAATAAATATCAAATACAAGTTATAATAGTTCACTTTTTTCCATGAAAGTAGTTCATAAAAATATCTATTAAATTTATTTTAGGCAAAAAATGACATTTGATCACTAGTAATGCATGTTCTAATCATCAAACTTCTGTAGTTCGGTATCGTATATACCATTACGTAAAATTATTTTCAAAGCAACTATTATTTCAGTCATCTTTAAAAAGAGAAAATAAAAGTATATTCCAATCTTTAACACCGAATCAAAATGTATAACTAATCTAATGATTAATTGGGTAATCATTATTCAATTAAAAAAAGATGTAATCGATTGAATAACATTTAGAACATATTTAAATCTAGAGATCTAGAAATTAAACTAGCAATTATTGTAAAACTAACCTTAAGTTATATTTCAAGTATTGATTCTCTTAATTGGGGTTATAATATATATGTATGTACAAAGACTCATACAATTTTGATGTCGTTAAAATAGAAAAGGAGAAACAAAAAATAGTTTTAATTACATGTAATTTCTTTGGCTTTGCTACCCAAGATAAGCCGATGGTGGAGGGTGGATTAAAAAGAAAAGAAAATAAGAAAATCCAGAAAAATTAGGGTAAATTCATATATATTTTTAGGAAAAACACAGAGAATATCGAGTGGGTGAAAAAAAAAATAAGTGAGTGCAATTTAAGATAATTCAAAAATAATATGTGACGGTTTTTGTTATAAGAGAAATGCGAGTGAGAATAAATGTTTTTAGGTTATTTTTTAAGTTCATTTAATTTAAAATTTGACTTTTATAGAGATAGGAAAAATAATAATGTAAATCTCTAGATTAAATTCTCTTCCACGGGTGCATTTCAAAATTAAATGACTGCATATTTTATTTTATTTTTAAATTTGTTAAAATACTTTTTGATTAAATTTTTTACACCGTTAATTGAAGATATTGATGGTAACTCAAAATTTTGAACCCATGACCATACCATTGACGAAAAATTATTTTTTATCACTTAAACTGGCACGCCCAGATTATAGTAATAAATAGATTATCTTCAAGAAATTTAACCAAAAAAATGAAAAAATAATTAACCTTTTCAATTTCTTATAAGTAGTCTATGTGCCATCACCATATCTTTGAAACGGAAAAAAAAAATTCCCAATCCCCCAACAGAAGTCGAGGTCACCAACCACTAGTCTCTTTCAAATTAAAAGTAAATGATTTTACTTACTTTGAAACGGAAACAACAATATTGGTAAGCAAAGCATTTAATTCTTTGTGAAAATTACCCTTTTCAGATTATTCATACCATCCTAAACAAACAGCGAGTGAATTGAAAGAGAAACTATAAATAACATTGTAACCATTAGCGTATAAAAATTTGCCTAAAATTGCCTTTGTGCAAGGGACTATTCCATGAATGTGCGAGTGAAGGAATGCGCTGACCTAACTGTATATTTAGCTTCAAATTCAAACAATCATTTTTGAGGGACACCAGTCATGAAAATGTTTCAAGAAACCAATATACTACCTCAACATTGATCAGTGTATTCGAGACGTACTCCACATCAAACAACATGCATCAATCATAGCCGTTAACCCATTCAATTTACAGAGGAGAGATGTGGTAGACACTTAAAACACTAAAACCTAAGAGATGAAAAAAGAAAGGCCATCAAAACCAATCAACCCCCCTCTCCCCTCAATAATCTAAAGAACTTGTAGCCTAAAACCCTAAAAACCCTTCTTTTTCCTCCTCCATCCTCAAAGCTAAGCTTTTGAAGACGGAGTCTGATCACCACCACCACTAGAACCGGTCATAAATTGCAACTCCCTCTTATCATAAATCTCTAAAGAAAAATCTCTAAGCATTTGAGTTGTCCTAACAGTAGTAGTGGTAGAACTCGAACTCGGCGCCATTGTTGATACCTTTACTGACTTCTCTTCACTAACACTATTCGAAACGGACCCCACTGGAGCTTGAACTTCACCACCGATATAACCCATCCCGGGTTGCATTCCCGATACAAAATTTGATATGGGCCTCCCCGAAACATTAAACAAGGGCGCTGCCCCGGCGGGAATAGCCCACAACTGGGGCTGGTTCGAAGGCCCCGCTGCGGGGCCTGCCTGCGGAATCATAAAGAAGGCCCCGCCTGGAACTCCGTTCGAGGAGGTACCCACTGTCCACACCGGAACTAGACCCTGGGGGGCGATAGGTGCCACAGGTGCAAGTTTTGAAGCATCGCAATCGTGAATGTCGTAAAACTCGCTATTACAAGCCCTCTTCCGCCTCTTCCTGGGGGCGGATTCTCCCTCAGGGGCGGTCGTTGGGATTTTGAGAGTTCCATTGACGCTGACTGCGATGGCGGGGATTGTGCCGGTTCCGGTGGCTTCGATGATCGCCGGCTCCGCGTGCTCGAGGAGCCACCTGATGGTCTCGCCGTCGGACTTGTGACCAAGCTCTCGGGTAAGCTGGAAGATCCTGGCCGCACACGTGGCGGGCATCCGGATCCTCCGCCCGCGGCCCTCCACCTTAGTGTGGCGGTCCTTGGAAGCCCTTTTCGGAGGCGCCACCACCATGGTCTCCATATTTGGTATTGTAACAAGCCCAACAGGGATTGAGTCTGTTGGTTCTTCCTTCTTTAATGGAGGGACGATATCCGTTGATTTTGGTGGTGGTGGTTGCTCAGGCGGCGTAACGGCGGAGATTGTGTATTCACGTGGGTCACCGAGTAACGGATCGGAGGGCAAAATCTCTGTGCTGCTGTTGATTTCTTCTTCCTCGGATTCCATGTTTTGATCATCAATCGAAGACATGTGAACACGAATCGGAAAGAAATTAAGCTGAAACCCAAGATCAAAACAGAGTAAGATGAAATTAACAGAGATGAATCTAATACGTTGTCATATTCGAAGAAAAATATAAACGCTTTCGTTTGGTTGACTGGGCCGAATCCATACCACAGTGTAAATAATTAAAGAAAGGAGTTCATAGAGAGACATATTGAAAGTGGGATTTACGAATTTAAGAAAGAAAAAAAACAAAAGTGGATAAAATGGAAAATAGAGAGCGAAAGGGTGGGGAAACAAACCTTGGAAAAGGAGACCCACTTATCCTCTTCTGTGGTTCCTACAAAGAGGGGGACCCTCAAAGAGAGAAACCCTATTCTTTTTTATTTTAAAGAGAAGAAGATGAAGAAAGTAAATCTACGGCTGGAAGGGGGTTGTGAAAGTCGTGGTCCCGGAGGATGCTGACACGTGGTGGGGCCCTCGTAATTAATCGGGGGTTTGCTCTGTTTTAATTAGGTCAAAGGTTGAGATTGCTCTCTGTACTCCAAAGGCGTTTTCTCGTTCTGTCTTATTTTATTATAAAATAATATTTTGCTTCAAAAAACATAAAATCAATAGTTTGAGTGCATCCCTCACACTATTCACAGCGTGTTTTTTAAATTTAAAATTAAATATACTAAAAATTAAGTATAAGGACTTATTATACATTGATTTTTACTAAAAATTTAATGAATAATATTTTTTTGAATGAAGGACTTATTTTTAATTGGTAATTAGTGTAAGAGACTTATTTTGTTTTATATTTTAAATGAATGTATTTGAATAAATTTAAATATCATTTAATTAATAAAAACATGTTATGTAATACCTAAATTACCCTTCTTTATAAAATTTGCACAAAAAATATGGACTGCAAAGTTCATGTTGCAGTAAAATATGAACTGCAAAGTTCATATTGCAGTGAAATATGGACTGCAATATGAACTTTGCACTAAAAATATGAACTGCAAAGTTCACATTGCAGTACAATATGGACTGCAATATGAACTTTGCACTAAAAATATCGACTGCAAAGTTCACATTGTAGTGAAATATGGACTGCAAAGTTCATATTGCAGTGAAATATAGACTGCAAAGTTCATATTGCAATCCATATTTTAATGCATATTGGTATTTTTTAGTTTATTTTAAGGGTTGGGATGTCATTTTATAATGGAAAAAAAGACACATGTCATATTATCAATAAAATAAAAAATAGGCCCTTTATTTTAAAAAAAAATATCCCTTGGCTTTAGTGTGAAAATCTTTCTCTAATAAGACCGTTTTTTAAATTGCCCCTTAAATATATAAATATAATATTAAATTTTTTGAAAAGATATAACAAATATAATATACAATTTTTTTATAAATTTTGAGTTTTAAAAAAATATTTCATACAAGGCGCGTTCGTATGAATTTACATTTTTTAAACTCTATCACGATGTATAGTGAGAATTTTTAATAATTAGGTTTTGACTTTACAATTTTATAATTTTAATGTATTTTTTTAAAAAGACAAAATACATTCATACAGCTTGTATTCAATGTAAAAAAACATTTACTAAGTTCTAATTTTAGATTAAAAAATAATGCCACTCAAAAAAAACAAAAAATAAAAATTAGTTTGAAATTTAAACTTTTAAAAAATATTTTCTATTGAAGATAATATATATATATAGATATAGATATGTCCACAAGTTTTTTTTTTTTTTTTTTTTTTTTATTATTATTATTATTATTATTATTATTATTATTATTATTATTATTATTATTATTATTACTATTAATGTTGGTATTTTGCTTAACCAACACAAATTTCAATTAAATAAAATATTTAAAAAACAATTTAAAGAACACTTTTGCGGTAGCTAAATTTGAAGAGAGACGACACCTCTTCAAAATAAAGAGGGGATTTTATTAGTGAGTAAGCAACAATTGTCGCCATTAAACTATTGCCCAATTTCATTTTGCCCACTGAGCTTTTTTTTTTGTTTCATTTCACTCACTAAACTTTCAAATTATTTCAATCCGCCCATTCCGTCCACTTCCATCCAAAAATGCGCTGTTAGTGAGGGTATTTTCGTCATTTCACCGCGAAGTAAACAACAACTTTGGCCACTAAACTAACTCTCAATTTTATTTTGCCCACTAAACTTTCATTTGTTTCATTCCACTCACTCCGTCCACCTCCGTCCATAAATATGCTGTTAATAGGGGGTATTTTCGTCATTTCAGGTGCAAAAACTTTCCCTCCTTTTCTCCCGACCAATTTGGCACCTAAATACACATATATACAATTATTCCAGATGCCATTTTACACCCTATTTTGCACCCACTGAAGAGGAGAATAAGATTAAAAGAAAAGAAAATAATGATTAAACATATAGCTATTACAGTTCCAAATTGAAGGTATGTGTATATATATTCCATTAAGTTACTGCAATATTCCTCGTAATGTATACTAAAATTTGTATTATTTTTTTAAAAGATGAAAGGTGGACATGTTTGTTTTCGTGGTTTCTTTGCGAAGTTTCAAAAATCATGAACAAATTTATAGTTACATATGTTATTCCATTTAATTCTTGCATATGTTACAATTTCTTTTGTTGTCATTTTAGCAAGGAGGCCTAGCCAAATATTCATCCACTAAGGGCAGTAAATGCGCCACGGATGCATTCAAGCCAAAATAGCCAATTCAATCCAAGAATTGCATCACAAGGCCAATCAAGCCAAAGGAGTTTAGTAACTAATTCTAACTGAATTAAAATGCAAGATGGGATCCTTTTTATGGATTATGTAGCTACATTTTTTTGTGTAGTTTATTGCGTGAAATGACGCAAATACCCCCACAAACGGCACATTTATGGACAGAAGTAGACGGAGTGGGCGAAATGAAACAAATTTAAAGTTTAGTGGGTGAAATAAAACAAATGAAAGTTTAGTTAGAAAAATAAAATTGAGAGATAGTTTAGTGGCCAAAATTATTGTTTACTTGTGAAATGACAAAACCACCCTCACTAACGGCGCATTTTTAGATGAAAGTGGATGGAATGGGCGGATTGAAACAATTTAAAAGTTTAGTGGATAAAATAAAATTGGGCAATAGTTTAGTGGCCAAAATTGTTGTTTACTATTTTACTACTTTTGTTGGATCTAATTTTGCTAATGCACCTTTTTAAAAAAATGATATTTAGTTCTTTGAAAAACTTGTTCTAAACGCTCTAAAGTGCAAATAGATATGCTCAATTTATAAGCCATCTTTACTTCTAAAGTCAAAAAGATAGAGTAAAGTTAGTATTTAATGCAATATAAGAAAATTGCATCGTAAAAGTGTATAAATTAATTCATTAGGATGACACACATTGTGTCGCCCCAAGGCAAAGCTTAGAGGACACAATATGTGTCGTCCTAAGCTGTTTTTAAAGGCATACTTTAGGATGACACAGTGAATATAGCTCAAAGTAATTTCTTTTTATATTTTGGACGACACACATTATGTCGCCTAAGTGAATGAGAGTGGAACGCAATGTGTGTCACTTTGACTAAAGAATTGTCGGAATCTAAATTGAACTTAACTTTAATATATACATTACATTATTAGGTTTTTAAGTTGCGACGGAGCAAGAAAAATGCCAAATGGCCCAAATCTACCCGATTAGCTTTGCTAGCGCAAATGGCCTAATACGAAACGGGTACCATATTGGATTATTTCTTTGCCATAATATATTATCGTTTTAAAAAAATTTATTTTATATTTTTAAAGTTTTAAATCAATAAGCATAATTATTTTGACAACAATGCTACACTTAAAAAATATATTAACTTGTATTTGTACAAGAAAATGTTAAAGTATTTTATGATTAGATTAAAGTTTTGAATTACTCTGGTAATAAGTATAATTACTTTGATAATAGTACCACCTTAAAGAAATATATTAACATGTGCTGTACAAGAAGATGTTAAGGATAATCTTATTGGATTTTCTGCAATGACTTATCTTTAAAGGTGTTTATGAATAATAAATAATTAAATAAATAAATAAAAAAACACTCTTGAATATATTGTGTATTCTATTGTTAATATAACATTAGTACATCACAAATGAATCATTTCCGCATTATCTATAAGATTTTCTCAAATGGCTTGTCCATGAGTTTGCCTATGAATAATATAAGGGTGTGTTTGATTGGGAGTATTTTCCATGGAAAATACCCATTTTCCACTTGATTTGACAACTTAAGGTGTTTGATTGGCTTTTTTTTTCCAGGCAATTCAATTGCCACTTTTGGCTCACACACTTACATTTTCCTTGTAAACAAGGAAAATATTTTCTTTGGGGGGGGCTAGTTTTTATTTTCCAGGCAATTGCACGGTTTTCGAGATAACATTTTACCCATTTTCTACACTAAAAATGCTATAACTTAAACTACAAAATTCAAAATTTAATAAAAATTTTATATTTAAAATCTACTCATCAAGATCAATTAAACAAGATCCATCATGACTATAAAATTATGTAAAAAAAAATACCCATAATTTTTTCTACATTAAAAATGCCACAATACAACCAATATTTTCCGGGTAGAAAATTAAGGCAATCAAACACATTTAATTACATTTTCCATGCAACTCAATTCTAGGCAATTCAATTACCTGGAACTTATTTTATTTCCATGTAAATTTCATGCTTGCAATCAAACGCACCCTAAATATAAATGAAGAAAAAATAATTTTCAATGGGTTGTATATCTTATTCGTGGACATGACATTACAAAGTAATCATTAGCCCATCATAGACACTAAATAAATGGGACCAAGAACTCTTTAAGGGCTTTCTGTTTATCACCTATATGAACTTGTGTATATATATAGAATAGTGCGATATAAGATACTTTCCACCATAAGGTATGATGGATACTTTTCTAAATTAACATATATTTAGGCTTTGATCAAGTAATTTAACATTTTAATTATATTTATATAATATTGAAAAGACCAATTGTTCAACTTGAAAAAAGTTATAATTGAAACTATTTATTTTAATTTTTTAAGTAATATAAAATATCCACTATGGTATGTGCATGAGGAGCATAATAAATTACACCACTATTATTTACAGCAAATTAACCAAAATATTAAGTGCTTATCATATTAATCATTATATATGTAGTTAATATAACAATATTTGGTAGATCATTGCTCTTAAATACAACAAAAAAAATACAAATTTAGAGGGTATCCACCATAGCCTATAGTGGAAAATATCCACCATCCCGCTACTATATATATACTAGACTACTTGCACATACAATACATGTGGTATGTGTATGTATTAGATTTCATGAGAAAGTTTTAACAAAAGTATAAGATGATCAAGTAGTACTATTTTTATGTAGAATGCTTTCCAGGGGTATAAAAGAAAGATATTAAGTGGTTTAGTAGATGAGCAACCAAAGGTTTGAACCTTCTTGGAAAAATATTTTTTTAATGAAAAAAGAGATCGGGAAAAGAGATCGCGTGTGTAAAATTGGCAATTAAAAAATTTAACATAGTTTCATAGTAGTTTACTAGATTTATGTGAAAGACGATCTATTTAGCGAGAGACCCATATCCAAATCCCTCTGAGTGCAGTTGTTAAAAAAAATAAAAAAATTAATCTTAACTTTATATAATATTAAAAAAAAATTAGAAGGTATTTATGGGCATAAAGAAGACACCAACTACATATACATAATGTTTAAAATAACAATCCACATATTAAAATAATTAGATAAAAGGTAAGTATTGCTATACAGGGTACGTAATGAAATTTGGTTAAGTAAGTTTGTTGGTATGTCATTACTCTTTTTACATTTATATGAAGTATTCACATTGCGTAATATTCTCATAAAATATGACAATTACTTCTTCTTCTTTTTTAAAAAATAGAATAAAAATACTTAATTTAATTTGATTATTTTTCTTTTGAAAAAACCCTTTCTTAACTAACTCTTCATTTATGTTGAAATAATGTGACATTAATTATTTTTAGGTAGTCAAGTCGAATATGAATTTGCGTGTTGGCCCTAGCTAGCCTAGCTTGTCAAAATTAGAGAAAGCATTGGCACTATATTTTAATAATGGTAATTATTTAAATTCTTGAACCAGTAAAGTATGACTTGTTAGATAAAAATATCGGATTTGATTATTTAATTTTATTTAAATATAATAAAATAATCTCACTTTTTATTGAATTATTATTTATGTAATAATAAAAAGCCAATTTTTAAAGAATTTAAGACCAAACTTCTAATAAACTTTGATTTTTGGCTAGCCCAACAGTAACCCTTATATATATATATATATATCTTGCATTTTTGCTACGTTTCCTTGATTCCATTGATAACGAGTAGGCCCAAATAATTCGATGGGAGTAGTTGCTAAACCATACCACAGTCCCGGCAATAATAAAAACTGCAAAAAAGATGGTTGCAATACTACTTGAAAGGACTGCTTAAATGTCTTCCATATGCTATCCTTTGTATGTGTTGGGGTGGGTAGATGCTAAGATGGAATAGGCTCGTTAATATGCCCAAATGTCCTTGATGCAATATGATGATAAGCTATTGGTCCTAGAATAAAAGGATCAAAACCTTTGATACTACACGTTAGTTTTATAGATTGTACTTTTTTTTTCTTAGTCCATGAAGATCGGACCATATTCTAGGACAGTATATACAAGCTTTTTACATGAAATGCACAAAAACTAAAGCACGCCACTCCTGCGAAAAATAAATGAATTTCAAAGATTTTGTTAAATCCAAATAAGGTTTTCCTATAAGTTCATCATAAAAAATTATAGATCCCAATATATCCATGCCAAATAGCTGCCAAGAAGCACAAGCCAAAAAACACAATACATACCCCGTATTCGAAACTCTATATACCCATATTCGTTATATAATCCTTCTTGTGATATCTCAATCACTTTTTTTTTGGTGGGATAAGAAGGTTTTATGAGATATATATTTCACCCCATCATCCAATTTCAATCAACATTAAACACAAGACCTCTTATTTTACACGTAAAACATGGCATTGAATTCCAAATTAATCATTTACTCTTGGAGTCTTAGAACATCACTTCCAAGGTCGGGAGGATGGGAAAATATGATAAAATTATGTTATTTTTTAATTATATTTTTTAAAAAGTGAAGGTCTAGTCTTTTTTCTTTACTAAAATAATAAGAAAATCTCCTCACTACATATGAGACTCTAATTCAGGATATTTTCTTAATTATTTAGAACAATATGTTTATTAAAATAGCATAGCGTTAATACCCTATGCATTATTTAATGTATGTTTTGTTTTTATTCTTTTTATAATTAAATTCTTGTCATGTTCCTTAAGGTACATTAATACTACTAATTAAAATAAACAAGTGAATGTGTCTTAATAATTGAGGATCCCCAATCCTCATAACCAAAAGGTCTCCAATTCAACTAATTAATTGCAAGCCTAACAACGCTCTCCCCTTTTAACTTTATGTATAAATTTGCTAAAAAAAACAAGAAAATTTTAACATCTTGTATTCTTTAATGCACTAGCATGAAATTGCTAAAACTAGAAAAAAGATTAAATTCAAAAAAAAAACTCCTTGTTGATTTTTTTCCAAAAGAAAATGAAGAGTGAGTTAACAAAATATGGTCCACCATAAATAACAAAAATAACATTTCAAGTTGAAGAGAATATCTCTGTCTTCGTTTTTGAAGAGAGGTTACCAATTATTTAAAATATATATATTTTTTTAAATCAAAATTAAGAAAATATTTAAATATAACATATATGACGATATTTAGATAGTGACTTAGACGCATTGCAAAAGTTGCTAGTCAAAGAATTTGTAATAAAGATGAGCCAAGTTCAAGTATTACTACGTTAGTTTACAAAGCACAATTTCAAAGAGTAATATTTTTAGAAATAAAATTACCATTTAAGCGTTCACTATATTTAAAAATAAAACAATCGAGTTGATCATTAATCAATCACTTTATGTTCAAAAATTATTATTTAAAAATAAAACTATTAGAGTTGATTTTAGGTTGTGTTTGGAAGTTTAGAAAAGAAAAGAAAATAAGAGAAAGTATTAATCAGAAGGAAAAGAAAGGGTGAGTATTAGAGTTCAGGGCATCCAACCCAAAACCAATTGGTAATGGGTGGAGTAGACCCTCCATTTTATATATTGCTTTGTAAGGATCCTTTTTCCCGATATGGGATTTGTAAACGTGTGGCGTAATTTTGAGCCTAATACGTGAATTGTTTATATTGGACGACGTGGAGCCCGTGTGACCATTGGGTCTTGACACGATGAATAACCTTCCTTTTGATACCATATTAGAGTTTGGAGTATCCAACCCAAAACCAATTGGCAATGGGTGGAGTAGCCCCTCCATCTTATATATTGCTTTGTGAGGATCATTTTTCCCAATATGGGATTTGTAGTCTTAACAGCAAGAAAGAAAAATAATTTTATCTCTTTTGTTTGGGAAGTTTAAGAAGGAAGATAACGTTATAATATATCCTTTATGTTTGTGTTTTAAAAAGAAAAGAACAGAAAATATCATATTTAAAAATTTGTTATATATTTTAAGGTTAAAATTGTCAATACAGTAAGTTTTTATTTAAAAAACACTTTATTTTCTCTTTGATTCAGAGAGAAAGTTTAATTGTTTATTTTCCTTTCTCTCTGTAAAAAACTCTTAAACAAGAGAACAGATAAACTTTCTTACATTTTCTCCCATTTTCTCTCTAAATCGAAACCCCTAAACATAGGGTAATTAAGCAAATCACTTTTTGTTTGATGATAAAATCTAGAATATATGCTAATATTCCACCATTCCCACCCTTATTTATTTATTTGGTATTTTCCCAATTATTTTTCCATTTAGGACTTGACTCCTCTCCACTACCCATTCATTCTAATTCCATTCAAGGGGGTCTAGTTTAAGGGATAAACGAATGAATTTTTTCATGAAACTTGGTAAAGAAGATCTACATGATCATGTCCACAAAATTTCATCATGAAATTCAAACCAGAAATGAGCGTATTACAAGTTTGATGCAATTATTCATTTTCGACCGTTTAAATTTTAGATCATCATCTCACCATTTTTCTAGATTGAATATTCTACTGAAATTTTGTGGAGAGGATTTACTCATAATATAGATTATCTCAACCAAGTTTTATGAAAAAATTCATCCGTTTAATTCTCAAACTAAACCATCTTAAACAAAATTAGATCGAAAGGTAATGGATAAAAGCCAAGTCCATGTGTCTATAATCATAAAAGGAATCTAATCCAATAACTAATATATAAAGCAAAAGAATTAAACCACGTTTTGACACTTGGCGATTTTAATTCTACATCAAAAGAGAAAATATTCAATATAACGGTTATAATGATACATGTTATTGCATATCCAATTTGATTGCAAGAAATCAATGACTCATGTGATTAAGGAGAGAGAAATGCTCACTTTTATATAATCTAATTAGATTGCGATAATAGGTATCATTATAACCGTTGTATTGAATATTTTTTCGTATCACGTTGGTTTATATTCCTAATTTCTAGGCGTCAGTTTACTAATGGTTTTTATTCATTTATGTGAACTATATTCTTCCTCTATCTTCTCCCATGTTTATCTTTCAATTTTTTCGAGCTCTCTAATTTGTCTAAGTCACGACTATTCAGTTCTTTTCGGAAACCCTCCTCTACTACTTTGCCTTCATATCTCCCTAATCGAGAAACCCTAGAACACAAGTTCTTTCACCCTCCATCTTAATTTTTTCAAATGTTTTACTCTTAATTTTTTTTAAACCAAAAGGAAAAACGTACCCCTAATTTTATTAGATCAAAGCAAATAACAAAATTATGAGGATGGTAAGAACCTTACCTCTAAGAAGATAATGAAAATTAAAAAGTAACAAACAAATTTTAAAAATTACTTGAATCGAGCCGGCTTCCAAATATCCCTCTTAGGCTTTCTATAAAGGTGCTTGGGTATGTCAAATTGAACTTGATTTAAAAGAAAAGTTTATCTTGATCGAAGTGAAGTTGAGATGTTGTCCCCTTGTATTGCTTTCTTAATTTCTTTTTTTGATTCTTGGAATACATTGTAGTAAAGCCATCTCTATCTCATTTCACAAGACTAATGTTCGAATTTTGATTGCAAACAATATTAGAATATATGACTCTTGGAGAAATTTTTGCTAACCCTTAAGAAACAGGTTTCCTCTCAACCAAAATGTCAAAACTTTTAATACTCTTGGTTTCATATAGATCATCACAACCTTCAGATGTAGTTTCTCATTCACTTTGCTCTTCTTCTTCAAGATCAATATACAAGTTATTATCATCCTCATTAAATCCAATACGAGATTCTAAGCTAGGAGCAACAATCACCTCCAAACTTTTAATATTGGGATTATTAAAATCTTCACCCTCAAACTCATCATTATGTATTTCATAAATGACATTAATAATTTGCTTTCCTTCCATTTGGGTATTTAATTTTTGGGAATTTGAATTACCCACTAAAACATGATCTACTACCTCATTTTGCTTTGCTGCCTATTTGGACTATGGCTTGGGCAGTTGAACTTTTAGTACCCACTGATTCTTCGTTTCCTTATCACAAATTTTAGTAGCTATTTTCTTATTCGGATTTAAAATCAAACATCGTCTATAATATGCCCATGTATCATGCTCTTTAACACTTCCCCTCACGTGCGACCCCCACTTGCACGCAGAAGACAAACCAAACCAAAGGCGCACTTTGTGCACAAACAATAATGTGCATACTGCACAAACACAAAAAGGAAAACAAATGCAAGTGGAATGATTTAAACGCGAGACTTTGTAAAACCTGAGTTTTGATACCATGTTAGAAACCATCACACCCAAAAGTTTAAGTTGTTAGGTAGTAGGCCAATAATATATATCTATATATCATGCTCTTTAACATGTTGGCAGCAGGCTGATTGTGTGGAGTGAATGGATCCGATAAATCATGGGATTGATAAAAACCACTTAAGTCTTGGGATTATATTTATATCCCATGATTTATGCTCTTTATATCTCAGTATTTAAGCTTATTATATTATATTATTTATGCACTGCTATAATTAGTTTTGTTGTAAATGTTATCACTCTCATGGTATAAATATATTTAATTGTATGAAAATAAAAATCAGCTTATTCCAGAAATCCTATTCTATTTTCTTCCTTTAGTTTCAACATGGTATCAGAGGACACGATCCTAACCTAGGGGTTTCTTCTTTCTGTTGCTCTGATTCGGTGGGTGGGTGGGTGGCATTTTGTCGCCCAACTGGTCAAGGAGTTTATTTTCCTTTTCTTTTTTCAATAAATTTTGTTGGCTACCGACTTATCTAGCAACATATTTTCAGTTTTAGCATAATGTTTGGCTATCCAATAGTGTTTGGAACGAAGTTTTCTCGTGTTGCCCCTATGATTCTATTTTAATGCCACTTGCTTAAGTGGTTTTGGTTTATGATGCAATGGTCTATATGCATCTTTTATTTTATTTCTATCAAGTGTTTTCCAGTTGTTAGTAGGTGTAACCGATTGTTTTTTGGGCGGTTTTTTAATGGGGTTGATTGTTTTCTGGCATCCCATATTGCTACCAAATGTTTTCCAGCAGTCTTTAATACAACCAAGTGGTTTTTCGGCAATCCTATATTATTGCCGAGTGTTTTTCCAGTAGTGTTGTGTTAGCCATATTGGAGCATTCTATATCATTATCGACTTTTATTTGGGTATATGTTGTTCCCACCTATGATACCTTTTGGGGCTGGATGTTGTTCCCACATATGGTGCAATTTGTATATGTTTTTTTACAGAAGCGAAGTTTTTCTTAGGCATGCAAATTTCAACTATAAAGGAAGCCTTTTAAGTTTTAGTTAAAAGGGAGCAATTTTTATACAATGGAGCCGCATATTTTGGTGCAAACTGATTTCAGTGTCACACCTTGTTCAATTTGAGGGGGAGCACACAAATCAAAGGTCAATGGCCACGCATACTCCGTGTCACCCAATATGAAACGGTCCACGTGTTAGGTTAAAAAATTACGCCACACGTGAAGGGGCGTGTTGAGACTACAAATCCCACATCGGGAAAAAATGATCATCACAAAGCAATAAATAAGATGGAGGAGCTACTTTAGCCATAGTCAATTGATTTTGGGTTGGATGCTTCAAACTCTAATATGGATCTTTCAGTAATAAGGTGTCTATATAAACTAGGCATGTTTTACATCCATGCGGACCATGCTCTAGCTTGAGGGGGAGTGTTAGGAGCAGGCTGATTGTGTGGAGTAAATGGATCTGATAATCATGGGATTGACAGAAATCACTTAAGTCTTGGGATTATATTTATATCCCATGATTTATGCTCATTATATCCTATTATTTATGCACTGCTGTAATTAGTTTTGCTGTAAATGTGTATCATTCTCATAGTATATATATATATACGATTGTGTGAGAATAAAAATCAACTTATTCTAGAAATTCCATTATATTTTCTTCATTAATTTAGTTTCAACATCTACAACAGTGAAAGCAATAGAGAGGAATATTTTCATAATCAATAATTTGCCAAAAACCTCTTTCACCAACACCAATCCACACTTGAGATGGGTGTTCTAAAAGAAGATCAAGTTCAATGCAAACTCGAGCCAAGTTAGGCCGATTTAGCTTTGTTGTTGAAAGAATAAATTTTAATAGGTTTTCCTACAAGTTTGAACAATGGAAAAAATACTACTATTTGCGAAAAAATGAATTAAGAGAAAGGGAAAAGAAATCCAAACTTGCGAAATTGAAGACTTCTCGTTTGGTTAAAAATTTGTCGTCCATTTAAAAGTTCTCATATGGAATCTATCGACGTACCATAGATCTCGTAACCAACGACACTGGTAATCTTCTTCGCAATGAAGCTTAATCAAGATGTGCTTTTGATCAAGTAATCCAATATGAAGTGCCTCTTTGAGCCCGAATGTAACAAAAACCTTTCTGATAGCTTCCATAGATGGTCGACCATAAGAGAATTTGCCTACCAAGGTGAACTCGAATGGGGATGCCAACTTTTTGATTTCATCATCAGAGAAGAAAATTGCTGGTTCACCCTTGAAAGAACTAGGTTTTTTTAGAGGGACCGAAAGTGAGGATGAAGATCCAACCACCTCAGCGAAGGATTTGGCTTGCGACGAGAGATTATGAAGGATATCAATCCTAATTGGGGCTGCCATCAACCAAATGTTTTATTCTTAATTGATTTTGAGTTAAACATCTCTTACGTTTTTCCCTTCTTAACTCTATCAATCCCTTTTTAGTCTGGAAGATGCAGGGTATGGGCCTGTCCTTATAGTTATATCAGTAAGTTAAATTTCAGTTGTAATTTTTTATACCGATTTGTGACTTGTGTTGTTTTATAATACTTACTGTGTGAACCTTTTGATTTTGTATATATATATATATATTTTAAGGTTAATCTAAGTATTGTCTTCTACATTTTCTATTTTGAAACTTACTAATTATGCAAGACTTTTTGAAGGTTCATTTAACTATGAGGGCTATAAGAACTAATTTTGGTTGTAAGTTTGTTTTATTGTTTGAACAATAGAGTGAATTTTGTTGTAGTTCCTCTTATTTGGATGAGTAGTATTGTTCTTTTATCTTTTAGTATTTTTCGTATATTTTAATTATGCTGCTTAGATAAATTTTTAGTTGAGTAGCCTTTGGAGTAAATCTATTAAAAAAATTGCCTTTATGCACAACAATTGTTTGACAAAATGCCATAATGAATTGGCTTTTTCTACGAATAATGTCATAACGTACATTGTATAAGAGTGTAGTCTGAAGTAGGGAACCAAACAGTAGAAGAGTAAAATTTCCACAGATTACCATATTCCTTTAGGACTCGTTTAGTTCGAGTTTTGGGAATGAAATGGAGCATACTTGATTCTTGAATTTTTTTTTTCTGGCATCTAGAATGCCATGCAGATGTTAAGTTCAACCGGGAAATACGAATGGAATAAAGTATTAATTACAAAAATACACTTCTTTTTATAAGATGAGAAGACATCTCCTACTAATTTTTCAAAAGAGTCAATTACTATAATAAATTAGAAAAATTACACATGCCTAACTAATATCTATCTTACAAAAATTGTAATTTTTGTAATTAAAAAAAAAATTACAACAGGAAAAAAGAAAAGAAAAAAGTTCCAATTCTTTTTTTTTACATTTTTGTGCAGCAGTGTAATTAAAAAAAAAGTTCCAAACAATATTTTCATACACGGAATGTAAAAAAAGTTATTTATTCATAAGGAAGAAAATTATTTTAATTCTAACATGAAAAATTAAAAAAGATGCCAATTGGTAATGATTTATTTCTTATAATTTAAATGGGAGAACTTAGGGGCAAATGTTTGTTCCATGAAATTATTTATTCAAGACTTAAAATTTGAACCAAACATAAAAATTATTTTAAAATAAAATTTAATATTCCTCAAAATCGTTTAAAGCTCGAATGAAAGGAGCCATTAAAGTTTTCGAGCGCCAATCTGGACCGCAATTTCTGCCGCATCTACTTAACTTCTCACGCCTCTTCAGTCTAATTAATGACGCTTCGATTCAATGCAACGGTGGCAGCTTTTCCCTTCTTCCTTCAAACCTCTTCAATGCAAAGGCGACGGCCTCTCCCTTCATGCCTCTTCACTCCAACCACGGTAACTTCCCCTCTTTACTGCAATGATAGATTCTTAAATATATACATTGAATTGTATATATACACACGATATCCATCATTCATCGTCTTGTATTCTAAAACATTTTTTGTGCATTCTACTTTCTCCCTGAATTGATAAGCTTTTCCACTAATTTACTTTGCGTTGTAAATTTTTAAGAGTTCAATTTCATAGTTTTTTGAATAATTTCATAAAGAAGACCCCTCTAGTTGACAATTGTATTCTCGACAAACGACAAATCATTGATGTACTAAATCTAACAATAAAAAATAACTTGTGCTCTTGACCACCTGTTAAAATTATTATTTCATTAAGAATGACCAAAGTTATTGTTAAGAGGAGAAGGGATTGGCTTAATGGTAGATAACTTCCACTCTTATCACCTTTATCTTAAAGGTCAAGTGTTCGACTCATGGAAGTGGGTGGGAGATTTTTCTTTATTTGTAAGATTAAGGAAGAAATTTAGACATTCCTTAATTAAAAAAATGAAATAAAATAAGAAGGATTAAGGAAGAAACTTAAACCTCCCTTAATTAAAAAAATAAAATAAAATAAGAATGTTAAAGTTGCAATAAATTTTCTGTTTCTTACCAAATATTTTTTTTTTTTTTGACAAAGTTGGAATGGGACCATCTTTCTCGTATTCGGCCTCGTACTCCTTTTTAACTCACATAATAGTTGGGGCCAAATTATTAATTTCGCTATTCATCTCAATAGATTTTGCTTTTCTTATTTTTTCAATAGGTTTTGTTGTTACAATTTTGCTTTAAGTCATTTGCATATACGATTCCAACAATTAATTTTGATTCCTGATTTTGCTGATTTTTTTCCCCTTAATTTGAAATGCTAACCTTTTGTTATTTCTGTTGTACGTATTTGGGCAGAAAGTTTACTGTTATTTCTTATTTTTTTTGGTGGAAGAAAATAGTAGCAAGCGAGCAACCACTCCGAGCCGGGTAAGAACACATTGGGCGGCAAGCCTCTCCCTCCCAAGGTTTAACACAGTTGCGTTTTCAAGGAACGAACTCGAGACTTTGGTTAAGCTAGAATAACCCCGTGCTTGGGGGTTATACTGTTAGGGTGTGTTTGTCGGGCGGGATTAGAAGTGGGATAGGATTAATTAATCCTATCTGGTGTTTGTTGTCGGAGAGGATAGGATAAATAAATCCTGTCATGTGTTTGGCGCAAGGGTGGATAGGATATTTTAATCATATCCCACGTTTGGCGCAACATGGGACTGGATAGCATTCGGGATTAATTATCATTTTATCCCTTTATAACCGGATAAATATATACCACCTTTATAGGTGGTATTATTTTATCCCATGATTGCCGGATAACAAAATGAATATAAAAATTAATTTTTAATTAATTTTTTTTAATCTTTTTCTTTACACCTTTTAAATAATCAAATTTATTAACAAAAATTTCCAACCACATAAAATCATAGTAACTCAACTAATAAAATTCATTTCTTTTATAATATGGCATTTTTTTTTATTAAATGAAGATATTTATAAGAAACTTTAATTTTAGAAAAAAGGGTAACATTAGAATTTGAAATTGTACTTAATGCCTAGTTCATTAATATTGTACGTGATATAAAACTTTTCTCCCGAAAGAGTTTTTTATGAAACTTATTTATAAATAGAAGAATCGCATTAGTTAAAAAAAAATTGTGCACAACAATTAAAATTCCTTATATTTTTAAAAGAAAAGTAAGTTGTATTTATATAATATTTGGACTTGTTATCCGGAACTCCACCAAATGCAAAGTTTATTAAATCTTATCTGACTAATCCTTATCTTGTCCGATCCCGCTTAATCCTTATCCGACTAATTCCTTTGCTATCCTATACCACATAATTCTTATCCGACTAATTCCGACTTTTATCCTATCCTATACTACCTCCTTATTCGGCGCGCTAAACGCACCCTTACTTCTATTTCAAAAGTTCATTTTTCCGGTCCTCCCCAATCTCCTTGCCCCTCTGATTATATATTTTCTTTGACAGGAAATCCTCTGGAATTAAATCCTTCGCAGATTCTACGTACAAAGTAGACTTAAAAGATGGAATTTATTCTGATGTTGGTTAAAATTTGTATTATTCTTAAGCTATAATAAAAAAAATAGATAAGTAACTAATTGTATAATTGTGTAAGTAAAAACTAACACAATAATCCGCTGCATTCTAATTTTTGTACTTTTTTAACAGGAAACATGCATAAAAAATGACATGAAATAACTCACAAATGATAAATATGATCTTTTCATCAAAGTTTAAAATCTACATTACTAGTATCTTATACTACTATTACTCTTCTGTCTCAAATTGATAATGACTATGGTACATGAAAACACTAATGTTAACATAATGAATGGTCAAGAATGCTAACTTATTTAATTTTTAATGTCAGATTTGGTAAGTGATTATGTTCCAAAAAAAAAAAAAAATGGGACAGTCAATTCGTGACATCCCATAAATGAATTTTCGACTATCAATTTGAGGCATGAAGAGGACTATTCTTTTAGAACAGTGCATAAACCAAAAAAATTCACATTTTTTTTTTAATTTCATGAAGGTAATGACTAATTTTACAAGAAGCCGCAAGCAAAAAAAAGCTCAATTACATGAAGCTGCAAGCAAGAAGACACTTAATTTAGGGGATGAAATATCCCGGCCAAGTTAATTTAGTTGCTTGCATTGGTTCAAGTTGAGGACGTTTCGTTGAATAGAAAGCCTGAATCTCCTAGCTTTTTAAAGTTGTTGGTTAAATAGATCTCATGTTGTAACTGGCTTTTGGACGGCAAGCATTATTAATTATTTTAACCATGAGATCTATAAATTCTTCAATTTTACTAACATGTCTCATAATTAGGATAATTTGATCAGCATTCATCTATTAACATTTTCACTTGAAAATGCAATTGAAAATTGATTGGGTTGTAAACATGTAACTTTTGGTCGTTTCATTGTAATTTAGAAATCAACTTGAGATGCTTGAAATTTACAACTTCAACTATTAGTTGGTTTACTCCCCCCCCCCAAAAAAAAATACTCTTCTTTTTTAGTTGGTGTACTCCTTTTATCTCTCTCACTCTCTCCCAAAATATATTTATATTGAAAAATAGTTGGCTCAAACCATTGATTCCACATTGAAAAATTTTAGAACTCAACATAGATATATAAGTGGGGGAGAGTCTCAACATAGTAACAAGACATTTTAAGTTAAAACCTTATACTGAGGAGAGGGGTTGGCCCAGTGGTAGGCAACCTCCACCCTTGCCTTGAGGTCAAGGGTTCGACTCATGGGGTGGGAAGGGAGGGTTTTTCTTTATTTGTAGGATTAAGGGAGAGACTTAGACCTCCCTTAATTTTTAAAAAAAAAAAAAAAACGTGATTTTTTTTAGGCTACTACACCTTTTCTCCATGTAATATTTGACCATGCAAGTTTAATATAATTGCACTTCAATATAGAAGACCGGAAAACAGTTGTCGTGAATGCCCCTTTGTGATTATCTTTTCAATGTTCATAATTTATAATAGATTTTTAGTCTAATATATATATCTTTCTTATAATTTCTATACAGTTTAATATATATCTTACTATTACAAATTTGTAAAATATCCATGCATTGCATACGGGGCTATAAAACTAATTTGTTAGTAAAATAAAAGAAACGATGAACCGGAATAGCATTTTATATAACTTCTCTTAATCTCTAAACAATTTTACCAATACAAACACATGAAAACAATAGCTACTCTATATATAATAGACTGCATATTGTATTATCTTAATTATCTTCTACTTCCTTCCATGTTCATACCTCTCTCCCAAAATCCTTTGTCCCATATACCTGCATCAACAATCTTAAGTTATTATAAAATAAATTATCAAGTATCTATCCACATGATATATTGAAAGCATTAAAAAAATATTATACATTGATCAACTTATTTGACTAATTTTTGGTTTTAGAGTTTCTATTATCTTATTCTAAAGTCTTGCTATAATTATTCTTTTACCTCTCGTTTGGTTTTCAATTTTAATGCCATTTCAAAAATTATAAATTGGTAAATTTACATCTTATTAATAAAAAGAAGTTGGATCGTAAGAATCTTATACAAAAATTCAAACTTAATGATATGGATAATTATCGATTTCTTGTTTCTAATAAGAACAAAAAGTCAAATTAAAAAAGCTTTTAAGAGTAATACATTCCTTAAGTGGGTGTTGGGGAGAGACACGTATTACTTAGTGAAGGTGCCATACAGTAATCATGCATATATGCCATATTATTTGGGTTACAGAATTTGACTAAATAAAGTGATCATTATAACATTATTTTGAAAAGCAATACTCTACTTATTGCTTTTATCAATTAGTTATTCGTACCAAATATATTGATCAATGACACCTGTATACGTAATTGATTGATGAAACCAATAAAAACATCTTAAATTTTTATGCTTAAAAATAAATGTACGAGTACCTGCCCAACATCATAACAGTTGCTTGAGGATTAGTTCCGGGAGAGTTATAAAACGTTGATCCATCAATAACACGCAACGAATCAACACCAACAACCTTATAATCATGATCAACAACCTTACCAACTTGGCAACCACCATGGTAGTGCCATATAGTTATCACAGTGTCCATACAAAATTGTTCCAAAGAGAGTGTATCTGTCACGTGCTTAGGCCTCAGGTTTAAAGGTAGGGCCACCATTAAGTCAAACAGGGATTTGACTGGGGTCAAAGGGTACCTAAAATTTGTGAGAGATTTTGATTCTATGACCTTAATGATGGTTTCCATGCCTTGGACACACCTTTGAAGGTCTTGGGGTTCTTTGAAGTAATTAAATGTGACCTTAGGGTTATCATTTGGGTCCTTTGTTTGGAGCTCTAAATGGCCCGTGGATAGTGGGCCCATGATTTTTTCAAGGATGATTCCAGCATTAAGGGTGGAATTTAAAGGCAAGTCAACTGTGGAGAGTATGTCACCCTGCAAAATGTGAAACATTTCAAGATTAGGGCTGAATAATTAATAGGCTTTTTTATTAGTTTCTAAGACGTAATTACACTTATCAGTGTATCAATATATGGAAGAATATCAGATATATCAGTGTATTATTGATCGTATAAAAAAAAAATCGTCACGAAATGAAAGAAAAGAAAACAAACCAGATTAAGTGGCAAACCAAGGTCTAGGGCAATTTTGTGGACCAAATCCAAATCAAAGGACCCACTAGCAGCTTCAATATAGCTTTCGGATCGGGTAATACCCACAACTTGAATAAGAGAGATTTCAACAGGCTGAGGTGAAGGAATAACAATAGCATTCATTGGGTTATCAGACATGCCTTGGCCCACCATGGGGTGGTCCATCACCACCCTGATTTTGTGGGCCCTAAGGTGCTGGGATGGGCCCACCCCACTCAACATTAATAGTTGTGGGCTCCCAAGTGCACCAGCTGATAATATTATCTCGTTTTGGGGCCCACTTTTTAAGTATGCTATGTGCTTCTTTCCATTTGCATCCTTGAAGAGGACTCCATGGGCCTTGGGTCGTTTTTGGCCTGCATCATTAGAATAACTCACCGCAAATTCCGTTGACAGAGTAAATATGACAATTATCTGAATAATAAATAATTAATTATAATCTCATTATAATATTTTCATTAGCTATCTATCTACAAGTACAAGTTATTTTTGAGATACACCTGTTTTAACGCAAAAGACATAATTTCTATTTTTACAACAAATTAGTTATATATCGCCATTTTATATAAAGGTATTGTTGAATCGGTTATCTCAATTTAAGAGAGTATATATTTAATAAAAAATTGTTTTTTTATTGAAATTTGGTATATTGATTTGTTCAAAAAGTAAAAATTTAATCGACAAGAAAAATAATGCAGTAAATTTGAAACATACAAATTAATAAATTTCATGACAAAATGGGATTTATTTTGACAACTATTATTTTAATCTTTGCTAAAGGGTTTTCGGCCAATTTTTGTACCTCAATTAATTTCCGTTCACACGATATTGTTTTGGGGCTGCCGGAACTCTATATATTAAAGTTTATGATTCATATGCAAGAATGCAAGTTCCATTTTAACGATTCCCAACTTAGAAAAAGCCAAGGAGATATTAAGATATAGGTCATATCACGTGCAAAAATATTTCATCCAATCTGATTAGTTAGAAATCATGAGTGCATTAATATTAGAGTGCCTTAAATATATATATATATATATATATTTACCTCGAGTAGCAAATAAAATCCGGTGGACTGTGGACTTCAAATAAACAACAATATTCTCCACGTCAGCATACTCTAACAAGTCAGCAGCAGTATGCCTACGCCCATTCTCATCAAAAATACTCCCACCAACTTTAGTCCCATAAATATGCTCCGTAGTAAACCCATTATACGGCAACACCCCCGCTTCGATTAATCCATCCCTCACCGCCGATTGCCACGTCATCATCAGCGGCCAGTACGCCACCTTCCTCTCTACCCACTCGTACGACTCGTTGACCAGCCTCTGGTCCCACCCAACTCGGCCCACGTACATTTCGCTAGCTCGCGTGAAGAAGCCAGCGTTGAGGGCCGAGCCTCCCCCGAGGACCCGCGCTCGGTGGTTGATTACGCCATCCGAAGATACGAAAAGTTGGGAGGCTGAGGTAGGGGAGGTGTCGGCCAGGGTGGCAGCAAAGCCAGTAATGTGGTTTACGTTTGGATAGGTGTACGGCGAGCCTCCACGTTCGAGAAGGAGGACGGTGGCGGTGGATTGGGAAAGGGTTGCGGCTAGGGCGCAACCGGAGGTACCACCCCCGATTATGATATAGTCGAAGTAGGAGATTGGGGGAGCTGAGCTGGCGTCTTTTGTCAACGTGGGATATGGAGCTGGCGGAGCAAAAGAGAAACACGAAAATTGTTGATTTTTTTTTTTGATCCTTTTCAAAACTAAATTTGTTAATACTTAATTTGGCATTAAAGATTAATAATTACTAGTTCATTTCATTTAGTTTAGTTTCTTAATGTGGTCAAAGCATTCACCACCACATCTCACTGCAACCCAACTACTTTCAAAGCTCCGGCAAGTCACCGGAGAATCGGCAAAAATTTCTCTATATATATAGTGTAAAATTAAATTTATACTAAAATTTATATCTTAAATTATTTACAGATTTAGTGTAAAAATATATTGCCCTAAACCATATTTTAAGTTGCCCTCAAATTTATTGCATAAATCGATTTGCAATGCTTGCGCAGCTCCAGCAGTGGCGAGATTGGCGGCTGCGGCTGGGGTATGGTGATGATTAATAAATTTTTTAAAAGCAGAAGTATTTTAGATAAATTTTGGAAAACTTCAAAAGTAATTTTATTCCCAAAAAGTTGTTCATAATAATAATTTCACTGTACGTATCAAGTGAGAAACAATGTCCCTACGTATCAGTATGTCACATAGTCATTAAAAATGATGTTACTATATAAAAAAATTTGCCAAACATATTCACAATTAAAACGCTCTATGTACCGCTGGTCGAGTTATTTCTAAACAAAACTTGAACCCCAAACTCCTCTTGTACAATAATTCAATTTTTAATCTTGTAGGTAAGTGCTGGTGTTGTATACAAATAATTGCTGCAAATAATTTTATACATATAATTTTGCAAAAAAAAAATATTTAGGAGGTATTTGTTACTTAATTAATTGTGCAAGAATTTCAATTTTTAATCTTTCTTTAATTCTTCATCATTTGTTTTGCAATTTTAATATTATTTACCAAAGAGAGAGAGAGAGAGAGAGAGAGGTACCTTCCTCTGAGTAACAAGAAACTTGAAGCAAGATAATTGTGAAAAGAACCAAACCACCACTATTAAATCTCCACCATTTCCAACCCATTTTCTATAAAACTTGGAATCACAAAAACAAAAGGAAACTCTTTGATCTAAAACTTCCCTTCAAAAACAAAAGAGAAATCAAAGGATCTTAGTGTTGAAACATACACTAAGACTAATTCTTTTTATTTGTAAAAGTTCAAAGTAGAACAAAATCAAAGTAGTTTACCCCCTTTCATATATAAAGAAAATTTTGGTCTAAAATGCATTTACTTTATGCCCAACTATCAGCCTATTGATTGCATGTAATTACAAGGAAAATTAATGCAGGCGGTTTCATTTGAGTCTTCTTTTTTTAAACAATTATAGAGAAAGACAAATGATGACATTCATTAACATATTAGCCAACTATATATATCATTAATTATGTTCCATGGTTTATTCTCCTCTTTAAATATAGTCCCTATTAATTGAGGGCGATAGGGGAACGTAACTACTATCAAATTTACTAGGAATAATTGTAAAAAAAGGGAAAAATACTTAACTCGTTTTTTTCGCTTTGGCCATTGTATTATATTTGCCCTTATTTAACGGATGCGCAGATGTGGTAAGTTTCACCAACTCAATAAAAAATGCTGACGTGGCATGCCAACTCATTCGCTTTCTTTTTTTCTTTAACCTAGACTATTGTTTGTGGCCGGAGAAGAGTGAGAATCTCACTGGAAATCTCGTCGATCGACTACTCATCTTTTTCTTCTTTTCTTCATCTCTCCGATCTATCAACTGCCACCACTAGACATGATTTCATTTTAGGCCTAGATCTGATTTTATTTCAAGTTTAGATTTGTTTAATTTGAGTAAGAAATGACAAACCCAGAATAGATGCTTTGTTTTTTAGTATTTATTCTCTCTACATGTAAAATCCTTGTCTTCTAAAGCTCAGCAACCTTATCTCCTTCCTCTATAATTTCCGCATATATGTCTCTTCTTTCTCTCTGACTTGGGGAGGTGGACGGCGATGACTTTGAGGGATTGGAGGTGCGAGGCATCACGGTCCGACAGTGGAAAGGTTGGGGTTGGAGTTGTAGTTGATAAGATTGTGGTGGTGGTCGGAAGCGAGGTGGTTCCGGTGATGAGGAGAGAGAGAGAGGAGGAGGGGGAGAGAAAGTGATAAGGGGATGGGGAGTGTAATGAGAGACTTTTTTGTTTGAGATTTAAATCTAGTTGGAAAGCCACGTCATAAAAAACGTGACATGTCACCAAGTCCGTTAAGTTTGACAAATGGAATGTTAAAGGTGAAAAAAAATTGAGAGTTCAGTGGCCTTTACGTGAAAAAAGAGTATAAGGGTCAAAGTGGAAAAACGGGCAAAGTATATTACCATTCTTTACAATTATTCCAATCTACTAATTGCGATGACCACATTTGAATAATCAAATTCGATCTCAATAGTATTTATACTATGATTGTTGAGGGTAGCTAGAGCAATTTTAAGCGCGAGGTATTTCTTTATATGTTAATTACAGTTTTCACAAGGTCATTTTGATTAATCATTCATATCAAAGACAATTACATGGAGTCAGACGTAGAATTTTGTCACCCTAGCTAACTATGAACTACGTAATTCGCTGACCAAAGAGATGAATAAGTAAGCTTTTGCTTTGTGTCACCCTCATGAGAGTCTCCCAACTGAACCGAACCGAGAGAGCAGCTTCAGCTTCCTTCTACGTCACCAACCACACGAATCACACGGGGTGGACAAACCACTTTATTAAGTTCGAATACCGCATTCATGGGTTTCGAACCTGTGACCTCTTTAATACAAGACTAGAGAGGATGCCACTAGGCTACAAGGCCATTGGCGATTTTAGCTTTATTGTCAAGTAATGGTTGCTGACTTTAGCAAATCAGGGATTTCAACTAATTAAGGGTGGAATTTTGTGACATTTGTACTGCATGTATCATTATCAAATTGTACTGAATTTTAGTAATAGTACGATACAAATTAGTAATTATACGTACTATACCAAAGCGTATGGTATGGTATGATATCGATAATGATTTTTATATATTACCGATGACATATTGCACCATAATTCATGTCATGAATTTGGCACATATTGTAGCTGTGCCAGATTTATTGTAAATTTATGAGGCAGGTTTGGTGAAATCATTTCACCCTTTAAATTTTTTGGCACATAGGGGAGAAGATACGATGATCAAAAGTTTTTCATTCGTTAATTAACTTCTCCATAGACAATGCTACTTCCGTAGCTGCATCAGTATATTTATAGACATTATTCTTTTTAATAAGATAAAAGTTTTGGTAATTACTATTATTATATTGTACCAAACCAATTTTTTTAGTATACTGAATATTTTAGCAAGGTATTGATAATGGATTTGGCATATCAACCGGTACGGTACTAGGTACATGGACATTTAGGATGGTAACTATACATAACTCACCCCTAGTTTCAATAGTTGACCCTTCGAATTTTCCGTCTATTGCGTTTCTTCCAGTTCAGTTTCATGGATTTTTTCATGCCAATTTTGCAGGTCTTTTTAATTTTAGATTTTTCTAAGTAGGAATTTTTCTTAATTATTATTATTTAAAAAAGAAGAAGAAGAAGAAGAAGAAGAATAAGAAAGTTAAGTGCCCTAATTTTAACCCACGACCTTTAAGTAGCCGAGAGTATTTTTTCC
Organism: Lonicera japonica; assembly: GCA_021464415.1. NCBI lineage: Eukaryota > Viridiplantae > Streptophyta > Magnoliopsida > Dipsacales > Caprifoliaceae > Lonicera > Lonicera japonica. The sequence continues at coordinate 17,326,737 of CM038470.1, forward strand.
ATTTAACCGAACACTTCGTTTTTTAAAATTAGATCATACTCGTGCATACAAAATAGGTGTATCCAGCTGGTGGATAAGGATTATCTGATCGATGTCACAAATCCGAGTATTTCCATTTCATTGTCAAAGTTGTGTAGACGATGATCACAAATCCGAAGTCTTTCCTTCCTCACATTTCGTTGTCATAGTTATGTAGAGTAAGTAAGTACTCTAAACATGAAGTTGAAAGAGTAACTGGGTGACAATATATCTTGGCCCTTAAAAAATTGATGATTATAATAGTTTTGTCTATTGTACGTGAACTTCTAACTCGAGCAAAGGGGTGTAGGGCACCCCTCGTTGGTTTTGAATATTTTTTTATTAAATATGGAGTATTTTTTTTTGGAAAAAAATAAATAGATAGGGACTTACGTGAAAATAAACTTAAAGGGCCTAATTGTAAAGGGCAAAACTTTAAGGGACAATTTAAAAACTTCAAACTTCACAAATTAAACAAAGAGAATCCACTATCCAATGCACTCCACCTCCACTATTTCATTATCTTTCTCTCTCTCTCTCTCTCAACTTCTTCTCCATTCTTCTTTCTCACCTCTCTTTGTCTCACACACTCACACAAATACACCACCACATTTCACCCCCACGATCCACTTCTTTTAATTATTGAATATTTGGTAATTTAGTTCTAAACCTCTAATTATTGAATTTTATTTATGTTGTTGATTAATTGCATAATATTACTTGTGTTTCTTTATTAATTACATAACATTAAGTGTATTTCTTGAACTATTGATTAATTATTGAATATTTGGTGATTTAGGTCTAAATCCTTGATTGTTGAATAGTAGCTATATAATTAAAGTTATTTAATAATTTATTTTATTTTATTGAAAATAGTATTAGTAGACAAATTCTTAATAAAGAGGAAGAGGGTTGGTGAACCTACTTCTTTTAACATGAAGTTCAATCATCTCCAAATGTGAGCCTTAGCAATGTACAAGGTACATAGTATCTTCTAAAGACCATTTGAGTTGTATACTATTATTATTAATACTATTATGTTTGCGTTAAAATTTTAAGATTTTAAATATGATTTAGCATGTTTTGAATTTCGACCAAATTTTGCCGCCCATTGGTCCAATTCCTATTTTCACCACTGTTTTAACTCAATGACAAGTACACCTCTCTCACAACATAAAAGTTATGAGTTCAAAACTAAGGAAATGAATTTGATAACAACAAAATTAATAATAATAAAAAAGATATGTTAGGTAAGAACTCGCCAGTTCCAAAACAAAAACAAGTATTAAGAGAAAACCTTAAGGCCGGGCAACAAATACACAGGCCGGAGCCCTGTGACAGACGTGTCCAAACCCCATTTGTGACCGTTTCTCAATTCTCATATATGCAAGAAATAGTTTGGGAGAGTTCCCACTTGCATAATACACCATTTGTAACTAGAAAATAATTAGGGCTAACTTTAAGTGAATATCCTCTAATTAAGAGGTCGTTTCATCCTAACAAATGCCTTATTGAAGGGCGTCCAATTCGTAAAACTTCAATTAAATACGAATTACCCCTATATCTATTAAAAAATCAGGTTAGTACTAAAACGATAAAACTCTTTATGTTTATATTCCCAATTGGTGGCTCAAATTTAATTTGAGTCTTTATGTCTTAATCTGATGGCTTATATATAACCTTTACTTATCTTCTCAATTGGTGGCTGAGATTTAATTTTAGGCTTTATGTTTTAATCCGATGGCTCATATTTATCTCTTAATTAATTTATTTCCTAACTAATTTCAATGGTGAAACATGTATTTATCTCTTAATTAATATTTATTAAACATGTATTTAATCCTCTTATAAATTTTAACACGTATTTATCTCTTAATACGTATTTTTAAGTCTTTCCATTTTCGCTTTGTTTTTATTTTTCCACATGAGTATAGTTTATTTATGTAACATGTAAAAACCTATTTCTAATAACTTTTTTTTTCTCTAAAACAAACAAGTATTTATTAAACATGTATTTATCTCTTAATTAGTATTTATTAAACATGTATTTAATCTTCTTATAAATTTTAAGATTTATGTATCTCTTAATACATACTTTTAGATCTCTTTATCCGTGCTTCGTTTCTATTTCACCATATGAGTATAGTTTATTTCTATAACATATAAAAACCTATTTCTAATAACTTTTTTTTTCTATTAACGTTTATTAAACAATATTCGTTGTAATATTGTATAGTGATTATAAAATGGGAATGTATACAATCTGTATATATATATAGCATTATAAAAAAGTGGCAATCATTATATTTAGCAATATTAAAAAATCGGAATGGTTTATATGTAATGTAATTGATTATTATAATTTTATCATAATAAATTGTATATAATTTTATGTAATTTATATGTCGAACATGTTTACATAATTTAGAGCATCTCCAAGAGACTCTCTATTATACTAATCCTCTTTATAATAGCTAGCCTATACGAACAAATGAGACTCCAACAACATAGCTAAAATAGAGATATAGTGATTATAAAATGGGAATGTGTACAATCTGTATATATATATAGCATTATAAAAAAGTGGCGATCATTATATTTAGCAATATTAAAAAATCGGAATGGTATATATGTAATGTAATTGATTATTATAATTTTATCATAATGAATTGTATATAATTTTACCTTATGGATATGTATTAGACTACTAGAAGTATAACTAAAAAGATGGGTATGTGCTGTTAAAATTTTTGATATTCAATCACTGCCTTGATTTTAAAATAGGTATGTGTACAACAATCTATAGCATATTTTTAATTTTATCATAATGTAATTGATTATTAATTTTACGTGATATACAAATATTGATTATTAAATTTTACAATTTTTTATACTAATCTTCTTATTAAAAATAAATAAATTCTAACATCAGTTTAATAATTATTTTTCAAATTACATAAGTTTATTCAAAATAACATTATTTATAAAATTTAATTTCATGTACAAAAATGTTCACTTGCCAGAAATTCTCTTGCATTAAAATTCTTATCACTTTAATCATACCAAAATTAATAAATTCAAATAAAAATTGAATAGCTTAAATAAAAATTAGAATCCAATTTTGATTTTGTTACTGAAATGACTTCTTTAATTATATTTTTCCGCACCTTTATTTGATTATTAAGTATGTATGAGTAGTTTTTACTATCAATATCAATTATTTATTAATATTTTAATATTTAGTTATGTTACATTCAATGGAAGTTTTAATTGCTCAAAATTATTTATACTATCTTAAAATTATTTATATTTTCTTATTATAAATGGTAGAAATTAATTTTCTAAATGTAGAAATTTTAATTTTTAACACTTCTTTATTTCTGAAAGACAAATAGAAAGGGCATCATGTTCTATATACAATTAAGTAATGATATTTGCAATTTCAGTTTGTTTGAAATAAAATATAATTAATTGTGAGAAATGATATAAAAAATAATAATAAATAAGTTAATGGTTGGTGATAAAGACATATATAATATAATATTTATTATTTTTTTCAAAATATATTAATAAAATTTTATTTTCTCTGAAAACTAATTTTAATTTTTAAATATCATATTGATATGAGGGTGCGTCCCGGATAAGAATTAAGTGGGATCGGATATGATAAGGATTAGTCAGATAAAGATTTAATAAACTTTGCATTTTATGGAATCCTATATTACAAGTCTGGATATTATATAACATAACTCGCTTTTGTTTTGAAAATACGTGCAATATTAATTGTTATCCACAATTTTTTTGTTGCTAATGTGATTAACCTATTTATAAATAAGTTTCGTAAAAAACTATTTTAGGAGAAAAGTTCTATATTGTATACAATATTTACGAATTATGCAATAAGTATAGTTTCAAATTTTGATGTAAATTTTATTTTTTTATAAAATTAAAGTTTCTTTTAAATTCATTCATTTAATAAAAGAAAATTAAAAATACCATATTATAAGCGAAATGAATTTTGTTAGTAGACTTACTGTAATTTTGGGTTATCGAAAATTTTCATATCTAAAGGGCGTAAAGAAGAAGATTGTAATAAATTAATTAAAAAATTATTATTATATTCATTTTGTTATCCAGCAAATACGGCCAGAATAAAATAATACCATTGTTATGGTATAATTTTATCAGGTTATAATGGGATAAAATGATAATTAATCCTGAATTCAATCCTATCACGTGTTGCACTAAACGCGGGATATGATAAAGATATCATATCAACTCTTGTACCAAACATAGGATATGATTTGTTTACCATAACCTTTTTGACAATAAATACCGAATATGATTAATTAATCTAATCATACCTCTAATCCAACGCGACAAACACACCATAAATGTAAGCATATTAATTTAAACTTAAGCAACTATTCTCTTGACATACGTATATTCTATATGTGATCATTAATTTTTGAATTTTTATGATCCAATAAGTACTAATGGACATATATAAATGGATCATGTCGGGATTAACGTTATGTATAAGGAGGCAATAGCCGAGTTTTCAGTTTTATCAAATTTGAACTCGATATATCTAAAAATATGATTACATGAAATTAAACTCGACAAAAAGTATATTTATTTAAAATAAATAAATAAAAGCATACCCTGTTTACTATACTATACGTATAAACATCAACTCATTTTTACACTCCTCACAAAGGCGAAGCTACTGAGGGGTAGGCACCCACGTTGGTTTTGAATTATTTTTTACTATATATTAGATATTTTTTGAATATATATATATATATATATAAAGGCTTATGTGTAAAAAAATAAACTTGATGTAACTATAAGTAGCAAAACTTTAGGAGCCATTTGAAAACTTTTAAATTTTACAAATTAAACAAAGCAAACCCCTGTTTTCAAGATTTTATTATCACTATCACACAGCTACTTGCCTGCTTCTCTATTCTTCATCTCTCTCATTCACCTCTCTTTGTCTCACTTATACAAATACACAAATATGTTACTACGACCACATCGCTCAACCTCCACACACCACGACCACGCGTACCTCCCACTATAATTTTAGATATATTTTTCGGATCTACTTTTCAAAATTATGGATTATTTTATTCCTTCATTACATGTATAATATTAATATTGTTTCTTTATTAATTGCCTAATATCAAGTGTATTTCTTGAACATTTGATTAATTGTTGAATATTTGGTGATTTAGGTCTAAACCCCTATTTGTTGAATTTTATTTATATTATTGATTAATTGCATAATTATTAATTGCCTAATATTAAGTGTATTTCTTGAACTATTAATTAATTGTTGAATAGTTGGTGATTTAGGTTTAAACCCCTAATTGTTGAATTTTATTTATATTGTTGATTAATTGCATAATTATTAATTACATAATATTAAGTGTATTTCTTGAACTATTGATTAATTATTGAATATTTAGTAATTTAGGTCTAAATTTGTAATTGTTGAATATTAGTTATATACTTATAGTTATTTAATAATTTATTTTATTTTATTGAAAACAATATTAATGGAAAAAATTTAAATAGTATTAAAATTTTAAGACTTTAAATATGATTTAGTGTGTTTTAAATTTCGCCCCCGGTTGACTCAAATCTTGGCTCCACCATTGCTTTCTCGCATGTTGTAATTATATTGTATCACAAATGTATTTAAAGAAATATGTTATATTATAGTAGAATCGAGTCAAATGGACAAAATTTATGTGAACTCGAATTTAAACCATTTGAACTCAAAACCTTTCTTAATTATAAAAAGAAAAAAGAAAGAGTTCACCTTATATCGGGATTTGTTTAGTCAAAATCATGCCATTTTCAATCCCTAATTGTAACGGAAGTGCAATTAGACAGACTTGATTTATTTTACCATTATTTAAATAATAGACATACAATCATATTTTTAAATTTTGGTTAAGATTAAAAATTAAAATTAATGCCGTAGTGAAAATTTTAATTCTTCTTGTTCTCAAATTTAGAATATACTAATACTTTTTGAGAACAATATTAAAATTAATTTATCTGAGAAATAGCAAAGTTGGAATAAGAATTCTTAATATAATATATAAAAATATTAAAATTACAAGTAATTATAGATATAAAAAAGTAACAATAAATATAATTTTAGATAGTGTCACCAATTATATATAACTACAATTAAATTGTGCCATAAGTACGGATATTACCTACTATTTATAGATTTAATGATGTTTTGAAATTTTCAAGCTTACACTATGTATTCATAATTATTTCCCTCAACTGTTCCCATTGATTTAAACCGTGAGCTTAAAATACTCTGCACATTAACATTTTCCACGTCTAAAATTGTTAATCAGATAAAAAATATCGTAAAAGTTATGTCCAATTTTTTATTTTATACTACGTACATAATTTTCTTGAAATCTGAAATATATAAAATAAAAGAAATGTTAATATGTACTATTAGATTAATTTAATATTTTTATTCCCCCGCTAACTTTACGTACGAGGCTGTTATAGGGAATATTCGATAAATATAATATTTATATTTTTTTTTTTGAAAAGGAAAAAACCAAAAAACCCTGAACTGATGGAGAAAAAAACTGAACCAATAAAAGCCGGGAACCAAAACAAAACCGGTACGGTAATAGTTAATGAACTCATATACTTCGATTTAACCGAACTGAATCAACTTTTTTTTTTATATGTAAATTTAAATACTAAAATAGTTAGAGCATTTCAAATGCAAAAATAGATTTAATACTTCTTAACCATGAACATGTAAGCTTATCTTTCCTATGTGGTATAAAAAATCTCTTGATGGACAAGTCTTATAAAAAGCATCTCCAATGGGATTGCTCAAAAGATTGTCTATTACTAAATGCATAAAAAATAAATTAATAATTTTTTATATAAAATGTGTCTTGTTTGATATGTTTTGATTCATAATTTTTTAATGTGTAATTTTTATTAATAAATAAATTATAAAATTATAATTAAAATATTTGAAAGCTTAAAAAAGAAAAGTATATAGACAAAAATGATGATGCGACATTAAAACATTGTCTAAGATATCCTTTAGAAGTAGAGGGTCATCTTCATAATATCTATTTTCATTTTTGCTGCATCATCTTCATGGTTATTACGAATGGTTGCATTGGAGAGTATTTTATTAACTCACTGTCCATCAATTATATGTGGCATCTCATTTTTACCTAATTCATAGTTGCATTAGAGATACTCTTAGATTCAGATCAAAACAAACACATGATGCCTCAGTCAATCAATCTCACTCTCATCTTTCAAACCCTCACATGTTCTCACCTACCCCTCTCAAACTGTAGCCCTAGTTTACTTCTACCCTCTACCGCCTTAGTCTCACGCACACGCCTCCGCTACTAATCAACCATCATCAGCTCTGCCTTTCACTTTCTGTTTCTCTCACTCTCAGGTCACAACAACACCTCTTATCTTAAAGGATCCCAAGTTAGCCCTAACATCTGCCACTTATGTCCGTATGCATAGGTGGAGCTATTAAAGGACAAGTGGGACCCACTTGTTTTGAAATTTTTTATTGTATATGAGGTATTTTTTGAAAAAAAAAATTGTATAGGAACTTATATGCAGAAATATATACTTGAGGGTACATATGTGCAAAAAAAATTAAAACTTTCAATAAACCAAATCCACGAAACTCTTTTTTCTCACTTTAATTTATTCTCTCATACTCTCGGGTTTTCTCTCCTCTCGGCTATCTCTCTTTCTTTTGGTTCTCCGCTCTTCCACCTCTACTCTTCCACGCTGTCGTTGCTCAACCTCGACTCTCCTGCTATTTATTTCTCCAGCACAAGCTTTTTCGCTCCTGGGTAATATTTCTAGATCTAATATTTAAAATTAGGGATTATATTATTTCTTGATTAGTTGCATTAGATTAGTTGTATTTTTTTATTAATTGCATAATATTAAGTGTATTTCTTGAACTATTAATTATTTGATTAATTGTTGAATATTTTATGATTTAGGTCTAAACTCCTATTTTTTAAATATTAGTTATATTGTTGATTAATTACATAATTTTAATTATATTATTAACTAATTTCATAATATTAGTTGATTTAGGTCTAAACCCCTAATTGAATACTTGCAAAATATGAAAAACTATAGAATGTTATTGTAATTTGTTGTAATTGTTTGCATGTGCTATTTCAATTGTATGAACTATTATTATTAATGCAATTATGTTTGCGTTAAAATTTTAAGACTTTAAATATTATTTGTTGTGCTTTGAATTTCGCCCCCAAATGATTCAAATCCTAGCTCCGCCACTGTCCGTATGCATAAGCTTATTTGAGTTCATATATACATATACATACATATATATATTGAATCAATGTAATAGTTTGATCTTTGAAAGTTCACTAACTTAATCTATCATCTATGTCATAGTTTGGTACTTTCAAAGTTCATTCTTTATAAAATCGAAATGTGTAAAATCATAGTGGGTGTTTGTAAAATGGAATCGGGGAACTACGTAGAATGTGGCCCTGTTTTATTTTTTCTTAGTTCTTACTGCCCGGTTTTATTGTTGCTTGTTGGGGTTAGGTTTTCTTGTTCGCTAATTGATACTTTAGGCTCCGTTTGATTTCAAAGATGGAAAATGATAATAAATTTAGTTAGTTTGTGTGAAAAGATAGAAAATAAGGTGAGAGATGTTACTCATTTTATGAATATATATCCTTCATCCTTTAATATTTTTGGTAGAAATTTTTTACTCACCACTAAGTAAAGAAAATTTCTTCATGGAAAAACTTAAAAATCAAGAGGATATCACGTCTATCACTCAACTTATTTTCCATTTTTTTTTACTAAAACTAAATTTATTTTCCTATTCCACCTTACAATCAAACGGAGCCTTATATTTTAAACTTCATAGTTTATACACTTTATTAGTTAATCACTTAATTTATTCTTGGATATTTTATACTTTGTACACTAATTGATAAGTGTTGGGGTTATGTTATATTTTAAACTTTTGATAGGCATATGTTTTTGGCTGCTGTTATAAACTATGCATAGGTGCAAGCATATGCTTTCGGCTGCTACTATAAATGGATGAAGTATTAGTTTAGTGCATATATTTTGGCAGCATAGTGTTTTTTTATTGTTTTTGACATTTTGGTAATTTAGTGCATATGGATTATGGACCTTAATGTTTTTTAACTTTGTTTTTGGCTTTTGGATTGTATTGTGGGATTGCTAAAGTATTATAATATAGATCATTGTTTTGAAAAAAATTTAAGTTTGAACTTCTTCCTTTTTTTGGTAATTTCGGTTACCAAAAAATTGGTTCCCTGTTTATATTCGGTTCGGAATCCGTTTCTATTTTGGCCATACCAAAAATATCGATTCGATTTGATATATAGCAATTCAGTTTGGAATCCAAATTGAGTCTAGCTCTACAATATATAATAAATCATCTGCCCTGTATGTCCTCTCTCCCTGACACTTTTTAGGTTTCGGGAGAGAGAGCTATGGCGCCAAGTGAGATTGGAACTTGGGTTCTCCCAGAAAAAAATCTTTTATTATTTAGACTTATTCTACTCAGTCAGTATTAAGAAAAAATAAATAAATTTATTGTCTATAGTTAATATTTATCTGTCATACTTTGACTAAACAAATCCTCTTTATTATGAATTTTGACTTTTCAAATGACATATATCAATTTAAATATTTCAGCTAATTAACAAACCCTTTATGTCACTATATGGGGGTGGAGTGATTGAGTCAATGTAAGAAATGTGGTCCTCAGCGCTCAATTTTCAAAACGCACTAGCCATCTTCTTAAATAAGGTCCATAACATATTATAGTACTTTAGTTAAAATTTCGTTCACCGATCGAGAGACTGAAAATTTAATAGTGATTGGTGTCTGATAAAAAAAAGAAAGAAAATCATCTCTAAATATTACGATAAATGGAAATAGAAACTAATGAGTAATTTGCTGTAATTTTTAGACATTCAATTTAATTCTATTCGGTGATAGATGGATAAGAATTTTTTTCTATAAATAAAATGTATAGCTTTTTTTCATCTTCCCATAAAATTTAATCATTTTTTTTTGCTTTTTTAAATAACAAACTTGATTAATTAATTATAAATATTCCTCCATGGTGAGCAGGAAAGGATGGATCCAAGAGACTAGAAGAGGTTAGCTGATATACAGCATACGAGAATCGAATTAAAATTTTAAATTGACAGGTCAAAAAATTATCAAATTCGGGTAATTAAATTAAAGAATGATTCATTATACGACTACACAAGTGAACAATGAAAATGTGGAGTTACACTGTGTCAACTTAATTAGTAAATTAATTGTTATATATGACTAATCACGCTTTCATAAAGAATGGGAGGCTTCTCACCTGTCCCTAATATTTAAATTTTATTCTAAGTGGGACGTTTTCTAGATGTGGATCTTATACAAGTTTTTGTCATCTCTAGTTAATTAGGGGATAGTTAGAGTAGCACATATTGCATAATGAGAGAGGGGATATATATATATATATATATATGTATATTTTTGAAGGTAAATCTAAATCAAGACTACAAAACCAAATGTACGTATTATAGTTTTTATTACGAGATAGAGATACCAAAAATATTTATTTTTATTTAGTTATTTTTGTTAATTTATATATATTGCGAATGCATGTGTTTGATAATCAGATTCCGTTTAGAACATCTACTGTAATCTTGATCTTTGGGACACCAAATGGATAGCTCCAATCTGTTTGACTCTTTATTTACCACACCCGAAATTTTCTTTCACCATATAAATAAAATTGCTTAATCCTAGCTAGGCTAGATAATATTACTTGAAATTATTGTAATAATAGCAATAAAATGAAGCAAAAGAACTTGTATACCTCCACCTGACCAAGTCAATCATCTTTCTAATTAAAGTGCACGCGGTATTGAGAGACAAAAGTCTTCCGAAAATTGAAGGCCATGGTTATTTGACACGGTCTCAATAACTGTAGCCATAACTTGTTATAGTTCAACGAGAAAATAGGTTTTAAGTTCTCTTTCATAATAAAAACGGGTGTATTTTAGACTAGAAAAAATATACCATGTTCCAATTTCGGGTAGATTTTAATAAAAAAAAAATGGATTCTAGTTAATAGCTGCAAATATCCAAAATAAATACAAAACCACCTCATTATATTTTAAAAATAATATATTTTGACGAAAAATAAAGTAACTAAAAGAATAATGTTACTCCTTTCATAATTATATTTGAGGTAAGGACACATTTTTATTTCATACTGGATAAATGACTTTCTCTACAATTTGATTTAGTTATAAGGATAATTTTCAATCTTTTTCACAAAAAGGATATAATTCTTTTTTTGGATGGTCAATTATACCTTTATTATAATATTTTATTTCTTTATTACCATTCGTTGTTGTCAAGTCTCACCACTCACCCCCGGCACGTTGCCCATCGGAAATCCGGTGGCCTAAACGGAGCTCTGATGACCCGTTATCGGAGTTCCGACAAATTTTTTTATACAGTGCAAAAACAAATTTGCACTCAAAGTTACATATTTAATTGTTTGCGGATTATTGAAAAATAAATTTGCACTCAAATTTATATCATAGTTGTTAACAGATTTAGTGCAAAAATATATTTGAACCAACATTATTTGATTGCGAATTTAATACAAAAACAAATTCGTACTTAAATTTATATCATTACTTGCTTGCGGATTTAGTACAAAAATATATTTGCATTAAAATATATATTATTAATTGCTTGCGGATTTAATGTAAAAAAACATTTAAACTAAAATTTGTTTATTAGTTGCTTGCGGATTTAGTTCAAAAATAGATTTACACGAAAAAATGTATTATTAGTTGCTTGCAGATTTAGTACAAAAACATATTTGCAATACTTGCGCTGGCTCTTTGGTGGTAGTTGCTGGAGTTTCGGCGGTGGGAGATAATGGCAGTGGCCAGTGATGATTAAATTATTACTTTTAAAAAAAGAAAAAAAAAAATGGAGGAAGGCTATTTTAGGTAAATAAAAATGAGTGTCCTTATTTTATAATAAAAATATAAAATATTATTCTATTAAATATAATTATAAAATAAGCCGTTTTAACTTGTTAGCTTAGTTCAATCTTAAATACTCAGTTGTAAGTATAATATTGTTTTTTCATTCTATAATGTAACTATCAGGGAGTGAAATTGAGGACTCGCAGAAAAAACTCTAATCCATTCCAACAAAATAAAAACACACTATTAAGCTCCGTTTGATTGCAAAGTGAAAAACAAAAATAAATTGAATTAGTTTTGATAAAAAGATGGAAAATAAGTTGAGTGATAGAGGTAATATTTTCTTGATTTTTAAGTTTTTCCATGAAGAAATTTTCTTTACTTGGTGTTGAGTAAAAATTTCCACCAAAAATATTGAAGGATGGACAATATATACTCATAAGATGAGTAATATTTCTCACCTTATTTTTTATCTTTTTACACAAATTAATTAAATTTATTTTCCTTTTCCATCTTTGCAATTAAACGGAGCCTTAGTTGTATGTTATTGAAATTATTAACGTATTCCGATCTATTTTAATTCACTCTTATGTATAATTCTAGGTCACCCGTAATTCTACAACCATGCTCCGCAACACCCCCCCCAAAAAAAAAAAAAAACAAAAAAAAACGTACTAATTACAAATTCGGTTGGGTCATGAATTCAAAGGGAGATGCACTTTAATTGCGCTATCAAAGTCAAAAAGTTTTGGTAATGAAGAAGTCTACGTCTTGGATTTGGCTAAATATGAGAAAAATAACACCTTGATTATTATGGAACCACCGAACTAGTGATTGGAAGAAAAAAAGTGCAAATATTAAAGAACAGGGCCCCCTTGAGGGGGCAGAGTACGCTAAGACGTCCATTTAAAATTTTCTTTTTAAAAAATTTATATGTGACGATTTTCTAATTTGTACTTAAAATTACTAAAACTAAAACATTCTATTTTTATTATTATTATTTTTACTTAAAATGAGATTAGAATTATAACATCTTTGATAAATATATACGAGTATATTTTTTAACCACTTAACTTATTCTAATGAACAAAATTAAAATGTATACATCATGTTGTGCTACTCAAATTTATAAAGAATTATATATAAAACTAAAAACACTTTAACCGTGAATGAAATTTTGCCATACTTTTTTCTATTCAATTCTGGCCACGCAAGCATTAATTATAAAAAATGTTTTGCAATATAACATAAACATAAAGGAAGTGTAAAGACATTTTTTCAATTCTAAGTCTTAAATTTATTGTGGTAACTAAATTCATCCGCCATTAGTCAAAGATGAAATATAAACCTAGCTAGTAACAAATAAAGCATGATAAACTGATAATCTTACATTATCACTTCTTCCAAAAGAAAAGAAGACAAATATAATGTCATCCACATACAATTCATCTTAAGAATATAAACATTCGACCTCTAAAGGTTCCAAACTAAACTTCCTATAAAAGAGGGTAGCAATAATGCAATATTACTAAAGTAATTATGGTTATTATTAAAATAATGTATAATAATAAAAGTATACGATGCAACTTCTTAATGCAAAGTCACTCATTTTTCCTTATTAATATGAAAAAAAAAAAACACTCAATTTTCCTTTTCTTTTAATAGCAAGGTCACTCTTTTAATATAAGTTAGTATTAATTTATAACTACTAGAATATTCATGCAATGCGTATATAACTTAAATATTTCATTCCAATAGAAATTTTTAATAGATATAATGAGGGAGCCCAAAAATTATTTATGACTAGGCAGAAACTATTAGGCTCACTGTTGAGATGGGCCGGGCCTTATGCAGAAACCTAAGTACAGAATCCACCCAGAGTGGGATGCCAACATGGGGATCCCTTTGCCAATGAAGATATCCCTATGCCGATATGGTTGTTCTATTGCTGACATGGTCGTGGTGATGTCCCCCTATGCCGACATGGTCGCTTCTATGTGAGCTATGGATAAGATGGGATCACTTTGATTTGTATTATGCTAGAACACTTATAAAGTGCTAGAGTGATACTCAAGTTGTCATTTATAGTCATTTTATTAGTTACCTAATGGAGTATTGTAACTCTAATTCTACAAGGATGGCTTATTACAATTTATTGAGTCCTAATTCTAGGTGGTTAATGAGAGAGAGAGAGAGAGAGAGAGAGAGAGAGAGAGAGAGAGAGATTGATTGATTGATTGTAACTTGTATCACTCTTCTTACTTAGTGTCTTTAAGTTATATACAAACACATACAAAAAGGAGACCACCGAAATAGCATAAGAGGAACCTACTTACAACAAAATCTTTAATCTCTTTTACTATTTTCGGTCATTGATCCTTTAAAATTGCTTTGAACTAACCTTGTAGGAGACCTAGATTTTTTGGCATCCGCATATAGTAATTAAGCTAGTAGTTGAACACATGTTTAACTTATAAGTTAATTCTAAATAATTGGCAATTAAAAAAAAATTACTTCCCACAAAACAAAATAGATAGAAGAGTAAAACCAAATTAAACATCGTTGAAACCAATCCTTTCCCCCAACAAATACGCCAAACTAACTTCCACTCTCCCAACGTCCCAACCTCCCCCACTCCCCCCCCCCCCTTCTCTCTCTCTCTCTATATATATACACACAAATACGCACAAACTCCATCATCGATCCTTCAAACTTATCAATTAAACGTACTATCCCCTCAAATTTCTCTCTTTAATTAATGGCTTTTTCTTCTAAATTGAAAACAGAGTCAATAACAGCATGTGTAGCAGTGGCTGATGCAGCTTCATGGTATTGTGCTATAGTCCTAGTTGTCCTCATCTTAATGGGGTCAACTCGAGAGCAGCATTATGTTCAATCATCATTAGATGTAAGAGTAAATCAGCTCTCAAGGCGACCTTGTGATGAAATTTACGTGGTCGGAGAAGGAGAGACTCTTCACACAATCAGTGATAAGTGCGGCGACCCCTTTATCGTCGAGCAGAATCCTCATATTCATGATCCCGATGATGTTTTCCCCGGACTTGTTATCAAGATCACGCCTTCCCAGCTTGCAAACTCATGGTAGTTTCTTATGTATAATTTAATTTACTTTTGTTTTATACTTTTTATTATGCTTCATGTTTTTTTTTTCCTTTTTGTATGTGTAAGGAAGAAAAAAAATGTTCATTGTAATTGTTGTAGTTATAGTTCCTATCTCTCTCTCATCACGCGATGAGATATATATATATATATATATGTAATTACAATATTTGTTTGTCTATCTCATCGCTCTATGTGATAGAAAAATAAATGTTGTATTTTTTAAGTAGAATAATATTTTAGTATGTGTATGAGGAAGGCGACGTGCTATTTTGAGTTAAGGTGACTTTTTCAGTTTTTAGTCGAAGAATTTTGTATGTGGAGTGAATTTTCAGTTGAACAAATGTTGTACCATGTAAATTTTGGATGTATACTGGGCCACTTCGTGGTGAAATGATACTATTGTTTCTAGTTTAAGATTTTTACCCTTTTCTTTCGCGAGGATTTGTAAACCAAATTTTTTGTCCAAATTAGTTCCTGAATTTTTGGTTTTTAAATTAAATTTATGTTTTTAGTGAAGGATTTCTTGGAAAAGAATGTTTATTTTTTGAGTATATCGATGCGGAACCCGAATTCAAAACCTCCAACTAGTCAGAAGTGAGTTCTGACAACTATACTACTACTAGTGGTTGTGTTTAATTATAGCCAAAGTTATTTTTTCAGTTTTTTGACACACAGAATTCTTTATTGACATCTTTTTCATTTGCTTTAATTGTCACATTTTTTTTATTTGCTACCACTCTTATACCTATTTTTCATTGTAGTACATTCAGATATAACTTTTGCATTTTCTATCAATCACCTTGCTACTATTCTTATAACAAATTCTTATAGTACATTGACCAAGAAGGTTTGAGTTTTTCAAAGTAAAATCCGTCTCATGTAGAGCCAATTTTGGGTTTGCATAAAATAAAGTTGTTTGATCAAACTTATCTAAATATATTATATTTTAAATATTTTTATAATATTGTATAATTATTACGGGACGGGGTGGATCAAAACATGTGAGGTTGACTTTAGGTCCAAGACGAGTTTGAGTTTTTCGATTTAAAACACACCTTGAACGGTTGAATTTGAATTTGACCTTGACCAAACCCCAATCCGAAATGTTGCGGTCCCTAATTCCACCCAGGAAAAAAATGAGATACAAGGTCTCAGCAATGCAGCCCTCAACCCATCCCCAGCCTGATATTTGAAAACTCTATCCAACTAACCGGGCCGGGCTTTGTAATACCCATTTTAACATACCATCAAACTTGCACGAAATCATTTTTCATCGAAAGAATTTTCATGGAAAGTTAATTTGACGTAGTTTTGAATTATGGAAAAAATGAAAAAAAATATGTTAAATCTAGTAGTACTATAAAAATTAATTCAAAACAATGCGCAATCAAACACTACAAATAAAAATATGAAAATTTCAGGTTAATTTGACGCGGTTTTAATTATGGTGAAAGTGAGAATTATGTTGAAGCAAGTTGTACTATTAAATTAATTCAATGCAATGCACAATCAAACACCAATAAAAATAAAAATTTGATATTTTCAGAATTTCGTGAAAAAAAAAAGTGTCGTTAAACTCACCTTAATTCACTAACAAATCACCTGAAATGAAAATATCGTGAACATAGAGAATGGAAATTTCATTTCTTTAATTCTCTATATAGGCTAATTTTTTTATGAGAGAACCAATTTATTTAGTTGACTCAAACTCAGTTCTTCAATAATCCTCTCATCCATAGAATTAGAAGATTTGTAACTTTTGATCCCGTTTGGTTATCCTTTAATTTACGAATTAGATAATTTAAAATTCAAGCGTTAGATGCAAAAATAAATTAATATATAAAGTTATAAACTTAAGTTAGTACCTAATACATCAAATAAGAAAATGTACAGTTAAAATTACATAATTTATAACTATCATACAAGTTCATGCAGAAAAAATACACCGCAATTTATTTTTTTGTTGAAACGAAACAATTTATAATTTGTTAATTTACAATGAATCAATTACAAGTGAGATATAATTTATGCAACCAAATGAGTTTTTTTTTTTTTATTATTTTATTGAGTTATTATTAGAAGAATTTGCAGTTTTATATATTTAATACACTAACTTTACTCTAATTCTTCCTCTTACCTAATTAAAATATCGGACGAAACTAAACTAGTACTTATAAATATCTTTACACTATTGAAAATGAAAAATTCGTGATTGTTTGCATTAGCCAGACAAGATAACGTGAAATATTATGAGAAACTTGAAAGATATTTTGAAAGGCCTTTAACATTTTCAAATTGGACCAGTCACCCATGCTAAATGCTAAAACCTTAATTCTAATGTATTAGTCTCCAGCAATAAATTAATTACATTAATATCATAATAAATTTTTACTTGTAGCAAAGCATATTTTTTTCTCTTAAAATTGGCCAAAACATTTAATTGGCCTTCTCATCTTTTAAATTAAAGGAAAATTTGGTAAAAGTGCCAAATTGATAAAATATGAATGGGTCCATCGTAATTATAAAGGGGCATAAAGTTGTATTTTGGCATTTATAAGCTTTTTGTACTTTTTTAAATTTGGCTCGCTTTTAGAGTTATATATTTTTCTTTTTAAATTAAGAGTTAAATAATTTTTAATACATAATATCCGGTGGTGGTTTTAGAAATTTTATATATTTTGCTTTTCGAATTAATGAGCATTTCTTATTTATTTTTTTTCAAATACAATCAATAATAATATAAAAAAAAAAGTAAAGAATAAATAAAATAAAACGTCCTCTCATTCACTGTCAACATACGTGCTGCTGAATTTGGCAATTTGCTTTGGCCAATGTTTTAGATGATTAGATGTAGTGCATGAGTGCACGTCTGAACCGAAGGTAAAGGTGGATCCCCCCGGTGCATAATCAATGCATGATATCTCACACTAATGATCAACTTTTGCTTACTACAGATGTGCTGAAATATAATTGATGTATCTTAGCCTTAACACTGATAATTAAACTGGACTAACCTTCGGGACAACTGCCTTCATTATATTGTTCAGGATTATGAATTATTTTTGGCAGTAGAAAACCCGCAAAGCGGGCAAAACTAAGATAAGTACGTGCAAACAATTACATGTTTTTTTTGGAATAAAAGGAAGATACATAACGGAATAGAGTCGATTTTCAAGAAAAGAAACTCGAACATGTAATCTGCTCAATATAAAAATAAGTGCTTAACGCACTATTGCATCAGATCCTTACTGCATGTCTAGAATATGCTTACAAGTTAAACATTACCTTAATGGCATTGCCACCACCAGCACTTGTTTCAAAGGCTTGTTCAACTTCCTCTTGACTAAAATTGAACCTATGAGTTATGAGTGGCTTCACATCAATTTTACCAGTACTCATTAGCTCAATACACAGTGGCCATGTATTCCTATATCTGAATATGCCTATTATATCAATCTCCCTGTGTCAACCATAATATGAAACAATCATTAAAACTCAGAGAAATTAATTAGCATTTACTCCTCATATTCCTTCAATCTGATATTTGTTTTTGCTTTTTTCATTAAACTATTGGAGAAACTTGCAATTCAAGAGTTGAGGGGACGAGTTGTTACAACGGTTCTAATGATGGGGTGGTTTAGCAAATTTAGTATCGTTTAGCTAACAGTTATAGAATGATACGTAATTATACTTTCATTAAAATACGTTCTTAATATTACACTCACAATTATACATTTAGCGAACTAAGGGTGCATTCGATTGCAAAGTTGAAAAATAACCGAAAAGATGACTAATTATTGAAAGAAGTTGGAAAATGAGATGATTGATTTTATGTTTCTATCACTTTTTGAATTTTCATAGAATCCAATTCTATCGACAATGGTTAAAAAAAAAATATCATGAGAAAAAAATGGACGACATCCCACTAAATAACCGACTCTTTTTTCACTTTTTCATAAAAATCAATTATTTTTTTCAAACTTTGAAATATGTACCCTAAATTTTGTTGTGAAATTAGTTATGCAGCACTTGGATCTGAATCTAGTGTGCACCATCCGTATATAGACCACACATTTAGTGACGAATTTTTGCCGCCATAACATTGGAAGATAATTCAATGACAAAAAAATTGTCGCTAAAAGTACGGTCCGTATACGTACAGTTCACACCAGATATAGCAGCTTGCCAAACAGAGCATAAGGAAGAACAAAACTAAAGTAGTACCTAGCAGCAGCAGGAGTAAGAGGGATGGTCATCTCACTCTGTCCCATTCCTACAAGGCACACCTTACCACCAGGTCTAGTAGCCCTCAAAGCTGTCGACATTGTTTTATTAAATCCAACACAATCAAAACTCACATCCACATTCCCACCCATTGCTTTGTGTATATTCTCCACTTCTTCACCTATGTCCTGCTTGTTATATATAAAAATATCAATTTAATTCTAATTATACCTTTATCTATGCTTCATTATCTACTTGCTAATTAAAGACCATCTCTATAGGCAGTTTAATTGAGTGTTTGGAGCTTAATACTTTTAAGTGTGTGTATGTTTCGAGATTTTGTTCCCTTCTAGAAACAGAAATGCTAGTTTCACATTGAACTTATGATACAACTTTTTGAGCATGATTTAAAAGAGACTTCTCGTGTGAATTTACCGATTTAAGATTTTAAGAACGAAATAAAATTCGAACCAAACAAGCACGTAGTCTAACATGTTAAATAAGAGATTAGCTTAGTTTATACAAGAATTTGAACCAAACTAATTCAATTTGAAAAAGGTTTTATTTAGGATTTAATTATCATTATGGTAAAGAGATTAGCTTAGTTTATAGAGAATAATCAATATGAGGTTATATAGAGTCAATGATATATAAACTTTTAGAAAATTGTTGAAAATGACATTCTATATTGAAATTTCTGTCCTGTTTAATGCATATTAAAATTTTGCTAAAACATACCTGAATATTGTTGGAAACTTGAATAATCTCATCTGCACCATGATCTTTCGCAAATGATAAGCGACGATCATCTATGTCAACCATGACGATTTTGGGGACTCCAAAAGCACGAGCCGCTAGCATGGTGACGAGGCCAATAGGTCCAGCTCCCATGATCACCACTCGAGTATGTGGGCTAACATTGCCTCGTCGACAAGCGTGGAGCCCTACACTTAAGGGCTCGCACATTGCCCCTTCTTCCAGGCTCACGTTTTCCGGTAACTTGAAACATAGGTTTGCTGGATGCACTACCTATCACATCAATCATATCATAATCAGGCACAGTAGGCACGGCCAGTTATGCATGGTTAAGATGAAGGGAAGGACGTTTTATATTTCAATTCTGAACGAGGTACCTGATTTGCTAAAGAGCCATTGTTAGGGGGAGAGCCAAAAAACTTCATCTTCGGGCACAGATTGTAGCGACCGTCCTTGCAATGTTTGCAATCCCGGCAACTAATGCCAGGCTCTAGTGCGACATGGTCGCCAACAGCCAAAAACTTGACGTGACTACCTACTTGTTGGACGATACCAGCACACTCATGCCCAATTACCATTGGCTTTTTCACAATAAAATTTCCGCATCTCATGTTCTGCATCCGTTGGTACCCATCAAGAATGTTAAGGACTAGACTAGTTTTGTTTGGTGCTCAAAGCAGAAATAGTAGTTCAATGCACTGTTTTTATAGTATGAACACAACTAACTACTCACTGCATTATTTATCTATGAAAGTTAATGAGGAGAACTCCACCTTGAAATGATGAACATCACTACCACAAATGCCAACTGCTTTGATCTGGACTTTAACATCCTGAGGGCCTAAATGTTGCACAAATATATGAGAAATTACACAATGGGATAAACTGAAGTTAGAAATTAGATGCATGGACCTAGAGCCGGTCTTATGGTGTTGAATACTTTAAACACCACATTAGAATAAGCGGCCCTCCCTGCATAGATGTATAGGTTTATGCAGTACCTTATAATATAACATGTAACATTTTGTCTTTCTTAAAGTGGGAAACAATTGAGGTTTGCCCATATACATTTCACACGTTCTAAATGTTGATACCACTTATAACTTCAATCCACAAATTGAACAATATGACCCTTTATTTCGCCTATTTCTAAAGTGGGATTATTATAATTTGGCTGCGTCGTCTCAATTTTGTGTCCAATTTTAGCAACAATTTCTAGACTGATGCTATTTGCTTGAAGTTAATTTCAACTCCCAACAGGCCAACAGTTTGTTTCTTCAAAAAAAAAAGCAAAAAATAGGACAAACACCTCCAAGAATTTTCAAGTATCAAATTTAAATAGTTAATTTACGATATCTTAATATGTTTAGCAATAGATAGTTGAATACAACTATTACTACTTCAGTGATTGAACTAATAGTCCAAGATATATGCTATTCCCCTCAAATTCTATCATCCTTGCGTGTTTGAATAAAATGGACTATTAATATAAATCCAAGGTAAATTAGAGCATAAGCCCAAGTAGATGAAAGCATGGCCGGAGTCAGGAATTAAATCTAGGAGGGGCCAAATTAATACGCTGTTAAAATTTTTTTGCATGTACTTTTAATAAGGCTAAAATCAAAATATTATATTAAAATACTTAATATCTTATACGTCAAAAATCACATATTTAGTTACAATACTCCTCTTCGGAGATTTCATATTTTGAAAACGCTGAATGATATCTTCATTATCAATAACTTCAAAAACATCTTTTTCAATATATATTATCAAACAATCATTCACAAAATCATCTACCAACATGGTTGAATCCGAAGAAAAAAGGAGAAAGATGCCCTCATTTAAATCAATATTCCAAAAATACGAAACTTAACCTTATATGGTTATATCTTATTTTGCATAGCCCTCTCAAACCGATATCAATGTTTCCCATTTTTAAACTTATATCTAAATGCAAACCTGGTTGGTGTGTTTATGCCTCTAATTACACCTACACCCCTTGCATCATGACTTGGCTCCTCTTCATTACCTTTCGGTCCAATTTCATCCAAGGGTGTCTAGTTCGAGAACTAAATAGATGAATTTTTTCATGAAACTTGGTAAAGATTATCTCTTTGATGAGTAGATCATCTCCACAAAATTTCATCAAAAAATTCGATCTAGAAATGGGTGAGATGATAATCTAAAATTTGAAGGGTCAAAAATGAACAAATACATCAATTTTTTATTACTCTCACTTCCGGTTTGAATTTCTTGATGAAATTTTTTGAACATGATCTACTCATTATAGAGATCATCCCTACTAAGTTTTATGAAAAAATTCATATATGCGCACTAGGCGCACAAGGTCAAGCCCACCCTTACCCCCTTCCCCTCTCCCCCTTTGAACTACCAAGATCCATGCATCCACCACCTTTTAAAAAAAAAAAAAAATACACACGAGGTGCAGCTGAGTAGGAAAAGAATTTGGCATCATGCCTGTTCTAGCATGGTTCGAACTTTCGCAAAATTAAAACAGTGAATTTATCCTTGTACTGTTTGTGCGATAAAATGGTATATTGAAATATTTAGTCAAACATAAAATAGGCCCTTTAGATGATAAGGATATCTAGTTTTCTTTATGTACCAACCAACCGTTTTGATCAAGAAGAAGATTATCTCCAATTTTTCTCTTTCCTTCTTTTTTGTGGCAGAGGTTGAAATTTAGCCCAAAAATGCCCTCCACATCATTGGATTGTGCGTACTTGTCTAAGATCACAGAGAACTTAGTAAATAATTTGGGATCAATTCACCAATTAATTCTCAAATCATTAGAAAAAACAGAAACAAAAAGTGAATTTTGATCAAACAATTTAGTAGAATAGTAACCCATCTCACTATGAATTCAGAGTAGAACTACAATCTATCAGTTTGCTGGAGCAGAGGAGAAAGAGAGGTTCCTAAATTTATCAAAACCCAATTACCCAAAAACTTGCAACTTTGTATTGAAGTTTCTTCATAAATTTAAGTAATTGGAAAGTGAAAAGCAAAAAGTACAAATGAATTATATATAATATATACATATATATATATATAGGAAAAAAAGAAGAAATAGAGCAAAAATACTAAAACTAACCAAGAGGAGGGAGATTGTAAGGTTGAATTTGAAGGTTTTTAACACCAAGTAGCCAAGCTGCCTTGTTGTCTTCACCTTGTCCATCATCCTTTCCTTCTTCATTCCCTCCTTTCCCCATGCTTCTCTCTCTCTCTCTCTCTCTCACACACACACACACAATAATTGAACTTTATATAGACAAATTACGCTGTTTAACTCTTTTGTGATTAGCACTAAACTTAAGTTAGAAAATTGAATTAAAAATTGAAAATTGAAAATTAAAATTAAAAATATTATTTGTTTATCTCTAAAAATTGTATATAAAGAAATATTATTTGCTTGAATATAACACATTTAAAAATTAATTTTTTTTTAATATAACAATTTTACCTTTATTAATTTATTTAGATCAAACGATTCTAAATGAAAATAAAAAATATATATATAATTTAAACTTTTCAACTAAGTTAACTCATTTCATTTATGAAAATTAATAATCAGCATTACCTCATTAAATGCAAAAATTCAAAAAATAAAATTTGTAAACTTGACAAAATTTTAAAACATAAAGACATAATTTTATTTAGACCAAAGGTGTATTCTGTTAGAATCAAAACCAAACTTTTGTTAATACATATTTTTAGTCGAATCAGAGTCATGTATCAGAAAGAGGTGACAAGTATATGTAAACGTAATTCACTATAAACCTCCACTGCTTGATATTCATATAATTCATAAAACCATGATTAATCTATGCGTGTGTTTTTGTTTTGAAAGAGGGTAGAATAGGTAATTCACAGATTTTAAAATGAAGTGTTCAGTTTTAAGTGGTAAATTTGCCACTTAAAACTTTTGATAAAAATTTTAAGTTTAAAGTGGTAAAAGTTATGTTTTTAGATTTAAGTGATGTTACCAAATAACTTTGAAACCACTTAAATTTAAAAACTTTAAAGTTTTTAGATTTAAGTGGTTGAAACAATCAACCCCTTAAGTGATTTTTTTTTCTTTCTCTATATCTGAATGTGAAAACTGAATTTAGAGTATGAAGTTTAAAGCCGATTTTTTTTCTTCTTCTGTCTAAAATGATGGAATAAACAAATTCAAAAATAATATCTTTGAATGATTAGAAGGAATATTAATAGTTAATGTAGAAATATTTTAACCAAACAAACAACTACGTTAACAAAGAACCCAAATTCATATACATTAAACAAACAACAACTTAAAACTTGTTGAACCATACCTTTGAGTATTTGCATACAACGCTTAGATTTCTTTTAAAAAGGCCTATTTTTTACTCAAATCAAATCTCAATGTTCTCTAGAGTATTACCAGAATTGGAACACTCAATTTTTGCAAAATATATAATAATAATAATAATAATAATAATAAAATAAAATTCACGAGAGGTTGTACTTGTTAGTAGTAGATTCCTCAGTCTTGTTAAAAGAATTTTAGTTCCCACTCATTAAAATTTTATAAAAGTAATATTACTTTTATTTGAATGCTAATAGTCAATAAAAGAGTAAATCAGTTATCACCCACTACTAAATGAACAGATGTCTGATATATGCCTAAGAGCATTTTCAAATAGTAATGTGTAAAAATATGTAAATTAATAAATAATTTATAATTGGTTGATAAAAAGTTGTTTTACACATAAATTATACACATTTTTATTTTTACTCCAATGGTTCATACTTAAAATTTTGTGTAAAATTATGATGCACCAATTATCTGAAAACACATGAAATATATAATATTCAACATTTTTTATAAATATTTTTTTATTTATAATTAAATAATCAAAGTGGGTATTGATTTAAAGATCTTGATGAGTAGAATTCAAATATGCAAGTTTTATCACAAAATATATTTTTAATTTTTAATTATACTATTTTAAAGTTTTTGTAAAAAGTTGAAGAGAGAAAATGATGAGGTGGATATGTAAAATACACACCCATTTTACACAAAAGATAATGTAGCATATTTTACACAATATCATTGGAGCAGCAAAAATTATACACAATGCGTACATTTTACACAAATCCGATGTAACATGATTTACACATACTCATTGGAGATGCTCTAAATTAGATAATTGGATATACTAGAGGAGATTTTACACAATTTATTGTTGATGAAAACACAAATAATAAAGTGTGATCCAAAATCCACCTATAAAGGTATTCTTTTTTACCCCATCAAAAAATTTCAATTCCATTCCCCTCACCCCTACCTGTTTTACAATAGTTCCTTAAAAATCTTTTTAATATCTGATCTCTCTCCCTAATCTGGTCCGTCGAATTATTCTCGCCACATTTTCTTTACAATTTCCCAACTTTCAACAACCATACAAATAGGAAATGGTTATCACCTTTGGATAAGCGGGGGCTCAGGCGCCGGAGAAATCCACGAGGAAAGGGGTAAGTTATGCCCATTAAGGGGATAGGGGATGTTTGGTTACAAAAATATGATTTTTTATTTTTTTCATTTTTGATTGGGTGAAAAGAGTAATTTAATGGGTGTTGCGTCGTCAAAAGATAACCCAAAATGATAATCTTTCAAAAAATAATTATTGTCCATTAAAAACTAAATTTATCTACTGTTTGTCTATTCTACTTGTAATTATAATTTTGTCATCCCACGAATCTTCTTCACATAAATACAAATTTGGCCAGTCCATATTTTCCATTTAATCATCCACTAAATTATCCAACTTTTAAAATATTTCGAGTTCTTATCTTTTCATAAATGTTTTTGTAGAAAGTACGCCTTTTCCTTCTTTTTTTATTTTTTTAAAAAACCATTATCGTTTATATTTCAATATGTATTTGATATACTTGGATCAATAAATTTAAAAAGGTGGTTTTATTTCGACCCCTATTAATGTTTAGAAGGAAGAGGATGTTGAAGTAGTGAAAAAACAACAATTGTCATTGTGCATGAACGATGTCATCGCTTTCATCGTGCATCAATTATGTCATCGCTTACATCATGACGATGCCATCGCATACATCGTGACGATGTCATCGCCTACATCAAGATGTTGTCATCGCTTACATCGTGCATCGACGATGCCATCGCTTACATCATGCGTGATAGGTGAGAATAAATGTGAGCTCTTGAATCATAGTTGGTGGGATTAAATATAGACCATTAGATGTATTTTGTAACTATTATATATACCTCCCCATGCTACTCCATTTGATCATCAAGCCAAGAATTTAGAAAGCTTGGTAAAGAGAGGTCTAGAGAGAGGTTATTGTTTCTCCTAAATTAAGAGAGAGTATAATTGTTCTCTCCTTATATTTAGAGAGAAGGTGTTGTATCCCATTTTATAAATTAAAATCTTCCATCGTTTGTCCGTGGTTTTTCCTTCAATTTAATTGGAGGTTTTCCACGTAAATTCTGTGTGTTTATTTTTCTTCATTCTCTCAATTTTACTTTAGTTGTGTGTGAGCTTTCATTCACCAATTTCATAACAGTGGTATCAGAGCGCTAGGTTCATATCTGATTTTATACTAAAATTAAAATAAAATCAGTTAATGAAAAAAAGGCACGTTCTACGATGGTAACAAAGTATGAAATTGAGAAGTTCAACGGGAGTAATTTCTCGTTGTGAAAAATGAATATTAAAGCAATTTTAAGGAAGGACAATTGCTTAGCAGCAATTGGAGAAAGGCCCGAGGAGATCACTAGATCACTGTCGATGGCAAGTGGAACGAGATGGACGGCAACGCAATTGCTGACTTGCACTTAGCACTAGCCGACGGAGTATTATCTAGTGTAGCAGAAAAGAAGACAGCAAAGGAGATATGGGACACACTAACAAGGTTGTACGAGACAAAGTCACTACACAACAAGATCTTCTTAAAATGGAGACTTTATACTCTTCGAATGGCGGAATCCACATCGGTGACCGACCATATCAACACCCTGAATACTCTATTTTCACAACTTACAACGTTGGATCATAAAATAGAGACTTCTAAACGTGCAGAACTTCTACTCCAAAGTCTACCTGACTCATATGATCAACTTATCATCAACCTGACAAACAATGTCTTGACTGACTATCTAGTCTTCGATGAACTTGCAGCCGCGGTTTTAAAGGAAGAAAGCAGGCGCAAAAATAAAGAAGATATACAGTCAAATTCACAGCAGGCGAAAGCACTGACGATGGTGAGAGGAAGATCATCAGAGCGTGGTTATAACGAGAATCAGAATCGCAGTAGATCAAAATCAAGGAGTAAGAAGAATTTCATGTACTACAACTGTGGCAAGAAAGGGCGCATCAAAAGGGACTGTAAGAAGAGGATTGAAGATCCTGAGTCATCAAATGCTCAAGGAAATGTGGCAAGTACCTCAGATGATGGTGAAGTACTATACAGCGAGGTAACATCGAGCTTGGAAGGCAGAAAATTGTTCGCTGATGTCTGGCTCTTAGACTCAGGAGTAACCTGGCACATGACACCTCGGAGAGAATGGTTTCATACGTACAAACCTATCTCTAGAGAATCTGTCTACATGGGTAACGATCATGCCTTGGAGATTGCCGGTATTGGTTCTATCAAAATAAAAATGTTTAATGGAACAGTTCGCACAATTCAGGATGTACGACACGTTGAAGGCCTAAAGAAGAATCTACTATCATTGGGACAGATAGATAATCTCGGATGCAAAACCCATATTCAAGATGGGATGATGAAGATTGTCAAAGGTGCGCTTGTGGTGATGAAAGCGAAAAAAATAGCTGTAAATCTGTACATGCTCAAGGGAGAAACACAACAAGAAGGAGAATCATCTGTTTCATTAGCAAGTTCGGTAGAAGAATCAACGATGATGTGGCACCGCAAACTTGGCCATATGTCGGAACGAGGTTTGAAGATTCTCGCAGAACAAAAACTTCTCCCAGGGCTCAAAAAGGTATTATTACCATTTTGTGAGCATTGTGTTACTAGTAAGGAACACAGATTGAAGTTCGGCAGTTCTAATGTTAAAAGCAAAGCTATCTTAGAACTGATTCATTCTGATGTTTAGCAAGCACCAGTTTTGTCCTTGGGAGGTGCAAGATACTTTGTATCTTTAATTGATGATTACTCTAGGAAATGTTAGGTGTATCCAATCAAAAGGAAGGCAGATGTGTTTGAAGTTTTTAAAGTATTCAAAGCGCGGGGGGAGCTTGAATCTAAGAAAAAGATCAAGTGCTTAAGGACGGACAATGGAGGAAAATACACTGACGATGAATTTGATAACTTCTGTCAACAAGAAGGTATCAAAAGGCAGTTCACCACGTCTTATACTCCACAGCAAAATGGAATGGCAGAGCGGATGAACAGAACCTTGTTGGAAAGGACAAGAGCGATGTTGAGAACTGCGGGGTTAGCCAAATCATTTTGGGCTGAAGCAGTCAAGACTGCCTGCTATGTGATCAATCGATCACCATTAATCGCAATTGATCTTAAAACGCCTATAGAAATGTGGACTGATAAGCCAGCTGATTATTCTCACTTACATACATTTGAAAGTCATGTTTATGCTATGTACAATGTCCAAGAAACGTCAAAACTAGATCCAAAATTCAGAAAATGCATTTTCTTATGATATGCTGATGGAGTTAAGGGGTATCGCCTGTGGGATTCCACTGCCCACAAGGTAGTAATCAGCAGAGATGTACTATTTACGGAAGATAGTGTAGGTCGGAAAATACCCTAGAGGGGGGGTGAATAGGGTTTATAAAACTAAATGCGGAATTTAAAAATCTTTTCAAAAAGTTTAAGTAAAACAATTTACTTAACAAATATATATCAAGGAATGTAAGCAATAACAAAACAATCAATAATAAAGAGATTGAGTTAGAAAGATTAAACCAATCGGAATCCAAGATTTTTTGTCTACACGGTTCAGCTTGATCCCCCTACTCCGCGCTCGGTTAGTTCCCCGAGAACTTCCACTAAAACCGATCTCCTTCCGGGTGAAGATCAAACCACTACAAGTGTATTCTTCTCACACACTCTACAAGTATTGGTAAAAAACAATACTCTCACAAGATACCCTCTTGCTAACCTATGAGATACAACTCTCACAAATATGATTTGAATAAGTTTTGGTGGCTAACACCAATGTACAATATCTCTCTTGTGTATAACAAAATACAAATGAAGCTCACACTAAGAGATATCAAAATTGATCAAAGTATATAGCTCAAAAATGAAAGATTGATCAATTAAATGAATTGAATACTTGAATAACTTTGTATATATGTAAAATGAGTTTGTAGAATGATTCAAGTGTGTTAAAATATTTCTAAGACATCATATATATAGCATGCAAAACCATATGGCCGTTGGGGATAATTAAGAGAGGTTTTGGCTCCAAGGTATACATTTTCAAACTTTCCAACAGCTAGTTTTGACAAACAAATTCAAAATTGTTTTGTTAATTTCTCCAAATTAGACCGTTGGATCATGCTCAAATTTTAGTAAAAATTTCCAGGAGATGTTGTCTAACTACTGTAAAAATTTCAAAATGATCGGAGTTCGGGAAGGCCTTCATTTTACCGTTAGATCAAAATTTGGCAAAAACTGAGCGAATTTTAAACGAAAAATAAAAATATTTTTCCAATTTAATAATTTAGTTCCAAATAAAATTCTAATGATTTATGAACCTCAAATATATGTTTCTAAGATACCCATTTTTATTATAGCTTAAAATATGATCATTTAAAATTAATATGAATTTATTTTGAAACTCGGTTTTTGTAAAATGATGTTTTTCAAATAAATTCAATTTCAAGCTAGTTTAAATCAATCTTTAAAAGATGCAAGTTCATGTTTGAGCTATATAATCAATCAATTAAGAAATTTTACATTAATCCTAAGCAAACACTCAATTACCGAATAGATGAGTCTTCGAATGCTTCGATTTGTTTCTTCAAATTGATTCTTCACTTGAAGCTTTTCCCTTGAAGCTTTTGTATATGATTCTTGATCTTTGTGCTTCATGGATTTGCATTGCTAGCTCGTGGGTGATGAGATTGATCTTCTTGTCTTGTCCAACGCTTATAGAAGAATGATCTGAATTCGGGTAGATCGGTTTTAGTCGAATGCTTCGTTGACTTGATCGGATATTGATTGAATGATCCTTGTCAAACTTCCTTTGAGCAATCATGTTATTCTTGATTTTCCAAATAAGAAATCTATAATTTTATATCAAGAACATGTTAAATTACACATGATTAATTTATTGTTATTATCAAAATAAGATTAAGACCTTCAAGGTCAACAGATAAACTACAAAAAAAAGATGAAAGCGATAGCACGCATAAAGAAAATTTAGATACTACAACAGTTCAGGTGGAGAATAGTTCAGTACAAGAAAATCCAGCTTATTCTGAAGATACACCAGACCACGAAATACAAGAATCAGTCCAGTCTGAGGCTATAGAAGTTTGGAGGTCAACTCGCGAGAGAAGGCCACCAGCTTGGCAGTCGGAATATGTTACAGAAATTAACATTGCATACTGTCTTTTAACGGAGGAAGGTGAGCCAACAACTTTCCACGAAGCTACAAGTAGCTCGGATGCATCTCTGTGGATGATAGCAATGCAGGAGGAAATTGAAGCTTTACAAAAAAACAAGACATGAAAACTAGTACCATTACCTTGTGGACGTAAAGCTATTGGTAACAAATGGGTCTATAAGATCAAACGTGATAGCAATGATCAGGTGGAGCGGTATCGTGCTAGAATGGTGGTAAAAGGATATGCTCAGAAAGAAGAAATTGATTTCAACAAGATATTTTCTTCGGTGGTACGATTTACGTCAATCAGAATAGTTCTTGCTATGTGTGCTACGCTTGACTTACATTTGGAGTAATTAGATATGAAAACTGCATTTCTTCATGGAGAACTTGAAGAAAAAAATTATATGCTCCAACCACAAGGTTTTGCTGAAATAGGTAAGGAGAACTTGGTTTGCAGGTTGAACAAATCTCTATATGGTCTCAAACAGGTGCCGAGGTGTTGGTATAAGAGATTTGATTCATTCATAATTAGCCTTAGTTACAACAGGCTTAGTTCAGATCATTGTATGTACTACAAAAGGTTTGGTAGTGATAATGAATTTATTATCTTGCTGTTGTACGTGGATGACATGTTGGTGGCAGGCCCCAACCAAGCTCAAATCCAGGAACTGAAGGCACAATTGGCTAGGAAGTTCGAAATGAAGGATTTGGGACCAGCATAAAAGATTCTAGGGATGCAAATTCACCGAGATAGAAATAACAGGAAAATTTGGCTTCTAAGAAGAACTATTTAAGGAAGATCTTGCGACGCTTCAACATGCAAGATTGTAAGCCAATCTCAACCCCACTACCTGTTAATTTTAAGTTATCTTCAAGTATGTGTCCTAGCAATGAAGCAGAGAGGAAGAAGATGTCTCGAGTACCGTATGCATCAGCAGTGGGAAGTTTAATGTTCGCTGTGATATGTACAAGAACAGACATTGCACAAGCAGTGGGAATGGTTAGTCGATACATGGCGAATCCAGGTGGAGAGCATTGGAGTACAGTGAAGAGGATTCTGAGATATATCAAAGGAACCTCAGATGCAGCTTTATGTTATGAAGGATCAGGATTAACTGTCAGAGGTTACGTGGATTCAGATTTTGCAGGAGATCTCGACAAAAGAAAATCCACTTCAGGTTATGTGTTTACAATTGCAGGAGGAGCTATAAGCTGAATATCAAAACTGCAGACTTTTGTAGCTTTGTCTACAACAGAAGCAGAATATATGGCGGCTACACAAGCTTGCAAGGAAGCAGTTTAGATTCAAAGGTTATTGGAGGAGCTCGAGCACAAACAAGAGAAAATCACTCTATTTTGTGATAGTCAGAGTGCTTTACATATCGCAAGAAATTCAGCCTTTCATTCCAGAACAAAGCATATAGGAGTACAATATCACTTCGTTCGAACAGTGATAGAAGATGGAAATGTGGATATGCAAAAGATTCACACAAATGAGAACCTAGCAAATGTTCTGACCAAGCCAATTAATGCTGACACGTTTGAATGGTGTAGATCCTTGTGTGGTCTAGTAAAAACGTAAGCATGCATAGAGCTGGCAAATACGGAAGGATGGAAGGGATATGAAGATCTCTCAGATGATTACTTTAATGTGGCAAATATTGTTAAAACCATTTAAGCAATTATTCGCCAAGGTGGAGATTGTTGAGGTAGTGAAAAAACAACAATTGTCATTATGCATGAACGATGTCATCGCCTTCATCGTGCATCAATTATGTCATCGCTTATATTATGACGATGTCATCGCTTACATCAAGATGTTGTCATCGCTTACATCGTGCATCGACGATGTCATCGCTTACATTATGCATGGTATGTGAGAATGAACGTGAGCCCTTGGATCATAGTTGATGGGATTGAATATGGACCATTGGATGTATTTTGTAACTACTAAATATACCTCCCCATGCTACTCCATTTGATCATCAAGCTAAAAATTTAGAAAGCTTAGTAAAAAGAGGTCTAGAGAGAGGTTATTGTTTCTCCTAAATTAAGAGAGAGTGTAACTGTTCTCTCCTTATATTTAGAGAGAAGGTGTTGTATCTCATTTTATAAATTAAAATCTTCCGTCGTTTGTCCGTGGTTTTTCCTTCAATTTAATTGGAGGTTTTCCACGTAAATTATGCGTGTTTATTTTTCTTCATTCTCTCAATTTTACTTTAGTTGTGTGTGAGCTTCCATTCACCAATTTCATAACAGAGGAGAGGATGAGTAGAGGGAGAAGGATTTTGGGTATGTTTTGAAGAATAGAGAGTTTTGAAGAAGAGAAGAAACGAAAACAACCTTTAGGGAGAGAAAGAAATCTTCGTTGGCTGACGCCGATGCCGAAGAACATTTCTTTGAGGAAGATGATTGTATAAATCTTTTTCTAAATTGAACATATATATATATACACATATGTTTATAAATCTAAACAAAATAGATTTACTTTCATTTCAATTCGATTTTGCCTCAATATGATTTATAGAGAGAAAACAGGGACGATGGGGTTAGATATATATGGTGGTGGTGACAAGGATATAGATGGCAGTGGTGGAGGTTGTGAGAGGGGATGGTCGGAGATAATGACAGAGGAGTATACATCTCTCTTCTTTCTTTCTTTTTTGTAATATTTTTTTAATAAAAATTTTAATAAAATTTATTTTTTTAAAAAAATAATTAAAATGGCAAAAATGCCTTCTATTTTCGTCCAATTAATGAAAAATGTGGGCAGAAAAGCTAAAATGATACTCGCTAATAATTTAAAAATTAAAATGACGCATTTTTTAGTTTAGTGATTAAAATAATACTAGACTAATAGTTAAAGGACTATTAGGTAGCTTACTCAAAAACGGGAGTTTTTTTAAAATAAATAATTTTTTAAAGTTATTAGTCAAATTACGTCATTTTTTAACATATTTATTAAACTAGCACACTTTTTAAAATAGTGATTTTAAATCACTATTTTAAGTCGAATCACTATTTTAATAAAAAATTAGTGATTTGATTAGTGATTCCGAATCACTAATTTTTTATTAAAATAATAATTCTTGTTATAAGCAACTTTCACACTTGTTGTAAGGTCAATGGTTCGACTCATGAGGTAGGTGGAGTTTTTTTTTGTTAATAAGATTAAGGAAGAAACTTAGGGCCTGTTTGGTCCATGTTTATTTTCTTTTTTTCCTCCAAATTTTAAAAATTCAATTCAAAATTAACTCTACTTTTACGCTTCTCAAAATTTATTTCACTTTACTTTCTCTTTCTAAAAAAACTTTTAAAACACCATAACTTTAAATTCAAAAATCAAAATTAAATAAAAAATATATATTTAAAACATACTCGTTGAGATCTATAAAATAAGATCCATTGTGACTATTTTTTGAAAAAAAATTATGAGATTTTTAGTTGGTTTAAAAAAACTCAAAAAAAAACCAAATCAACTCTTCAACATACTTCTAAATTCCACCAAACACTATATTTTAAAAAACCAACTTAAAAACTCAATTCAAAACATCAATCAAACGTGCCCTTAAACTTTCTTTAACATTTTTTTAAAAGAAATATTATTTTTAAAAGTATATTAGTTTAATAAATATATTAAAAAATTACTTAGTTTAATTAATAACTTTAAAAAGTAGTTTATTTTGAAAAAAAAAAAAACCTCTACGCACGGTGTACAAATGTTGTCCTGTTTCCATAAATATCTCCATGTTCTGAATAAATCTCGTATCTATCTATTTCGTACAGAAAACAAAAATATCTTATCTGTCTAAAATTAAACCGAAAAGATCCAGATATTACTATTTCGATAAAAAAAAGAGTGTATAAATAGATTATCTAGATCCTCTCTATTACTCATTCGCATACGTACATACAGCTAACTTTGATAAGAAGAGGGTTGTGTAATCTTGCTAGTAAGCTTGTTCAAAATAACTTTTGTTTTATTGAGAGAAATGGGTAAGGGAGGAATGTCTCAGAACAAAGATGGAGAAGGAGAGAACATGGCTGCTTGGCTTCTTGGTGTCAATAATCTCAAGATCCAGCCCTTTAATCTCCCTTCTCTTGGTATGTATTATATACTTTTATTTTATTTTTGTTTATTTTGATTTTGATTTTGATTTTGATTATGATTATGATAACTCTCCTTCTATTATTATTTGATTTGATTTGATTTGATTTGATACTGTTATTATTTTTATTTATTTATTTTGTGTATTGAATCATTCCTAATGAATGAAATTGATAGGACCACATGATGTTAGAGTTGCGATGAAAGCTGTTGGTATCTGCGGCAGTGATGTTCACTACCTCAAGGTGGACCTTTCTCTTCAATCCAAATTCCTGTTTTTCTTTTTTTCCTTTTCCTTTTCTGTCTGTGTACTTATAGAATATGAGTCTAATCATGTTTTCTATCATTTATTATGATTGTATGAATTGATGATACTCAATCAAGTTCATATAGATTAAAAAATATCCATAAACCAAATTAGAATCTGATGCTTAGCAAAATTTTCAAATAATGGGCACACTTTTTAATTTTTTATATTCAGGTTGCTCATATTTTAGATCAATGTCTTAAAAGGCACTTGAGGTGTACACCTCGGTGCAAGGCGGCAAGAAAACACCTCTAAGATGTTTTTTTTTTTTCTTCATGAAACTTTGAGGCTTACTCCTCAAGAGAGTGAGGTGCAGGAGTAGGCTTTGTGTTTAATAATCCTAAATCTTCTCTTTTGGTAAAGATCTTGTGTTATAAGGATCCTAATTAAGAATTTTTTATTTTTTTGGGGACAAAATTGTAAATTTCAGAAAATGAGGTGTGGAGATTTTATAGTGAAAGAACCGATGGTAATCGGGCACGAGTGTGCAGGGATCATAGAAGAAGTAGGTAGTGAAGTAAAGAATCTGGTGGCTGGTGATAGAGTTGCACTTGAGCCCGGCATTAGTTGCTGGCGTTGCAATCTTTGCAAAGGAGGCAGTTACAATCTCTGCACTGAAATGAAGTTTTTCGCCACTCCTCCAATTCATGGTTCTCTTGCCAACAAGGTATGTTTAAATAACATAATTTCTTACTTTAGTTTGCCTAAAAATATTCGGGTTTTATAGTACAATTGTTATCAACATGCCTTCTCCACTTTGAAAATTTTTTTTTTTTTTTTTTTTTTTTGTAGTTTAAAACATTTTTTAGTGTTACCATTTTGGGTTTTGTAATTGGATTGGATTGAACTAAAATATTGTTCCAATATAAAAGCTTAGATTGGGTTTACCAAACAGATTCTGATAGTGCTCGGCTACAGGAATCTTTGTAACATTTCCTGGTTTATATGTATTTCCTTTTCAGTAAAAATTAACATCAAATTTCCTTCTTATGAAGGCCTTCTTGAATTTTTATGTGATTTATGAAGAAATTCTGTAATATGTGTTGGAACAGATTGTGCATCCGGCAGACCTGTGCTTCAAATTGCCCGAGAATATGAGTTTGGAAGAAGGGGCAATGTGTGAGCCCTTAAGCGTCGGTGTTTATGCTTGTCGCCGTGGTAATGTCGGCCCTGAGAAGAATGTTCTGGTGATCGGAGCTGGCCCTATTGGCCTTGTCACAATGCTTGCTGCTCGTGCTTTTGGGGCCCCACGAGTCGTGATCATTGATGTCGATGACCAGCGTCTCTCTGTCGCAAAGAAGCTCGGTGCTGATGTGGTTGTCAAAGTTTCTACTAATAAAGAGGTTTACTTTTGACTGAATTCTTTAATGAAACATTGGTGATTTCACCATAATCAATGTAAGAATAGAACTTCGAAAAATGGAACCTGTACTCCTAATTTTGTGAAGGAGGAGTTACACTAGATTCCCAAAAATTGTCCATTTTGCCCTGTTGTGAGCACATCTAATCTGATCTTCGAAATCCTTAATAAAATTAACTCTATTACATTTAAATTTGTAGATTTTTTACTAACACCAGTCATAACGTAATCTCTATTTCACGCTTTGTTATTCCTATAGGACATTGGTGCAGAAGTGGAGAAGATTCGTAAAGCTATGGGAGCAGAAGTGGATGTGAGCTTTGATTGCGTTGGCTTTGACAAAACAATGTCGACTGCTCTCACTGCCACTACCCCTGGAGGCAAAGTCTGCCTTGTCGGAATGGGCCACACTGAGATGAGTGTACCTCTCACCCCTGCTGCTGCTAGGTAGTACTCTCTTACGGCCGGTTTCCTATGCAGACGGTCCTTATGTTTTAGTAATGGTTTTCTAGTTGGTAAATGTATCTCTGAATGCATTGGGGATAGGAAACTGTCGTTAAATTCCCATTCAATATCCGTACTAGAAACGTAAACGGCTCTGTATAAACACACGATATAATTAGTATTGATGTTTTTTCTTGGAAAAATGCAGGGAGGTTGATATTTTAGGCATCTTTCGCTACAAGAACACTTGGCCATTGTGCATAGAGTTTATAAGTAGTGGGAAGATTGATGTAAAGCCTTTGATCACTCATAGGTTTGGATTCTCAGAGAAGGAGGTCCAAGAAGCTTTCGAAACCAGCGCTCGTGGTGGGAATGCCATTAAGGTCATGTTTAATCTCTAGACTACATGGTGGATGGATCTAGAGAGAGAATATCGCTGCAAATTTTTTAGGTTAGGAATAACTAGAGACTAGAGATTGGAAGTATAGCTTAGGAAATTAAGCTATCAAAGCTAAAAAACTTCGGTTTTTGAATAAAGTCCTAGTTTTGTTAATATATATATGTAAGGTTGGTTGGTTTGTTCTGCATCCACATCTACCATTAAATTCAAGTGTTGCATTATTTTTGCTTGGTGGCGAAAATGTTCAAGCTGAAATGGTTCTGCCCACGATTACTCGATGCTTTATTTATTTTATAATTTGGTTCTGCCTACCGTGATACTTTTGCATACCTAAAAGTTTATTGTTATATGTTCATCAACTCACGTTCACGTATAAAGAACTTCCGTTACAAATTTTTTCCGTTTCATTCTTGTTAGCCAAGTGTAACACTCACAAATTCTTTCAAGTATGAATATAGCTATATATGGGGAGAGTTAGAAATTTGGTTTGAGAGATGGGGTGAGATAAAATTATATGGGGAATCTGAGAAATATTATTTCTCCATTTTTTCTTATGAATATTTTTCTCGTGTTATATAACTAGGAGGTATGACCGATTTCTGTAATAACAAATTTTAATTTCATCTACTAGAAATTAGGTAGAAGGGCTTATTATACATTGATTTTTACCAAAAATCCAATGAATAATATTTTTTTGAATGAAGGGCCTATTTTTAATTGGTAATTTGAATGAATGGCCTATTTTTAATTGGTAATTAGTGTAAGAGGCCTATTTTGTTTTATATTTTAAATGAATGTATTTGAATAAATTTAAATATCATTTAATTAATAAAAACATGTTATGTATTACCTAAATTACCCCTTTTTATAAAATTTTCACAAAAAATATGGACTGCAAAGTTCATATTGCAGTGAAATATGTACTGCAATATGAACTTTGCACTAAAAATATGGACTGCAAAGTTCACATTGCAGTAAAATATGGACTGCAATATGAACTTTGCACTAAAAATATGGACTGCAAAGTTCACATTGCAGTGAAATATGGACTGCAAAGTTCATATTGCAGTGAAATATAGACTGCAAAGTTCATATTGCAATCCATATTTTAATGCATATTGATATTTTTTTAGTTTATTTTAAGGGTTGGGATGTCATTTTATAATGAAAAAAAAGACACATGTCATATTATCAATAAAATAAAAAATAGGCCCTTTATTTAAAAAAAAATTATTCCTTGGCCTTAGTGTAAAAATCTTTCTCTAATAAACCCTTTTTTTTAATTGCCCCTTTCATCTATCTATATTTTATCCAATTATTTTTACGGAAACACACGTGGAGGACATATCTAAAAGTCATTATGACGTGTTGCCAAATGGACACGTGAATGAATTAGGTTCATATGATTAGGATTTACACAAAACTTACTACCAACCAATACAGATGTTTATTTAAGGGGGCTGATAAATGCACCTCCATTTTTTGTCACAAACACCCTCTACACCTTACACCCCTAAGTTTTTAAAAATTTATCACAAACACCCTCCTTTACCACCCTCCAATTAACAACCATAATTTTAATTATAATCACCGAGTAAAAATAATTTTGATGTGGCTGGGTATTGAACCTGTAAACTCAATGTCACACACTACGCTGCACACCAACTTGGCTAGATATTTTGTTGATATTTTATTCGCGCTTCATCTTTATAAATCAGTTGGGCCTGTGCGAGCTCGGCAATTATTTTGCCGAATTAAAAACATTTTGTCATGGCCAAGAATTGAACACTGTAACTTGAGTTTATGAGTTCGGCGCTTGACCAGCTCGGCTAAGGACATCTTTCAAATTTTATTCGCACTTCTATTTGATAACTCGTCCAGGATTGTGTGAGCTCGGCAAGTAATATGCCGAGTAAAAACATTCTGTCATGGCCGGGATTTGAACACTATACCTCAAGCTTATGAGCTCGGCACTTGACCAGCTCGGCTAAGGACATCTTTGAAATTTTATCCGCACTTTTATTTGATAACTCGTCCAGGCTTGTGTGAGCTCGGCAAGTAATATGCCGAGTAAAAGCATTCTGTCATGGCCGGGATTTGAACCCTATACCTCAAGCTTATGAGCTCGGCGCTTGACCAGCTCGGCTAAGGACATCTTTGAAATTTTATCCGCACTTCTATTTGATAACTCGTCCAGGCTTGTGTGAGCTCGGCAAGTAATATGCCGAGTAAAAACATAATGTCATGGCTGGGATTTGAACCCTATACCTCAAGCTTATGAGCTCGGCGCTTGACCAGCTGGGCTAAGAACATCTTGGAAATTTTATCCGCACTTCTATTTGATAACTCGTCCAGGCTTGTGTGAGCTCGGCAAGTAATATGCCGAGTAAAAATATTCTGTCATGGCCAGGATTTGAACCCTATACCTCAAACTTATGAGCTCGGCGCTTGACCAGCTCGGCTAAGGACATCTTTGAAATTTTATCCGCACTTCTATTTGATAACTCGTCCAGGCTTGTGTGAGCTCGGCAAGTAATATGCCGAGTAAAAACATTCTGTCATGGCCAGGATTTGAACCCTATACCTCAAGCTTATGAGCTCGGCGCTTGACCAGCTCGGCTAAGAATATCTTTGAAATTTTATCCGCACTTCTATTTGATAACTCGTCCAGGCTTGTGTGACGGGATTTGAACCCTATACCTCAAGCTTATGAGCTCGGCGCTTGACCAGCTCTTCTAAGAACATCTTTAAAATTTTATCCGCACTTCTATTTGATAACTCGTCCAGGCTTGTGTGAGCTCGGCAAATAATATGCCGAGTAAAAATATTTTGTCATGGCCGAGAATCGAACACAAGACCACGTGATATGGAGTACACGCCGAATGCCAGACCAACTCGGCTAGGCATACTTTTGAGATTTAATATGCGTTTTGGCTTATTTTAATAGATCTGGCTATTGAAGTAAATAAACTCAGCTAAAAATATTTGTTACTGCCGAGTATTGAACCTGCAACCCTTGTTTTAAAAAATGGAGCCAACCAGCCAAGCTAGACAACGACATGGCAAATAACTTGCGCCTTTTCTTTTATACTGAAAGATATCTTTTTGGCCTGCTCGGACCAAGATCTCAAAATAATCAAATTTCTAATTTTTTTTTTTTTTTTTACACAGATCTATGACCTTTTTTTAGAAGAGATCTGTGT
Source organism: Lonicera japonica (assembly GCA_021464415.1). NCBI lineage: Eukaryota > Viridiplantae > Streptophyta > Magnoliopsida > Dipsacales > Caprifoliaceae > Lonicera > Lonicera japonica. Next base: position 17,367,390 of record CM038470.1, read on the forward strand.
ATATATATGCATTTTTTCGTTTGTTTTTTTCTTTCATTTTAATATATATATATATATATATATATCATATATGTGTGTGTATGTATATATGTATGTTTTGAATATATACATATAGGGTAAATTTCAGGTACGGATTACTGTTCACGGATGCACTGTACGGATTGGTCGATTTGGCAAGCTTCCCGATGGAATTTTTTGATGAAATTTTGTGGGGATGTTCTTCATCGTGTGTAGAATATCTCCACCAAATTTCATCAAAAAATTCAACCGGGAAGTGGGTTAACTACGTGATTGAAAAATATTGGATTTTATAAATCTATTTTTGGACCAATATTTTTCAATCACATAGTTAACCCACTTCCCGGTTGAATTTTTTGATGAAATTTGGTGGAGATGTTCTAGACACGATGAAGAACATCCCCAAAAAATTTCATCAAAAAATTCCATCGGGAAGCGTGCCAAATCGACCAATCTGTACAGTGCATCCGTGAACAGTAATCCGTATAGGAAATGTACTCATATATATATATATATGTGTGTGTATCTATATGTATATGTGTATGTTTTGAAGAAGAAGAAGAAGGAGAAGGAGAAGGCAAAGGCGGCGGAGATGGAGGAGGAGGAGGATGAGCTAAGGAGGAGTAGGAGGAAGAGGAGAAGAAGAGGGTGGTGATAGAGTATACGTGATTAATGATTAATTATTAAGTTAATTAATAGTTAATCTTTGTATAATCTTTATGAAATGAGAGGGTGGTAAGAATAAATTTTAGTTTAATATTAATAAATATTTTAGAGGGTGTTTGTGACAAAAAATGGGGGTGCATTTATCACCCCCCTTATTTAATCCACTAAAAAATCTTACAATAAATTATCCAACTTTTAAACTAATCCACCTCTCATCTTTACATAAATATTTTAAAAGAAAAAAAAATACGAAGTTCAATTTTATTTTATTTTATTTAAAAACGTTTCTCTTTTGGCTTTATTCATAATTACATATACATATTTGTATAATGATATTGTCTATTTATATAATATTGTATATATATTATTTGTTTTGTACTTCCTATAGACAACATATTATACATCTGGTCGAACATATAAGATTCTTGGTAGAGAACCGAGTAGCAAGTGTATCTCTAAGAGCTCTACTCAAAAGAATAAAATGAAAAATAGAAAACATATTATTCAATTAATTAAGAATCCCAAATTTCTTTTCCAACTGTTTAAAAGTTTAACAAATGGGTACTCCAAGAGTATAGTAATGATTTGATATATTGTATTATCTACCTCGATCTACTTCTAAATTATAATATATTTGTCTTTTTTTATGCAACTTTACTCCTTTAAATTATTTTCTAGAAAAAAAGAAAACTAATAAAAAGTTGGTACACTTATTACAATTAAATAAAGAGGCTTGTTGGAGTTCAGCACTAAATTATGCTTTCTAGACTAGAGAGAATCGTTGAAGATGCTCCTATATAAAGGATAAGGATTGATTTTGCCAAAATATCAAACCGAACTATTATAAAATAGATTGTATTCCCTATTTGCATATATTATTTTTTTTTATGTTTAAAGAATATGGTTATAGATTTATCTTAAAAAAAGAAAGAAAAACTTTTTAAATATGGAGTTGCTAACAAAAAAACTGCATTCCATATTTGTATATGTTTTTTTGTGTTTAAAAGTGAATAATTATAAAATTTAATATAAAACATCAATTCAAAATATTTGAAAAATCACGGGATAACTTTTTTTATTTTGTCATATGAAGTCCGGTATCAAAATGTGCATTGTGTCACGTTTCATCGTTCCAAAATTTTCATCATTTTGGGTGATAATGTTGATTTTTTTTTTTTTAGTTTTTTGTTTCTCAATCAAATGGTTTATATAGATTAAGTTTTCTTATTTTTCTGTTTAATTTGATAATTAACGAATTTTAAATTAAAGAGTGTTAAAAAAACTTCAATGTTGAAGAGAATAATTATATCTTAATTATCTACTTTGCATACATCTCGTTCAAAGTAAATGCAAGCTAAAAATCAGATACTATTAGCATAAATCTCGTTCAATGTAAAACCTCCAGTAGGCTGTATAATTAAATATGTATATAAATAGATAAAACCATCCATATATTTCAATTATTCAGTACATTGTTAAATGAGATCATTGTGTGTTTGTTTTCAACTAAGCAAAGAGAGAAGAGATATTCTTTTAGAGAAACAAGGGGAGAAGAAGATGGGTAAGGGTGGGATTTCTCAAAACAAAGATGGAGAAGGAGACAACATGGCTGCTTGGCTTCTTGGTGTCAATAACATCAAGATTCAGCCCTTTAATCTCCCTTCTCTTGGTATATCTTTGTTAATCTTAAACTTAATTATTACATAATCTATCGTGGCGCTAGTCAAATAAAAAAAAAGATAAGACAGACGACATATTAAATATGTAGCTTCACCAATTTATTTAACTGGTGTCACATTGATTTCCTTACTTTTATCATACACTAACACCCCAATTATGTAACATCATCGATTTGTTTGAACATTGCCACATCAATTTTTTATTTTTTTATTATATATTAACACCCCTTCTTCAATTATTATTTGATCATAGTATTGTCAGTTGTTTCTTTACTTACGGAACCCCCAATTAATGAAGATATATTAAAATTGTTAGGACCACATGACGTCAGAGTTGCAATGAAAGCTGTTGGCATCTGTGGCAGTGATGTTCACTACCTCAAGGTGAATTCAATTGAATCCAAATTCATCTCTTTCTTTTCTCACTTTTTTTTTATTTATGTTTACATATATTTCTATTTCTATATATATAGGACGATTTATTTACTATCTAATTTTCTATATATAGAAAGATTTTTTTGATGAAAGTGGAGAGAATCTTATATATAGAATGATGATATGTTTATTGTTTCTTTCAAGTTACTCTATAAGAGATGATTCTTCACATACTAGTCATTTTTGATCATTTGTTAAAATTGATAGTCAATCAAGTTCATAAAAGAGTTAAAAGAAAAAAAAAATGAAAAAATCCATACCAGAATGGAATTTGATAATTAGCAAAATCTTAAAACAAACTTTTATTCCTTTTTCTTAGCAAATCTAGACATAAGGCAGTTGTCACTGCTTATAGACTCAAACTTGGGTGATTTAGGAGATATTAGCGACTGGTGGGGGCACCAAGACATCCCCTAAACTTTTGAAAATTTCAAGACTACCCCAAAGTTTTTTTTAAAAAATTTGAGTAATATCCCCTATTGGCTAGACAAGTTTTTCTTTTTAGGTAAAATTTATAACATTTTGAACTTAGACATATAGATACAAATTCCAATCTTGCATATAGTGAAATTCACCATTATAAAAATGGGGAGAAAACAGCACGAACAATTGTGGATCTTCGTCGGTTAGCTTATTTTGAGTATGTTTTTATCTTAATTACTTTTATGTAAAAAAAATTATAAAAAAGATTGTGTGCTTGTACTTTTGGCACCCTCAAATTTGAAATTTTGGATCCATCACTGGATGTTGCACTTTCATTTAGTGAGATTCAAGGACCTACACGTTTGTGTGATGGTCATTTACTACCGGGACAACCCGCATGTTCAATAACGGGAATAAACTTGAAACTTGAGTCTATTGCTCTAGCTTTTTAAAATCTTTTCATTTTGTATATTCAAATTGTTGATTGACAAACAGAAAAGGGTAAAAAACAAAACACTTGAAACATCAAGGCAGCCTTGCGTTTATGGATCTTAACAACTGAATCTTCCTTTTCGGGTAAAAATTTCAGAAAATGAGGTGTGGGGATTTTATAGTAAAAGAACCGATGGTGATCGGGCACGAATGTGCGGGGATCATAGAAGAAGTAGGCAGTGAAGTGAAGCATCTGGTGGCTGGTGACAGAGTTGCACTCGAGCCCGGCATTAGCTGCTGGCGCTGTAATCTTTGCAAAGAAGGCAGTTACAATCTCTGCACCGAAATGAGGTTTTTCGCCACTCCTCCCATTCATGGTTCTCTTGCCAACAAGGTATATTGTAATACAATTTCTTGCTTTAATTTCTTTTAAAAGTATTCGGATTCTAGAGTACAATTGTTATCAACACGCCAAACTGATTTATCCGCATTTTTTGCGTGTAAAGTTAGTATTTCATATTATTGAGGTGCATCAAATATCAAATTTTGTTCTAACAATTATCCTTTTTCTTATTTTTGCCCTTTCGGGTTTTGTGATCATAGCCATGAACTCACAAGACTTTAATTATACAAATCTTGATGAGTTTTAGTTGTGAATTCGCACATTACAAGAATATATTTGGGTTATTGAGTGTGTGTTCGGAAACCCAATTTTATGCTTTGGAATTTGATTGGGCTGAACTAAGTTTTCGCTTCAACCGGAAAGCGTTTTACCCGGAAAGCTAAGATTGGTTTTACCAAACAAGCGTGTTGCCTCATAAACTAGAACGTGAAATTAATAAATAGTAAGGATTTTGTAAATTACAAACATTCCAAATGCTTTCTTTTGTAAGCTAAAAATGTTCCAAATGCTTAATTCTTTTCCAAATGAGCACCAAAATATTTAGTCACGAAGGCCCTCTTAAACATGTACATATTTATTATATATAATTTAAGAAGAAATGGTGTAATTGTGGTTGTAACAAATTGTGCATCCGGCGGACTTGTGCTTCAAATTGCCCGACAATGTGAGTTTGGAAGAAGGGGCAATGTGTGAGCCCTTAAGCGTCGGCGTTTATGCGTGTCGCCGAGGTAATGTGGGCCCTGAGAAGAACGTTTTGGTGATCGGAGCTGGCCCTATCGGCCTCGTCACGATGCTCGCTGTTCGTGCTTTTGGGGCACCGAGAATTGTGATTGTTGATGTCGATGATGAGCGTCTATCTGTTGCAAAGAAGCTCGGTGCCAATGGGGTTGTCAAAGTTTCTACTGATAAACAGGTTTATATATGACTTTCACTTCTGTAAGGATAAACTAATTTCAACACAATCAATGGCCAAGTAGGGCGGTAAGTGAGCCGAGTTGAGCTGAATGGTGGATTGTTCAAGCTTGTTTCATACTTTCATAGAACATTTCGAGCTCATAAATTTGTTTGAGCTTGGCTTGTCTAGTTCTCGAACCGAGCTCAATCAAGCTGTTAACCAAGCCAAGCTCAAGCTGCTTGTCTTGTTTCGTTTGTTATACAGATGAATCTCGAATGTAGCTTGGCTTGTTTTACAGCATTATGGCTAAGAATGTGACATGTTCACTGTTGTGAGATTTGGTTGAGGGATTATGCCCAAAATGAAACTGCAGATTTTTAAATTTTAAGTCATAGCCTGATCTCTATCTTACGATTCATTATATCTATAGGACATAGCTGCAGAAGTGGAAAAGATTCATAAAGCAATGGGAGCAGAAGTAAATGTGAGCTTCGATTGCGTTGGCTTTGACAAAACAATGTCGACAGCTCTCACTGCCACTAACCCTGGCGGCAAAGTCTGCCTTGTTGGAATGGGCCATAGCGAGATGAATGTTCCTCTCACCCCTGCTGCTGCTAGGTACTACTTTCTCAAGCGCGCGTGTTATATGTATATGTGTGTGTGCGCGTGTGTTGTCAGTCTCCTAGGCTGTCTGTCTGTACGCAAACAAACTCTTAGCGATGGTTTACTGTTGCTAAATATACCTACAAATGTATTGGCAATGGTTTTCCAACGCTAAAGGTACATTTTTTATATTGACGGTCCATACCAGAGACAAATTGATGTTATTAATTGATGGATCAACCTTTGCTTGAAAAAATTGCAGGGAGGTTGATATTGTAGGTATCTTTCGGTACAAGAACACATGGCCATTGTGCATAGGGTTTATAAGGAGCGGAAAGATTGACGTGAAGCCTTTGATCACTCATAGGTTTGGGTTCTCGGAGAAGGAGGTCCAAGAAGCTTTTGAGACCAGCGCTCGCGGGGGGAATGCGATTAAGGTCATGTTTAATCTCTAGACTACTCGGCGGATCCAGAGATAGAGGGAACATTGCCGCAAGATTAGCTTTTAGAAATAAGCGGAGACTAGAGATTAGAAATATACCTTAGGAAAGCTATCAAAGCTGAAAACATTTGGCTTTGAATAAGGTCCTAGTTTTCTTGATGTATGTAGTTTTCTATGTTTGTTATGCATCCATGGCTACTTAAGTGTTACATTATTTTTGTTCGATCAAATTAATCGATTCCACGGCTTTCATGTCCAATTTTAACCAAAACGAAACACTACCATTACGGTGGATGTCTTGGTTATATTGTTTCTAAGCGACTAATGCACACACTTTCTTTTCTTTTTCTTTTTTTGGTTTTTAAAGCTAACAACAGTAATTACCATTAATCGAATGCAAACAACCAAGGATGGATGACCGCCCACCCCCACCCAATAAAAATTGAAAATTTCTGCTGTTATACTAGTGTTTAGAGCATATCCAACAGTGGATATATAGCGAAGAAAACTGATTTTAGTTACTTTTTTTCTTTAAACAGAGGAAAATTATTTATTTGTTTGTTTGTTTGAGGACCTATTTAATTTAAATTAACTAACCACTTATCGGTTATTTTGGTAATAACGAAATTCTCTATTACAAAGTGGAAATATGTTTAGATAAGTAATCATCCTTTTCTAACTTTATTAGAAGGGAAAAACTTCATTTATTTGTTCCGGCATCCACGTTTTGTTTTTAGTTCATGAAAAAACAAAGAATATTATAAAAGATAAAAAGAATGGGTGTGAAAAAAAAAATGTAGTTCCGGTCCTTCAATTTAAAAACTTTTAGGATTCAATCCATAACTTTTTTTAAATAATGCAATTTCTTAGAGATATTGTATCACAATATTTATCTCATAGTATTTCTCGACTGCAACAAGTATTTCTCAATTTCATAACAAGTATCCATGGTTCTGCAAATAATCTGGCAGAGAAATTGGGTGAGATTCCCAATTAAGATTGAGTATTTGAGTGTCTCACTCATTGTTCAAAATATTAGTCGATACCGATCTAATATGGCCGATACAGAGTTAGAATAGAGATAATCGTGACACGAATACACGATGTGTGTAAATACCGTTATTTCACAATATTTCACCGAGTTTACTTGGTATTATTGAAAAAAAAAATGTTGATTTGTTCCAAAATAATTTCTTAATCTTTACTTAATTAAATTGGCAACTATTGAAAAAAAAAATTTGATTTGTTTCAAAGTAATTTGTTAATTTTTGCTTAATTAAATTGGCTTAATCTTTATGAGTCATCTAACCATTCATCTCATCCTTACACCACAAGTTCTAATTCTCAACCTCCTTTATATCATCATTCCTCATCACTGGAGTCCTGGAGTAATGATACTGAGTATAATCCATATCATTATTTTAAGCCTAATTGACCTATATTTGGTATATTTATACCTCATAAGATTGTATTGTTATATATTTATTGAACTATGATTTTAAATTGTATTACTAAGTGAGACAGATGTTGGTATTTTAATATAGACTATATAATTCATGCTAGATAATGATATTTTGCTTATCTAATTAGTCCATCTTATTAATTTCATACTTTAGAATTCTTCTATATTTTTATTTTTTTTGTAATTTTTTTAGCCTTTTAAATAGCGAATTGGTGTGTGTCGCCGAAACAGATACTGATACAGATGTTCGAACTGAAAATTGAGTAGTCAAGTCGGCCTCTGAAATCGCAACTTTGAACCATGGTCTCACTGCAGTCTACGTCAATTGAAGACATGGTTCAAAGTCGTAGTTACGGAGGCCGACTCAGCCACTCAATTTTTAACTCAGATATTAGTATCGGTATCGATTTCGGCAACGCACCAATTCGCTATTTAAAAGGCCTAAAAAATTACAAATAAAATATAAAAATATTCTAAAGTATGAGATTAATAAGATAGATTAATTAAATAAGCATAATATCATTATCTAGTACGAATTACATAGTTTATATTGAAATACCAACATCTATCGCGCTTAGTAATACATTTTAAAATCATAGTTCAATAAATAAATAACAATACAATTTTATAAGGTACAAATAACGATACGGATTATATTAACAGGAATGAGAATATAAAGGAGGTTTAGAATTAGCACTTGTAGGGTAAGAATGAGATGAATGGCTAGATGACCCATAAAGATTAAGCCAATTTAATTAAGCAAAGATTAACAAATTACTTTGAAACAAATCAACCTTTTTTTTAATAGTTGTTAATTTAATTAAGGAAAGATTAACAAACTACTTAAAACAAATCAACATTTTTTTTCAATAGTTGCCGATTTAATTAAGTAAAGATTAACAATTATTTGGAACAAATCAACATTTTTTTTTCAATAGTACCAAGTCAACTCGGTGAAATATCGGCGACTCAGTGCAGTTTCAGTGAAATATTACCGATTCAATGAAACAGCGATATTACACATATCGTGTCACGGCTACCTCTATTCTAACTTGGTATCGACCATATCGGATTAGTATTGGCCGATAATTTAAACCATAATTAAAGAGGATGAAGAGAATCACCCGGAAAGGGGGCTAGTAGAAGATTTAAGAGCTCTAATTTGTGAGATGAATACAAATAAATAAATGTATCTTTTTATTACAATTTTAAGTTTACTCCAACTAACTTCTCTTGTATTGTACTTTTCACAAGTTCTAGAAAATAAATATGAAAGCAAAGTCATTCTAAATTGATCATAATTCAGATAGATAAAGTAAGGGGCTTTTTTTTAAAGACAAATGTCACTCTCTTTCCAATAAAGAACACTCTTTTTAAGAGACTAGTTTGAAGGATAACTTTTTAATTAAGGACAAAATACAAAATATTTAATTACTTCAATTAATAACGTTGAATTCAAAAAATACCCTTTTATAAATAAATACCCAAAACTAAATATAAAATTAATTACATAATTAAGTCGATGATAATAAATTCAAATAAAGATGATAAACTTAATAATAATTCAAAAAAGTCAAATGAAAAACAAATTAAAAAATTTCAAACTCATAAACTTTAAATTTCAAAAAAAAATTGGAGTTTTCGAAATCTAAAGTAATAAAGTTAACTAAATAAATAAACAAATTAAAAACTTATCAACTTGGATGCTTATGTTCATGCCAATGATAAAAAACAATACTCAATGCTTCATCTATATGAGTCCTTAAAAAATGACTACAAAATAAAATGTTGTAGTTGTTAGTTAATATGACTGCAAAATTAACAAGGATAAAAAAAATGCATACAAATTAATATGCCTACAAAATAATATGTTAACAAAATAATATGTTAGAAAAATGCCAACAAAATAAAATGTTGTACTTTTTAGTTAATATGCTTGCAAAATTAACAAGGATGGAAAAATGCCTACAAAATAATATGTTCGAAAAATGTCTACGATAAAAAAATAAGTATTTTTTCTGATAGACATATTAAGTTACATTCTTATAATTAATTTTCTGGCAGACATATTAAGTTATATCTTTTTTAATTTTCTAGTAGACATCATCTTTTTATTTTTCTAGCAGACATATTACGTTACATCTTTTCAATTTTCTGGCAGATATATTAAGTTACATATTTTTCAATGTAAAAAAGGAGAGCAAAACTATACCTCGATCTTTGATAATTTGAACGGCGACACTATCCTTAACGTTACCTTCTAGATTCAAAACTCTATTATCCTAACAATATGAAAAATAAATAAAATAAATTAACAAATACACATGTAGGTGTAAATGAAATAATCCAACATGTAAATATAACCTAGTACACTAAATAATTTGTCAAGAAGAAGCTTAGCAGCACAAATATTGCCCTCTTTCAACATGTGTAGCTCTTGTGGACACCAAGCATAGTATGCTCCTCCAATGCCTCCGTACACTTTCTTCGCCAATTTCAGTGACAGATCAATCACCATTTCAGATTTTTCTTCAGTTTTTCTCTCTTGTTCACAAATTATCAAAAATAAATACACAATATAGGGAGAATAAAGGGATTATGTTAGTGGAGAAGATATGGAGATTGTGATAATATGATTATGAGATAAATTTTGAGTACAGAATTAGATTCTGTGTGTTTAAATTAATAAGATATATGATTAAATTTAATTTAATTTGTTTATCTTTTCATTGAATAATTTTGATGTTTATGTTTTTGATTGATTTTGTTCTGATATATATTTTAATTTGTTTGAGTTTATTTCTATTGATTTAATTCTGAATTTAATTATATATTGATTTAATTATATTTATCTTTAAAAGGGTAATATTGAAATTCAACTTTTTTAATTAAAATAATAAAATAATTAATATTTTGTCCTTTATTAAAAAGTTAGTCCTTTAAACAAAAATTTGTTGCGAACTAATAGGAAAAAAATAGTGTCATTTACTCTAAGGACATGACTATATTTGTCCTTTATAATTATTTTTTAATAAAGTAATCATTATTTTCATCATTTATTAAAAGAGTCTTGTATTTAATTAAAAAAAAAGTCTTGTACTAATAGTCTAATATATATATATATGGAGATTTTTTTTACGAATTGGTCTTTTTGAAGAGGTAACCAGGTGGAGGGGGATGATCTATATTATTATATATATTATTTTTGTCAAATTTTATCCAAAAAACAAACCAAGAAGTAGTTTAAATAAAAAATTAATATATATTCATGGTTGAATTTTTTGATAAATTTTGGGGAGATAATCTACTAATAATTGAGATATCTCCACAAAGTTTTATCAAAAAACTTAAAAGGACATTCATCAGTTTATCTTCAAAGGGCGTTTGGCGGAAAAAAGTAAGATATGATAAGATAAAAGTCGGATAGTATAAGAGTCAGACTTAGTCGGACAAAAATTATATCGGATAGGAATTATATAAAATATGATAGGATATGATAAGACAGAAGTCAAATGGATAATGATTATGCGGGATCATACATAATAAGAACTAGTCGGATAAAGATTGAAAAAATGGATTGTGTGTTTGGGGATTGGACAGAATAAAAATTAATCTGATCAAGATTAAAAAATGGACTCTGTGTTTGGTGTAGTCCCGAATTAAAAGTCCAAATATGATGCAATACAGTGCAAATTGACTTTAAATTAAAACATATACATGATTTTAGTTTTTGTTTATCTAATGCAATTTTGTTATTTATGAATATCATATAAGCTTTTTAAAAATCCATTCATTTATAAAGAGATTTAAAATTTTAAAATTTGAGCGACATATATTATATTTTAATAAACACTTGATTTTAGTTACTTTACATAAGTATTACTTTTTTATGTAACTTAATTTTTTATTTTGTTTATAAGTATTAAGTAAAATTTTGAATAAATCCATTTATTTAATATAAAATATAAAAATACAATACTATACAGAAAAAAAAATGATTTTTTATAAGTTGAATAACCATGATTTTGGGTGCTTAGAAATTTTTGTTAATCAATTTGATTATTTAAAAGGCTAAAAGAAAAGGATAGAATCAAAAATAAATGAATTACAAGAATAAAATAAAAGGGACTATCAGGATAATTAATCCTTTTTGTTATCATGTCCACTATTGCATCTAACATGGGATAGAATAAAGATATAATATTCATCTCTACGCCAAATGTGGGATATGATTTATCTTTTATATCCTTTTCGACCATAGATACTAATTAAGTTAAAACATTATTTTAAAATTAAAAAAAAATACTTTTCTTACTTATAAATTTTACATATATTTTTTTGTTGGAAAAATAATCCTAGCAGAGGGTGAATATGGTTTTTAAAACTTAATACATAATCTAAAATAATTTCAAAGAATGTTTAAGTAATAAAACTTTAATTAAATCCATATCATGGAAACAAGTAAAGCAATCAATTTTAACAACAAGTAACAAACATAAATGCAAGTAAATAAAGAGTTTGAGTTTAGAAAGATTGAATCAAATGAGCCAATGATGTTTTGTTCTCGCAATTCAGCTATTTAGACCATACGTCAGCGCCTGAGTAGTTCCACTAAATGATTTTCTTACAGTGAAAATCAAATCTTAATATAAATGTAATATTCTCACTACATTCAACAAGTATTATTCTTCTTGCAATACTTAAACAAATGTGATTTTTCTCAATACACTCAACACAAGAAAACTTTCTTATTAAACTATGAGAAATCCTCTCACAAATGAATAATAAAAGTGGTTTGATGATACACACCAATGAACAATAACTCTCAAGTGTTTATAAGATACAAATAAAACCCACACTAGAGTTATCAAGATTGATTAATAATTTTAACTTAAAGATAAATGATATGATCAATGTAAAGGCTTGAATTCTCGAATATTGTAAATAGATAGATAAATAGTTTGTATATTGATTCAAGCTTGTTTAAATGTGTCTTAAATCTCCAATATATAGTTCAAAATAGTATATAGCCACTTTAGAGGTTAGGTATAGTTGTTACCTTGAAACAAGGTAAAAATCAAAAGTCCAATGGCTATATTTTGAAATATCAGTCGACTGAGAAAAGTCATTAGTCGACTAATGGCCCTCAATTGACTGAGCAAAGCTCATCAATCAACTGATGGCTTATGTCCATCAAGCCAAATCTCCAATTTTGGTCTTTCACAATTTTGCTTCAAAATTAATTTTAATTCTTGAGAAATGCTATAAACATATTTTGAAGATATTTATTTTTGTAAAAACTCAAAAATCATTCGTTTAAATTTATTATGAATTTATTTTAAAAACCAGTTTATAAAAAGTGATATTTTCAAAGAAATTTTATTTCAAACTTTTTATAAAATTCAATTTATGAATGATGTATGAACAAGTCTAAGTTATAGGTATTGATCAATAAAGAAACTTTAAATGAATCCTAAGCACTCAATTATCAAATTGACGAGTTTTCGAATACTTTAATTTGTTTCTTTAATTTAATCTTCACTTGAATCATTTGTCTTAAAAAATTTCACATATTTCTTTCATCTTAATCTTCATGTATTGCATTGCTAACGTATATGTTGCTCTTGAAATGTATGAAACTGATAGAGTAATTAAGTGACTAATATTTTTTATCTTGTCTAATACTTTGTTGACTTGATCGGATAGAGTTTTAATGATTCTTATAATATATCATGCTTCCTTTGTAAAATTCATATATTTTTTAAAATTTTCAAGATAATAAATTACAAACTTATTTTAAAAGATATATTAAATTATACATAATTAAATTATTGATATTATCGAAATAAGATTAAACGTTCTAAATCAACATTTTTATTACCGGAGTTTTATCAATGTATTAAATGAGTAGTAAACTAAACACGGTAAGATTAGGGAGACTAGAGTAGGTCTTGTCCACTTTGATTGGATAGATATCTGGTTCAAACTAAATATCAATACCAAGTAGTTAGAAACAAATCTCCCGTGTAAATCTAAACCGAATAATTCACATACCCAATTCGGTAAAAAAATTCCTATAAATAGACCACCACCCACATCTTTATTATTCATTCATTCACAATTTCACATACAGCTAACCTTCAAAGAAAAGAGAGAACTTTTAGAGTGAGCAAGCGAGAAAGAGAGATTTTGTTCTAAAGAGAGAAAGAAAGAAGATGGGTAAGGGAGGGATGTCTCAGAATAAAGATTGTGAAGGAGAGAAGAACATGGCAGCTTGGCTTCTTGGTGTCAATAACCTCAAGATTCAGCCCTTTGATCTCCCTTCTCTTGGTTGCTATCTCCTCTTTACCTTTATTTATTTATTTATTTATATTAACCTCTTTTTTCGTACTCCTAGACTAATCCTCGCTCGAGATATTGATATTTGATATTACTGTCAAGTTGTTTTTTTTTTCCTTTTTTCTTTTTGTATATTTAATCATCACTGATAAACGAAATTGATAGGACCACATGATGTTAGAGTTGCGATGAAGGCTGTTGGCATATGTGGAAGTGATGTTCACTACCTCAAGGTGAATCTCAATTGAATCCAAATTCATCTGCTTATTCTCTTCCTTTTTCTTTTAAGTATATTTGTACTTGTATCTTTATTTTTATCTATAGGATGAAGATTCATTTACTCTCTCTATATAGGATGATGATTCTACCTACTAGTGAAAGTGAAGGATTCTAATAGAAAATTTCCAAGTTACACTATAATTCTTCCTATATTAGTCGTAATCATATTCTTTTATCTTTTATTATGAGTTGAATGAAACCATTGTTAATCTCAATTTCATGAAGAGTATAAATATATTCATAAACCAAAGTTGATGATCAGCAAATTTAAAAAAAAAAAAAAAAATTGGACAAACTTTTCTTTTTTTAAGTAAATGTAGACTATTACAATTGAGAGTGGATTGATGATGTTACACTTGCTGCTAACGAGACTTGCACCTTCTTCGACCCACATGCTGAATAATGGGGATAAACTTGCGTCTACCCCCTTTTAAAACTTTTATATTTCACAAATACAAATTGATAATTACATTCCTAGAAAGCAAAAAACAAAAAATATGAACAAACATAAAAGAGTTTTGTGTTTAAGGATTTCCTAACTTCTGAATTTATTTATTTTGGGGTAAAAATTAAAATTTTAGAAAATGAGGTGCGGGGATTTTGTAGTGAAAGAACCAATGGTGATCGGGCACGAGTGTGCGGGGGTCATAGAAGAAGTAGGTAGTGAAGTGAAGCATCTGGTGGTTGGTGACAGAGTTGCACTCGAGCCCGGCATTAGCTGCTGGCGCTGCAATCTTTGCAAAGAAGGCAGTTACAATCTCTGCACTGAAATGAAGTTTTTTGCCACTCCTCCAATTCATGGTTCTCTAGCCAATAAGGTACATTATTTTATAATTTCTTGCTTTAATTTGCCTCAAAAGTATTGCAATTTCATACTACTAGCATTTGAACTACTTTTAGTTTGATTTCAAAAATGTCCAAATGTTTTGTATTTTGGTTGGACAGATTGTGCATCCGGCAGACTTATGTTTCAAATTGCCCGATGAAGTGAGTTTGGAAGAAGGTGCAATGTGCGAGCCCTTAAGTGTCGGTGTTTATGCGTGTCGCCGAGGTAACGTGGGCCCCGAGAAGAATGTTTTGGTGATTGGAGCTGGCCCTATAGGCCTCGTCACAATGCTTGCAGCTCGTGCTTTTGGGGCTCCCAGAATTGTGATTGTTGATGTCGACGACCAGCGTCTCTCTGTTGCAAAGAAGCTCGGTGCCGATGGCACTGTAAAAGTGTCAGCTAATAAACAGGTTTATATATTGACTTTCACTTATTTAAGAATACATTGATGATTTGAAAATAGTCAGTGTCTGCATTAATTACGTCCCAAAATGGAACAGGGGCTTCTAATTTATGATTCGTTATATTTCTATAGGACATAGCTGCAGAAGTGGAAGAGATTCATAAAACTATGGGAGCGGAAGTGAATGTAACCTTTGATTGCGTCGGCTTTGACAAAACTATGTCCACAGCTCTCACTGCTACTAACCCGGGTGGCAGAGTCTGCCTTGTTGGAATGGGCCATACCGAGATGACTGTACCTCTCACCCCGGCTGCTGCTAGGTACTATTTTTTTCTTAAGCTTTTTTGTATATCTATATATATATATACACAGCCAGTCTCCTATGTGGACAGTTCATAAGCGGACCGGACTTTTAGCAATAGTTTTTTTTTGTTAAATTTATCTCCAAAAGTATTGGCAATTGAAAATCCCATTTTGAACCTGCTATGGACTCTATATATGCGTTCTTTATAACTATTATTGATGTTTTTTTCTTAACAAAATGCAGGGAGGTTGATATCGTTGGTATCTTTCGCTACAAGAACACGTGGCCATTGTGCATAGAGTTTCTAAGGAGTGGAAAGATTGATGTGAAGCCTTTGATCACTCATAGGTTTGGATTCTCAGAGAAGGAGGTCCAAGAAGCTTTCGAAACCAGCGCTCGTGGTGGGAATGCCATTAAGGTCATGTTTAATCTCTAGAGTACTTGGCGGATCTAGAGATAGACAGAACATTGCTGCGTGTTTAGCTTATTAGGAATAAGTAGACCAGAGAGATGTATAGCTTATATAGGAGATTAAGCTATGAAAGCTAAAAAAAACTTTGCTTTGAATAAAGTCCTAGTTTTGTTTATGTATATAATTTGTTTGGTTTGTTATTTCTTCTGAAACTTTGATTTTGAATAAAATTTCAAGGCTATTTTTCTGAGATATTTTTTCACATTACTAAATTTAAATTTGTTGGCCCAATTAGGGTAACGTAACCCTCACTTTTTGATTGGTGGATGCCTTAAAACTACCTTTTGTAATGGTTTCTATTCATTTGTTGAAGATCATTTCAGATGTATTCTAACAGAGCATTGTGTTATATGTTGTATAACATTTCAGTGTACTCGGAATCCGATTTTTTATTTTTTAGAAAATAATTATAAAAGACAAAGATGGGCATGTTCTTAGAATAAAGGATTTTTTTTTTCTTATTAGTTTGCAGGACAAATTTTTGGTTAAAGGACTAACTTTTTAATATAGGACAAAATATTAATTATTTTATTATTTTAATTAATTAAGTTGAATTCTAATACAACCCTTCTTAAAGATAAATATAATTAAATCCAGAATTAAATCAATGAAAATAAATTCAAACAAATTAAAATACATATCATAACAAAATCAATCAAAAAAATAGATACAAAAATTAGTCAATCAAAAAGATGAACAAATTAAAATACATATCACAACAAAATCAATCTTCTTTGCTATCTTCACTACAGGTTCTTCCCCAAATATATGCACTTTACATCAGAAAGCTTCTTCAACCTTGCCTCAGCCTCAACATCAACTTCGCTTTCTAAGGTTCCACTTAGTCTTGCTGCTTTGCTATATCTGTGACATTCCATAATTATGGGATGAACACAAGATAACTAATTACACCTAATAATAACAATATATTAATTCCAACAAATATTGATGTTACTTGATTTGGAACTATTTTTTCCCATCTTTTATGATTTACTATTTTATTTGTAACTGTGTTGGGCTATCTTGTTTGCTTAAGTGTAGATCATAATTTTTTGTTTCCGAAAAGTATTACTAGTTTTATATATTTAAACAAAATATAACACATTTTTATATATTAAACAATATATTTTATTTATATATTTTGCATTCACCGTAAGTCTCTCTCCTTTTAAGTGTTTTGTCTTTCTTACACACTTTGTAGTTGATAATCAAACTGGTATATTGATGTTTCTCTTTAACTCTTTGTTTTTTACATAGCTTAGTCCTTGCTTTAGACAACTCGGCATTGATCATGTTGACAATCTCCTAAAGTTCTACCTAACAAAAGAAGAAATGGAACTTCTCAATATGCCTGCCAGAAAATTAAAAACATACGGCTTAATATGTATGTCATGAAATTAAAATATAGCTTAATAAGTCTATCAAAAAATTAATTATAAGAATGTAATTTAATATGTCTACTAGAAAAAATACCTATTTTTTATTGTAGAAACTTTTCTAACATATTATTTTGTAGGCATTTTTCTCTCCTTGTTAATTTTGCAAGCATATTAACTTACAAGTATAACATTTTATTTTGTTGGCATTTTTCTAACATATTATTTTATGGGCATATTAATTTGTATGCATTCTTTTATCCTTGTAAATTTTGCAGACATATTAATTAATAACTATAACATTTTATCTTGTAAACATTTTTTAAGGACTCAGATAGGTGAAGCGTTGTATATTGTTTTATCATTGGTCAGAGCATAAGCAAAAGTTTTTAACTTGTTTATTTATTTAGTTGACTTTATTGCTTTAGATTTCAAAACTCCACTTTTTTTTTTGAATTTTGAAGTTCCTGATTTTGAAATTTTTTGAATTTGTTTTTCATTTGATTTTTTTGAATTATTCTTACGCTTAGCATCTTTATTTATTATCTGTTTTTGAATTTTTTTGAATTTATTATCATCAACTTAATTACATAATTAAATTTATATTTAGTTTTGTATATTTATCTATAAAAAGGGTACTTTTGGAATTCAATGTAATTAATTGAAATAATTAAATATTTTGTGTTTTGTCCTTAATTAAAAAGTTTTCCTTTAAACTTATCTCTTTAAAAGAGTGTCCTTTATTGAAAAGAGAGTGTGACACTTGTTTTTTAAAATAAAAGCCCCTGATTTTTCTTGATATTAGAATAAATAAATGGTGTTTCACAGGGGTAATTACCCTTTGCTAAATGCATGAAAAGTCTCTAACGTGCATAATAACATTAGGAAGCCCTCCGATGAAAGCGACATTTGAGTAGATATTGTTTGTTGTACAATGCTATATTTGAATGAAGAACATGTTATTTGGGCCATTATTGTTTTTAATATAGTTTATTTTGCAAAAATATCTATTTGCCCTCGTCTTTTATTCTTTTTACTGTAGTTTATTTTGCAAAAATATCTAAGTTTTGACAGGGACATGGGTACATTGTATGTACTGAATGAGTATGAGAAATATTTGGGTTTCTCCAATGTGTATCTGTGTGAACTTTCGAAAGGGAAAAAACAAATGAACTACTTAATTACCTTCTCAGATTTGTCTTGCAAGTTGCAATCCTCACTTTTATTTTATATTCGTCTCTTTTACTCCTTCATACTGGACGATGGAGTGGCCTTTTCATCATGTGTACTTTGAACAAACTAAAGATGTTAATGAGGGTAAAACTAGATATTCCGATAAAATTGATCAACAAGATGCATTAGGAGGTACACGATACGTCTATTTAGACTTGAAAGGTTCAATAAAGTACACGATATGCATTCAGAGGTACACGATATGTCTATTTTGAAAGAGAACGCCGAATATGTTCTTTTGGGCCAACTAATGCATACCACATATCAATACCATTCCGAGATTACTAGATATGAAATAACTACGACTTTGCACGCGACCAAGATCTTTCCTGCTTTAAGTTCCTCCCCAGCTTGGTTAAGAACAAGTTATCCATGCCACGACTAACAATAATAGATTCAAAAGATATTGCTGACGACTTGTTTGCATCCACGAAAATAAAAAACAGCAACTACACTTCATTAGGTGCTTCTCACATTCTACCTAGTGGAAATAAATTAAGAAGATGACGGTAATAAAGAGTTTGCACTTGTAGGAATTGGAAATATTACTTATTTGATAGGGAAAAGGAGTTGACTCTAAATATTATTAATTGCAATTCTCAACAAAAACAAGGCTACAATACAAGGGGAGCTTCTTCTCTGGGACATGTAACACCAATTCATATGACCAGAACCAACTCTATAAATTATGGTACAAAGTCAGTTGATGCCAATGCTATTACTGAAACAACTACCACTAAGAAGGCAAAACTCGCATTCTCTTAAAACTTTAACATATCCCGTCCCTAAACTTGCACTTGTACAATATAGAGGAGGAAGAAAAGAATAAAAATACTTAACAATCACCAAAAAGATCATATTTTCTTGGTAATGTGAAGCACACTTCTCAAGCCGATGGAGTTGTAGTTGGAGTTGGTTCAGCTAACCACGTCCATACTCTCACTTCGCCTGTTCCATCTCCGGTAAAAAATAAACCACCCGGGCCGATCTGTATGGACCGAACCTCCTGTTTTGAGAATAGCTTGCCCCTCTCGGAAAAACTAAAACACAACAGTAGGTTTCATTTACGATGAATTTGAGGAAACTGAGAGTGAAAAACGTGATAATACTCCATATGTTTTGGTATTGACCGTAATTTCATTAAAACACCGCAGCAACTCCTCTCACAAGAAATTGAATTCCATGGAAAATATACGTATTTAGAGTAGCAGTTGACTATGTAATATATAATATCTTCCACATTGAGATGACCTACTCAAATGCCTCCAACTTCTATGGCAACCAATTGCCTAGAATCCAATTATTTTCAAACCTTTTTCCATGCTTGAAAATAAGAGCACCCTAATCCAATACGCAGGGCATAAAAATGAGAAACAGTTAAAATGTTAATAAACTAACCTTGGCAAGTCATAGACACGGATAGAGTTGTCATTGCAAGAGCACAGCAAGACTGGCTTGGCTTCTGCATCATGCATCCCACAGAGGGTGAGAACACCCTGTAACATGCAGATAATAGACAAAAATGATTAAACCATTGAAAAATTAAGAAATCACCAAGCGCAATATTCTCAACTTTACGTGAATAGCTAGAAATTTCAAAGAGCATTTTTTTATTTTTCCTCCCATTTTATATGCAAAATTAGACATGCACTCCTATTTTAATCAATAGACTTTGCCACATGCATGTGGGGGTTAAATCAAAGGATTACAACCAAAAACAGACATTACCCCCATTTTTTATGTAATTCTTTGAGATTCCCGCACATGCAGGGGAAAATCTAATAATTATGAAAACAAGGGGATAAGCCTAATTTCATGTTAAGAACAAGCAGCAAACTAAAAAAATCCCACAATAGAACTGGGCCAACCTGCATGCCAGCTAAGTTGACAAATACGAATTTTCTTACTTAGTGATGACTGTTTTCTCCATTAGCGTATTTTTCTTTTTTAATGATTTTAGGTGGGGGTTTGAAGACTCATATGCTTCATCGATTTAAGCTGTTCCTTTTGACTACATTTCAAGATTCTGAAATTTTAAGATATTCCGTTAAAATTGTTGTGGTTTTGAGAATCTCAGGAATTTAAAGATCAATTATGATCCAACTCTCTTTCCATCATCAGTTACCAACAGTCTCCCTCTTCAATCAACAGTTTTGAAAGGACAAGGAACTCATTCACACCATCTAGTACTAAAAATCCTATGATTTTTAAAACCGTTTGTTGGATAATGAAAAAGTCTTTTTAAACAAAAGAAAATTTGAAAATAGTGAGATATTTTTTTATTTTTTGTTGGGGAAGAAACCATGGAGTTTTAAAGTATTAAATTTAAGAATCTTGTGTTTTCAATTTTCATTGATTCATAAGCCCCTTGAACAAGATGGACGGACTAGTAACGGTGAAATATGAGTGGGGTTGTCTTCATTAAGATTATATGACAGGCATTGCTCTTCATAATACTCAAAGTAATGGTTTTTTAGTGCAAGGCCAGGGTATGCAAAACTGTGTTAAGCTTTAATGCTTCATCCCCAAATAGAAGTGTGTGTGGTATGCTCGGTTTGTCAATGTGGTTCTTTATATACGATTATGTTACCAAGTTTCAATTTAGGGATGAAAACACAATGGTTCTACGTCCAAAGACAGGATGATTAATACCGTACTTCTTTAGCAGTATATGTGCATATTAATCCAAAACTAGTGGGGTTTGGAATTAGTGTCAAATCAACTGGATTATTTTTGCTCTTTATTAGTTTCTTTGAAAGAAAAAATTCCAACGGTCCCAACTAAGCTTTTAAGTATCTTGAAACTCCCCATAAACAATTATGAGGTAACTATGATCCAGTCATTAAGTACCATTTTTCCCATGGTCTCCACTAACTCGTAAGCATTGTGACTCTGTTTTAATGTGTTTTTTTTTTTTGAAAAAAAACAAAAATGGAAGGTCCAATCTCTTCCCCTTTACTACAATAATAATGTAAATCCCTCAAACCCCATATGAGACTCAAAACTCAGGACCTCTCCTGAATTCGGGTGGGTGCCTTACCAACTAGGCTAGCCCACTCACTCCAGTTTTAATGGTGTTAACCACTTAAGCCTTTTTATTTTCTAACTATTTATTTTGTATATCTTTATGGTTCTCTAAGGAAAGGAATTGGGAAAACATAGTTTTAATTCACGACTGGAAAGTGGGAACATTTCAAGAGTTGAGTTTCATAAACTACTTTATTGTTGATAGGACGGAATGAGCACATGGGTTCATGGATAAAAAATATACAAAGTTAATGAACAGAAAAAGTAGAAATCTGGGCTAAGGTTGAACCCCGGATAAAGTGATGCCATAGATTCTTCCATTTGCACATTGCAGACTCTTCAACAATCTTCTAGAAGCGTTAACTCGCCTCTCAGCTTTGAATTGATAAGTTTTTTGTTTGGTAAATACTTTATAAATTTACATGTTAAAATATTATCTCACTTGACTCCCATATGTTCCAAAAATGACAAGCCAACATTGCCTATCACGATTTATCAGGTGGTAGTATTTTCAAAGACCCATAGGAAGAAGTCACAGTTGTACTTTTGTCAAGTAACATGGTTTCTTATGGCCAATCCGTTCATCCTACCTGTAAATACAAGGGAGGTTGGTATTTGCCAGTCTGTAATCCATGTTAGGGTATAGGGGGATATTTTGCTTATTGAGCCTATAGGAACCACGAAGGACGTTCACTGTCCTCGATTATTGCTAGAAAAAAATGGACTTGCAGTTAACCCTTTTGGAACTGATGTCAGCCTTATCTGGGTGAAAACCTTGTCTACAGCTCTTGCAAGGAGAAGAATAATAAAAGTTGTCTACTAATCCCCATTTTTTCCCCTTTTATCCTCTATTTTTTGTTATAATACTTTTCTTCATATTGCTTTCATCATTAAATTTATGTATTGCTTGTGCATGGGCGGTTGGGAAAGAAAGGAACTGCAGAGTTTTTAGAAGGAACTGCATATATGGGAGCAAGTTCGCTTAATGGCTTCAATTTGGGCTTCATCATGTAAACATTTCAACAGTGAGGCATTGCTTCTGCTTTTGAATTGGGAAGGGTCATTGCGTTGAATTTTTGGTGTATCTTTATGTCAATTATCTCCTAGTGTGCTTCTTTTGGATTCCATAAGATTGTAATTTTGATGCCTATAGTTTCAGTGGATATATTGTCCTCTGTTCTACCAGGCTATCAATATCCACGTACATCTTTTCATTATTCAATAATATATATTTCATTTCTTAACCGGAAGGGGCAAAGAAAAAGAAAAAACTACACTCGAAAAGAACAACCAAGCCGATTGCAACCAACAGTTGACATAAGAGCTACGAACGACACCCCAACACCACAGACCCACTTCCAGTACACAGCCAAAATACAATGTTCCTTTTTGGAGTTTCTATCATTTATTCCTCCACCTTCACACAATCAGAGTCCGACATTCCTTTTAGAGGTTTGATGCTTGCAACTCCTAAACCCCTCCCTCCACCCACCTTTCACAATTGTAGTTTAGATACCCTAGGTGTTTACTTTATTTCAATTTGAATTTTTAAAGCATAACTTAATGTAAAACCAAAGTATTATATCAAAATATAAATCTTTGCACCTATCTTCCCAGCAATTTTCCTAAAGAAGCTTGTATTTATATATACTAGGATATAGACCAATAAAAGAATACAAGTAACAAGAAGTTCAATATCTTGCCTCCCTCCCTCCCTCTCTCCACCTTTGAGTGACCCCACCCATTAAAAAAAATAAAGTAAAATAAAAGAGAGAGAAGGCTGTGGAAAAGTCTGAATCTCGTTTAAATTCAGGACCTTGAGAAATATGCAAAAACGAGGGTCTCGACTCTGAAACCAAACAAAAGTTATAAGTCATGCCGTATCAAATTCATCTGACCATTTTTCTGTACTAGAGTCCGAAATATATGTGGCATTAAATATATGACCAACAAGAACTTACATGTTCTTCATTGTGGGTGTATGTTACTTCCAAATTTCCACTATCACTAGCAACCCACACCTACAAAAAATGAAAGAAAAATATCAAGTAACGGACAAGCACAGGCAAGTTTATGGTCGCCTAGAGGAGGAGGGAAAAGGGGGGCGGGAAACACAAACCTTTATTGTTTTGTCCAGTGAAGCAGATAAAAGAAACTGTTCCCAACAAAGAACAGACATCACAACTGAAGTATGATCTGTTAGAGTCTGTATACACTGCAAAGTTTCAAGGCTCCATACCTGAAAAATAGTCGCTTAGTGGAAATTTTTTGAAATGAGATTATGAGAAGACTTGGGTCTACTAATATGATGCCAAAAATTCCTCTAGGGTGTCTTTTTCACGTGGTTCTACGGTCGGATTTGAAGATTCCCGTCAGTTTTAAATTGAAGTGTTCTTTCTTTAACAACTACAAGATTCCAAAAAGTGTAATATTTTAAATGGTTTAAAATTGTGGCAAACTCTTTATATTTTTCTCTCCTTTGAAGTCTTCAATCATAAACTCTCTATCTCCCTCTCCAAATCAAATACACCAATGGATAAGAGACCAACTTAAACTCAACCTTTTTTTCCCCCCAAGTACAACTTAAACCCAACCTGATATTTGAAAAAAAAAACTGTAAAAATCATGAAAAAAGAACAAATAAATTCAAACTCAAGAGACCTTAATTGTGTGATTTATCAATTCACGTTAATAAGGAATGCAAACAACTTACTTTAATGGAATGGTCCATGGAACCAGAATATAGCCTATTACCACCAACAACTAGTGTCACAACAGCTAGAGTGTGACCCGTAAGTGATGCAGCTGGTTCAAAGCAGTTAGTGGCCGCATTAAATTTCCATGCCAGTATAGTACCATCCTGCAATAGGAATTTCCCCCTTTCAAAAGAAAATCATATTCATGATAAAAAGACAGTGGACCCATAATGTAAACACATTAGGACTTTTAATTAGCGAAGCTCCTCGTGTCAGAACCAGCAAAAGAGAAGGGCCCATATGGTCAACATGAATTTAGGGAGAGCCCAACTTTATAGAGTAAAAAAAATCAAATAAGCATTACCTTGGGAGAGTGAGTAGCATTATGTGGGGCTTTTTTGCCTTTGCACTCTATTCAATGTGAAACTAGACTAGCCCCTTGTTTCAAAATCATTTGAGTTTGCCCCGGGTATGTGGGCATATCTCAAAGTAATACGATAAGATGGGGGGCCCACATCTAATTTTTGAACGTAATTCTTTGAGATTCCTCCACATGCAGGGGGGAAATCTAGCGATTATGAAAACAGAAGGGCAAGTCCAATTTCAAACTTAAAATTGGGGGCAAAGTCAAAAAAGCCCATTAAACATTAAGTTATCATTAACATACCCAAAAATGATGAAATAAGGATACAAGGAGATGCAGTTTGATACAAAACCGCTATAGGGTACAGTTTGATACAAAACAACTTAGCCTTAACACTGTCATAAAATATATTCATACCTGTGTACCAGCAAAGAGTAAATCATTACCCACAACCAGGGCATAGACTAGTCCAACAGGTCCACTAAGACTCAGGTCAGTGGCGGTTTGGGCATTCCATGCCTGCCAGATCACCGTTACAAGCTCAACAAGGCAGGAAATATAATTGCAAAAAATAAACTGCCCAGAGCAAAAACAAGATGATGAACTACATTTTTAAAACATGACTAAATTTTGCCTTCACCTTACCTTGATGACATTTGGTAAACCCACAAATATCCATGGTCCTTCACTAAGCATATAACCTACTTCACCAGCCATATTGATCACCCCTGTACACTGCAGGAAAGCCAAAAAAAAAATCACAACTTATGAATGACTTCTACAATCCATCATTTGGTTGTTGACAAAACCAAAGCAAATAAAACCCCATGTTGAAAGTTCCATGACATTTTCGGTTCTCAAAGATATAGGCTGACATTTTCTTTTCCATTATTCTAGTTCTACAGCTAATTGTTTTGGGGCTTCATTACTTTGCGTGCACTAGTACAGACTAGTTATTACTGCCTCCGTCTCAAATAGTCCCATTTTCCTTTTGGGGATGTCTCAAATTGATAGCCATTTACTTTTGGGGACATAATCACATGCCCCTATAGTTTTCAAAAGCTAAAGGCACACCGAGGCGCCAAGGTCCATGGAGCCTAGGCACAAGGTGCAAGAGTGCGCTTTTTCGAAGCAAGGTGCACCTCATACAAAAACTTGAAATATATAATTCTAGTCATAATTTACACCACCTACTCTAATGTCATATCATCTAGAGCAAAAAAAAACCTTGAAATATATAATTATAGTCATAATTTAAATAATAGTAATGAAAATAACATAACATAATAATAATGAACCAAAACGAAATAGATAATAATTAATTTTTTTTCTAAATAATAAATCATTAAAAAATATAGCATCCAGCCATCCAAAATTTTCCTAATAAATAATTCAAACACCAAAATCATTCACATAATTTTATTATTTAGGTAGAACGTACAATAGAAAACCATTACCTATTGAGTACATATGTGGTGGACAAATATAAGGGCATTTTAGGAAACTCTCACAACAAATAAGGGTCTTTTAGAAAACTCACACAATTAAGAAAACCCTAGGCATCATATTACTCTTTTTCTTTTCCCTCTCTAAAAAGTGCGGCTGCTATTTTCTTCCTCCTCTTCCTTCTTCCCCTAACCCCGTCAAACTCACTCGCAGTCATCTGAAAATTGTGGTGACTGCATGAGAGAGAAAAAAGGAGGAGAAGAAAGAAGAAGAAGAAGAAGCACCTGTGAGTGCGTGAGATGATAGATTTGAGGAATGGAAGGCTGGAAGCACAGCATTGAGGAGTGAGAGTGTGTGAGATGATCAACTAGGTTTTCTTCATTTGTTTCATCGGGTGGCCAAATGACGATGTTCTGATGGGAAAAAAGAAGTAAAATACAAGAAAAAAAATGCCTCGCTTGAAAAATCGCAAGCCTCGCTGCGCCTGCCTGAGCCTGGAGCCTAGGCGCATAAAGAGCGCACATTGTTGAATGCAATGTGCCTTATGGTAGGCAACTCCCAACCCATGCGCCTAGGAGCGCTTTTGACAACTATGCATGTCTGACAATTAGAAAATAAGTTGTATTCTTGACCATTGAATAGGTTGAAATTAGTTTTTCCAAAGTCAAAGTGGGACTATCAAATTGAGACAGAGGGAGTGTTGTTATTCCAAATACTTCTGATATGTAGAAGTGAATAGGCCTAGCCTTTCCTTCTCTCAAGTATTGGCCAAATCAAAAGAAAGGAAAGAATTATTTACACACAGTCTTTCTTTTCATTATCCAGTTTTACAAGCATTAAGAGAACAATTAAGAGATAAGAGGCCAAAAACTATTTCAAGAGAACAAAGAAAAGATTGAAAACAAAAGCAACCTGCCCAGATTGGCAGTCCCAAACCCTCACAGTCTCATCTGTGCTCCCTGTATATAGCTTGTCAGACCCAGATGGTAGAGCAATTCCACTAACAACCTGTTCCAAACACCCTCAATCAGCATAATTAATAGAAATACCAAAATAAACCACTTCAGCATAAATCCAAATTGTTAATAACATAATATATCATCAAAACATAGAAACAGTGTGAAATTGTAAATCATAACCACTACATAATGAGGACTATAAATCAGCACATTTATTCTTCAAACAAGTACAAAGACCCAATTTTTGTTTAAGCTGGTGTTTGTTTTTACCTCTTAATGTTGAATGGAAGCCTATTCAGCATTAAGAGGTTTAAATGACAACAGCATCAGCATTAAGAGGCAACTCTAGTGAAAGTTCATCCAATGGTTCCCTAATCTTTTGATTCATTAGTCATTGATTTATATCATAAAAATCAAGGTAAAATTGTAAAATGCCATTTGTTCAACATTCAGAGCCAAATAAAATCAAACACATTTTTCAAAAGTATTATTCAACATTAAGGGGTTGTTTGTTTTGCCCACTTAAATCTGAAAAGGTGTGAAAGTTGTTTGTTTGGCAAAAAAATTAAGTGATTTGTCACTTAAATCTGAAAATTTGCGTCCAAAATTTTAAGTGGCAAACTAATTTGAAAACTTAAAACTCCTCATTACAAAATACCTATGTTACCCTCATTAAAGCCCTAATCATGTGATCTAAATAGACTAATAAGGGCAAAATTGTCATGTTAAAAAAATTCAGTTTTCATATGTGTTATATTCAAACAAGCAACATTTTTTCAAATACAGTTTTTAGAAGTAAACAAACAATTTTTTCAGTATCAGATGTTTTATCAAATGCCGCCTAAGCATTCAAAGGGTGAAGGATCAGACAGACCCTAACTTAAAATAAAATCCACAACATAGCTTCAAAAAAACACAAACAGTGTAGAACTTCAATACTAAACCACTCCAAATTCCATAAAGGACTCATGTTTCAAGTATTAACAAGACTAAAACTCAACACAATTCTAAACATAACAATGCGACATCAAGCATATATCTATTACCTTCTGGTGCCCCTCGAGCTTCGTCAACAACGAAAAACAACTGCCGGTACTCCACGAATGCAAGAACTTACACCCATCACCAAAATGACACTTCCCATTAACCCAAAAATTGCAAACTTTCTCTTGCTTCCTCACAACTCTACTCCCCACACCCCCACCCTGAACTCTCCCCCAACTTGATGAGCTATTAAAATTAGGGTTCCGTCTCGGCAAATTCTGATCTTCCGAAAACCCAAGAGGCCTTTTCGACGAAGCAGCCCCATTGCTCATAGGCGGTGGCGGCTGCTGCTGCTGCTGATGTGGCAGTGGCAATTCTCTGTGTAAATAAGGGCATGGATTCTTATAGCATCTCCCAGCCCGCCAATGATAACAAACCTTTTGATTTCTGTTATCAACTGAAGGTCCAAGTCGGTTAAATACGCGCTTGTTGCCATTGAAATCCATAATAACAACACAGAAATTGCCACTATCGATATGTCTATATATATATCTAAAGTGAAATCTCGTCAAAATTTAAATTCTTTTAAGAACTCTCAAATGGAAAACAATTTTTTGAACAAAAAGTAGATTTGAAATTTTACCCCCAAAAAAGGATACACCCCTATGTGTGTGCGTATATATATAGTATAAGGATCAGTGTAGTCGATGATTTTTTGAGAGAGAAGAACCAGAGGGAGGTTTGAACAGTTGGAAACACCGATTGGGAATGATTTGGAGAGTTGTTGAAATCGGTGAGATCATTACAACAAGTGAACAGAATGAAGGGGGAAATTGATAAATTAGATAAATGAAAATTGATAGATAGGAGGTGTTTCGAAGGATTGAAATTAGAAATAGAAACCCTAGGTTTTTTCTGTTGTAGACTCTGTGATGTTGTTCTTAATCCGTTTCGGAGAAGAAGTGGAAAAAGTAAAGGTTTTGGGCTACACAAATCTTGTTTATAATAGTTATTACTATTACTCAAAAAAATAAAATACAAAGTGTAATTAAAATAAAAAGGGTGGTTGTTATCTTTAATATTTTGTATTAAAAAAATAATATATTAAATATTTAATTTTTATGTATTTTAATAACTAATTAAATTATGATATATGTTATAATAACAATAATAATAATATAAATAGAGAGTATTGTTAGAATTTTTTGCTCTCTATTTAAAAAATGCATTCTATTTTGAAAAAAAAATTATTCTTTAAAATAAAGAGTAGTGTTGAAAATGTTCTTACCTAAATGTAGAGTTACTAATGGTGCACTATAGTCAGAGAAATTTAATTATTGTCAAAAAAATATGAAATATAAAATTTTGAAATAATATAATATTCTAATAAAGGTATAACTGTTTTGATAACATAAATACCAAATATTAGTCACATTTAGATAAGCTTTTTAAGTGAAGATCTAGTTTTAAGATGATTAGCCTAGTTAAAAATAATTAATATTTCTCCTACCTTTTACAATTATATTTTTTTAAACATTACTTTTGTTTATATTTAATTTGTAGGTTAAGTGGACTCTCTTTGCCAAAGAAACTATAGTACGTGAGATAGTGTTAATCCGGTCGTGTAAGGTCGTAGAGCTCATCTTGTGTTAATTTTTTTTTTTCTTTTTTTTAAATTAAGGGAGGTCTAAGTCTCTCCCTTAATCTTACAAATAAAGAAAAACCATCCGCTCTCACCTTATGAATAGAACCCTTGACCTCAAAGTAAGGGTAAAAATTGCCTACCATCTTATGTTAGTTGTCTACTACAAGATAACTAGTTTTTGGATTTCTCCCTATCAAGGTGGAAGTTGCGAGTACGAGCAACGTCAGTCCAGAAACAAGCGGAAGATGTTAGTTTGAGTGCTCTTAGTCAAGCTAGTTGCATCACTCGACAAATAGGAATCTGAATTGTGAACACAATTGTGGAGATAGATCAAGCGTGATCTATCCTTAACACTCTAAAAACGTTTAATCGATTCAAGACATTTCTATAGGATTTAATTAGTCCTCTAAATTGGTGGCTAGCAAGAGCTAAGACGTTAAACTTAATGCAATTAGCACCAGTATCTTAACCGATAAATTCACTTTTCGCTACTTGCATACACCTAACTTGCACATATTTTTCATTTAACATAAAAATTAAATACTTGATACAATGGTTGTAAAAGTGCCATGTTACTGTAAACTAACAATATTTAGATTTATATTGCATCTGTCTTGTAGCTATATATGCTTATGACCTTATTTTAGGGTACTACTCTCAATGCACATGCAATCTACATAGTACACAATAAAAGATTTTTGGCACAAAGTTAATACGAAATGGCACATTTGTAGCACAACAGGTGATCCTCATTTTACTCTTTGGCAAACCAAATTACAAAAATGATTTGCACCAACCGAACTGTATAAATGGGCATGCAAACAAATCCTCAACATAAACTTAATTACAAACTCGTTAAATTAGAAAACTGACATCCCTATTTCAAACAAGAACTTGTCAAATGACTTAATGTAATTAGTGTAACTAAAATTCGAATGGGTTCCTTGATTGGCCACTTTTAAACCGTTATTTCGAAGAAATGTCACGTTTTTTTGAGCGTTGAACATTTAGTTGGTCGATGTTCTCACCCTTTCAACTGTATTCTCCTTGGAGAAGTCTTCATCCATTGACAGTTTTGAATGCGGGGATAAACTAGGCAGCCAGATTCAATGATTCATCACAAGAAGCTCAGCCTCCCCTCTATCTCACAAACAACATTGATAATCTCACAGCTTTAACTGACCTAGTCATTAGAGGCTCGATCGCGACTAGTGGACCTTTTATCATGTCGATGAGAATGTTTACTGCTATGTCTATCGCGTTTGTGAGAGCGCTTTCCCCTATCAACTGAGCTCCTCTCCTCATAGGGGCGATCCCGACTAGGGGACCTCCTCCTCTCGTGTCGATGAGAATGTTTACTAGCCTTGTGGCTCGTAGGGCTGTCTTCCCTATCCGCATAGCTTCTTTTTCTTCGTGGTGGTGACGGAACCTACAATAATTGACATAATTTAAAAAATAACCAAGTAACGACATTAATGTGCCATTAGCTAATAGCACGTTTAAGGGTTGTCCATATCAATATTCCAAAAAGCGCTAGGCGGAAGGAGAAGGCCTAGCAGCCATAGAACGCCTAAGTGGGGACTAGACGGCTAGGTTAGACGGCCCAATTTTTTGTTTATTTATATTTTGAAAACATACAAAAATCTAATTTTACTTCTAAAAAGGTCATTAAACAAATATTTCTCGTAATTCAAATATGAAAATTAATTTTCAAACAAAAATGAATGAAAAACTCCCCGGTCTTCCCAAATTGCCATAATACCATTCTAGGCGGCTGCTCACCCAGCGCCTAGGTGGCCGCCCAGTGCCTAGCACCTATGCAGGGATTCTTAGAATACTGGTCCATATGAGCTAGCCCACGGACCAAGCTCTACAAATTATTTGGAATCTGACATGGTCCTACTAAAAACTGATACTCCATCCAAAATTAAGAGACCATATTTGACTTTCATAGTTTTTAAGAATTCAAGCCCCCGCATAGTGCAGGTTCAAGGTTCGAGTCCCCCCCCCCCCGGTCCCTTCCTGCTTCAACTCGAACAACAGGTGTATCCGGTGATGTATCATTTGAATTATTAAAACAAAAGGATACAGTAATTGCAACACAAGCAATTGTCAAGATAAAACTCGTGTAGTATAGTGAGATTTGGCAAATTAATTATGTCCCAAAAAGGAAGCCGGACTCTCGATTTTGGGACGGAGGGAGTACCTCAAAACCCCAACCTCGGTCCATGGACAACTCTACAGAGGCTCATAATACAGACTTGGAGAAGCCAGAGATGAGAAGGACAAGCTAGTCCTTGAAGAGGGTCACCATATTTTGATCCACAAAAGTAACATGCCGATGTGCTGTAGCATATAATGATTTGGATGTGATTTAATGGGAGTTGGATTGCACAAGAATCCCATATCCCAAGAAATGCATGCTCACACATCAATTGTGTCACTTTTCTGGTCAGATATTTCCATCCCCCTAGACAATGTTCTAAAAATCGTGAATCGGAAATCGATCGGCAAGGTGGGGAGTGGGGATTTTTCATTTTATCGGGGATTTATCGGGAATAAATCGGAAAAAATCGGATATGCACTGTTCACCATATAAATAATATTTTAAATAATATATTATATGACAATATGTTAAATAAAACAAAATAATAGCAAAATGTACATTAATAAAGTAAAATGCTAAATAAAATAAAGTTGAAGTGTTTGAGTTTGTCAAATATATAACATATTATAATTAAAAAACATGTTCAAAGTTCAAACCACTAGTATAATACATAAAAAAACCCAACCCAAGAGAAATTTGGGCTTGTCAACTTCCAAGGGCCCAGCAACTATTTTCCGATCTTAAAGAGACAAAATCAAATTAGGGCAACTACACAGCCACCTTAGCTCGCACTCTCTTCTTCAAACTCCTCTCTAAACGATTTTTTTTAAGTTCTCTCTCTCTCTCTCGTCTTCTCAAACCCATAGTACCTTACTTGTCCTTCACTCGTCCAAACAGAGCAGGCAAGGCAGAGCAGCAAGTGTCGAGTGGGAGAGGAACGGCGAGTGAGAGATAGAGAGAGGTAAGCGAGGTTGAGGACGAGTGAGAGATAGAAAGAGGAGCTCGACGTCGGGTGTGAGAGAGAGAGAGGAACGGCGAGAGTGAGAGTGAGAGATAGAGAGAGGAACGGCGATGTGTGGGAGTCGTCGAGTGAGGAGAACGAATAGGGTTTGGGTTTGAAAAACGTTGTCGTTTGATTTGGCAACGTTAAAAAACAAACCATTCAATTTATCGCCAATCCTATTTATCGCTATTTATCGCGATTTATCGGAGATAAATTGCCGATAAATTTCCGATTTATCCTCGTCCGATAAATTGAACCGATCAAGCCAAATCCGATCGGCACACCGCCGATTCCCGATAAATCCCCGATTTATCGCCGATAAAAACCGATTTTTAGAACACTGCCCCTAGAATGACCTGAAGTGAAATTGGTCAAATGATATTATTGTTTTGAGAAAGCATTACCTGAAAGCGTGACATGTATCTTCCTTCTGGGGGAGGGGGGATGCCTAGCCTTTTTAAATCATCCCACGGAATAGGTCGCCTATTTTCAAGAGAGAAAAAACATACCAGAGTCAAATGAATTTAACTTTAAAGGGGCTGAATTCATTTTTAATAGGTTCACGTTCACTTAATCAATGAGTTGAGCCACAAACTATGCTTAATAAGTGACAGGAACCCGTCTATACATGAAACAAGGTCTATTTTCTAAGCCTCGCGAGAGTTATCTCCATTATATATACTAGAAGCTAAATGCAGGTCAGAGTAGAATCGTCCCAGTTTTTCCAAGACAAAGATAGCTTGCTTTGTGATGTAATCCCACTCTATAGGGCCCTAATCAGGTTTTCGAAGCACAAATTAATTAACCACTAGTCCATTGGGTTGCTGCAAGACAAGACGGTAAAAATATACAGATTTGCAAACTCAAAATTGATCACTCCATATTTCTAACTCAAAAACCTGCTGCTTGGGTGAAAGTGAAAAGTGAAGTCAATTAAGTAGCATTATATACAGAAAATTTCAAGTGCAAACTAATCTGTACAGACTGGACTTTTTGCGACGATTTTTCGTCACTAAAAGCATCTCCCCAATGTTTTGGAGACAAAAAAACGACACTAAAAAGCCCAGTCCGTACCATAAATGGACTCGCATTATATATATACTCCTGCTGATAGAAGACCACAGAGTAGTAATGCTTACGAAGATATGTCCATAAGCATGCAACTGACAAAGCTTTGTTCTGCCTAATCAAATTACCAATAGTTAATCCCCCCCCCCTCTGTTTTCACTACCAAATGCCAATTAATTCAATAATCTAATCATTTCATTAATAGAACCACACTGTATGTCTCTTCTATTATTTCCCCCCATAATAACAACCATAAAGCAGCTTAGACTTCAACTCAACTCAAATGTCAACACTCTTCTTCAACATTAAATCTTTTTTTACAATTTCTTTGTAATTGGTGATCCCTGATCTATATAGAAGTTTATGCTTCTAACTAAAAAAAGCATTCATTTTTTTATGTATATTTGCTTTTATACACTTTTCCAATCAGCCAAAACATCAAACTTAAAGAGGACATAATATGCTGAAAATTTATGTTATGACACGATTACAACATATTAGTGCATGAATGAACAGAACACGATGATTTAGATGTTATAGATTACTGAGTTGAGGACTCTCATAATACCCATTATTAGAAGGTATAAGGGGCAAAAAATAAATCTGTCCAACACTTTGATGTATATTAAGAAGAATGAAAGCATACAGTGGAGCTCGAAATGGTCTCTCTCGTCCTCCAAAACGAAGCTGCCCTGATTCCTTTTTACCACCAAGTCCCCCTCCTGCACATAAACTGATATGTCAAACTGACCTAAGCAAGCTGGGGTTTAAAAAACAACCGTGCAAGATTGAAATTTGACTGACCTAATCTTCTTGGAATCCAACCCGGCATTAGTTGTTGTCTGTTATAATCAACTATAACTTCGGAATCATCAACAAGAGAATGGTGAGCATCCTGTACATCAGAGGAGGAAAACTATTAGCATCAACAATAAGGGTGTGTTCGACAAAAATAAAGAGGAAATTATTGTAAACACTACTAAATTACGACAAGTTGGAAAAAGAGGTGTGATTTGGTTTTGGTGTGTTGTTCTATTGCTTTTTCAGTTTTTCCATGGAATCAAATCTTTTGGGTGATGAGTAACAAAATTAAGAGATGCACCCCCAAAAAATTCTTTTTCCAACTTCTCATAAAAAAAAAGCATCGTCTTCAATCATTTCCAACTTTTTTACGAAACACAGGCACTAGAAACTGAGGAAAAAGAAAGTTGAGAGGAAAAACGAGGGGAAGGAGATGGTGTGTCTCAATCTTACACAGAAATCAACAACATCACCTCATATGCTCTCCGCATCTCTCTTTCTGTTTCATATTCAACAAATGCATAACCACGCGAGGCACCCGTAACTGCAAACCAGGCACCGTCCAACTTAGAAACACAAATAATCATGTGTACTCAAATAACTACTTCTCCAGCAGAAATTTACTAAAGAGACATAAAAAAACATGCTTTGCAGGAACACGATTGAAAAATGTATGGAGCAAACGTGCTTACAAAACATTTTCTTGGCCATTAATCGATCTTTTCCTCCACAAGTGAGAAACTCAGAACTCAATTAAGAAACCCATAATACATATGTGTAGTACAAAAATAAGAATATTCTGTTATGTTTATCACAAGCTAGTTCTGTTCCAGTACTAATTTTTTATATCAGTTTTAGAGACTCAGGAGGTGTGGAGTAAAATCAAGTCATTGGCTTCTCTTAGGGCGTTTTCATCCAGATTTTTTGGCTCATTATCTGTATCTGAAATCTCCAGAGATTGGAGAGCAGCTTTAAGATAGGGCTGTAGGGATTACAAATCTAGAGACTTGGGTTTTTAATTTTTTGAAGAATCTTTTGTGATAGAGTGATTGTTTACTATTTCTGGGGTGCTGTTGTGGTGGATTTCTGGTCCACCAGATAGCTCTAATTTGTTCGCTTGTATTGTTATTTTTCATCAATAAAAGCGTTTGTTTCTGATCAAAAAATATCAGAGTTGCTCATGAATTGCAGAAATCTGTATATACAACAAAGTGATGGTCCTGGTGAAGTTATGCAGTACTATAAGTCTACAATTTCACAATCATACTACTCTATAAGGAATCCATGGGAACACACAAGTGGCTGAACGAGAACGCAACACCAAAATGGATGATTTAAAAAAACAAAAAAACACTATCGTCGGGATTTTGCTTTGGGGTTGTGTGACTTGAGTAAGACTTTGATGCAATTTTACAAATCCATTACACCTGACTGCAAATATAGACTATCACTAGCAAGTAGCATATGTGAAGCCCGTTGGTCAATAACAGGAAAGCAAATCAAGGTTGTCTTTCATTGTGGTGCACAATAATTAGAAGCAAGTACAGAATTCATGTGAATGGGTGGGATACAAATATGGTTACTAGTGGCACTCATAGGAATCCTTGGAAAGCCATCTCTAGCGGCATTGATAAATTCAAATCATTTATTTGACTTCAGGTGTGTATGGGAAACTCCATTAGGTTTTGGGAAGATATGTGGGTTGGGGATTCCACTCTTGCCTCTCTCTACCCTCGGTTGTATAGGATTTCACGTAACACAAATACTTGGATAGCATCAATCATTCGTTGGAACTCTCTTGATTCTTTCTCTTGGGATTTAGAATTTCGTAGAAATTTAAATGAGAGGGAAATGGGGAATTTTTGGATTTGTTGGAATTGGTTTCTCACTCTCATGTTTCTAGATTCAAGAGAGATACCAGATCTTGGGTGGGGGGAAATCAGAGATATTCTCTTGCAAATCGTTCTTTTTTTTGCTTATCAATTGACCATCGGACCTAGTTTTTGTGCCACATAAATTTATATGGACGGTTGGTATTCCTCTGAAGGTGAAAGTTTTCACTTGGTTGACCTCTTGGAAAAGAGTCAACACTTGTGATTTGATCCAAAAAAGAAGGCCTAATCTAGCCATCTCATTTTCTTGGTGTATTCCATGCAAAAAGGGAGGAGAAAATATTGACCACATATTACTAAATTGCAGCTTTACCAATTATATGTGGAATAAAGTGGGGGAGGTATTCGAAACGGTTGGAGCTAGGCCTAGCACTTGGCATAATTTACTAAGTATGGAATGGCAGTTCAGAGGGAATAAAAACAAATCTAAATTGTTATGGAGATATTGCTGCTTGGCGTTAGCATGGTGCATTTGGCAGGAGAGACATGCAAGGATATTTGAAGATAGATCTTGCGAAGAAGTCGAAGTCTGGATTAAAATCGAATAATTAGCTTCACTTTGGGCTAGCTCGTCAAATATGTTTGGATCCTTATCAATTTCAGACCTTTGTGGGAATTGGGGTGCAGCTATCCAGTAGTGAAGTTGGCCGCGGCTTTATCATTTCACTGTTTAATGGTTGTCTTTTGTAATGTTAGTGTTTTGCTGTATGTATTTTATAATTTTGTCTTGAGGGACTTTGGTGGACTGCTTGTTCACTAAGGATGTAATCCTCTTTGTAACGCTTTGATTAGTCTTTAATAAAAGCGTTTGCGTTTTGTTTCTGATAAAAAAAGAATAACAGGAAAGCATCACCATTAGATGTAAGCAGTAGCAAGAATTATACTGGTGGCTCTGAATATGTTTTCTTCAGCAATTTTGGTATTGTAGTTAACAATTGTCCTCCTTATGTTCAGATCGGATTAGGGTTGAAGCACCCTTTGAAAGGGAGGGTTTTTTTTCTCTTTGATTCTGTTGGGAGGAGGGGCGGTTGGTTTAAATTATTGTCATTATGAATAAAATCCTAGCGAAGTTCTAAAGGGAACTGACAAATAAAAAAGGAACACATAGAACATGTTTAAACTACAGAACCTGAAGCAACTATCTTCAAGGCAAAGAGAGACATAATGAGTTTACAATCACAAACAATGATAAATGTACTAGAAGTCTGAAACACACAAATTTCACCAATGACAAAAGAAGTAACTAACCAATCAGAACTACCACACTACCACAGACATGTAATAGAATAAGGTAAAGAGAATATGTTACCAATATGTCTAACCAATCGCAAGTTCTTCACCCTTCCATATTTGCTCATTGCCTGATATACACAAAACACACATTAGGTATTCCAAGTGCAATTCCTTCCCTAGATTTTGAAACGTAACTAGATCAATTCCTCTCCCAATCCACGCCCACCGTGTATTAAATTTTTCAAAGAATTTCGTTACGGATTCTCGTCAAATTCTCTAAAGAATCCAAAAATTAACTAGGATCAGAGGTAATTTTCAAAACAATGATCAACACCTATAATCCCAAGAGGAAACTATGAACAACAATATTGTGATATATTTGAAAGTTGGTGAGAAAAAGAAGGGAAGCAGAAAGTTCTCAATTAAACAAAAAGAGAGATCATTGCTAGACTCAAGTGTTTGAAGCTCCTAACTTAAATTATCCCGATTTGGAGCTCTAAAAATTGTAGAGATTAATAAATCTAACTTCATTCACTCTCCCCAAGTACTAAAATGATATGATGTATTAGAAAATCAAATAGTAGCATAATACTCCCTCCGTCCGTAATTTAGGGACGTCCACTATTCCCTTTTAAAAATCTCAAATGAAGAACCCTTCAACGTACAACTCGCAATACAAAAAAAGTTCTTTTCTAAATCATTGATTGCGAAGAATTAGTGATTTTTGAAAAAATGTGAAAGTCTTAACTAGTACAAAGGGAGTGTATTTTATTTCATTTCATATTACAATTACAATTAATTTTATTTCCCGCTGCATCGGTAACCAAACAAGAATTAGTGTATTTTATTTTCCTAATCCCCGCCCCTGTGCTTCATAGTTTTCCCCCCAATTTTCTCAGAAACCAAACAAAATCGGAAATCATACCTTGTGAAGGGAGTCCTCAGTAGTGAGATGAGATAGTCGACCGACAAAGACAGTGCAATAAGGATCTCCAATAACTTTCGGGTCTCCGAACGGATCATCTGAAGAAGGTTTCAACGAAGAATAAGGGGATTATTATTAGTAACAAGAATTAAAGAGGAGAATAAAAGTGCAATTAGATTAGATTAACAAAAATTACAGAGTCCAGCTGAAGAGCAGAGGTGAGCTCTGTAAATGGCGTTATCGTGAGGAAGAACGTCGGTTCCATCGATGCTTCCGGCTTGTATTGGATGGTAACTCTCTGCGTAGAACACCGCGTTTATCTTGTTGCTGCTGTTCCCGCTCATCTTTTCCACTTTCTCTCTCTACATGTGCGCTCTAGAGAGAGAGAATCGAGTGTGTATAACTTTCGCTCTCCAGTATCGTCAGATAGCTGGGGTTTCTCAAACCCAACTTCTTCTGTTAGTTATGTTACTTAGGGGCTTATTTGGTACAAAAAATAGTTTAAGGGCTACTTTGGCATAAAGGCAATAGCTTAGGGGACACTGGAGACATACTCAAAATTATTTTTAGTT
The DNA here is from genome assembly GCA_021464415.1 of Lonicera japonica. NCBI lineage: Eukaryota > Viridiplantae > Streptophyta > Magnoliopsida > Dipsacales > Caprifoliaceae > Lonicera > Lonicera japonica. The sequence continues at coordinate 17,406,802 of CM038470.1, forward strand.
TCATCTCAAATTATTTGTTTTACTTATTTAATTGTTTGAATTTGTAAAGTAATATTGCCTTTTACTTTTGAAAGGAGGACACAAATAATGTCGGCTAAATGACGAATAAGCACTACGTAGTTTACTTCGTTTTTCAGTTATGACAACAAATTCTATTTTCCATCAAAAGCACTATTAAACTTTTTCCATTATTTCACTTAGGTCCAAATTGTAACTTCCGTCCAATTCTTCTTAACGGAATGCTGAGTTGTCACAAAAAATTTGACGTGGCACTTTTTAAAAAAAATAAAAAATGACGTGGCCTAAATTGAGTTAAGTTAGAGGAATGATGTAGCACAATTTTCTCCGGCCACTCCATTAATTCTGGCCACCGCCATTTTTTCTCTGCCTACTCTATTTTTTTTCTTATAATATTATAAACCCATTTTCGGTAAGTCGTCATCGATTGAGGAGATGGACAAAGGGTTCATGAAGGAAGAAGATGAAAAAAAATGGAGGTGATAGGAGTCAATGGAGTGGCGGGAGAAAAAATGGAGGTGGCTTGAGAAAATGATGGTAATGGTCGGAATCAATGGAGTGGCCGGAATAGAAAGATTGAAGAGAGAGAAAATGAGTTAGGAAGAAGAGAGAAAATGCCACCTCATTTTTATTTTATTTTTAAAGTGCCACACTAGATTTTTTTTGCCAACTTAGCATTCCGTTAAGAGGAATTTGACTGAAGTTACAATTTGGACTTAAGTGAAATAACGGTAAAAGTTTAGTGATACTTTTGATGGAAAATAGAATTCCTTGGCATAACTGAAAAACGGGGCAAAATACCTTGTGCACTTGTGCTTATTGGTCATTTAGCTAATAATGTCTTGTAAATTATCGAGTCCTAATGTGAATGACTTACCTCTATTTAGACTTAATTCCTCTTTGTTATATTTTAGTTAAATTTCATCTTGATAGTTAAATGGATGAAATTTGGTGGACATGATCTTTTTGATAAATAATAGACCATCTGCATAAAATTTTATCAAAAAATTCAATTTAGATTTATTTGGTCTAAAATTCAATGATCGAAAATGAACATATATATCATATTTTTATTACACTTATTTATGGATATTTCATGACGAAATTTTATTAAGATAGTCTACTACCAAATTTCATAATAAAAATCATTCATTTAACTGTAAAACTATATTTTATTGGACGAAATCAAACTAAATTAATATAATAGAGAAGAGACAAGTCACCTCCCTTTTAACCGGATCGAAGAGGCACTTTATCTTGTGCAGGAAACCAATTCAATTTAGTCAAATCGTTTCAACCAAATAATAACAATACGTTAACCATTAATAAAATTAAAACTAGAACTTTTAGTAAAAAAATTACTAAAATCAAGGTTACACTATCAATTTGAGAGAAGATAGCTGTTGGTAGGGACACACCTGATTTTAATTAGGACAGATAAATCTAAAGTACGTGCATTTTCACTACTTCTAGTAAGGGCACATTATAATTGAAAAACACCCCTCGTTTAAACTTTTTGTTTTTGTCTTCTTTGTATTTCTTCTCTCTCTCTCTATGATTTTTCTCACTTTCGTGAATCTATATTTATCAACAGTTATGAGGTGAATTTAAATCTATATTTTAAAAAAATTAATTGAATCATAAAATAGATCACTAAAATTTTGATTCATAAGAGTGGGTAGTTAACCTAGTGTAAGTGTTGACTCTTCACGCGGGCAACGCGAGTTTGAGCGCCCCGCCCCCCACCCCCCAATCCCTCTTGCTCGGCTGCCCACACTTATACAAAAGAGCAGATGTTACAAGAGGCAAAAATCAAGAAAAAAAAAACCTTTGATTCATATCCAAAATCGCCGGGATCAAATTCAAATCGAGATATTTCAGATCTGTTTAAAATGAAACTAATATATTTAAACGAATCGAATTCTGATCGAATTCGAGTATAAATTCAATCTATTGATAAGTCTTACAAGGTTGGTTAATCTACTTCAAAACGTTATTAAATTACGCCCCAGAGAACAATCCACGGTGGCAGGAAGGAAGGAAAACAATGTGCCCGGTGCCCATAAGCTAATCCCAAATAATTTGTTTTATTTACTTTAGTTTTGAATGTTTTAAATTAATAGTATCAGTAAAACGGGGCATAAGTTTTATTGTTTTTCCGACTAAGGCAAAGGGCTTATTTGGTTCATGCAAACTCAACCAGTTTACTCGAACCCTTTGAATAAAAAAAAAAAATTAATAACAATAAACTAACCATTGTTTAAATCAAAGTTAGTATTTTACTAAATATACTAAAATCGAACTTTCCTTTTCCTTTCTTTTCGTTGGACCATTTACAAAATCTTTCTGAGTTTTGATGGCAAGCTTATAGTTAAGTCTCTGTTTTTCACTCTTTTCTTTTCACTTGTGGAACTAAAACAATTTGCTCTTCTTTTTTTTTTTTAGTGAAGCATACCACACTGATACAAAAGAAAACAGGCACTGCCCAAAAGAAAAACTTATTTTACTGAGACAAAAATTAAGTTGGAGACAAAATTCACATAGACAAATCTATGAAAAATGTCTATTTACATCAAACAGCAGACATAGTCAAGTTTGTAATCCACCTCTTCTTGACATTCTCCTTTGCCTCCTCCCTCTTCCGCAAGAGTTCCCGGAAACACTGCTGAAACTGAAATTCAATTGCATCAAGCTCCAGTTTCAGTCCATTTAACTCATCCTTATCTGTCTGCATTGGATACGAATTGTCCAAGCTCGAATAGTCAGATACGGTACTGCATGAATGAACAAAGGACACCTCCGAGTTTCTTGTGAATTCACTTGACATAGCCGATTCACCAACACTAACTCCACATCTCTCCAATTCTTCAGCACCATGAATCTCCACTTTGTCTCTTTGAAGTACAATAGAACTGTCATGCAAAAAATTCACTCCACTATAACCGGAAGGTTTGAAGTTGGGTGCAAGTTCTGAAAGCAAACTGTCCATCAAGTCAGCTATGGGAGCCACGTCTTCAATCGATAAAATAGAGACCTTGTTTTCAGATAACTCCAGTTCAATCATTTCACGAGCCACCGAAAGCGTTGTATCACCATGAAGATCAAAGACAAACTCATACTTCTTCACCTTTTGCAAGCAAGTGAAACTGAAGATAAACGAGATAGAGTCGTCATCGAGTTTCTTCCCTCTTAATCTGAATTCTTTCCCTCCATGCCATAACCGAAGTTCTGGGGTCCAAACACGAGTTTCACTCGTGCAACTGCCAACCGAAACCGAAAGCTGACTTGAGTTAGGGTAGTTAGGGTCTATCTCCATGGAAGTTTGGGAATCAAGATTTGGCAGGTTCAAAGGTTTGGGCACAGATAGTAGCTCCTTCGAATTCTCACATGAAAGAAAAGGATCTTTCAAAAGCTCCACTGCAGGCAACCTCTGAGATGCAGGAACAAGACACTTCTCTATAAACTGCTTTACATTGGGATCCTTCACTTTACCAAGAGCAATAGGCTTTTCACCTGAAATCACCTTCTTATAGACGTGCCCCACATTTTTGCATTCACTATACGGATACTCAGAAGTCACCAATTCTAGCATACACATGCCGAAAGCATATATATCAACAAGCTCATTGTATTCATCATCAAATATCTCCGGAGCCATAAACTCAGGCGTGCCAATCACACTCCGGGCAACACCCTCATGCAAAATAGTAGCAAACCCAAGATCCCCAATCTTAACCTCTGCATGATTGCCATTAACAAACACATTGTCACACTTCAAATCTCTATGAACAATGGGAGGATTAAGACTATGGAGATAGCATAACCCTTTAAGAATCTGCCTGGCCCAGTTCTTGATTGCCTTGATATCAACACCCTTATGCTTCCTTCGAAAATCCCTCAGATTCCCAGAACAACACAGCTCGGTGATCATGTTGATGGTTTTGTTCTCGTTGTCAACCCAAGAGCAGTAGCACTTGGTGATATTTCCATGCCTGAGTGACTTCACAAGTGCAGCCTCTGCAAGTAACCTCTCTCGATGTGCAGGTAACAGCAAAACATCATCGTTTATAGATATCTGGTTCCAAGCAATTTCAATCCCATTCACTTGATCAAAACCCTTATAAACAACCTTAAAGGATCCACCACCCAAAACCTCATCGTAGCGTACAAATTGACCATCAGGAGATATCTCCACAACCCCATCTTCCTCGTCGTACTCATCAAGTTCCACTTTTGATTTCACTAACAACTCAGACTCCATCGCGATAATAACAATTCTTCCAAAACCCTAATTATTGAACAAAGCCGGTTGGTAATGCTAACAGAAACTAGGAATTAATGTGAAAGAGGTTCAGAAAAAGCTTCAAGAGCAATCGTGAACGAATCAAGAGATGAACGGAACATCATAACACGAAAAACGGTGAGATTGATCCCGAATGAATTCAAATCCGAATTAAAATCCAAGTTCATGCGAATACTGACAAGCCCAGCCATTATTTCTTCATGAAAGTGTGTTTATCTTCTATAGAATTAACAGGAATCGACACTGCAAACTCTGAGGGAACTAAAAGAAATCGAAAACTAGAGAATAAACGAAAGAGAAAACCCTAAAACAAGAAATTGTAGGCGAAGAACGAAAGAAGGAGATAATGAGAGAGGCGACTCTACTTACCGAGAAAAGAAGAGGAAACCCTAACGATTGACGAAACAGAGCAGTAAATGAAGGATTAATCGGACAAATGGTGTATATATATATATGTATGAACAATTTGAGCATTAAACGCAATGCCGAATGATTGTGAAAGACGGTGTATGAGACCTTGTCGGCTTCCAATTCCTTTTCATACTCGTTTTAGGAGAAGGTTTAAAACCAGGATTTTTCTTATTTACAGTTTTGTTCCCCTTTACGTATTTTATTTTTACTTTTTTTTTATTTTATTTATAAGAGTTATAAAATGAAGTAAGAGCATTTTCAACGGTTTTTCATATTTTTATTTTACGTAAAATTTATTTAATTTATAATTTTTTTTTAATAGTCTTTTAAAATATAAATTTATGTAAAATAATTGTGTAAAATACACTTTCATTTTATAATGCCATATTATTTTTCTCTTAATTCATTGTTTAAATAACATTTGAAAATATAATAATTTCAAATGTAAAATATGGATCTTAATAAAAACTATATATTTAAAATATACGCATCAATACCTACAAATCAAGATTCATTATAATTATAGAATTAGTTATAAAAAAAAATTAAGAAAAAATAATAATAAATTGCTTAAATTGATAGTTAACAAATGTTAAAATCTTCTTGGTTATATTAAAATTTACACAAAATTTTACAAAAGTATTATTAAAGCGTATTTTTTTTAGTATTCAAGTTTTTTGTAAAAGTGAATCGACACATATGATTTACAAGTTAATTTTTACACTACCATTGAAAATGCTCTAAGACCATCTCCAATGCTTAAGTTAAAAGTACAAGGTCAAAGTGTATATTTAGCCTATCAATGAAGGTCAAAACGCGGCGAAAAAATGGTAAAAACAGCTCCCATAACACATGATGTGTCAAGGGAAAAATGAGATTTGTTAAACAACACATGATGTGTTGTGCAAGTGCACACTGTCACACGATACATGATGTATCACGACAGTGTGTTTTTTTGTGCTCTTTCCAAAAGCCTGCCTCAATATCACAAGTGAAACAGAGATATCCTCGAGAAGTAACCCATGCAATTTAGACTCTTTTTCAATTTGGATTCTTATGCAAATATGGAGACTAAATATTACATGCCCTGGTATTGATAGTTTAGTTTTTGCATTACTTTTTCTTTCTCACATCTTCATACACTTTCTCGTCTATATATATAATTACAACCACGGAGATTTCGTATTCATTGCAAACCATTTTAATTCTAATATCCATATTCTTTTGCTCAAGGTAACCATAAATATGTGATATTTTAGTCTTTTATCATTAATCTCCATCCTTTAATTTTTATTATTATTTGCATGTGTGATATTATGCTAATTTTGTAGGATGAAGTCGATTAAGAGAATATTTGCCAAACAATCTACAAGGCATGCGGATGAAAGTGGGTTTAGTAATGATCTACCAAGGCAAAGCAGCGCACGATGTAAATCGACACAGCTCAAAACTCAACACGAAAATCGTACAACTTCGTTGGGAGAATACAGACGTGTAGTTAACGAGTTACTCCACATTTCGAACCTATTTTCGAAAAATTAAAATCTAGTAATTATTTCATAATACGATCGATGTGGCACACTGCTAAGAAATTATATGTTTCCTTATTAAATAATGACGAGGTAAAACGTCTAATCGATTATACAGGCTGGTCATGCATTTTCTCCATTCACATGCTAAAATTTGATCATGGCGTTGTCGAAACTTGCATTCGACGTTGGTGGAATACTACCCATACATTCTACCTCCTTACATGTGAGATTAGCCTTACACCATTAGATTTCACAATGATAACATGTTAAGTTTAGTTATTCCAATATTTTTTTTGTTTTTTACTCTACATTTATTTATTTATTTAAGTTTATGCAAATAAATAAGTATAATACCTTAATATTTTTCTAATTTAATATAGAAATTTCAATTGAAAAAAAATTAGATATTCTACCGTATTATGATAGGGATTTATTAGAAGATCTGAATAAAACATTAGATACATATTTTTCATTGCTTAAAACCACCATTGAATTAAGTTGCATTCGAGGTTCAAATTTAATTGTTTATTTAACAGCTGATGGAATAACAAAAGTTGTTGAACCAGTCCATATTGTAAGAACATTTTGTTTCTACGTTCTCAGATTTTTTTTTCAAATGCAAGTAGCACTTGTCAAATTGGATGGTTAAATTATTTAAATGATATGAAAAATATTAGCAACTATAACTGGGGGTCAACAATTTTGGCCCACATATATCACTTCCTTGATGCTGTGTGCCGGAGAAAAATAAGAAACTTAAATTATTTTTGACAAGTTATAGAGGTACATATTATATTAGTATAGCCTACAAATTTAAATTTATTTATTTATTTACATGTATGATATTTATTTATTATTCTTTATTTATTTAGCGACTATTGAATCCGATAATCGTAAAGCTCACATTCTTGATCAGACATGTGATTTAAATCTATTTTTATTAATGTTGCTTTTTCGGCGTTATCTCTTCTTTGCTTCTCTCGTTCGAGTATTTGATCATCTCGAATTCGCCTTTCTTCTTCTTGAATGCGCCTTTCTTCCTCACAATTTTTCTTTTTTTCATCGCGGCTATTCTTTTCTCGTTCTTCTTCCCTGCAAAATAGTAAACGCTTTATTTTTTTATGCGTACCTTTAGGCTCTGCATTTTGTAGAGGCAAATTCGTTTCATATTGTTTCAAAAAAAATTAGCCCTTTTAAGTGAAACATTTTGCACAGATAGCTTTTTCTCTTTTTCCTTCTTCTTTTATTACAATTTTGCTTAATTCCTTCTCACATGCCTATTTTTGTTAGGACCTTCGATGTCAATAGGGGAATAATCATTGCCTAGATTAACCAAGGAAGATCCACCGCTACCAGTTGGGTTATAAAAAAACCTCTGTGTATTTAAATATGTTGTATTCAATTCATACTTTATATGTTCTTTTAAAATTTGATAACACCTATCAAAAATAAAAGATTTTTTAATTTTTATTTAGTAACTGCCCCGAGCTTCTCTAATCTGCACTCAAACATAACAAAGTAATATTATAAATTATTTGTAAAACAATAAACAATGAATGAAAAAATATATTTAATCTACGTAATTTACCCAATCCATTTTATTTGTACCACTTCCTTGATTATTCATCGCATGAGATAACTTTGATATATATATATATATATCATTACACATTTACTAATTGTCGAATATCACGAGTGGAGAGAGCATGGAGTTCTTGCAGTTGAAATACTTGGTTGCTCGTGGTATTTTGACGCAATCGATTCTCATAATCTTTTAGCAGTTTGATTATTAACATTTATTGAATCGATACTGATTTGAATAATTTTCATTATTCTCATTTATCTATCAAATTATAAATTTTGTTTCTCTCCATAATTTATATAATGTCTAGATCCCGTGAAGCAAATATGTCACCATTTGAAGACGGAGCTCCTTGTCCAGATTATCTCACTACAAGAAACAAGAGCTTTTTATGACATTTTTTTTTGTAACGAGTCAAAAACCGTTACAAAAGACATTTATTTGTCTTGATTTTTGCTCTCGTCACAAATAATATTATTTGTTACGACTAGATACTTGTCCGGTACAAATAGGTAGCAATTTGTAATGGCTAAACAGAAGCCGCAACAATTAACCCCATTTTGTGGCAATTTAATGAGCCGTTACCAAATAGATATGAAAAATACTTAAAAAAATGTAGAAAACAATTAAAGTTTAGACAAAAGAAAAACCCCAATTCATTTTTCACATCTTCCGCCCACCCCAAACTCTCTCCCGCTAACCACTTTTCAATCCGTCCATCACCGGCGTAATCACCACCACCATCACTACATATCACTTCGTCTATCTTAACATATATTCAACCGTAACCATAATCATTCCATCCATCACACCTCCACCTTTAAAACCCCAGCCTTAACCACTTTCACGGATTACCACCACCACTTCCATAGATTTGTAACTTCTCCGACGAAATCACCACCACCACTTCCACAAAATCACAGCAATTGAGGATTCAAACAAAATTACCACCACCAATTTCACGGATTTGTAATTAGTTAATAAATCCTGTGAATACTTTGTATATTATTACTGCTTTATACTTTAGATTATGTGGTTTTGTTGCTTCAAATTACAACATGTATATTATTTTTTTTCATTTTTCAGTCCAATGATTGTTTGCTTTTTTGAAAAAAATCCCTAAAATAGAACTTGTTATGAAAGAATCTACAATATTTCTTATTGTCTGGGGGGTTTAGAAAGTTAAGGTTTGTAATAAATAAGAACTTGTTATGGGGATTTTTTTTCCCTTTTCAGCTTTCTCCCATAAAATGTCCCCATCCTAATTTTTTGGGCCCCAAAAAAGTGTTATGAAATTTGGGGGATTAACTTGGCTTAGTTAATCCACTATTTTAATTCCATGAATGATTCATTATGTTTTAATTATTTTGGCATTTGTTTTTTTTATTGAAGTTCCATGATTGAAGTTTTAACGAAGTTGCATGTTGGAAATGACCCATTTAGCATTAGGGGTGTTTTTGGAGGGGTAAAAATTACGATTACCAAAGCTGCTTTTGAAAGTTCGGTTTTCGTTTGGTTTAGGCTTTTAAATCTTCCAAATCCGGGCTGAAACTTTCAGTTCAGTTTCGGTTTGGTTTTATTCGGTTTTCATGTATTTTGTTTAAATATAATAAATTGTAAAACACTTATTTTAGTAAAAAAAATAAAATTACTTTACACTTGTTCATACTTATTTTGGATAGAAAAAATATTAATCTTACAATTATGATATATCATAAGTATTCATGATAATTCAAATAGTTGATTTCTAACTAGAACTTTTAAACTTTAGGAAAATAAAATTTTAGATAGTAAAATAATATCATTTTCAAACCACATACGCAATGATTCTGTTTAGTTCTGTTCGGTTTTGTCATGCCCCAATGATGGGATAGTATTAACATAATTATGGTTATTAAGTTAGGAGGTGGTGGGTGGGGTGTTTGTGGTAAAAAATTTAAAAGTGGGGGGCATAAGGTATGGAGGGTGTCAGTGATAACAAAAAGGAGTGCATTTATCAACACCTTTATTTTTTGCTTATGAAGTGGTTACTTCACTAGTTGAAAAGATGTCAAACATTGTAACTAAACATTAAATTCAAATTCAATAACTTAAGTAGGCTCTTTTAATCACAGAAATTAGAACATCATCACGAACAGTTTTTTTAAATTGAATAAAATTTCTTTTGACCACCATCACGAACATTAACGGATAAGCTAGATTATATAATTTGTTTTTACACCTAGATCTTTTAAGCGAACCATTAATACTCATTTGTTTCAATTAAACAAGTTACAAGGGTGCAGTGGTGGATCCAGGATTTGGAATATGGGAGGGCCAAAACACAATATAAAAAATATGATAAGAAGTTTAAAAAAAAATATTTTAATTAAGAAGTTCTTTATATATATTTTTGTAATACAAAAGGTATATGTTTTGCATGAATCTACAGTAAGTACAAAAGTAATTAGACAATCATGATTTAATTACTAAACTTAGGCATCATTAGTTGCACTAGAAGATTCTTTATATCGTAAAATTCATTTATGATTGTATCAATGTTGAAGCACCGAGAAATTTATTTCTCAATATATGTGATCAAGTAATTTGCAAGATAATCATCTTCCATCTTGTTGCGTAACTTAGTCTCAACAATGCTCATGGCTGAAAAAGCATGCTCTGTCGTTACCGTTGAAACTAGAAGAGTTAGTAAAAATCTCAAGACTACAAAAGGCTTGTCTTGCTTTTATAAAGAATAACCACAACCACTTAAATTTATTATATATTTATAATATAAATAATGTTAGTGCTAAAAATTGGGAAGGTATTTTAGACCACATAGTCAAATGAGCGGATCAAATGATTAACACAATAAATGCAACAAACCAAATAGAAACAGAGATGTATAGAGAAGGTTGGCCTCGTATGAAGATACGGATTAGTCCTCCTCTGTGCAATAGAGTTAGTAGCTAGGTTTGCTTTATATTGATGATGAACAAACAACTATTACAAACTCACAAAAGCTTCTCCAGCTATTTTATCATTGCAATGCTACAATAAAAGTGTGCTCGAGCTACACAAGTTTTGGCTTCTTTATTCTAGGGGTTCCACCGAGTGCTCTGAGCCACTATTTCTCATTTGTCTTCTTGCTATTAAATGTTGAATTCTCCTTGCTCATAGGTTTGTCTAGGTTGGTTGAACTTAGTTGTCCAAAGAAGTAAATACTTTTTGTGTATATATATGATTGGAAAAAACGTGTGGCTAGAACTCTCAGAACAGGCCTGGAGCCATGCTTCGATCATTACCAACTCTGACCTTACTTCTCCATGAATTTCGGTTCATTAAATGCAGTTAGTGTGCATTTAATGAAGGTGATGGGAGTTGTGCGCGCACTGCAGAGCAGGTGGTAATCACCCATACTTCTGCAAACCACTCTGACGGACTGGTTGGGCGAGAGGGAGCTCCAGAGCTCGCCCAAAGAGCTCTGGAACCTGAGTTCTGCAATTCACTGCATGTAATTAACTCATGAGCGGGTATCCAATTCTTGATGGACTCTATCCTTCTCGTAGTGACCCAGTAGGGTTCCTCCGAGCTCCTCGCGCTGGGGCAGGTCTAACAGCTTAAATATATTATAAATAAAGTTGGCCATGCGTCAGCTCGTGATTGGCGGAACAAATCGAATTAATAATTTGCACCATCAAATAATAATGAGTATAACTATTGACATTCCATAAAAAAATTTAACACTCTAAAATATATTTTAGAGATAATTTTTTTTATAACAAAATAAAAAATGTATAATTTTATATATAAAAAAAATACTAATATTAATAGAGGTTTAAAATATCTTGGGGGACCTGGACCCCCCCCGGTACCCCCTTTCATCCGCCACTGCAAGAATGTGCTAATTTTAGGTGTTTTTAAAATTTCAAGTGACTTTGTAAAAAGATAGGAGAGGAGTGGAGATTGTAGTGAAGATTAGAGAGTTAGATGTGAGTTTACAGAGAGAAATGGGGACTCTAAAAAGAGAAATGGATGGAAATGATGGTGGTAATAGCCAAGGGAGTGGTGGTTTGGGGTGGCCAGACGTGGTGGCAAATACAAAGATAAAGAGGTCTTTTTTAATCCCATGCTCAAGGGAGGAAAAGGGAAGAGATGAGGTGTAAAGAAAATAAAGGATATTTTTGTCCATTTGCCTTCAAATTTGCTCTAGAAAAGAAATAAGTCAAATTGCTCTGGAATGGAAATAATGCTGTGACAAAATCATTGCCCAAATATAAAACAATAATTATCAAATAGAAAAGTGAAAAATGTTTAAGGGGCATTATGGTAAAAGACCAATTATTCCAGGTGTCTACTTTTCTCTAGAGCGCTCTTCGTGAGATTATGCTCACTCTCTTTCTTGTGCCTTGGCAATAATCAAGCTCGCCCGAATCTCTCTCTTCGTCGCTTTCACGTTTTCGATCGATTTCGCGCACACAGATATCTTCACACACAGATATATATATACGAATCAATCATCTTAGGATACGATCACAATATCACTTCGATATATATATATATATATCCCCCTTTTCTATGAGATCCCATCCAATGTAAAAAACCACTTTCACTTCTTTGAGATATAAGAGCTTCTTTCCCTTGTTGACATTTTCTCTATAATTCTTCAATAATCAGATGGCAAAATGTTGTCTGGTTCTATTATTCGTAGCAATTTCTTCTCTATTTGGCATTCTCGATGCAAGTGCTGGTGATGCCGATCCGATTTACAGGTAGCCTTTTACTATCTTAATTCGGCCGTTGATTTTGACTTGCTTTTTTTTTTTTTTTTGGAGTTTAGTACATTGACTTGCTGTATTGAATTGGATTATTAGTTAACGTAGTTAGGGATTTGCGGGTTGAAAGTTAGAATCTTGTTGTACTATTCAATTGGTAGTGGAGTATATGTCTTAATTCAGCAATTAATTTTGGACTTGTTTGTATATGTAGACTTTAGGACATGGGCTTGCTGTATTGAATTGAATTATTAGTTAATGTAGTTAGGGTTTTGGGGGTTGAATCTTATTGTGCTATTCCATTGGCGTGGATTATGTGTGTATAAATTCAGCCGTTAATTTTGGACTTGTTTGTATTTTTGGAGTTTAGTACATTTACTTGCTGTATTGAATTGAATAGAATTATTAGTTAAGGATTTGAGGGTTGAATCTTATTGCACTACTTGATTGGTAGTGTCGTGTGTGGTTATATGTTTGGCTGCTGAGAAAATGTGGAACTAATTTTTTTTTTCACTACTATAATTTTCTTGTGAGAAACTATATAACAAAGACCTTTGATAACTCAGCTTAGTGTAACCAATTGGGTTCCCTAGTTTCTAGTGAAAATTGTGAGGATAGAGTTACCAGTTGGTTGCAAATGATTTTGTAACTTAGAGATTTTTTCCTCACATGTTGTTGAAAGTGTTTTCTTTCACTCTTTTTAGTGTTTTTTTTTTGGGTGATTAGACAGTTATTGATTTCAGCTCATTTTCGATAAGTGAGTCTTGAATATAAGTGAAGCCGGTAGCTCTTCCCTCAGTTTTGCAATGAAACAAAATTGCCTGGATTTCGAAAGAAAACATAAACAAAAAGTAAGTGATGTTGGTTTTATCACCCTTCAGACTGAAGTTCAAAACTCAGTTGGGTTATGAGATTCATCTCAAAGAAACTCAGCCTCCGCCCTATGGTTATCTGCAGCAGGGGTTCTCTACAATTTTAGAGCTGCAGAAGCTTCTCGAATTCATTCACATGCTGACTAAGGCGAAACTAATACAATACATATGCTTTATAACAGCAAAGACTATCCTCTAGTTCAGCACTCTTGCAACCAGTTTATTCCAGCTAATTACAAAAGGCAACAACTAATACACCAGCTACTGTACATCTAAGTACAACAACAATATGACATTGGTATTCTTTATTTTGCACCAATAAATTGAATGTGTGGTTACTTCTCATGGATTGTACTTGTTAGTACATTTCCATAATCCATAGACACCAAGAACACTGAATTTGGATGAGAAACTGAGAACTGAGTGAGATATGAACCACTGAAGATTTAGGAATTAATCTGGAAAAAAATCCGAATATTCAGAAAATTGTCACAGCCAGGTGTGCGTTTGTTTTTGGATTGAGAATAACTCCATTTTACCCAGATTTTATTATGTTTCCAAGCATTGTAAGAGGATTCTGCATAAAATTTCAATACAAACTTGTAAACCTGTAAGTCAGTTTTTCATATTCTTTAATCTAGGTTTGTTTTAGGATAGAGAATAACTCCATTTTACCCAGATTTTAATATGTTTCCACGCATCGTAAAGGGGTTCTGCATAAAATTTCGATATAAACTTGTAAACCTGTAAGTCAATCTTTCTTATTCTTTAATTTAGGTACCCATGGGAGCTCTATTCAAGCTTCCATGGATGATCTTAATGCCATAGCTACATGACTCCAACTGTCCAACATAACATTGAAGGAAGAAGTTCGGACCTTGGAATTGGAATCTGGGATCCTCTAATAATCTTCCAAGGTCCCAAAGTTGCAAAAAGATTGCTTGATCCTTCCCATACTTCCACCTTTCTCTTCTTCCTCACCCCTTCTCCATTCTCATACACTAAAAACATTGTTTGGTACTGGGTTCTTTGTTGAAAGTATGCTCCTAGGGAATGGAAGGTCAAGGTGGTGGTGAAAAGTGGGCAAGGTGTCCTATTTGGGGTGTGTTGCCACCTCATGACGCTTGTCATTCAAGCGTCCAACTCAATGCATCACCCTTATTTTTGGTATTGAGTGCTAGGTTATGGAAAAAGAGTTCTGCAGTACATTGTTTGTGGCTTATTACTTCTATACGGGTTCTTGCTTATATGTGATGTTTTCTTAGACGGACAAAATCTTGATGAGTTTTATTTAATGGGTGTCCTAGAATGTGGGGACTTATTATGAGTCCTTTTCCTTTCCAGTATGGAAAGAAGATACTTGACAATTTGGTATCAGAGTGAAGGTTTAGTTGTTGTTAGGATTTTAGTTAAATGTGGCTAGATTTAGAATGTGATTGCCTAGTCTTGTTAGATTGGAATCGGAGCTGTTGCTTATCTTTGATTCTGGTATGATGGAGTCGTGGACATGCGGGATTAAATGTTACTTAGCTGATGGACTGGATCCTCCATAAACGTGGGAGTACCACGATGAGAAAATGAGACAAGTGCGTAGGTTGGTGTATTGAGAGGCGTTGGATGTGGGCAATAGGTGGTTGTTTTTCACCCCTGATGTGCATTGTTTCCCACTCTGTCATTGCTGTATGTCATAGGATAGGATGTACAAGGAAAGTAAACAGGGAGCTTGGTTGTCAATTCTATAAGAACAAGATTGACTGCATTTACACTCCTCCCCATTTTCTTTCTTTGGGGATTCTGTTTTGGTGGTGTACTCGAAAATATATGTGAGCTGCCTTGCAGGACTTGCATTTTCCTTTATACTTTGAGCTAGCTTATCCCGCAGGACCTGCACGCATTGACTCGGATCCATTTGATTTGAAGAAAATAGTAAACATAAATAGTAATTGGTGCGATGAATATGAATTTGCTTAACATAAAAGGTCAAATCCTGTTGCAAGAACTTTTTTTTTTTTAAATATGAAAAATAAGATTGCAGGGGTAAAATTTGAAATCAAAAGTATGACGGAGCTTCAGCCCGGTTGAAATCCGTCTTGGCTTTGTATATAAAAATTAAGCAATTTGCTCTCAACCTTTTGTGGATCTAATCTAAGAATGATCGATGATAAATTCTACGTTTTTTTATTGTTTTTTTTTTCTTTTGCATGTTTGTGATTCTCGTTGGTGGCAATTTCTATTTTCTTATTGTTTACTGCACTCATTCGTTTTACTGTTTGGCAGAGCATGCGTGGGGGAATGCGAGAAGACTGGATGTGTGGCAGACAAATGCTTCCAACACTGTAATTTTTCTTCTGATGGAAAGCCCATTGATGGTCCATGGTATCTGCAAGAACCACTCTATTTACAGTGGAAAAAATGGGACTGCCGTAGTGACTGCCGATACCACTGTATGCTTGCAAGGGAGGCTGAAAGAGAGAAACTTGGTGACAGACCCGTCAAGTATCATGGGAAATGGCCATTCCGTCGTGTTTCTGGGATCCAGGTTTGTACATGTCATTTCCCGTGCATTAGCTTTTTACTATTTTTAAATGGTGAGTTTAGGCGCTTGTATGTGTAGTTGTCAAATCATGAAGGCCTTTTTTGACTTTGCCTGCATTTTATATGAAACTGGACTTGCCCCCCTGCTTTCATAATTGTTGACTTTTCCCCTTGCATGCTGCGGAATCTCAAAAAATTGTATAAACACAGGGGGTTAAGTCAAAGGATTACAATAAAACAAATTAGACACTGCCTCCCATTTTTATGTAAGTTTTTAAGTTTCCCTCACTTGTGGGGCAAAGTCAATTTCGCATTAATAACAAGGGGGAAAGTCAAAAAATCCCAATTGTGACTCGAACAGTGAATTGAAATATATGAATCTTGCATCGGGAATCGAATCGTAAGATTCATTATATGATAAAAAAATGGTAAATAATGTATAAATATGTTAAAAAGCCACAATAATTAGGGATGATCATATAAAACCAAATTTAGGATTGTTTCACTTGCCTTCAAGACAAAAAAGAAAAAGAATATGAGTTGAATCCCTATTATGACCCAAATTTCCATCTTGCAACTCAAATACATTTGTCCCAAAAATTTCTAAGTATCATAGATAGTTATGAATAGAGAGTCAAATCCATTGATTCAAATAATGTTGTTTATTACAAAATTAACGTTCGAAGTTAATAGAGTTGATAAAGTTTTATGGCAAAACTGAATTGCAAGTGAAGTTAAATCCAGTGTGATTCTCAATTGAGTTGATAAAATTGTAAGATGCATTACTATCATGTTTTCTTTGGATTTTATAGCTGATTCAGGAATCTAAATACATTACTATATATTAAGTGAGAGCAGCACTTTTGGTATGTAATTGAAATTACGAAACTATCTGTCGGTAATTTAGGAAAATAAACAATCGCTTTAATGAGATTTGAACTTGTGACCTTTACTCCAAAAATGTGCAACTTAATCACTTGGATCAAACATGATCACATTGCCACACGCATCAAGTGTGACCCATGTTCTAGTAGCCGTATATTAAATCCAATCTCATTAATCATAAGATTTGCTCCAATCCATGTTTATGTTATATCTTACACAAATACTATCTATTCAGCTACGAATCCTGAATTGTGTTGTGAATTGCAGAATTTTTTTCTAAGAACTATTCTTGTATTTTTTTAACCTATCTTTACTAACTGGTAATCAAGTTCTCAGGAACCTGTGTCTGTGGCTTTCTCTGCTCTTAATCTTGCCATTCAATTTCATGGGTGGGTCTCCTTTTTCATCCTTGTGAACTACAAGTTGCCTCTGAGGCCTAATAAAAAGACTTATTACGAATACACTGGCTTGTGGCATATCTATGCGATCTTGGCTCTAAACTCCTGGCTCTGGAGTGCTGTTTTCCACAGTCGGTAAGCTGTCTCTGTCCACACACCCTTTCCCTATGTTGTGCAGACTGGTTAATCATGTAAACTGTTTATATCCGTTGCTCATTTTAGAGTCACTAATTTTAAAGAGACATATCCATCTGACAGAAAAGGTTGAGATATTTAATGTGCACTGTGGCCACCTTGCACTGGTTAGAATTTGGGGTCCACATGGAACCCATCCAGTACTCAGATTCTCAACCAATCAAATACGTTTTGTGGAGGCAATCTTTTAAAAGGTGCCTGAGGCGTACGCCTCAAGGCGAAGCGGGAAGAAAAGGTTCCGAGGCGCATTTTTTTGTTCAATTTCTGAGGCTTACACCTCTTCTGTTTGAGGCGAGTTTGAGGCGTGGATTAAGTGAAACTAAGTAGTTTTGATGGTATGTGAGATGATGAAGGCATGTGAGAGAAGTAAAAGATGAAGATGAAGAGAGATGGAAGGAGATGATGGGAGAGGCAGCCACACAAAGGAGATGATGAAGGTATGTGAGAGAAGTGGAAGATGAAGAGAGATGGAAGGAGATGGAGAGAGGCGGCTATGGCTGTGAGAAAGAGAAGGGTTAAGAAAAGATTAGGGTTTTAATTTTAAGTGATGAATGACCTAACTAACCTTAGTTATATTGAATATTTACATAATTGCTAATGGATCTATTGAATTTATGAGGTGTTCTCTTTATTTAAAAAAAAATTAAAATTGTTGCTTATTTAAATGATATTTAATATTTTGAAAAGTAACCAAAAATTAAAAATTAAATAAATAATACATTTAGTTAAAATTTTGGTATGTAATGCAATTTAATTTATAAAAAATAAATAAAAAGTAATTTAATTTATAATTTTGTGATTTTATTAGAGAAAAATTAAATAAAAATGAGGCTTACACCTCAATACGCCTCGCCTCGTCCGGGCAAAACGACTCAAACCCGCCTCTTGCCTCTTAAAACATTGTGTGGAGCAAGAGAGGATCTTTTTTGTGCACTGTGTGTGTTGTCTGGCATTAATAAAATGATAAAGAAACGAATATTTACGCGTTCACATTGTCTTGTTCCTAACGTAGTATTATTTTTGCTGTGCTGATAGATGAACCATTTTGGTAGTTGAATGTCTCCCTTTAAACTTTATTGTAATTGCTAAACTAGAAACTTGCTTTTGTTTTTGTTCATATCAATCAAGTTTGTTTTATTTATTGTTGTTCATTAATCTTGTTTTGCATTTTCTGTTTTCCATTTTGCAGAGATGTGGATTTGACAGAGAGGCTAGACTACTCATCTGCTGTGGCATTGCTAGGGTATTCTCTTATTTTGGCTATAATGCGAGTTTTCAATGTGAGAGACGAGGCTGCCAGAGTAATGGTTGCTGCGCCGCTGCTCGCATTTGTGACCACCCATATCTTGTATTTGAATTTTTACCAGATGGACTATGGTAAGTCCACTCAACTCTCTCTCCCGCCCTCTTCATCCTTTTCCCCATTTTCTTTTTTGTTAAGAGGTCACACCTTTCCCTTGCTGTTAAGGCGTAGTACTATTAAGTTTAGACTCCAATGTAAATTGCCTCCACTCCTTACCGCTGCACGTGTCACACTCTAATTGGTGCTTACGGACTGGTATGTATTGGGTATTGACAATACGCACCAGTATCAGGGAGCCCAAAACCAGATAAGCATACCATCCCAACCCCGTTGGGAGCTGTAGTTAAATCATTGGGGTTGCTGGAAACTCTTTGGGGTCCATAAGTTTTGATGTCAAGTGCCAGAAATCTAAGTTGCTGTTGATTTGCCATCTGAAGTCCGAATTTTAAGGGATTCAGATTTCAGATGTGTTAAGTTTGTGTTTGATTGGTAAAATACTTCAGATCTTAGTTGTTAATTTGGGTCTGAACGAATAAGCAGGTAGCACAATGCCCCAATATCCTAATGTCATAAATAAAGGTTTCAATGGTTATAATCCCCCGACCCAACCCTATTCGTCATTCTCTAGAAGATAAAAGAAGGGCAACATGGTCCAAGTAATATGTTTAATGTCTGTACAGCTATTGCATGTTATGGTAAAAACATAAAGAATTTTCAGATTCAGATCGTAGACTTTAGATTCAATGTTCAGACTTTAGATGCAGACAACCAAGAAAGTCACCCTTAACTTGAAATAATTAATGTTTGCAGGTTTGAATATGAAAGTATGCGTGGCCATGGGTGTAGCACAACTCCTACTGTGGGCCGTGTGGGCCGGGGTGAGCCTTCACCCCTCTAGGTGGAAGTGTTGGGTGGTTGTGATTGGAGGGGGCCTAGCAATGCTCCTAGAGATATACGACTTCCCGCCCTACCGTGGATATGTGGATGCTCATGCACTTTGGCACGCCACCACCATCCCTCTCACCTACCTTTGGTGGAGCTTCATTAGAGATGACAGCGAGTTTCGAACTTCAACTCTCATCAAGAAGGCCAAGTAAAAAAAGGATCGGTCACTTATGCTTAATTAATTGTAAAAGGAAGTATCCTAATTTCTTTTTTCTCGCGTGTAGGTCATTTCTATGAAATGTGTATTGATGCGGGTTTCTTTTGTTTTTTGATTTTGTTAGTGGAGGTGGGAAAATTGGCCCTTAAAAGACTTCATGGATATGGTGGTTGTAATGAAAATTTAAATTTAAACTGCCTACCCATGTTTCTTGTGTTGAAATGTTTGGATGTTGTATGATGCTTGATGCCGAAAAAATGGTGAATCCCAGGTTGAGAGAAGGATTGATTAAAGTCAGAGATTTGGTCTATTTATGTTTTATAATATATATATATACTCCCAGCCTCGATCTCATGCGCTAGCTTCGTGTGCAGATTGGGCTTTTGACGATGAATTGCGTCCCTGGGTGAACCTGCCAATGCTTTGGCGACAAGATTTTGTTGTTGAAGGTGTTGTCCGACAGATCCATATGAGGGACAGCCTATATATCTGTGTATTCTGTATCTGTTCTACCGATATTTATTTATTGATCATATGTAATCGGACAAGAACTGGAGCTCCAGAGGAAGGACTGAGATGAAAACTGCAGTATAATTATATTGGAGGAAGAACCTCAATTCGAAAGCAAAAGGAACTTTTAGTTATGAGAAATGGTAGGTGTATCAAATTGATTTCTCAGACTAATACACTTTTTGACACTTTAGTAGGTTTATAATTTGGTGATTTAATTTAGTACACGAATCATTATTCTTTAGTAATTGAATTATATGCATGCAAAAATTAGGGTATTGAATA
Organism: Lonicera japonica; assembly: GCA_021464415.1. Classification (NCBI taxonomy): domain Eukaryota; kingdom Viridiplantae; phylum Streptophyta; class Magnoliopsida; order Dipsacales; family Caprifoliaceae; genus Lonicera; species Lonicera japonica. The sequence continues at coordinate 17,427,487 of CM038470.1, forward strand.
TATATAAATAAGGATTATGATGATTGTTATCCCTGATTTTCATCGTTAGGTGTATTGCTTTATTGTTTTTCAATACCCCTTTGGTCACAAATTAATAATTTTATTTTTATTTTATAGTAACTCATACAATGAATTTTATTTCTTTTTTGGGACATAATATGTTACAAAATAAGTTGTATATATATATATATTTATTATATACAAAAACTAAGTTTGTATTATTGAGCAGTGATTTCATTAAAATTAACGTTAATACTAGAATCAAAATGGTATGAAAGGTTGAGTATTTCTCACTCGCAGAAAATAATAATGTTATTATTTTTTCCTTTGGCCCCATTTACTTACCATATTTCAATTAAATCTTTGTTCGGATTGGATTTTAACCAAAACCTATTTTGGTTCATAATCATATGACCAACTTATATTACCCTCCTTTTCCCATGCGTTATCCTCCTCGGTTAAGAGATTGGGAGAAGTTACTCCAATTCCAATTATAATACTCCAACTAGAATTAGTCTGTGTCTTCAATACTTTATAAATTTACACATCCATCTAACCCTTCCATTAACTATCATCACAAGAATTCTCGCAACAAGCAAACTCCACTCCACCCAACACACAACAAGAAGCAGCAGCCATGAACAACTACAAGGAAGAAGGCCCCAAGCTTTGCGCAAACAGTTGTGGCTTTTTCGGTACACCTGCCACACGCAATCTCTGCTCCAAGTGCTACAATGATTATCTCAAACAAAAGTTAACCATATCAGCCATGTCCAACACGGAGAAGCTAGTGCCGGATAATACTTCCAAGGGCGTTGCTGATGGTACAACCTTAACAACTGCTAACAAAGTTAGTGAATTGAGTAGTAGTACTAACAATGATGATTTAGTAAAAGTGAGGAGGAACAGATGTGAGAATTGTAAGAAGAGAGTTGGGTTGATTGGGTTCGGGTGTAGCCACTGTGGAGGATTGTACTGTGGGACCCACAGGTACCCTGAGGAGCACTCCTGTCCCTTCGATTTCAAGAAGGCTGGCCGTGCTGATTTGGTTCAGAAAAATCCAGTTTGCAAGGGTGACAAGTTGGAGACAAGGGCTTGATTTCGGAATTACTGAAAATACGTTGGAGTACATTTTTTTGAATTAAGGACATGCAGGAAAGCTTTCCTTTTAATATAGTTTCTGTTTTGCATGTTGTGTCGGTATTATCTTCTAGTGAGTAGTTTTAACAGCGTTAAATATAATTAATAAGATTAATAGTGTTTATGTATGGTGATTTTGAAGATTTAATGGCGATTTTGCTTTTCAAGTTTAGATAAATGTAATATAATAAATCAACATAAATAAACACAAAATTGTAAATTAATCGATAGGTTTTTAACGAACGGATCACTATTAAATTCATTTTTTAACCCATTACCTTAACAAATTGATTAAGGGTATACCTACATATTGTCAGAACCCCGCCGCAGACGTTAAAAGTTTATTAGTGTTTTATGTGGCTCAAATTTATTAATTATTGTAGATATAGTTTTAGCTAATAACTAAATTATATCAATTTTTTTTTTATTTAAACTTAGTGGGAAATTATAAATTTTATCTGATGTAAAACTCTACGTCTCATACATATGTTTAAATAAAAAGTATCCACCATTTTACTACTTTTTTTTTTTTAAATAAGAAAACAAGATCTTTTGTAAGAAGTCAAAACATTACAACAAGAATAAAAAATTATTTGAAAGAATTTACGGAGGTTGAAAGACAGATACAAAGATTTGGCAAAGTGAGAGACATTAAAGAAAGTACTCCCCGGAAACATATAATAATGTAATAAATCTCTTTTAGAAGGAGTATTCATCACTGCCATAACACAAACAAAAAAAATAAAAATTAAATACAAAATAAAACGATCTAGCGAATTTTTTCGTAACCTTAATTTAGATTTTCACACAAAATATATAGTTGAGATGTCCACTCTGGTCCGTCCGATTGAAACATGTTCATTACCCCAAGCTTGAAGCAGATATTATGGGAGTGAATGAATTATCCTAGAATCGAAGCTTTTAGTTGTTGTTTTGCTTTCCTGTGTGTACTAAAAAAATAAAAAATAAAACAAAAGATTGGAGTCCTAAAGCGGCATCATTTTTTCTTATCAAAACAAATTACTATTTGATGGCACTTTACAGAAGGAGACAGCGAGTGACAATGACAAAATCCCAAAAGAGGGTCAGTCAAATCACTAACTGTCCGTTCGGTAACGTTTTTAGAGACCCGTTTTTATTTTTTGAGTTCAAAAAAGGATAAAAAATGTGTTCGGTGGGATATTGACAAAAACACAAAAAACGCTTTCAAAAAATGAATTCAAGTTTAAAGCATAAAACGCAAAAAACGCCAAAATGATGTTTTCACCATTTTCACTCTTGCAATCTTCATTTTCACTGTTTTCGTTCTTGGAAAATGTTTTCACTATTTTCGTTCTCGAAAAATTCATTTTCTCATTTTCATTTTCTGAAAATATTCTCCGAAAACATTCTCCGAAAACGTTATCGAACGGGCCCTAACTTTACATATCACTCTTAAATTACACACGTTGTTTTATCCTCCAAAACACAACTTGACTGTTGGCTTGGCTCCACAATGAACTTGGAGCAACCATGGCCGGTCGCCCCATCTGAAATTCTGAAATTTTTATTTTTTTTATTTTTTCATGTGATACCTGATTAATTATCTTTGTATTTATTTAATATATAATTTAAAAAGAAAAAGTAACTATGATTAAAGATATTTTAGTAATTAAACAACATAATATTTTATCATAATTTAAATTTTACAACAAGCAATTTTCTTATAACTTTTTTTTTGTTTTTTTGGTAAATCCATAAAAAATACTGTAAATATTTACATCCTAAGTTTGGCCCCTCTCAATTAAAATTATATTTGTGCGTCCGCCTGCCCTATAACAACAATCATTTAATTTCCTCCTTTTAGCAACTTGGGAAAAAAGTTAGATAGTAACCGTGGCAGCCTGTCTCCTCTCCACTCCCCAAGTACATCCCGCGTCTCAAGCGCGGTCCACCATCCACCCCCCCTCTCTCTCTATATATATAGTTTTATTGTCATTATCTAATTTGTACCTCAACAGTGAAACACCAAACTGTTCAACTCAATGGAAATACTAATATCTAGCTAGCCAGCCAGCCAGCCACCCACAGGTATGTACAATTACGATTATGAAACTGCAGAATCATCTACGGCATCTGACGGCAGCAGTACTACTGCTGCTAAATCAGATTATTCCGGTAAACAAGTTCTGATGCTAGCTTTTCGAAATCCGAAAAGACGTGCGGGGAGAAAGAAGTTTAATGAAACTCGACACCCCGTTTATCGAGGTATCAGAAAAAGGAATGGCGGAAAATGGGTGAGCGAGGTCAGAGAACCTAACAAAAAGAATTCTAGAATATGGCTCGGCACTTTCCCCACTGCCCAGATGGCTGCCAGGGCCTACGACGTCGCGGCCATCGCCTTCGGAGGCAGCTCAGCCTGCCTCAATTTCTCTGACTCAATCTGGCGGTTGCCTGTCCCGGCCACCGCTAGTGCCAAGGACATTCAGAAGGCGGCGGCCGAGGCAGCAGATATTTTCCGGCTATCGGAGTCCGAGCAGTCAGAGTCTGGGAGCACGTCCGGTGACAATTTGACGGAAGAGAGTGTAGGGGAGTCACCGGATAATTCGTTTTACGCAGACGAAGAGGCTGTTTTTGGGATGCCGGGACTGCTAGTGGATATGGCGGAGGGGTTGATGGTGCCTCCGCCACTACCTCCACTTTCATGGGTGGGAGATGATGAAGATGCGTTTATTGGGGATGAAGTGTGCTTGTGGAATTACTAATTAGATTTGATCTGAAATTTTCTTTGTTAATAGTTAATTAGTGTGGATTATTAATTAGAAATTTATGTCCCGTGCTTAATTTATTTGCACTTGTACAGGGTACGTATATATGTTTATAATATATATGGTACTTATTCCACATACGTATGTGGTTTTAAATTTTGGGAAAAGCCATCATAATATCGAAGTGATATTCGGCATTTTTTATTTGAGAAACAAATGGTATGCACGGATAGGCGTAGTAGAAATTAAATTTTATAAATAAAAATGTAAAATTTGAAACGGTCAAATTTTATCAGGGTAAAATGTTAGTAACTCCATTCAAATTTTCAAATTAAAGTTATCACAACTTTAAATTAGACACGGCAAGATAATTTCATACAAAATAATAAAATATTATTAATAATTTTAAACAAATATAAATATTTGATGCAAAAATTATTAACAAATTAGTCAAAGTTTTATCCACATAACTGTTAAAATTGATTACAACTATTAACAATTTATGTTATTTTATATGGCTCATTAACGAGTTTGAATTTGGTATGATTGATCCTTACACGAACTAATCTTTAATGACTTCATCAATAAAATAATATTGTTAAAGATCGGTTCATACTAAAAATTTTCCATCTAATTCGTATGACCGAGATTTTAAAGAACTAATGTACCTTCATGAATTAACCAAATACCAATTGTTAGCTTATCGGATTACCCATCATATATATATATTTTTGGATTACCCATAATATTTTTTTTTTGTTCCTCACGAGGTCTCCGGGCCAGCTTTCGTACATTTCGACTAATTCCCGCCGTTGGCCAAGCATTATTTTGACAATGCCGAGAATTGATCTTGAGAGCTCCAAGTCGACCCAATATTATCTTAATAACAACCTTATACTACCGGGTTAAGAGGCTTAATTATCACCGACAATTGTTCAAAGACCAAATTTTTGTCTCTTCTTCACTTCCACTAGTTTAAATTATTAAATATACATCCTCAATGATTCATAAAAAGTTAGCTATACATTGAACTTAAAAGATAATATTAATTAAGCCATGGATGTGGGTTTTCTAATAGAAAAATAATATCCCCTCAAACTTGGAGTTTCAATAATTACAAAGTGCGCATTGTGATTGTTAATATTATTAAATATAAAGAAGAGGAAGAAACCCATATAAATTGTATCTTGACGATTGCAAAGAACTTACGTAAGAGATGAATGTCAAAATTGAGCACATCTTCCGTGAAGCAAATCGGTGTGCGGATGTCCTCGCTCACATGAAAACCAAACAAACGGAAAAACAAGTCAGAATATTCATTCCTTCTAACAAGGTGATCAAAGAAATGATGTGCGACATAGTGTAATCTACGGACGAGAGACTTAGTCCCTGTTATTTTTATTTGTTGCAGTATGTTGCTGTTTCTTTTTGTTGTTGCTGTTTTCTTCCTTTCCATTTGTAACCAAAAACAAGGGTACCATTGACCTGCTTTCTCTCTTTTTTCTTTTTGAATTGGCGTAAATTTCTGAAAAAAAAAAGAGAATAAGAAAATTTATTAAGGGCGATGGACTTATGACACACACCAGTCTCACAGTTGGAAAATAAAGCCCAACATCCAGATGCGGATGTATGAGTTAATTAAAGGGGGGCCATGGTCCCCCGTAATATTTTTTTTAATATATATATATATATATATAAATGTCAATGGTCCCCCCAAAGTGAAAAAACTAGTAGAGACTAGAGAGAGAGGGGCAGTGCAACTAATACCGAGTTAATCATCGACGGATTTCGTGACTTAAAAGAATGTCGAGTACAATTTTAGCAATATTAAACTTTGAAAGGAATGTATTTTGCAGTGCAACTTTATATTTTTTTTTATTTTGTAATACAACTTTACATCTTCTATATTAAGTATGTTACATTGTTGAAAATTATATGGCCCCTTCCAATTAAATTTTCTAGATCCGCCTCTGCCAACATCAAATCTAAAATCGTGCTTCGCATTAACAGGTTAAAATATCTTCAATGGTATAATCAAAATAATAATTTTAATAATGTTAAATAAAAATACTATTTCAATGGTATAATTAAATGCTAACAACTTTCTAAGCAATAATTAATTATACTCCTTTTATAATTAAAGTTAACAACCATTTTCAATAACCAAAATGAGAGACCTACTAATTTTATTAAATAAAAGAGATTTTTTTTTCAAATTTTAATCGCCTTTCCCTCTTTTTTTTATTGAATTTATTTTATATTGATTAATTTGTAACCAATCAATATAATAGATTTCACAAATTTAGTAGCATATTAGAGAGATAATTACGTCTAACCACAAATTCTCCTCCATCAAACTATTGCCAGACATTTTCTCAAAGGGTGAGACTATTTACAATCTCCATTTCTCTCACAAATACCCCCCATTTCACAAACACCCCCCAAATGTAATTTTTTGATCACTAACATCCCTTATTTACCTTAAGTAATTTATATAAAGTATGTAATTAAAAATATAATTAACCTTAACTAAAATTAATCACACACTTTAAAAATATAATTAACCTTAACTAAAAAAATTAATCTATTAATTTATCCATGGGTAATAAATTAATCTTAAACTCTCTTGATATTTATTCTCCTGATGTGGGGAGAGTAAATGGAATAAATTCGGCTGAAGTGGGGAGACTGACTTTTAAACCCACTGGAAAATTTTAAAGTTAAACTCTCATCATGCGGGGAGAATATATGCTATTTACTCTCCTGATGTGGAAAGAGTAAATGGAATAAATTCGGCCAAAGTGGGGAGATAGTGAGATATAAGGGGGGTCTTTAAAGTGTGTAATTAATTTATTACCCATGGATAAATTGATAGATTAACTTTTTTACCTTAGAGTAAATATGTTAATTGAGGGGGATTGTTTGTGAGATATAAGGGGGTGTTTAAAAGTAGATCTATTCAAAATTAAATGAAGAGTATTTATGAGAGAAATAGAGGTCGTAAATAGTCCTACCCTTAATTAAAGTGTGCCGGAAAATTTGTTAAATAAGACAAAAGAAAAAAAGAAAAGAAAAAAAGGAAGCTATTTATTTATAGAGAGAGAAGTGCGGGCCACGGTTGAGACACGGGATGACTGATGAGCAGCTAGTGAGTGAAGAGGAGACAGGCTGCCACGGTTGCTATCGAACTTTCTGAAAAGTTGCTAAAGTGTATAAATCAAACGATTTTATTACTGGTATCTTGTGGTACTCCAGCTATTAACTTGTCATTATTAATTGATTGAATTGTTTGTTTTGTGGGGAGTTTTTTATGGATAAAACGTGTGTTTTATGCGGGATGATGTGGCGGTGGCATCAGAAAGAGCCCTACCGCAATAATTCTGGATAAGCATGCAAGTCGTGCGATTTATTCACATATTATAATTTATTTTTAAAACGACAAATTATAAAAAAAATATTTTATCATATAAAATTATTTATATATATATTTTAGAAGATGACTCTGAAATGTACATAGGTGTATAAAATAATGTGTGAATTATTTTATTTTTTTTAAAAAGATAGCATATTAAAAAATAATAACACTAAGAAATAGAAAAATTCTCATAAAAAGTTGGGACCATCAATTAGAGAAAATGTGAAGGGTACATATTTGAATAAAAAAATAAAAAAAAGTTCTTATATGACTATTAGTACCCTATAATTTTAACATAAAACATAAAGGGCCTATTTTGTATCTCTCTCTTTTTTTTTTCCCAAATTTAAAAAACTCAACCCAAAATCAACTCTATTTTTATACTTCTCAAAATTTATTTCACTTTACTTTCTCTCTCTAAATTTTTTTTAAAACACTATAACTTTAAATTCAAAAATCAAAATTAAATAAAAAATATATATTTAAAACATACTTGTCGAGATCTATAAAATAAGATCCATTGTGACTATTTTTTGAAATTTTTTTTTGAGATTTTTTAATTGGTTGACAAAAACTCAAACAAAAATTAAATTCACTTTTCAACATACTTTCAAATTTTACCAAACACCATATTTTGAAAACTCAATTTAAAAACCCAACTCAAAACATCCACCAAACATCACCAAAGGGGTTTATTAACTTAACTCCCTACGCTAATAGTCATATTTTAGAAAAAACCCTAAAATATTTTTAATTAGACATAACCCCCTAAATCCTGATGTCATTACCATTCCGTTAAATTTTAAATTTTTTGGACCAAAATACCCCTCTTCTTCTTCATCCCCAAACCAAAATACCCCTTTCTTCTTCTTCTTCTTCTTCTTCATTTAATCATCACCATTCACCTTTCTCTCTCTTCCTTACCAACATCAAACCCATCTCTGTATCTCTTCTCTCTCTCGCTCCTTTTCTTCCTCCACCATCATCATCACCACCACCAACATTCTACCCACACAAACAAAAACCCCGGACTCCTAAAGAGGAAACTCAAAATTAAAATTCTAGAGGTCTCCAGATTCGTCGCGACGCTATTCACTCCCACCGATCGCAAACTGGATCCATTACTTCGGCGATCTATTCGATGCAATTAGTCCATCTGCTCACCTAAATCTATTAATTTCTTATCATTTGACTCTTTCAAATACTTAAAAATTTTAGTCTGTCTACATCTTCATTACCAAGGAACCATTTTCTCTCTCTACACTATAGAGGAAACCTGCTATTCTTCAGATCTTGTAGGCCAATGGCAGAATTCGGTTTAATTAATTCTCACAACCATATACCTAAAAGTGTCTCACATTAAGTAAGAGATTGGTTTCGGCGACGACGGATATAATCAGAGAGGGGGAAAAGCTGGGGGTCGGTGGAGAAGAGGATGTTTTATGCAGTTTCGAGCTCGAGGAGTGCTCTAATGGATGAAGAGTTGGAATCAGGCAATTTGGGAGTATGATGGGTATATAATATCAGAGAGGGTGCTCTAATGGAAAAAGAGGGATATTTTGATTTGGGGATGAAGATGGGTATTTTGGTCCAAAAAATTTAAAAATTAACATAATAGTAACAGTGTCAGGATGTAGGGGTTTATGTCAAACTAAAATTATTTTAGAGGGTTTTCTCAAATATAACTATTAGCGTAGGGAGTTAAGTCAATAAACCCCAAACATAAATATAAGCAAACTAAATTAATGATCAAAACTTTAAAAGTGATTAATGAATCAAAAGTAAGGAATTTTTTTAAATTATATTAAAGATTTAAGTTAGAGTAGATTAGTGGGTACTATTTAAAAGTGTTAGTTCAGCACAAAATTAATGATTATATTATACACAATAAAATGAATAACAGCTTGAAAATCTATTTCCTTTATTTTGAATTCGTAAATACTATGAAAATTATTATTATTATTATTATTATTATTATTATTATTATTATTATTATTATTATATTATTATATAAGTTTACGGATATTATTGATTATATAAGTTAATTATTCATATTATTAAAACAAACTTACAACTAAGGGCGAACACACATGGGTCCAAGGGGCCACTGCCCCACGTGAGATGTGGACTTTCTTCGTAGCAAAGGCACATACGGGAGTTTAAAGTGATGATATATTTAAGTTTGAGTTCGGGAGTTATATTTAGTATCGATGATATTTATGAGTTCGCGGTTAGAAGACGTATTTAGTACTGTTGATGTGGAGGGGGGGTATGTGCAATAAAAAGAAAAAAGTTTAGGGTGGAGTTTTGTATTTAGTGAAGCTCTTTTTGCATCTTCATTCTTTACGTACGGTGATTTTGTTTTGTTTTTGTTGTTTGTTCTTTGATTTGCGGTCTTTTTTTATGGTTCTTCATTTTTTTTCCAATTTTAATTTATGGTTCTTCAATTCATACTAGTTTTTTATATACTGATTCAAGTTGTTTCCGTGCTTATTGGGTATGTTTTCTTTATGAGCATAGCTAAGAGTTTTCCAGGGATTAATATGCTTTTTTTTCATGCTAAGAGTCTTACTAAAAATTGTTTGATTTATTCTATTGTCTTATGTTAGTTGTAATGGGGAAATCAGACGATTTAGATACTTTGATTAATGGTTTTGTGTAAGGTCAACAATTTTGGGTAAATAAATTGAAGTCTACAATGATATTAGTAAATAGAAACAAGCACACACACGTGAGAGACATAAGATTTTTGGTAAGGTTGCTCCCCCAGCTCATGGATGGTGGGTCTGGTGTACATCCACCCTTGGCAATGGTGTTGGTATTTATATTGATGATGATAATGGTAGTTATGAAAGAGAGAGCAATTAATAGAGTTTTAATGGGTTCTTTCACTGTTGGTTCTTCCCTTCTTTTATTAAATGATAGCTAGTCCTTTTTATTGATGTAAGGAATTAGCTTTACAAGTTGATAGTTAATGATAAGGACCACTCCCCATGATTTGGGTGAGTGAGAGAAAATGGTGGGAAGTGAGTTAGTGGTTTATTGATGATAAGTGTCTTCTTTATAATTCATTCCGATCCCGACACATGTCATGCATCCGTTAGTGATAGGAGCTTGAACTCGAGATGAGCTCGGAGCTTGAATGGAGCTCAGACCTTTGATTGAATCTCGAATTCTAGATATGTTTTTGGCCCTCCATGTAAAGTTAAATAACTGATTTTTTGTTAAATTAAGTTTAGATCCAAATTTTTTATTTTAATCAGCAAATGTTTATTCGAAGATAATGGATTTTGATTTAAGTTTACATTTTCGTTTCTATGAATGAGTTTAAAAGTTAATTATGATTTTTAATTTTCAAGTTCGGTAGTTGGACTGACAAGAGCGCGTTGATTAATAGGCTATTCAAGGTCCAAAAATTAGGGTGTGACCGAAGCCTTTTCTAGAGTTTGATTCTATTTATATATATAGGTATATATATATATATACATATACTATATGTTAAACACATTGAAAGGTTTTGTTATGTTCACAAAATTATCATATAATCTATCTTGTGCCAGAAATTAGTACTATTTCAAAAATTATTATAAAATACTATTAAAAGAAAAATTATTATCACATTTTCACTATTTTTAGTACCCCTGATATTCAAAAATGGGTTTTTTTTATTGAGTTTTTCTTCCTTTTTGTTGTTGTTGTTGTTGTTGTTGTTGTTGTGTTGTTGTTGTTGTTGTTGTTGTGTTTTAGCAAAAGAGTTAGGGAATAATATTTTATAAATTAAGGTCTATCTTTGGCCAAACATCAAAAGGAGTGCAACGTGAATTTTGCAATAAAATTTTGGATTTTAATTTTTTATTGTATTGTGCAAAATTAAGTTTGCACTGCATGTTTTTTAGTGGGTTACTGTGTCTGAGTGTTTAATTGATAGTACTTTAAAGTTATTTCAATAAGATAGAAATTTAAACCCATTTATTGATAAAATTACACACATGAATTTTTTTTTGATTATGCAAAGTTAAGTTTGCATTCTTGTTTATTAATACATTACAATGTATTGGAATTTATTTGATATTACTTTAGAGTTACACGAGTTTGTATAATTGTTGAAATGTAAAAACACATTATGTAAAACATAATTTGCATTAAATTTTTTGGATTGCAAAGTTAATGAAGTTTGCATAAAACATGAGTGAGTGAGTTAGCTAGTCTAATGGTAAAGGTACGCACTTGAATATAGCGAGATCCCACTCAAGATTGGAGGCCAGGTTTCTTAGTTATTTATAGTAAGGGAAGAGACTTAAATTCAAACCATAAAATTAGACATTCATAGTTTGAATTCTAGCAAGTACAAAATCATTTTGACCAGATGCAAGTTCAGATTTCTAAGTGGGGATTAGTAACGTGCCGTGTAAAGACAACTTTGAGAAAAAGAAAAGTGAAAACAACTAGGTTGGGTCTTGGAATTTGACCTAGTAGCATGCCGAGTCTAGTTTGCAACACATCTTAACAAATGTGTGTGAAAAGTAACTCTAATTGAACATAACTAACTAAATTAAACTAGCTGATATGATTTCTAAATTCATACATATGTTGTTAGATTAATGTGCATTTCGACACGATTAAGTTTTTAATTACATATGATTCGATAGCCTAACAAATGATTTTTGGTTAACTCCGATTCTATAAAACCAAAGCCATACTTATAACCAAGGACATAAATTGAAGTCCCCCTACCCTTTTGGCAAAATCTTAACTAACCACGTGTCTTTTTAAAAAATGTAGATAATTAGCAAAAATGACCCTTGAAGTTTGATACAATTCCTTCACTTGTTCCTAAAGTTTAATTTTTAGTAGAAACATCCTTAAGGTTTTTAATTTGTCCCACGCTCGTCCAAAACTGGATGTTCTGTTAAAAACTTAGACGAAAAACCTCCAAAATAACCCCTGAAATTTGAAAAATTTGTTCCTCGCTTATCCAACCATGTGTGTTTTCCGTTCAAGTTTTTTAAGAAACATTCAGTTTTGGACGAATGAAGGTCAAATTAAAAATTTTAAAGATGCTGCAACCGAAAATTAAAACTTTAGATACAAGCAAAGAAAATGTGTCAGATCCAAGAGTTATTTTTACTAATTACCCAAAAAATATAGCCTATTATAAACACAACCCGTACGTATGCAAATAAATATAGCACGGGACATGGATTCTTAACTACAAACCAACACTAAATTAATGTTTACAATCAACTAGTACATCAAAATCCAGATCAAATCTAGCTAATAACTCCACAAGTACACTTCATCCCCAAGAAACACATCTTCATCTCCCATCCACTCAAGTGGAAGTGGTGGTGGTGGTGGCGGTGGAGGCACCATCAACCCTTCTGCCATATTCACCAGCAACCCCACCATGCCAAAAACTGCCTCTTCTTCCACGTAAAACACGTTTTCCAGGGACTCCAAATTCTGATCGGACATTTCCTCAGACCGCTCAGACTCCAATAACCGAAAAATCTTTGCTGCCTCAGCCGCTGCCTTCGTAATGTCCTTGGCACTGGCGCTGGCAGGGACAGGCAGCCGCCAAATTGAGTCGGCAAAATTAAGGCAGGTTGACCTGCCTTTGAGGGTGATGCCACCATATCGTGGGCCCTGGCAGCCATCTGGGCATTTGGGAATGTGCCGAGCCATACCCTAGACTTTTTGTTTGGTTCTCTCATCTCGGACACCCATTTTCCTCCTACCGCCTTCTAATACATTGGTACATGGGATGTCGAGTTTCGTTGGTACCCTAGACTTTTTGTTTTGTCGAACTTTTTTCTTCCGGCAAGCCTTTTTGGATTTCGGGAGTCTAGCATCAACACTTCCCCGTGAGAATAACTTAATTCAATGGCACTGCCATCGTCAGACGCTGAAGATGATTCTGCTGTTTCATAACAACGAGTTATACTATGATTGTCTTGTTGTAGTAGTAGTATTATTATTTGAATTTAGTTTGAAATTGAGGTACAAAAATATGATTGTAAAAACTATTTATAGATGCACAGAGTGTGGGCCACGGTTCAAACACGGCATAAATACTTGGTGAGTGAAGGTGAGACAGGCTTCCACGGTTAATACTAACTTCTTGAAAAGTTGCTAAAACAGGAAACCAAATCAAGTGATTTTATTATAAAGTCATAACTTCACCTTTTAATATATTTATATTAAATGGAGCACGTTGTAACGTGGGCTGGTCTTATGGATAAAACGTGTGTCATAACTCATGTGGGGATGATGTGAACAGTCGGTATCAATGTAATAACTTAGATTGCAATAATTTTAGATAATTATAAATATTTGATATAAAAATTAATATATTAAATATATGTATTATGTATTAGTTAAAATAATTATATTACATTTTATTATAATTAATAAGTGATTGACACATTAATATTCTAATTTATATATATATATATATAAAATTACTCTTAGGATTGTAGTTTTTATTAAAAAAAATTTTTGAAAATAATCCCATAAATTAAAGCCAGATGTAAATTTTGTAATAGTTCTAATTCTAGTACAATCCACAATTTAGTAACGAAATTAAGTTTTGGTATTGGCTTTACAATAACAAATATATATCTCAAAATGTGTACGATGATTGAATATCCTCCCTCTGATTTTTTGACCATTGAGATACTTTAGTTACCCGTAATTCCTAATTATTATCAACATTTAATTTAGTTTAACCTTTATTTTTGTGTGGATTTTTTATTACATTATAAAATGTCAACGAAATTGTATGTTTTATAGGGTTTTTTTTTTTTGTTTTTTTTTCTGTTCTTTTATACAAGCGATAATTTTTTTTTCTTTTTTTGAGAAACTACAAGCGATAAATTTACAACCACTATATGTCTTAGTGTGAATGCAACAAAATTTTGATACAAGTGATAATTAAATAATCACTACCACAATCGGTGGACACAAGTATATATCATCAAGAGTGTATATATATAACAAAGGTTTAATAACCACATTTATCTGAATTGAAAACTTTCTTATTGACTGAAAATGCATTAGTAAACTCTCCAGTAAAAAAATAAAAATAAAAATAGAATTTAATACTACAGCATGGAGATCGAAGAGAATATATCAAGTTGACATTTGAGCTATTAGTATTTTTTATCCAACTTGCAAATTACATCAAGTTGTTACCCTAAAAATGTATCAAGTTATATGTTTCTCTCTTTTCATTTTCTTAATTTTCTTCGTACATTTACACAGTGAAATGTTGGTCGCGGGGGTTTGAAATATTGCGAGTGTGCTAATAAAAATCATCTACACTTTTACGTACAGAAGAAAAAGACGATCAATCTTGCATTCATGTTTAGAAAACTTTAAATTAAAATAAAAGTCAGACTATTATTAATAGTGATTGCTACGGATAGAAAATTTTAATATTTAGCTATTCTCTTTAAGTTCAATGTATTCGTTATATGGATAATTTAAACAAGTGGAGAGGCAGTTAAGTTGGAGGAAGGGACGCAGCAATGTGAAGACCAAGAAGAAGAAGAAGAAGACGACAAAGAGCTGCTTTCCGAACCAATAATCTGATCAGTATATCTTAACACACAGGTTGCCCACGGAAGCGCGTGGACCATGTTTCTTTATAGTTTATACCATAAAGGATCTACCTGCTTCTTTTACTAGATATAATAATAATAATGTATTGTATAAAATAATACACATTTTGGATAAGTTACCTAATTTTTTATTGTAAATAAGGTCTTGTCAACCATTAAGGACACTTGTACGTGGACACTGACTCTTTTTTTAAAATAATGTTTTCAAAAATTTTATTTTTCATAATAATATTCTCTTTATTTTTGTTCCTAATATAATATGTATTTTTAAAAGTGATAACAGTAATATTAATTTTATAATTGAAAAAAAGTATTAGCAATACAAATTTCAATAATTAAAATGTCTATTTTTAAAATTGACATCGCTGACGACTTTTTTATTATTGAAATTGGTATTGCTGATGCAAGTTTTAATTATAAAATTGACATTACTGATATCACTTTTAAAAACACATTATATTGGGAACAAAGATGAAGAGGATATTATTTTGGGAAGTAAGATTTTTGAAAACATTATTTTGGGGAAAAATTCCGTGGACAATAATTGATAATATTTTTGTATCCAAACCACACAATTGGTATCAGGAACTAGAGACGTAACTATTCTCGTAATTAACAGAGTATGTCCAATTTATTTTTTGTGTCGTAGATTAATAAATGTTGATGAAAAATCTAGTTGAACATAATTTGCTAAGTTAGAAAAAAAAATTACAAAAATCATTAGGCTTACTGGGTAGCATACAACATGATATATAATTAGTTGCGACCCAATAAGTGGCCAACAACTGGTATTTGGAAATCCCATATAAACACCTAATCTTATAAGGTATGTATGAGTTATGTGAGAAAATAATAAATTGTTAACGGCAATAACATGTGTTTAGCGAATTATGAAGGTAAATTCTCTTAACCGATTGGTTAAGAATGATTCGAATTCCTTAAAAATATATTCATTAACCTACAGTTTTGTATTAAATTATATCAATTTATCGTACCATACATACCTCTTTTTTGGATATATATACTTAACGTACACCGGTCGCGACTTCAATGATAAACAATAATACTATTCATCTTGAAACTAACCCGCCTGACAGCATATATGGTTTGGAAACCTATGCTTAACATCCAAGCTTATTATGATAATGGCTGCGCTCCTTAATTAACCAAGGCAGCCTTACTAGCTAATGCAAGACCCAGATCTAAATAAAAACCAAACTTGAGTAGCATACATTGAGAATTAAACATTGTATTTATATATACAAAGTTATAAACAAAGGAGAAGTTCAGGTTGCCATCCATTTCCCCCAAAATTCTAAATCACAAGTCTAGCTACTAGGGAAAATTTTAGCACGGGTATAAATTCTTCCTAGCTATTAATTCCCCCTAATTTAGTTTAATTATACAATTAAGTAGAGCTAGTGCACACATCAAAATCTAATAACTCGTTTTTTTTGGTCGTTATGTAAATCTAATAACTCCACAAGTACATTTCATCCCCAATAACTCCATCTTCATCTCCGACCCACTGAAGTAGTGGTGGAGGTGGAGGCACCATCATCCCCTCTGCCATATCTGTTAGTAATCCTGGCATGTCAAAAACAACCTCTTCATCCACGTAAAACACAGTTTCTGGCGACTCCCCAACACTCTCCTCCATTAAATTCTCGCGCAATGTCCCCTCTGACTCCGTCAGCCGGAACATATCTGCTGCCTCGACTGCTGCCTTCTGAATATCCTTGGCACTTGCAGTGACTGGGACAGGAAGCCGCCAGACTGAGTCAGCAAAATTGAGGCAGGCTGACCTTCCTCTAAAGGCGATGGCTGCAACGTCGTGGGCCCTGGCGGCCATCTCGGCAGTGGGGAAAGTGCCGAGCCATATTCTGGAATTCTTTTTGTTTGGTTCTCTCACCTCAGACACCCATTTTCCGCCGCTTCGTTTTCTAATACCTCGATATACCGGGTGCCGAGTTTCATTAACCTTTTTTCTTCCGGCACGCTTTTTCGGATTTTCAGAAGCTAGCATGACTTCTTCGTTAGGATGATTTGATTTTCCGGCACTGCTGCTGTCAGATGATTCCGGCGTTTCATAATAATGACTGCACATTTCTACAATGATATATTGTTGTAGTAGTAGTAGCAGCAGAGTAGTAGTAAGTAGTATTTCTTGATGGTGTGGAGTGGAGTTTAATTAATTATGAATTGGTTTTATAGGGTGAGAGAGTGTGGGCCACGGTTGAAACGCGGGATGGGGAGTGAAGAGGAGACAGGCTGCCACGGTTGCTACTTGCCTCTTGAAAAGTTGCTGATTGCTAAAAGGAGAAATCAAATGATTTGACCGTAAACCTTCAATATTCTCACTTCAATTTAAGAAAACGTTTTCTAATGCGTTGTGCGTCAAAGTTTTATTTATTCTTATGTATCAAATTTGCAAAAAAAAATTTTTTTTTCTTTGTCTAGATACATTTTATTATTATAGAATTTCTGGACCAACTTTCGTTCATATTAAATAATTCAATTTCGTATATTCAAATGATATTATTTTTTTGTAATTTAAATTTTTAATATCAACTTAAATAAATATAAATAAAAACACAAGAAAAATATTATTCTTAATTAGAATATTAGAGGAATCACTTCAAAAAGTACTCCGTATTACATAAATACATGAACTTGGATTATCCTAATTGTTTTTGGTAATAAATAATAGTACTTGAGATAGTTATATATCTTTCGTAACCTTTTAATAGAAATATACATCATAACTGTTTAATTATATAATTATGAGAGTATAATATTACACTAGTCAAATATGCTGTTTATATTATTGTACTTTAGCTATTAATATATTATTGTTAAAAAAAAGCTATTAAATTTAATTTATTAATGGAGGCAAGCTGGTTAGTTAAAACGTGTGTAATGTGTGGGGATGATGCGGAAAGTTAGTATTTGACGTTTTGTGGGGTTTTTGTCACTTTGACTGAAAGTGGCCTCAGTCTGTTGTTTGCCACTGAAACCGACTGTGAAACTGTCTTAGAGCTCACCGAGACTGGAGAAATAGAGAATCATTCCGGAAAGAACACTCATTCAAGATTGCTTTCCGCTGGAAAAGGAGATGGAGGCAAAAATCATACACTCACTTCGACAAAGAAACATACGTGCTGAATATCTTTCAAAGATGGGAATCATTCAAAGAAAACAAGATATGGTAGTTGGTGTCCCTCCTAGTGATATATATTGTTGCCTTACTCAAAAAGAGATATGATTGTGGGGGGGGGGGGGGGGGGGGGGGGGGGGGTTGCCGTCCCACGTGGTTTTTAGGAGTTGAAAATTGAAAGGGGAAGAATGTACATTTTTTTTTATCCTTAATGGAGAGTTCAGATTTTGAGACATGTGTGATGTATATGCACGCATTTAATTTGTTTCTTGCATATGCATCATGCCATCATCTAAGTAAGAAATAAAAAATTCTTATATATGTAGGTGAAATAGTTAGTTGATAATTGGCAATTCAACTTTCATTTAATTTCTTTCCGCTACAACAAAATAAATAGCTCTTTAGTGAATTTTTTTTTCTTTCCACTACAACAAATAACGTTAGTGACTAAAGATTTTGTCACAACTTCTCACTGAAACTGCTCCACTAAAAGTTTGGGTAATCATGATTTTTGTTAGTAATCTCTTAGTTGTTGCAACTTTTTTGATAAAATGTAAGTTTGAAATACAGAATTTTGTTGCTAAATGCCTAAATTAAGGAGTACATGTTATGACAAAAATGCATGTGTTTTGTCAACTGCAAATTTTTTGACAAAAAATTGTTATGATCATATAACTAATTGAGTAGTTTGTTGTACCGTTCGAAAGGTTGATATAAGTCGTTCTTATGTAAAAAAAATTGTTTCTGTTTTGTGGAATAGAAATAATCACAGGGTTAAAATAGAATGCAGAAAATTAGATCATAACTCCTCCAAAAGTAAGAAAGAGACGTTGGCTAACTATATTAGAGTATCTTCAATATAAACTCGAATAGGCGAAAAATTGAGTATTGCGTAGCATTAATTTATAGATAAGGGGCTAAAAAAAACTCAAATGCAGTCATGGGCAATGGTCTTAAAGGTAATGTGGCAAAAATGTAAACACATTGAGAGAGTGAAAAATACTAAACTAAAATCCAAATTGTAACTTACAACGCATCTTATCCACTAATTTGTAACTTAAATCAATATGACTTTAACCAAATTTGTGAAATATTCTGCCGAGCTCCGTACACTAGTGAAGTTCGAATTGCATTAATATCCGAGCTCGGCACATATCGTGAGAAAGAGCCCTCCAAGTAGTGACACATGGCAGCAACACAACGGAAGCGTGGCCAGCACTCCCAACGGCTAGTTGCTAACTCCCCACTACGCAACTTACTCCACATTTCTCTCCAGTCCCTCCAACGTGTGAAGTGGGGTTTATTGCCTTGTAACAGCTAGTTCTTTACTTCTATAAAAGGAATTAGTGTAACGTCCCGAATCCCATTATGAGGTTTGGACCTCCAGGACCCAGTTAATCATGGTGCCGTATGCGACGGCGGGTTTAAGGCGCATGATTTAAAATTTATATAATAAAAAATTTATATGTAAAGCCTTACTTTAAGAAAAATTTGGCATGTGTAGTCTGTAAAGTTGATAAATCCAGACTTGTAAATAATAAAATAAAATTTAACTAAAATTCTAGCTCCACATCTTTAAAGTGATAATCATATATAAATCAAATAAATCCGTATACGTCAATCCTTCCAACGAGATCCCAATATTAATAAAAAGGCTTTACATCTCTTATGTAGAAAAGAATATACAAACTAATTATACAAATATGCATATCCACTAAATACATGAAAACTAAGTCCTCTACGGATGACTACAACTAGACTAAGGCATATCAGAGGTCCCTAGACTCCGCACACGTGCCGTCCCACGAAAGTACCTGCAAAATTAGTTTGAAAAATGGGATTGAGCCAAACACAAGCTCAAGTGGGAATTATAGAGTTTCGTATATTATAATACACATTAAAAAATACACACAAGATACTAGTAAAATACCAATAAAATATACCAGGTTGTATGCAATGCATGCTAAGTGCTATCTCATCCCCGTGAATACGATAAAGTATGTATCACCGAGATACTAGTAAAATACCAACAAAATATCAACCATAATTATAATAGTAAAATAGTACCATCGATAAATAGAATCACAAAATGAATATAGGCACTAATCTTTTAATCACAATCTCTTGTTCATCTATCCCATATCTGTCTATCTCATATCCAACATCTAAGATTTTTTCGATTGTGCACAGCAATCGCAATCTAGGCCCCCTAAAGCTAGGGTATGCAGCCCTGAAGGCTGGGTCCCTCTGTGGACCACCTAGATGTGCAGGGTATGGCACTTCGTGCGGTCCTTTTAGTTGGACCATGGAGTATACCGCTCCCAAAGTGGGATCACTCTACACGGATCATAGAGTATGTTGCCAAAATAACAAGGTCCCTCTACACAGATCAGGATATGTAGCCGCCAAGGCTGAGTCAATCCGATGAACTATTAGTACTGGTCAGAACTCAAAATAACATATACATATATCGCATCTCTATATATATAGATATCTCAAATCATATTTTCGTAATTTATACAATAACGTTATTGTTGTAGTTAAACCAAATACGCCAAGTCCATTAACTAGTGGCCCAGTAGCGATTTTATCAGTTAGTTTCACAAATAGGGAAATTTCTTTATGATATAATAAATGAGTTCTCATCCAAGTGATAAGCATAATTTATGTTGCTTGAAATCCATAAAATTTTCCCTTATGTTCTCAAAGCATGGATCCTTTAAAATTAGTATAAAAGTTTGTCTAGCGTAGTTACAAGCTGGCTTATTATTAAAAAAATCTCATAAAAAGTCATCATGTGGCTTAAGTACAATGATAATATCACATATATGAGTAATCATAACAAGAACACACTTCAACCATCAATCTATCAATTATATATATGTATCGCTATCATTTTTTCGCTATCATATCCGTTTATATAAGTTTTATACCAAACTTTGTACTCATCAATATATCATGGGGGATTCTTACAAAAGTACCAAATTAAAGTTATATTAACCATAAATCAACCAAAATATTCAAAGAAAGCACCCACTTCCCTATGAACAAGCATACCATAGAAATAATATGCAAAAACCCCTAATTATATTTGAATAGAATGATGCAACACATAATAACTTGAAAGGAGGTTTGAGTACTAGTGTTCTCACCTTTATTAAGCTAAGCCTTCGAGTTTTGCACGATGAATTGAACCAAAATCCTTAAAATCGCAAAACCCTCAATTTTGAAACTTGAACCCTCAACAATAGTGGAATGAAATGGAGAAGAAGATGGAGGAGATGATGATGGAGGTTTACTGTAGAATGAAGAGCCTTGAAAGAAAACTCATCTCAATCCTCTAACATATGAGCTCTTCTTTCTCTCTCTAACCAAAAAATGGTGGGGCTTCAATGGGGGAAGTAAGGATGAAGGATATGAACATTACAGGGTGAGGAAAATGGTTAAAAACCCGTTGGGGAGGCTCTGATCGATCAGAGCTAACCCTCTGATTGATCAGAGGGCTCCTAGTTTGAAGCTTTGTTTATAATTTAGTTATCACTTTTCGCTCGGAACTCCGATTGATGTGATATTTATATCAACAAAAAGGTAATTCAAAAATTTACAACCTCACAATAGGAAGTTTCTCCAAATTATTAATGGATTAATTCTAAAAATCCATAGAAGACAGCAGTCTGCAACAATTTTACCGATTAAACCAGATTTTGTAATTGGCTCATTTCGCACGCCGTTTTGACCAACGAGAAGCATGAATTAATTTTCGGTAAAAACATAAAAGTTGTAGAATGGATCAAAACCTAGAGATAGGCGTAAATAAGGACTCATTTGGATTTCGTATAAGAAAGTTATGACCTCTCATAGTTGGCCAAAAACTCAAATCGACAAAAGTTCAATTTTTCACAATTAGCCCCTGATTTCAACCATGGCTTCCCAAAATGCATTCTAACCATGCACGCATACTAAGTATCATTAAAATGACTTGTTGGAAGTGTCGGATCAACCACCAAGGTTTTGAAGCAAAATTTGACTATTTAAACAGAGGTTCGGCCTTAAACGGTCTTAAGAGGAGAATTGGTACGAAAACAAAAATACGAGATGTTACAATTAGCCCCAAACATCATCGAACTATCAAACAAGCAAGCCATTTACCAACTTGTATACGTTACCGTCATCAATAAAAATTATCATCAAGGGGTGGATGTAAACCATATCTCATATCCCGTAGCTGAGAGAATCATCCTTACCCAAAGCTTGTGTGTTCATCTTATTTTCCCTCTTTCGCCCATTTATTAATTTGTATGTGAGCAACATCTCTAACCCAAAAGATTTGTTGACCTTACAAGGCTCCATTTGATAGTAAATAGAAAAAGTTAAGAAAAACAACTAATTGGGTGAAAAGATGAAAAATAAGTAAAGGGATGTAGTGAGATGCCCTTCATATCTTGCTTATTTTTGTGAGTATATGCTCTCCATTCTCCCTAATGTTTCGTCAAATTTTTTTATCCACCACCGCCCAACGAAATTTTTTCCGTGAAAGAAGCCAAAAGGTAAGAGTTAATCTCACTACATTTCTCAACTTCTTACAAAAACACATTATTTTTCCAATTATTCTCCATCTCGTTTTCAAACGGAGCATAATAATATAGTTTTCTCTTAGAACAAGGCTTTCGATCAGGTTTTTAACTTAATTCGTTTTGGAAATATAGTTAATTATGTGTTTATATTATTTACTATTATATGATAAAAAAATCTTAGCAAGCAAGAACTCTAGTCAATAAAGAATCTGCAACACTGCCAATTCAATGAATTCATTGAATTGATGAAAGAGTCTAATTAGAAATATTTTCTACCAAACTTGGAAAATAGTTAGTTGCAAAAGAATGCTCTAATTAAAATTATTACCGCTTATTTGTCATTAGATGCGGGCCAAGTAACGAGTACGAATGACCATAACGAAATAAAGCAGGCGCAATTTTAGATATTAAAAATAAAATCACACTGAAAATGACAATAAAATATTAAAATAATATAAACATTTTAAAATCAACACATTATACAGGCTTTCCCTAGCCTGCCGAAGGAAATTAATTGCTACATAAAAAATGGTAAAGTAGTGCAAAGTTTAAGAGAGATTTTATACACACACCTATTAAATTATTTAACTTATCTCAATTATAGATAACTTACTTCTTACCCCACTAAATTTTTTTTTTTTTTTTTTTATGCTTACTACAGTTATTTCTAAAAGCCAAACAAAGCCATCAAGAGAAAGAAAAATTACTTTTTTCTATTCATCTACACGACAAATCTTTTTCTTTTTCACTGATTACTTCACAACAATTTATAGGGTCTAACATTGAATTTAAGTTTAAAAAGATAATTTCTTTATATTTGTGAGATTTGATTTTGCAAAAAAAATAAAAATAAATATATTGATTATGGCTCTGTTCCTCCTCTTCCAACGACCTCTCCGGCTAGCAATCTCTTCTCCTTTTCCTATAACCTCTCCATGCCATTGCTCTCCTCTTTCTCCAACGATTTTGCTGGCTATAGCTCGAAATGCTTTTCATTTAAGGCTAGAGGGGAATTCAGTCGTGATGATCTGCAATTCAAGTTAAATAAAGATGCATTTGGTTGCAAAGACATAATTTTTTATTCAATTTTTTAAAAATAAAATAGGAGTGAGAAGACAAATCAAGTGAGTGAAAATAAAACTACCCTTTCAAAAATTCAAGCCTTCAAAGCCCCTATCTTAATAGCCAAAGGTTTTGCATGCAACAAAAATTAAATGGAGTTAAAAAGATTTAAATTTACTTATATTATATTAATAACTTTTTGGGTTAATTACACTTTGCTCCTTTTAATTATTGGGGTATTAGCATTTTGCCAATTGAACTATTAAAATCAACAATTAATGCCACAAATTATCCAATTTGTTGCAATTATCTAATTTTAGCTAGCGAAGTTAAATTTTTAAACAATTTTAGGCCCAAATGTAATTTTGGATAGATGAAGGCAATAAATGTAATTTTTAATTTCTTGTCACCATTTCTGACCACCACCATCTCCACCAATTTCTCTATAATCTCCACCAACAGCAAAACCCCATTCTCTTCTTTTTTTTGCACTGTCTACCATTTATTTCACCATCATCATTCTACACACCATCATCATTCTCTATTTATTGTGTTCTCCTTCTCACTTGAAAATCAAAAGAATCAAATCCTCCATCAAGAATCAAACCAGAGGAATCTACTCAACACGTGGTGCTCGTTTACTCTCTCTCTTTCTTTCCACATTTATCTCTATATCTATGTCTAATATCTTCTCTATTTTTTAAAATCTAGGACTCGATTGGATTACGATTTGGGTTTAAAAACATTTATGATTTGGCTTTGAAAGTGTTTGAAATCTTTAATAGGTGTGATTGGAATTTGAAATCTTGTCGTATTGCTAATGCTTGTTGCTGTAAGTAACAATGGGAAATAACTGAATTAAATGAATTTATTTGGGTTAATTTTTGTGAGTTGCTCTATTTTTGGAGAATGGTGCTTTTTGGATTTAGAGAGAGTACGGGAAATGGATAGCCAAGAAAATAAGAAAAAGATATATAAAGAAAAGTTGCAGCAAGAATTATGTATGTATATGTATACAGAGGTGGACCCGTGATTCTTTCGAGAGGTAGGTTAATAATAATAAATAAAAAAATTATAAAAAAAATAAAAAATTAAAAGTAT
Organism: Lonicera japonica; assembly: GCA_021464415.1. Classification (NCBI taxonomy): domain Eukaryota; kingdom Viridiplantae; phylum Streptophyta; class Magnoliopsida; order Dipsacales; family Caprifoliaceae; genus Lonicera; species Lonicera japonica. The sequence goes on from CM038470.1 coordinate 17,452,305, forward strand.
AACCATATAGTGATTTATATAAATTTAAGAGAGAGATAAAAATTAGTGGGCTTTATAATATTTGAGCTGGGCTAAAATTTAAAAAATGAGTGGGCTAAAATTTAACAAAGGGGTGGACTTATATTTATTTTTTTATTTTTTTTAGTAGTGCTAGTAGGTTTTTCAAAATTTTACCCTGTGCTGTAGCCCCCTCTGTCTCCCCCTGATTCCGCCCTTGTATGTATATCATAAATTGTAATCGTTTGTTGTTCTATTTTGGATAAGGTTCTTTTTTCGTTTAGAGAGAGTGAAATGAGCAACCAAGAAAACATGAATATACATAGAGAAAGGTGGAGATTATGGAGGCAGAGGTGGTTGGAGATGGTAGTCGTTAGAGATGATGACCGGAGATGTTATCGGAAATGGTGACAACATATTAAAAATTACATTTATTGTCATCATTTATCCAAAATTACATTTGGGCCCGAAACTATTTAAAAGTTTAACACACTCAACCAAAACGGGTCAATTGCAATAAATTGAATAGTTGATGGTATTAATTGCTAACTTTAGTAGTTCATATGGCAAAGCGTTACTACCCTAATAGTTAAGAGGCAAAAATACAATTAACCCTAACTTTTTTTAACTAATACTTTAGGAGCCATTTCATAAAATTTTGCTAAGGGCCTAAAGTTTCGGTGGGTTGCACCTGATAAGACTTCCAGCTTAAGAGAAGCATGTACCAGCACGAAGAGTTGTACCAATTCCAAGAAAACTATATGTATCTAAATTGAACTAAATAATCTTTAGTGTTTTAATCTATTAATAAATCAAATTAGTTCTAATATCTAAAAACTCTCTTAACTTATGTTCTTCCCTAGTGGTTTAAATTTAATTTGAGCTTTTATGTTTTAATCCGTCAACTTAGCATTGAGATAGCGTACTGGTAATTGCAATGATAATTATGACTACATATTTAATTTATTAGTAGATATAAAGTATTTGAAGTCTTTGCAAATTCTTGTGTTATATCTTTATCCATTAATTCTAATAATAATTGTATGTTTAATTAATTTATTAGTAAATACTGGAATCTTTCAAACTTACTCCAATTCTTGATCGTTTTATTAACAAACACATAAATACATTATCTAATTTATCGTTATAATTAAAAGCTGAGATCTAATTTCCTAATAATAATAATAATAATAAACCATGAAACATATAACAAATGGAAGTCACTCTCTTTCATCAATATTTTACATATAACCATTACAAATTAGTATACAATCTGATTAATTCCAAAAAAGGAATTAAATTACAAAAATTAGTTCACTCGAGACATAACGTACTAATTATAACATGTGAGGTGGGTTGAACAAACCAGGTCAAGTTCAAACTTTTGCATAGAATAAAAAGAGCAAATTCAAGTTTTTTGATACAAAATTTCCACCTATTGGTTCAGGTTATTTTTAATCGGCTGGTCATGCATATTGAATTTCACTATAAATAGTCCTTAGACTACAACCATCCTAATAAGTTAGGTTTGCGATGAGTTTTTTTAAGACCGTGTTAAGCGAGTATGGGTTCCACATAAAATTGGTATAAGTTCTGGATGGGTTCAAGTTTGCATAAACTTAACCCATTTCATCTGACTCGAGATGAATATAAGTTTTATATTTTTCTTTAAATACCTTTATAATATCATATAATTACAATGCAAAGAGGTGCGTTAGGGTCAGATAGGTTGAGTTCGGGCTTATGCATATAGAAACGGTGTGATTCAAGTTTTTAGAACAAAAACCACACTAGTTAGGTTAGTTCTTTTTTTCCTCTAGTAGGCTACTTTTATTTATTTTTGCTATAGATATCCAAAAGCTTAAGATATCTCTCTAATATGTCAAGTTTCAGACGAGTTTTTGGTTTTAAGTTTTAGGTTTCACAATAAAAACCATTCCAGGCTCAAGCAATATCAACTAGGTATAGGAAAAAGGCCCCACTTGACAGGTTTGACTAAACCAACTTTAATGGGACATGTGTTTCTCTTTCAAAATCATGATGGATATGGGGTTTAGAATATAGATACAATATGGGTTCAGTTAAGTTCAAGTTCACGTAAATTTGGCCAACTAAATCAAGTCCAATTTACATATATGTTTTTATTCTACATACTCTATAATTAATATCATCTAATTCCAACGAGCCTATGAGGGTCAAGGGGAGCAAGTTCCGATCATATAATAAACGACACTCGTTTTTCAAAATTGACTATTTTGAGTTGGGTTTGTGATTGGGGTCAGATCGATCATATTTTCAAGTGGGTTGTTGTGGGGTTTGGCACCCCAAACTAGACCTATGGCCATCTTTAAGATTTATTTCAAAATAAAATTAAAATAACTTTTTTTTCGTGCTGTAGGCACGGACATTACTAGCTGGTATTTTTATATAAAGTGATATATATTTATATTGCACTTAAACATTCTTGATAAGGCTCTAATTAAAATTTATAACCTCAAATATTTTTAATTTCAATATTTTTGGCACTCGTTTTCAAATTCGCAGCCACACTTGCATTTATACCCGCACAACAAATTAATAATAAATAAGAATAAAGCGGGTCCCATATTAGTGAACCTCGTATGAATCTCCCTTCCTTATCAATTTACAACTTTGGTGAAATGTTTACTCCACTATTTCCGTTTTTATCATTACCGCGAAAGAATTTTACCTTGTATTCTTACTATTTTCTATTAAACCTTATATTATACTTTTTTAAAATTGTTAGAACATATTTTTTTTATAAAGAGAAAATATTTTGATAATTACTACATATTTCATTCCTATTCATGTTTATTTATTTAAAATAAATATAAAGAAGGTAATTTAAGATTAATGCCCGAATCAAACATAATAAAAAAATCTAAGGTGTAAGGAGAGAAACTTTCTAAAATTTAGAATATTCGTTCCATATATCATTTGTGTGTATCTATCTATCTATATATATATATTTTTTTTTCTATACCTTTATCTATATAGTAAGGGGGGCTTTTCCCACCTCTGCCGTGATTTGATTCTTAGAAATTTTAGTGTACAATTTGAATGAATAGATTTTTCAACTTCACATTATTTACCATTTTTTTTAAAGTTGAATATTGACTGTATTCGTGTGTATCGATTATATTAAAAAAATATATAATTAAACAGGAGGAGTTAGAAAGTCTAAGGTTTTTGGGATGGTAATTTACTAGAATGAAATTGATGAACATTAACATTCAGTTTGGATTGAGGGAATGAGAAAGAAAGGAAAAGAAAAGAGGAAGGATTATATTTAACTATTTAGATATATTTATTAAAGGGAGTGAAGATGAAACGAAAGCAATGTAATGGAATACCAATCTCCTCTATTGCTTTATTTTGTTTCTTTTTAATATTGGGAGGATTTAAAAGGAAAATATTTTTTTTTAATTAATTATTCACCTTATTCTAAATTTAACCAGAATTTGTTAATAATATATTAAATCACATTCTTTTACTCTTTTTTTTTTCTTTTATAAATTAGTCTCTAATCTAATATTTTTTTGAATCAATTGCCTCAAGGACACACATTTTTGAGCATTTGTTTCAAGTCTATACTTTTTAATTAAGAATTTTTTTTTAAAATAGGCCACCGAATTTAATTTATATATTTTTTTATTTTCTTGTAATCTTTGATACTTAAGTATTTTGTCTATTTTGCCCTTAGTTGAGATGGCATTAATTTTTGATTTAAAAAAAATGGGTACGAATCATACGCAACTACATAATTAATTAATTTAATTCGCATCGAAGAAATTTATGGCGGTTTATAAGCACTTAGTTCAATTAGGTACGAATTCTAGGGTTCGCTTTTCCAAATTAAGATGCTCAAAAGTGTTGGTTGCTGTAGAGACAGATAGCATTTCAATCAAGTATATATTATGGCTCTTTGTGTTCAAGTTCGTGTGTTTATCCAGGCAAATTAAAGCAATTCACAAGCGAAGCAAACTGATCCAATTCTTTCCTTAAATGAACATTAAACAAACTCATTCTTCTTCCTACCGGAGTCATCAATCCGCCTTTCAAACACACCTTGTTCTTATTGATTGAGTCCAAAACCTCCTGAGGAAAGTGGCTCATGTCGCCTTGCACGTCGTAGCACTCGAAGTGCACCGGCGCGTGCATCACGTCCATCACTTGCTTGACGACGCCGGTGACAAGGGTCCGATTCTGTCGCCGGGAATCAAAGTCACGCCTCTCGGAGAGGCTTTGTCGGGCTGGGACATGTAGGTTATGGATCGCGATGGATTGAGAGTTGGTGACGATAGAGAATTTTTGGCTGATTGGAGGAGTTTTTTGTGTGAGGTGTGTTCAATTTATTTATTTTCACTCTTATATTTTGTTTGTTTCTCGATAAGATCTAGATTCGATAAAATGCATGTTTGATTTTCTAGAGGTAATATTATAAACCTAAAGTAACCTTAGTGATTTTTCTTTACACGTTTAATTTTTAAATGGGTAGCTGATACATATTTTGTTCAATTTCTGCAAAGATCAACTGTTAAGAAGAAAGTTAGAAACCTTTACTAGAAGTAAAATGCATGTTTGATTTATAATGTTTTTTGATTTATAGAGTAAACTACCCTAATGCCCCTTGAACTATTAGAGTAGTGTCATTTTGGCCCTTAAACAAAAATTCGCTCCACTTTGGCCCTTAATCTATTAGCGAGCATCAATTTGGCCATTCCGTCCAAAATTTATGTTAATTTAGACAGAAACACCTTTCCTTCCATTTTTTAAATGGCAAAATGCAATGTTCTAAAAATCGCTAGGCGCTCCTAGGTCGGCGAGGGGGGGGGGGTGCCTAGCGCCTAGAGGATTAATCGGTTAAACATTTTTTTATTAAAAATATTATTTTAGATAACATAATACTAATAAAACATAATATACCTTTCAAATTAACATTAATTTTCTAACATCCAACCAATAAAACATGCATTACAAAAAAAGTTATAAACTTTAAAGGCATAAATAATTAAAATTAGCAAAAAGAAAATAAATAGGGGTGAAACTACAAATAACTAAAAATATATGGGGTGAAAAGAATAATAAAACTTAATAAAACAAAACCAAACCTAATACTCCGTATGTATCATCTCTTTCCCCGTACAAACTAGCCCCCATTTTGCAGCAAGTATCGAAACAAAACCCTAAACCCAGCTCTCAGTGCCAACGACTTCTCAGCCCCAACCCATTTCATCGTCGATATTTCTCACTGGCTTTGACAACTTCACAGGTACGATACTCTCTCTCTCTCTCTCTCTATTTATCTCCGTCTTTCTCTATCTCAATCTCTTTCTCTCTTCCACGTCTCAGCCAGCCAGTGAGAAAATCGGCGCCTGGACGAAAAATCGACACCTAATTGGCGCCTAATCACCCCAGCGCCTAAACAAAACGACTAGCCCTAGGCCGGGCGGGGGAGCCCCGATTTCCGCCTAGGCGCAATTTTTAGAACACTGGCAAAATGGCTCGCTTGTTTATATGAAGACGCAGATACTCCACCTGCTAAAGAAGACAAGGGATAGAAACAAGTGGAGTAATTATCATGATGAGATTCCAATTGCTTTATTAAAGTAAAGTTGAAACTTTATTAAAGTTAGTGGCTTTGTTCGGACGCCTGGAGTCGCGCCTCTCACACACATCCAGCACACGATAGCAAGGACTCATCTAGCAATTATTTTTGCTTTATGTAAAGTTAAAGTTGTTTGTAATTATTCAAGTTGTAATCAATATTTGGTACTGTAGGGATGCTTCTCCCTTTTCATTTTCTTTAAATTCGAGCATTTGGCTTGATGGGGGGTGTCTTCTTTTTTCTCTTTTCTGTTTTCTTCCTCTGTATTATCTCTCTTTGTATTTTTCTTCTCTTGTAATAGTGGAGTTTAAATAAATAAAATATCTAAGTTTGCTCTTCATCTACGATCCTATATCAATTTGACGTCCTATATCAATTTGCAATGAGTCGATGGGTTATGGAAGAGATTGAAAATAATGTGAAGAATTACAAATGTGCAATGGATTAAATTGATGTAATTATTCTATTGGGAAGTAACTCATGAATATTATATTAGAATGGTAATATAGTAATAAACATTTTAGATTATATTAATTGTGCTATTAAATGTTTCTATAATTAAATATTAATTGTGGTATTTAATTTTGTATTTAATTTTAGTTTAAAGAGACTAAATAAGATGGACACGTGGCAGCACACTGTAGAATTCTTCTCACGCCTTGCGTTTTATATATATACTATTAGATATCAATATTTATAAAAACTTGAGCCCCACGTCTTACACACAAATCAAGAAACAACTTAAAATGAAATTTTGAATCTTAATACAGCTAGCTCCTAATAACCTATTTATAATTAATTTATATCATATATTACTAAAATATGAAAACTGTAGACATTTATGTTCTTGATAACATTTCTACTTGGACATTCTCAATTGTTAGGTTAGTTATTTAACTTAGGTGTGTGTTAGGCATTTTTGGAATTGGAATTGTTTTTTGGTGTTTGGATTTTTTTTTATTACAATCTTTCACTAGTAGACATTGACATACTTTAGTTTATATGTGTCACTTTAGACTTGGCATTGCAAGGTTACTCTATTTTTAAGTTTTCACAGTTTGGGTCTTAGGTATTTTAAGTGTAAGTCTTCTCATTTACTAGAGTCCGCTTTTACTCTACTTTTTTAATTCGAGCAGAGTGAGTGGGCTTGCTTACCCAAACCCATGCTCGTTGTGTATATTTATTTAGCATATTAATTATTGGGCCCAATTAATTGGCCTATGCCCATTCATCCTAAAGTTATAATAGTATAAACATTTTCTGGCCCACCTATATTAGTTGTTATACAATTTTTTTTTTGTATCTAAGGCACATCACTTGTTTGAATTAAAACCAACACTTTTTTACTTCCTTAAAGGTTGATTATTATATCATCTCAGATCTGATAAGTGTGAAGATATCAATGTCTCAAAGTAGTCATTATGCTCACCTTATGATAGTAACGTACATTTTCCTACATTTACACATTTTAATGTTTACTAAGTGTGATAAGAGCATCTATACATGTACTCATACATTTTTTTTTCTAGTTGAAAGATATTAAAGAGAAGCAAATACATGGTGAAGTGATGATTTTTTTTGTTCCATATTTTTTAGTAATTATGCTTGAGATTGTTGTGGCAATGGAATCGAGCATTTTGTGGAAGCTTTTACGGATTTGATCTAAATGTGTATATGCAATTACAAGTAACATTTTTGTCTAATCGCCGCCATCACTCGTTTAATGAGAAAGTACCATACAAAAAGCAATTCTTCTTGCTATTATATGTGAGAGATTTTTATTTCCCTATCTTCGCTACCCACTTGGTATGAAATTGCGGTGTCAATGCTTTTTGTGATATTATGCCTGCAAGTAAATACCATAATATGCCTGATTTTATTTGAGATAATCTTCATATATATTATGGGATACGATTTCAATTTCTCCTTAGATTATGTTATAATTTTTTGAAAATTTTCAAAACTAAGTTTGACTTTCAAACAAGAGATTTACTAGTAAACTGGATTTTAGGTATTTTTTTGAATTTCAAAAAAATTAGTCCAAATGTCCACAAAAACTAGTCCTTTGTTAAAAACATCGAACTTTAAAAAATAGAAAAAAATAGAAAATAAAAAAATAAAGTGTTTTGAATAGATAGATAAATAAACATTTGTCCTTTGAACTAAAAGCCCTTAAAATTAAAGTCATTTGTTTCTATTTCATTATATTTCTTCCCATTTTAATTAACTATTTCATTTCATTCCCTCCTCTTTAATCCAAATAGACTGTATGCATGCTTTCACGAGCTCACAAACATATTCTTGAAAAAGTTTGAGAAATTGTATGGTATTTTTTTTTAAAAATAATTATATCTTACTTTGATAATAAGCATAATTATATTAGATCATTTCCAATCATTTTGTATAATTTTAGTTTGTGTAAAATTTATACGTTTTGTAAAAAAAATGCTCCCTACTGTTTTTTAAAAAACTTTGACACTCAGAATTAATATAAAAGGTTATATAAAATACAAATCATATTTACACATCCACATTATCATTCTCTTCTTAACTTTTTACAAAAACTTTAAAATGATATAACTAAAAATCTAAAATTTTATTTTACTAAAATTTACTCATTGAGAATTAAAAACTAATATCTAACATAACTATGGAAAATTATAACATAACGGCACATGTTAAAACTATTATAAATAAAACTATTAAAATATTGTACGAGAATCAATACTATATTTAATGCATCTTGAAAATTAATTATTTTTAAAATTAAATATTTAATCACACGGTCACATAATCCAACTATCAAATTATGTATAAAAAATTTTCATTCAAATTTTTTCAACATTAGATATGATGAAATGTACAAAACCATCGGATATAGACGACTCCCGGTAATGTTAACATAGCGATTGGTGCCTTGGTGGTAGCCGTTAAATTCTGGCTTCGTTATCTTCTTCATGGTGAACGCATAAACTCACTGTGCCAGTGGAGTTCTTCCCTCTCTTTCTCTCTATGAGAATGAAAACCCTAACGTCCCCGTTCCCAATTTTCCCATCAAACCCTAAACCCCACCACATCCAAACAAAAAAGCCATGTTGTAAGGTTTCAGTTAAACCTCCACCGCAGGGCTTCGATTTCAAATCCCAGTTTCTCACTGACTCTCGCTCCATAATTTCTGAAACACATCCCGAATTGCTTGATTTGGTCGATAATGGGAGTTTGGTACTTATTAAGAAAAGCCAGTTCGGTCCCGTGCCATTGTGGAGGACGGAGTTTGTGGAACCTGAGGTAATTTGGTTGATTGGGACTACGCATATTTCGCTCGAATCGGCGGTTGATGTTGAACGAGTTGTGCGTGCGGTTAAGCCGGATAATGTTGTTGTCGAGCTCTGTAGAAGCAGGCAAGTTTGCTTTTTTTTTTTTTTATTTTATATATATATAGTTTGCATTTGATTTTTTTTCACTGAATGCTGAATTCTAAACGCTTAATGAAATTAAATGTGTGTTTTTTTTAATACGATTGAACCTCTTAATTGAAGTTGTTTGTTTGAGACTCTGAGTTTTTATTTTGTTTTGAATGCTGAAGCGAAATATACTAGAACAATAAGGGCAAACACTAGAATAATTTTTTACTAAAATTGCAATCAACATTCAACCGGAGCTTATGGAGTGGCACTTAATGCTGAATGCAGAATTTAACTATGTTCAGTATTAAGAGGTGAGGAAAGTCAGAAAACGAATATTACCTATTATGGGAGACTACTGGCTGAATGATTGCTTGCTTACATATATTTAATTTATTGTAATTGGAATGACAAAATCATGGGCCATTTCCAGCAGACGAAGTTGTAATTGTGCAACTTCTGTTGGTAACTTAGTACTTTTGTACTAAGATCATGTTTCGATCTTTTCTGCTATGCACACATATACACTACATATTATTGTAGTGTTAATGGATAGACTGATGGTTATTTTAAGAAAATAATTATATTTTGCTGCGATTGCCCTACTTGACGGGAATTCAAGTCTCCATCACTGATGTTCATCTTTGACCAAAAAAAAGATTAAAGTTGTAAACGAATAAAAGAGACATTGCCCTATAGAGAAATGCGAACTTACAAAGGCCAAATTTTTAGGAATTTTAGACCAGGGAGTACAAGTAAGCAACATAATAGGTTGGAGAAGAAAATAGAGAAGAATGTGACAACTAGTGAGCTCCGACAGGCATCCCTTCTTGATGCCTATCCCCAGTGTCTTGGCCGTTTGCTGATGTAGCTCAGGATGAAAACTACTAAAATGTATGACTTAAAGTCCAAGTTCAAATAATTGGCCAATAAAAAGAAGACTTAACTTCACTTTAGTTTTTTAAGAAATTCTGAACATGCTCGGATTTCAAACCCAGAGTAAGAGAGAGAGAGGAAGAGGACAAAAGCCATAATGTTTCATTGCTACTCTATTTAGGTGTTGGTGTTTGTGCCACTATAGAAGCTTTGTGGAGAGAAGGGGAATGAAATAATTGTCATTTGCATATCATAGAATAGGAAAATGCTTCCTGCAGTGTTAAACTCAGGCTCCCACGTGTAAGAGCATGGATTTGTTTTTGAAGGCAGGTAATCAGCATTTTGGTGGAACAATACTAATACTAAAGATGAGGTCGGTATTCATTTACTGCTCGAAGCAGTAAGCAAACTGTTCTAAGAACTAGCTTGAGCTCATATAAATGCCCATTTCTTAAATGGGCCGAGCTTGAATGAAACCAGCTCTGCTCGAGTTGGCTCATGAAGATGTCTTGAGTAAGCTTACAAACAGGCTCAATTCACTGTGGCTGGATTGGTATTACAAATGAGAAAAAAATGGTATTATATGTGAGCTAAATCAGGGTTAGCTTGAAAAATCTTTTTTATACGCTTGAGCTCAAATAGATTTTAACAAACAAGCTTGAACACTCCAAAACTTGACTCACTCGTTTGCACCCGTGCACCCCATGTTGGTGGGATAAACTCTAGGAAATGGCATTTGTTTGCGTATCTTAGAACCAGAGAGTAAAAGGTCGATACGTATTGATCTAAAGAACCCAAGGAAGTGGACACCAAATATATCTTTTCATATTAGGTACTATAATATGCAGAGGTGCTAAACCCATTAACATAGATGGTTGAGAAATTTAACGTTTTTAACTGCCAGAAAATTTAAATGGCAAGGGAATTTTACATTCTTTCAGTAAGTTATCTCCTAAACAATGTAGCATAGTTGTTAGAGAACTGGTTTATCTTCAATCCATGGCTTAACTTCACTTGTTGCAGAGTTCATTTTCAGAGCTGGGATCATGTACACTTCAAATGATGGTGAACTTGGTCACCAACTTAAGTCGAATATGTTTTCTTTGACCGGGAATGGGTTTTTTGGTGCTGTTGGTCGGAGCATAAATTTGGGTAAGTATGAAGTCCTTGCAATTGCGATTGTGCATCTATGAGTAAACAAAATTTAATTCTGTTTTTTTTTTTAAATGATAGGTGGTCAAACTGCTCTAGCATTACGTCTGCTTTTAGCAGCTTTCTCTTCAAAATTATCTTCAGATATCAACCGTCCATTTGGGGATGAGGTACTTAGATTAAATCCTACTGTTTGAAACGCAAAACTAAAATGATTTGTAGTAATCCATCATATTTTACTAAATTTGTTAACCTAATGTTCAGTTTCGTGCAGCTCGAAAGGCTTCTGAAGAAGTTGGTGCTCAAATAGTTTTGGGGGATCGGCCAATTGAAATAACTGTATGTACATTTTATCTCATGCGAGATGCTCAGCAATGTGATCAATTGGGATTGATACTTTTTGATCTTAAATACTCCCTCCATCCCAAATTAGGTGTCCATTTGACTTCCATCTTTTTTAAGAACACACTAATTTCATCACAATCAATGGTTTAGAACAAAACTTATTTCCTATCTTGAGTTTTGGTACATAGATTATGTTCTAAACAGGAAAGTGGACTCTGTTGGGACACCCAAAAAAGAATAGTGGACTTTGAATTTGGGGCAGAGGAAGTACTTAGTTCTGATTTTACTGGTCTGTCTTATGGGCAACTGTGGGCTTTAAGATTGATTTCCTTTTTTACTCCATCTGTCCCGTATTTAGAGTGTTGGTTAAGAGACATTTTTAAAAATAATTGATTGAATCTCAAGACAATTAAATTGATTTTGATTTTGACTGTTGATTACACTAAAGTTAGTATCTTTTAAAAAGTTTGACTTTTCAAATATCGTGTCCTAATTTGGGTGGAGTTCAGAACAAAAGATATGTTTATTTACTCATACATTTCCTTTTCTTTCAGCTTGAAAGGGCTTGGCGTTCTCTAAAGTGGAGTGAGAAACTGAACCTTCTAGTTGCTGTTGGTCGTGGAATAACATCATCATCTGACCTACCCACTGAAAAGTTGAAGGTTTTTCTCTTAAAACTCTACCCTGTGAAAATATTAGTCTTAACTAAATCTATGAAGTGGCAAAGTAACACTCGATGAATAGACTATGATATAATCAGAAACCTGGAGAAAGTTGTTGATTTTGAACGCAATTTAAGAAAGTTGATATAATTATTATTCTTCCCATGAATATAGGAATGATTTGGATACCTCGTGGAAGTAGTCTAGCTCTTAGCAAGCAAAAACAGCTAGGCCACTGTTACCTAATTCGGTGGACGCTTTAATACATGGTACAGATATGGGTATTGGGTATGGGGTACAGTACGCGGTGAGGTGTCGGTAAGCATAGTTGGAATTGTATTTTGGCTTGCGTATACATTATTTATCATCTCTACTATTTGTGTACGGATATGTGTATAGTGCTGTGGAATCCTTGATATTTCTGACATATGTCTTTAACTCTTTATATATTTTAGATTTTGGTACATAGAAAAATAAGTCTTCTTGTCTGTCCATGCAAAGTCAAAATAAGGGGTTGCTAGGGTTGGCATTTTCGGTTCGCGAACGCATGTCACACCCAATTTGCAATACATAGATACATGGGGGGGGGGGGGGGGGGTCCATACAACACTAAGCTCTGGACATGAACGGGGCAGCTTTGGTGAACGTCGCTAGTAGCTTGAAGGTGGCTAATTGGCTATGGTATGAGCTTGAAGGTTGCTTAGATAGGCATGGTGCGGGTACCATGTGATGTGATTTTTGTCTTTTAGAAAATACACATCTAAGGTCCAATATTACTCTATTTGGGAGGAGACATTTTGGACCACAGGATATAAGTATCTCCCAACAACACTTTCTCCTAGCTTACAACTCTCCACACTATCTATGAATCTCTCAATAGAAATATATCAATGTACACACTACAAATGAGAATATACAGAGAGATATGTTTGTGCTTACCTGTCTAAATAAAACTAATCTTTTTAGCTAAAAATAGGTATGATTCCGTAGTTGAATAATTATCTATAAACATGGATAGACATAGGTTTTGCTAGTTATTCATATGGCTTTTGTGTTGACTCAATTTGCTGTCTTGTCTATGGTCCTCACTTCGAAGATGCAACGCATTTGCATAGGCTACATGCCTATGTCATAAAATTTAGTCTACTCAATTTACTTGTCGATGAGCTAAGAGTGTGCATGAGTTAGTTTGAGTAACATTTTAGAGAAAAAATAGTTTGTTAGGGAGAATTTTTCTTACCGGCCCATTGCCCAGAGAATTAGATTCCATGGAAAAATTGAAAAAGTAACAGTAAATCTCACCAAATTACTTATCTTTTTTTCCAGCTTCTCATAAAAATTACTAGTGTTTTCAATCATTATCCAACTATTTATCAAACGCACCTTTATGCTCCGTTTGATAACATAGAAAATGATAAGAAAAACACTTGATTTGTGTATGAAGTTGGAAAATAAGTTGAGGCATGTGATGAGATGCTTTCCATCTCATGCTCGTTTTCGTGAGTTGTCCTCTGTCCATTATTTTTTGTAGAAAAACTTTCTTCCTAAATCACCAAAGAAAAATTTTCCATTGGAAAAACACAAAGTAAGAAGATATCTCACCACATGTTTCAACTTATTTTCCAACTTGTCACAAAAATCAACTATTTTTATTTTCATTTTCCATGTTGTTATCAAACGGACCCTTGTTGTTCACTTTTTGTTTGAGTTTTTATTCTTTGCTGGAAAGAAATTTTGGGTATTTCAGATATAAAGTTTGAGCCTTGGCAAAGGGATGGGATCTATCATTCAACCTCTTCACATGCGTATTTAGTATTTACCAATTTAAGATTACCAGAATGCACAAAAACTTTGAATCAGATGAGGGGTTTATGTAATCTATGATGTTTGTTTGGCTTCAAGTTGCTAATTACGCTTGTACGGTTCTTATTCTTTTGTTTGTATCTGAAACTTCTAATGTCAGGTAACAAATGCACTCCAAATTGAACTTGCAGAAGATGAGAACAAAATTCTAAAAATTGAAAAGAACATTCCGATGTAATTCTAGGGGTTACAAAGAATGGAAATTGGCTGTAAAATCAGATTCTTGAGTGTGTGTGTGTGTGTGTGCACGTGTGTGTATTGGTTACTTTAATATGGCAATTCTATTCACCATTTTTAAATGACTAAACTTTGTAGATTATCTCATTCGATGTTCTTTAACCTATCCTCCATGTTATGTTTGCAGGAATCAAATAGTGATGACAGTAACTTCCAGCTCTATGAGAAACTAAGTCTTTCATATCCATCATTGCTGCAGCCCCTTATACATGAACGTGACACTGTAAGTCTCTTCCTCAAAAAAAGAGAAAAGAAAAGAAAAAATTTGAAGACCTAACTCTCGATTTCAATTCCAGAATAATATCCTAAAATAAGGGAAAAGAGGGAGGAAACTGAACAATTTGATTAGTAAGTGCTTTATATGCTATAAGAATTATGGATACTCTGACAATTGAACTACATGGAGTCTTGGATACTTTTTTGTTATCAATATCCATTACTTTCACCCATTAATTTACGGTGTGAATACCGATGAGGTTATAATGCAATTTATTTAAAAGAACTGCTTGTTGGCAAATTTAATATATAAAACATAATGTACTCAAAAGCAGGACTAATGAAGCACATATACAAGGTAATTTGTAAATGCATTGTCTTCCATCTCTAGTTATTAAGTTGTTAGGGTGATTTGACTTTGTCACTTGGTTATGGTCGAAACTGGAGTTACTTCCAGTTTAATATTTTCTGAACTTCTGTACCTTTTTCTGACCTAGATAAACTTTTGGTTACTTAAAATTAATATTTAACTGTGAAAAATGTAACTATATTTAATTTTCAAACATTATAAAGTAACTCTAATAGTTTTTTGTACTTGTACGTACAATACATGTATATACATAATATACAGAAGTTTTCTTATTATGGTATGATAAGAGAGAAACTCTAGCTTCTGGAGTTTTTGTATCATATATTGTATTGGAATGTATCCTTGTGTTGTAGTTTATACTTTATATGTTGCAGTTGTAAGTTATTACGGTGAAAATTATGTTATGGGTCTCATTAACATCAATGACACTATTAGATATTTAGATGTAGGGCAGTCAATGGATTGGATATGGGCAGATCATACTATATCCAATCCATTAGATATATGAAATATTAGTCCATATCCGAATTTGTTACCAAACGGATATCCGATTACTATATCCAACTTGATCTGCAAATTGAAGAATTATTGGCTGCAACACGACTTTAATCAAATTTTGTTGAAGACCCAAAAATTTGTACAATTTTTTGTATATCATATATACCGTGTAAGGATATATATATATATATATATGTGCACACATACGCACGCACGCATATAAATGTATATATATGTTGGTCGGATCACAAATGGAATGGATTGTGATATATCCACATCCGATTTGTTAATCAAAAGGCTTAATGGATTCTATTGGATTCGGATAAACGGATGATTAGAAATCAAAATCCGTTTATCTGAATCCAACTAATCAAGCCAGATTCAGACTAATTTCCAGACCATTGACAGGCCTACTACTGCTAGGAGAATTAATTATTGAAAAAAAAATAAAAAAATCCTTGTGTTCTTTCAGTATATTGCGTGGTCTCTAAAGAGGAGCAAAGCTGTAAATCACAGCAAGAGAGTGGTGGGTGTTATTGGGAAGGGCCACATGAATGGCGTAATATATGCGCTCGTGTCGGATCTAGGAGACTTGCGGTTTCGGGACCTTTGTGGTGAGAGGTCTTCTTCTGGCTCTGGTGGTTGGGTTGAGGATTTGATCAAGAACTTGGTCAGAGACACTGTAATTGGTCTCATATTGTGGGCATTGTTTGAACAGTTTAAGAATGGATAATAGGATTAAGTGAATAAGTTTAAGAAGTTGAGGTGAAATTGGGAGGGAAGGGTGATAAGAGCTCTTTTATTTATATTTGTATATCAGTGTTGTGGTATATTCTAAATTCCATTAATGAAAGGGTACATAACTTTATTTTCAAAAGTTGTGTTCATGGAAATTGTGGAAGTAAAAAGAACTAGATCTTAGTGTAGCTGTTGGAGTCACCCTGTATGCGGCTCGTTTAAAGTAATGGATATCATATAAGTCTTGATCGATAATAAACGGTATTTAACTTTTCTTCTCTCTCATCTTTGCTAATTAATTTTGTTACGTATCTTCACGAACCAACTGCTTCATTACAAAGTAATTTGCTTTTATTGATTGGATAGGCTTAGTTAATAAATCTAAACTTCACATGGCCTTCAATATCTGAATAATAACCATACAATCGGAAATAAATGAAGCATATATGTACCGTGCTAATGGCTAAAAAGAATTTGAACTGATGATATATTTAAAAATCACGCGCGTTGTAAGTGCCCAAAAGCTAGTTTGTTTATATAAAAAAAGGAACTCATCATAATCGTCTTGTTAATATAATTTTTCTTTTCTACTAATAAAATACATGAGTCATGATGATCTGGTAACATAAATATGGATTACGTTCGAAAATAATCGGAACACGTGTAAATGACAAAAGATATGACAGTATTCAGAAAAAAAAAAGTAACTAACAATCACGTGCAGTACACATGCACTTGCACTTGCGTAATAACTAGTTCCTATAAAAAGACTCACCACAATTTTCTTATTAATATTATTGCTTCTCCATCTACTAATAAAATACATGAATCATAGTGACATGGTCAATAAATGTGGACATCTCAATGCGATTTTTCTCAAAAATGCACCAAATCGCATTAATCAATGTTTGATGTTCAAAAGGCTTGAGCTCTTTGCGTTTGTTACGCTTTTATTTTGTACACTTTTTGGATTTTTTATGCTTTTTGGACTTTTTTGCGCTTTTTTCGTTTTACTACAACTTTTGCGTGCGTATATAGTTTTTTTGCCCACATAAATTAATATTGATTAATTGCTGCTATATATATAGATATTAAGTACCATGCGTATGAAACCTTAACTTAAAATTTTCATCATGGTTGCTGTTATAAGTACTCTTTTAGCTAGAGGCGGAACGACGTGGGGGACAAGAGGGGTCGTTCGACCCCTTGGAAGGCCAGGTTAAAAGAAAATAAAAATAAAATTAGAACACGGCACAGCACCTGCATCTCTATTGAAGAGAATAACTACACCCAGATATTCTTCAATGGCGAATCTTGAGTCAACCCATTTCAACAATCCACACATAACTAATTCTTTAATTTCTAATTTACTGAAAATTGCCGCAAAAAGGGGATTTCTTCCTGAAGGAAAACAGATACATACACATGTAATAAAGTTAGGATTATGGAATCTCTTGGCCTTAGGAAATCAACTCTTGCATGTTTATGTTAAGTGCAAAGAGGTTTCTAATGCTTGCAAGTTGTTTGATGAAATGCCTGTTAGAAATGTTGTAACTTGGAACACTTTGATATATGATCTTGAAGTCAATTCTACATTTGGGTTTTCATTATTTTAGGAGAATGGTTTTACAAAGAGTGTCCCCTAATTACATTACTTTTATGAATCACTTCATACTTCGGTTGAATTGGATGATATTGACATTGGTGGGCAGTTGCATTGTGTTGTAGTTAAATCTGGTTGGTGTGTAGATTGTTTTGTGAATAGTGCTCTTGTTGATTTGTATGCTAAGTTTGGATTAATTGAAAACGCGCATTTGATTGCATTATAAAGAGATATGTGATTTTATGGAATGTGATGGTATCTTGCTATGTGTTGAATGCTTTTGGGGTATTCAAATTGATGTGGTTGGAGGGTATTAAGGGTGATAATTTTACATCTGCTAGCCTGCTAAATGCGTGTGCTGTTTCGGGATCATGTGAATTAGGAAGGTAGATTCGTAGCCTTGTTATTAAACAGTGCTTCGGTCATGTGAATGATAACTTGATCTTTTACATTACGAGATATGTTTTTGCTTGTATTGATAACAAAACTACAATGTAACGTTTTCAAAACTTTTACCCTAAGCCCCCTTGACCACATAATTCTGGATCCGCCACTGCTTATAGCCATTAGAAAAAAGAATATCAAACAAAGTGCATAGTATATATTTATACATTTCCTTATTGGAATGTTTGTTTGCTTCTTGAAAAGATGATTATATATGTGACCTTTGTTTTTACTGTTAGACATGCATGTCTTTTTATTATTTCTTATTTTTTTTAATTTAATAATATAAATCGCGAAAGCTTTGTTTGTTATTGCCTTGAGGCTCACACTTCGCCTTTTGAGTAAAAAACACCTTGACCTACGCTTTCACCTTCTAAAACATTATCTCAAATAGACAAGGACGTCAAAGGTTTTAATGGAAAGAGTTGTCATCAACCAAATATCCTACTTAGATAGTGCAATCGCAGGGTGGTTACGTTTGCTGAATGTGTATGCTTGCAAAAGCTTTCTTGATTTTTTTTCTTTTTCTGTTGCCTAGAATGGAATTGGAACAATAATTTGTAGTTTTTTCACATTTCTTTTCTTCCATTCATTTCATTGTTCTCTATCTTCAAGTGTTTCACCAGGGAAGATTATAGAAAGAGTTCTATGTTATAACTATAGTGTAATATTCATTGTTTTTTTTTTTTTGTAATTACTTTACTTTCGTCCTCTTCATACTCAAAAAGTACTTCTCATATTATATCTCAATTAGAAGTAAGGTTGGTTAAAGGCCAGATTCGCAAATTCATTTCTTTTAAATCAAATAAAGAATCGCAGAGAACTTTTTTGTAACCCATGCGTACTCAATTGAATTCATAAATTAACAAATGAGATACAACAATATAATCCTCAAAGACACTCTAATTTCTGAACTTTCAACTTGCATTTCTATTTGGTAAATCATGTAGTGCGATTTCATGATTTTATTTTGTCAGATATCGTAGGGGTATACAATAGTCGGACATAAATAGCCAAAGGAAATTATATATGTTTGTGTTAACCAAACATTTTTATGATGGTTTGTGTTAAATCTTAAATTTCTTCAAGTGAGATTCCTGTGAATCCCTCAAACTAGGGGTGTTAAAGTCAATCCGAAAACCAAGCCGAACAAACCGAATTGATCCAGATAGATCCGTAAAACCCCGAACCGGAAAAAACGGAAACCAAAAACAAGAAAACCGAATCAAAACCAAAAAGTTTGGTTTGGGTTTGGGGTAAGCTAGTCTAAAACAGAACTAAACCGAATCGAACCGAATTATGTATAAGAAAAAAAAAATGTTAATATATACTCTAAGAGCATAGGTTAATTATACTATAATACAAAAAAAATGATATTTATAAGAATTTATTTCTTATTAATTGTATATTATGATAATCTTAAAAAAATAATCATTAATGCGTGCCCTTATTATTTAATTAACTACACAATGCTAATTTTTTTTTTATCACATACTTGATAGAAATATAATTCATCATTTTATTTAATGTGTTTCATTCTTATAAATTTACAAATAAAATTGTAATTAAATAGAAAACATGATATTTATATGTTGCTCGTTGTTTCTAAAAAATCATGACTTCAATTTGAATATGAATCATTCTTACATTACTATTAGTATTACATTTTTATGTTAAATTGATTTAAAAAAAATATATGTCAAAACCGAATAAAACCGAACCGAAAAGTTTTGTTCGAGTTTGAGTTTTGAAGATTTAGAAACCGAAACCGAAACCGAATTTTTATATTTGGTTTAGGTTTGGAGTACTTTACTTTCTATCCCGACCGAAACCAAAAAACACCCCTACCTCAAACTACGCAAATTCTTTTGTCAATTGTCGTTAAGCCTGGATGTTAATTATTTGAGGTACATGAGAAAACAAAAGTTGAAAGTGAAAAATCATTAATAAACTTTTGGACCCTGGTAGCATGAAAGACGCTGTAAGTTTTTAAACTTACAAACAATTTTAAATCACAAATTTGAAAAAGATATCTACTTTTACTCAAATTCTATATTTAGTTTTGAAATAAAAATTTACTATTATTAAATTAATAATTACAAAATTAAGACTCTATTTTGTTTTTTACACAAATTCATCCATATGACATTTGTATTAGAGTTAAATTAAATTTCCCCATTACTAATTAAAAATAGGATATGCTCATGTATATAATTTTTTTAATTTTTTTATAGCTATAGAGATGCTTTAAAACTAAAGTTATTAAACTATTAAAATTATTAAAAGATGTTAAGAGTATGTTCTTTTGGAGTGATTTTGAGACGTGATTTGGTAAATGACGTGATTTAGATAATTCAAGAATGTTGCTATCTTGTGAAATTTCGTAGATTAGCAGATTTCATAATCCGCTAAAAGGTTGAGATTTTGAAAATTTCGCCTACTCAAAATAACACTACATTTAGTATTTTCGTCTTTTACATACTCTTCCTTTTTATCAAATATTTCTCATACAAAAGATAAATTTGATTTATTTAAAACTAAACCGTTAATTAGAACACTATTATATAAATATTTGATTATTAATTTAAAATATTACAATAAAAATACAGGAATTTATTGCGTTCTTTAATTTTATTAGCTTTTGTTTATGTTAAGATTATGTAGGTTTTTAAAAATAAATAAATTATGTTACTACTTTATATAATTTTTCTAGTTCAAATTCTCAATGATTGCATCGACATATCATTAATGATGCTCCTCATACAAATCAAGTATTTTTTTTTTCATGTTATTATCAAACGGAGCCTAGATGAAATAATTAATATTAATTCCTTAAATATTATTTAAAGTGAATGTTTCTATCTTTTAGGGGTTAAAAATATTAATAATATAAATATAGGGTAAAAGTTGGGTCATAAAAATATTGTTTAAAGTGACATTTCTATTTTTAGAGGTTAAAATGTTAATAATATAAAGATATGATAAAAGTTCAAAATTAAAAAAATTGAAAACTTATCCAGTCAAAATATTTGACCAAATATATGGCCATAATTCTTCTGTAAGTTTATCATAAAACTCACAGACTTTTAGATAAGCATTTTCCTAAACTTTTTAATCGGGAATTTTTTTTGAGTGCTAAGTTTTTTCTAGTATTGATCAACATTGAATTCGATGATTCCGTATTTATATATTAAGATGGATGATTTAAATGTATAGCGGGGATAGCTCAGTTGGGAGAGCGTCAGACTGAAGATCTGAAGGTCACGTGTTCGATCCACGTTCACCGCAAAATGTTTTTTCTTCTTGTTGTATGTACAAATAGATGCTACAGCGGTCAATGAAATTAACTGTGTTCAAGGTGCTGGAGAAGACGCAACATTGCAAGTCCTGTAGACTGTAGAGTTCAATTTGTAATGGCATTAATGCACTATTCAAAGTGAAGCTTTTGCCCATGGCATTAATGCACTATTCAAGGTGAAGCTTTTGCCCTAGAAGAAAGCCTTTGGGGCATGGCGATCAATCGTACTTATGTGCATGAAATAAATGCATCATTAGGATTACGACACTCTAGCATATAGAATTTTGTGGGAGTTATAGATTTCATTATTTTTTTATTGATGGGATACGCTTGTATTTATTATATACACTAAAGTAAATTCTTTTGTGTTTAAAAAGTTAATGCTATTCAACTTTAAAAGTCTGGCAGATTCAAGAATCTAAACTTACACGGACTAAATTATTCTAGGCTAAAATTGTATGACTATAAAATAAATTTTATGGAAAAAAATACAATGAAAGTTACAAAATAAGTACAAGAGAGTGAGTTTGAAATATTTATGAGTATTATTTTAGTTCTTGAAAAAAACATTTGTTTAATCGAAGCGATAATAGATTCGACTGATTCAAATAAGAAAAAAGAGCATAGACAAATTCCCGTTTTGTAAATATTCACATTTTCTAATCTTTAACCCAAATTTATTATTAAATAAAAGAGAGTATAACATAAATCACTATAAACACCTAATAAATGCTTATTACTTAGGCATATTATTAAGTTAATAATGATAAGTAAATTTCTTATATCAACCAAAAAAAAAATAGTTATAAATTAACCAATGGGAAATTATTATTGCTGGCAAGGTGCATAGGGGTTCGAATGTCTATAATGTCCTTTCCAATTCTCAATTTGGGCTGGGTTATAAACCTATACGTGTTGTAATTTTCGGCTTCTTAAATTTCAGTGCTTAAGGGGTTTTGTTGGCATGTGAACCTCCACCAATATTCACTTCAACTCTATAAACAATTGTTCGCTTCGTATCAATTAGATAAGAGTGTGCTCTGAAGAAATCTAATCCCAATTATTTATAGTAAACATTATACTAAACAATTCTTAAAATTTTATTCTATGGTCTTTGCTCATTAATCCTCGTAATTATTATGTGCACAAACCGATTGCATCATATATGACGAAGTGATTTTTATTTTACTGATAAAATGAATTACTTTGTGTTTAAAAAGTTAGAACTAATCAATTTACGAAGTTTAGGTATAACGCAAGTAGTACTTACCTTTTCTCCTCTAATCTTTGCTAGCTCATTAATCACTGTATTTGTGTGCGCAAACCGAGTGGACCATTACAAAGTAATTTTTTTTTTTAGAGGAACAAAGTAATTTTCTTTTATTGATGGCATAAGCTTGTTTTTATTACATTCAACAAATAAAAAATATATTTTTTTGAGTTTAAAAATATAGGATCAATGAACGTGTCTTTTTTTTTTTTTTTTTTTTTAAATTAAGGGAAGTCTAAGTCTCTTCCTTAATCCTACAAACAAAAAAAAACCTCCCACCCATCCACATGGAACCTTTGACCTTACGACAAGGGTTGAAGTTACCTGCCACTAGACCAACCCCTCTTTTAGGATCAATGAAGTTTGGAAGTCCCTACACGCGTTCCGTTAATTTTTAGGTACTTCTCACCGCAAAGCTAAACAATGTCTATAAAACAACTACTATCTCCCTCACACAAAATTAATAATCACTTTGATTTTTATTTCCTTTTTTTTAAAAAATAAAATAAAATTCAATTTAATCAATTATCAATACTACAAATTAATTTTTTTATTTAGTATATTAGTTATTCAAGAAAAGGAATTAGCTTGGATTGCTCATTAATCATTTCTACTTACGCGCACGAAGTGAATGTATCATTATCGACGAGATAAGCTCATATTTAATTGGAAAAATAAAATAAAATTTTGATAAGTAAAATAATAAATAAAACAGCGTTACTTTGAAATATTATGAGTATTTTTAATTCTTGAATAATTTTTTTTTAAAATTCAATTCAAACGGTTCAAAGAAGGAGAGGTAGTGGAGATGGGGCTTCTCCTATGTTATTATTCATATTTTCTACCACTAGAACTTGAATTTAAATTTACTCTTAAATAAAATATAATAAAATATAAATCATTATAAACACCTAATAAATATTTATTATGTTAAAGAACATGATATACATTGTTGACCCACTATTTAACAACTTAAACTTTTGGGTAAGATGGTTTTTAACATGATATTAGAGTTCAAATTCTGCACGAGCTGGGTTTGAATCACGTTGTTATTTGTGCACCTTACACTTCCTACTCTCAAAACCTATGAAATTGATTTTTTTTTGTGATTTTCTAGCATTTATTATAAATTTTTTTTGACAAAAATACTCTTACCTAAATACTTTTCATATTTTACCAAATACAAGAATGAAATTTTGACAAGAATTTTAGTTTTTTTCCCCCATGAGAAAGATAGAGAAATTGATTTTCCTTCTATAAATCATATGAAACCTTAAGCGAGATAGTTTCTAACATATATATTATTCTGCATATTAGTTTTTAATCTAAAGAAAGAACAAATAAATTTAATAAGTTAACCGATACCAAAAGCTAGGGCTGGCGCAAACCTTTGCTGGCAAGGTGCATAGTGCATGGTTATATGATTGGGTTAAACACAGTCACCCAGATCTAAAAAAATTGGGTTAGACTTTCTTTTTACTAAAAAGGAAAATGATTTTACAATTTTTATCATTTATTTTTATTGGATGTATTACATAAATTATAATTTTATTAAATATTGTAAAAATACAATTTATATAATATATACTAATAAAAATATCCGACAAATATAACTTGTCTTTAAATATCTTTTTCAATATTTTCAATTGGCCGCATTGTAAATCAAGCGGTAGTATTTACTTTTTGACTCTTTGGTTTGAGTCTATTTTTAATGAGGGTAAAATTGAATAGGATAATGAGGTTTTCAATAATAAAATAACACGTATTTACTTTCATTTAAAATTAATTTATTTTTTATTTTTTTATTTAATTTAAGTAAATAAAAATAAACACATATCATTTTATTATTAAAATCTTAGGACTCCATTTAATTTTACCCCATCAAAAATTTTTCCCCTTGCTCACTAATCATGATATTTATGTGCACGAACTGAATGCATCATTACACATTTACACAGTAATTTCCTTCTATCGATGGGATAAGTTTGTATTTATTGTATTCAATCTTTTGGGTTTAAAAAGGTAGTGCTGGTCAACTTAAGAGCTCCCTACACGTGTTCGGTTAATTTTTATTTGTTTATATGTCGGTGCTTTTGACTGATAAGTTAAAAATGACTAACAAAATTACTGTATTCATCTAATTTTAGGAGTCTCACTTTGATTTTTTTTAAAAAAAAAATTATTTAAACATAATCAATTATTAATATAAAATTTTAATTTTATTGTAAAATTTAATATATTAATTATTCTTTTTTTGGTCTTTGCTCATTAATCAATATAATATCATAGTACTGTATTTATCATTACAAAGTGTCCTTTTAATGATGGGATATAAGCTGGTATTTTATTAAATGCAACAGATTCTTAGTTTAATTAAAACTGTTGGGCCAGTCAACTTTGGAAGTCTCCGCACATGTGTATTATTATTATTATTTTTTTTTCTTTTTTTCATTTTCAGGTGCTTTTGACGGATCTTAAAAATTGATTGTAAATTTATTATATATGAATTTTGTTTTAAATTGAGTCTTATTTTAACTGTTGTATTTTTTTTTGAAAGAAAAATCATTTTAACATAAATATTATCAATATGACAACTTTTCTCAATTCTTTACTAAAATTTAATTGTAATTAGAATAAAATTTTCAACTTTATAATTACTATACGAATTCTTAGTAAGCAATTAATTCCATATACATAAAAGGTTGCACTTACTATAATGGCTTGTAAAAAAGCTAATACTAATGGTAAACGTCATATTATATATTTTGACAGTTTTAGACTTCTGCCAATAGTTATATTAGTTCTATAATACAATCATCCATATACTAAATGTTGCTGTTTTTCATAAAATACTTGTGAATGGACCATAAAATAATTTTAATTTCTTACAAAATAAATCTATAAATTAATATTTATGGATGTCGAAAAACAGTGACAAAAGGAAATTAAAAAGAAAATGGAGAATAGACACCACCCGTTCCACCTTTCTGCTTTTTGCAAATTTGTCAATGGTTGACTGAGGTCTCACAAATTATATATAGATATATGCTATTATCGGTCATGACGCCGTGTGCTCTAGTTTCCTTCAACATCAAGTCAATTAGACAGACCTTTGAAAAAGAAAATCTGGGTCTAATTTTATATTTTTAAAAAAGATCTGTGTAATTAGGAATTTTAAATTTCCAGTTTTCTTAATTGATGCCCTACATTTTCATTTGACAATTTTGTTTCACAATCCAAATTGTATTAACATTTAAAGAAGAAATGAGTTCCATTCAATTTGGGTTTTATCTTATACATTTGTCGTCATTTTTAACGACATGATTAATCATATTAGTGATCAATTATTTAGTATTTGACGCGGTTTCACGTTTAGTTTTAGGAAAGGAGTCATTACACGTTGCGATGTTAAAAGTAAGAGTACGTTTTATCGTTAGTGTGGATCGACATTCCTATCATATTCAAATTATACCAGTAGTCTTTCTTATCAAGAAAGAAATAAATCGAACTTCGATTTTCATATGAATTCAACGTACCTCACTTTAAGTTTATTTTTTTTTTCTAGAAAGAAATCGTTAAAACGATAAAATGTACAGGTTGCAATGTTAAACTTAGGAGTACGAGATTATATCATAAGTAGGGACGTTCCATGTCGTGTTCGAACATATACCAATATGACATAATAAATAAACAGAACTTAATTAAATTTCATGATGAAACAAAATTATTTTCTAATTTTTATTTTGTATTTTTGGAATTCTAGTTGTTAAAATTCATAATAACCAAATAATTGGTACTTTGCTATAAATATATGCTTCGAATATTTTAACGGGAATGCTCTCTCAAATATTTACTTGAACACCTGCTCGATGAGTTGGATACCTCAGTCAAGAAAACATTCCCACATATTGGCTACATGATTTATTTAAGTTGCACAATTAGCATATATATATATATATATAAGGATTTTTTTTAAGTAGTTTGAAAAACAGAATTCCTATTATGGAAAAATAGGCATTAAATAAAAATGGATATGACGGATGAAAAAAATCTACTCAAACAAAGAATTTCAATAAGGAACCTTTTTTGTTAATTATATGGGAGTTTGCTTTAATTCTATTTTCCCCGTTTTGTACATATATTAATGAGATTGTTAAAAACACTCTAAAGTAGTACCCATCATTCTAAAAAGTATCATTAATATATTGAAGTATCAAATTATATATATATATATATATATATAATATTATTAAAAATAATTTTAAAATACCACAGAGTATTTATTTACAGTGATAATTGTCGGACCCTAAAAAGGTAATTAAATAAATGTTCATATGGACCAAAACCATTTCTTCTGTCCTTTGAAAACAAGAAAAAGGTGGATGCGTTTGGAGAGAGAGAAAACTTTCTTTCCCTTCTGCCTGTTTGAAACCATTTTTGTTCATATATATATATATATATATTTATGCAAAGGTTGACTTAAGCTCCACATAATTATTTATATACATATATGTTGCACCATTGTGAATGTTTTTGGTAAATTGGGATTAATGGAGGGTGAGAGCAGTAAACTCATTCACTCTTCTCAGACTAGAAGCTCCTTTGAAACAATCAGCATTTTGGTTGTGGATGATGATACTACTTGCCTTTCTATTGTTGCTGCCATTCTCAAAAGATGGAAATATGAAGGTACCTTTTGGAAATTATTTGTGTTTGGTCATTTTTGTTAACAACTTGTTTGGTGGAATTTTTCTTTTTCTAAATTTTGATGTTTTCCACCTTTTAATTGTGTACTACCTTTGTTGTTGTTGTTGTTGTTGTTGTACCAGCTACTCTTTTTTTTTTTTTTTAATGTGATGTTCATTTTTTTCAAATAACTCTAAAAGAGACTCCGTGACGGCTTTTGCCTTTTCTTCTCCCTTCTCGGAAAGTTGCGACTCCATTGTCATAGATTGGTTATTAGACTTTTGCTCTTTTGATTTGGTTGACTAATTATGAAACTTGGGTCTCTTTTCTCAATAAAATAAAATACAAATAAGGAATTTGTTTGTTCGCGCGAACCAGTCATTAATTTCAAATTATTCTAGGCGTTTTAGGCTTGGCTGATACAATCTATGATCTAGACTTCGGGTTTTACGATTTTTTTAATTAAAAAAATTGAATAGGGGAAGAAAAAAATTAACTTTTTCTAATTTCGTTTTTGGGTTCCCCCTTCTCTTGTTGGATTTGAAGTCTTTGAAAATCTTTTCCTCGATCAATTGGTTAATAATTTCCCAATTTTTTTTTTAAAATTCCCCTCTTTTTGTTTATGGATTAAAGCTCTATGGGAAGCCCTTTCTCTCGATGCATGACTAGTGTATTTCTCACACACAAGCGTAAAAGATAAGCAAAATGACTTTCTAAATTTGCTAGATTTATTATTTCATGGGTAAGAGTTTAAATAATCAGGCGTGTTTCTTTATGGGATCTTATTATTTCTTGTTTACTTCCTTATATTTCACTTATTAATACGCCTTTTTGTACTTTGTTATGAAATTCTTACTTTAATTTTCCCTTTTGTGGGTTAAATTATTTTTTAAACCCTCATTAATGGTTCTTTTGCTCCAAAGTTTCAGTTGTGACAGTGAAACATCCAATTGACGCGTTATGTACTCTTCGGATTAAGGGTCGCTCATTTGATCTCGTGGTTTCAGACGTGCATATGCCGGATATGAATGGGTTTGAGTTACAGAAAATAATCAATGAAGAATTCAACTTACCAGTAGTCTGTGAGTCTCGGCTTTCATTTCAAAATGTTCTTTCTTTAATTATTACTCTTTCTTGAACTAATAATTGTGTGCACGAGTGGCACATTTTAGAAAATAAATTATTAAGGAATCTTACCGAAAAGGAACACCTTTTCCTCTAACACAAGAAGAAATATGTGACTGTGAGAAATAGTCATAGTTTTGAAGATTTAGTGACAAAATGTGAGTAATAGCCATAGTTTTGAAGATTTAGTGACAAAATGGGAAAGCTCACATTACCTTCTAAATACTTTAATTCTTGGTAGATTTCACTTGCTATGGGATTTTACGGCTAATTTGTAATAAACTAGTTCACTTATCATGATGCAGTGATGTCAGCCGACGACAAAGAAAGCGTTATACTAAAGGGAATTGAGAGCGGCGCAGCATTTTTCATGGTGAAACCAATAGCCCCGGACGACTTAAGAGATTTGTGGCAGTATACAACTGCTTCAAAGAAGAAAGGTAAAGGCATTGTTTCTAACGAAAGTGAGAGTGCTCAAGGAAAAGCGGTCAAAGGTTCAAATGAGGGTATAGAATCATCATTATCCGCAGATGAAGATAGGCATAATAGGAAAGATTCTAAGAGAAAATCCACGGGAAATGAAAGTGATGAGTTTGAGGACGATGGTGTTGATTTTTATACCCCAAAGAAGACCAAAGTTGTATGGACAAATGAGCTCCATTGCCGGTTCTTGAAGGCCATTAAATGTCTAGGCGTTAGTAAGAAGATCTCTCTCTCTAATATTATCAATTGAAATTATTTAGTCTTACGGTTATATCTACAATAGAGTTCATATTTCTCTCATCAAGTGATAATTTCTTGATGAGAGAGACGGTTATTCAGATGCAGATATAGTGGTTAAACTGAAAATATATATATATATAGTTCAATATTTGATTTACATTTGTCCCTTTACTTATCAATTAATATTTTGCATTGGCTTGAAAGTTAATGGAATTTTTCATTAATTTTTGTGGCAAAAACACTTTCTAGGAGCTGTTCCAAAGAAGATCCATGAGGTGATGAGAGTCCCCGGATTAACACGAGAAAATATAGCCAGTCATTTGCAGGTTTACTCTTTACCCTAAATTTTTGCGAAGTAATTATTAGTATTTTATGATCACACAATATCAGAATGAACTAACTGAAGGTAGATACAATTATTTGATGGTTATAGAAGTATCGAATCTTCTTAAACCGAGTTCAGAAGGCAACTCAGAGGATTCAATCTTCTTCCGAAAGGAGCTTGGCTGATCAAACTTTACTTCGATCAAGTTTTGCAATTAATACCCCTAGCTTAATCCTCGATGAGCTACGACCACAACCAATTAGGTCAAGTACTTACTATAGATCCGCAGAAAACGTTCCAATAATCGGCTCTTCAAACCTTGGAAGTACTCTCTTTACTAATCACCAACCGTGTCGTACTAACTCTTTTGTACCTCAATCAGGACAGTCAAGTTTATTGTGCAATCAAGGTAAGTAGTTTTAAAAATATTCATATTCAATACATACAAACGGTTGTATGTAGAACGCTCTCTCTCTCTCTCTCTCTCTCTCATCGCGTAATGAAAGATAAAATGCCTGAGAGAAATGTGAGTGTGTTGCAATTACGACAGTGATATGTAGTATATATATACATATATATAACTAAGTCGTACGTCCTTTATTAATCACCAAGCTAGCTATCTATACCAATTCTTTTGTAAATCAATAAGGATATGGACAATTGCGTTTATTGTACGTGCAATCAAGGTAAGCAATTTTAAAGACATATATATTCATACAAACTATGGTATTTACAACACGGTCGTCTCTGATCCTTCGCTGTCGTCCCGTGATGAAAGAGAATAAACTACATGACGAGAGAGATGAGTCTGTTGCAGATACAACCGAATACCTAGTTTATATACATATAAGTTCTAGTTTATCGCAATTTTTTTCATTATAATAATTGAACAGGTTTGTCGTTACGCGGAGGTACTTCAAGTGGCCTAGTGAGTGGTACAAGTTCAATGCAAATGTACCAACCATTAACACAAGCAATACCAAAGAGTACTCTCACAAATATTGGGCTTCCAAATTACAATGCTACTAATACTACATATGGAATTTTGAACAATTCAAGTCCAATGGGACTTGGGTGTGTGGAGGCGCCCAATAGTTTTACTGGTACCAGTGGATTGATGAATTTTGGGATTCAAAATGACTATATTAGCCCTAGTACTGGAACTAGCAGTTCTGGGAGTGGAAGAGCCAAAGATTATACATTTGCTTCAATGAATATTGGTAATAGTAATAAAAATAATAATAGTTATGCCTTTGATACCAATGTGCTACTTCAACAACCATATGAGGTGGGTGATCTTCTTACCAGTATATTCTTGAATGAAGTCAACAACCAATCTCCACACCAGGTAACTAAGATTTTTAATCTACTATATACTAAACAAAACTTGGAATTTGTTTGAACTTTGAATATTCTTTTATCCAGCTAGATTAGATATTACTTATTTATATACAAATTGAAAAAAAGAGAACTGTCCGTACTTTGAT
Organism: Lonicera japonica; assembly: GCA_021464415.1. Classification (NCBI taxonomy): domain Eukaryota; kingdom Viridiplantae; phylum Streptophyta; class Magnoliopsida; order Dipsacales; family Caprifoliaceae; genus Lonicera; species Lonicera japonica. The sequence goes on from CM038470.1 coordinate 17,483,253, forward strand.
CATTTTTTGTGGTAAAGGTGATAACTATGATGAGTAACTTCTATAAAATTTTAGTGAAAAAATACAATCTAGAAAGAGGTAAGATGGCCATCAAAATTTCAATAGAATGCTGAAAATGAACATATATTACAGCTACATGTAGAATGTATTTTTTTGATGAAATTTTATAAAAAAAATATACCACGATAATGAGTATGTAGTAGTTATTCACAAAAAATCAATGCAGAGTTCATCCATTTATTACCATTCATAATACATTCTCCCTTTTTCTTTCCAATGAAAAGACCGTACTCTTTACATATAGATAACATGTTGGTTTTAAGTTTGTAGCAGGAAAATGATGAAGAAATTCTGGATTGGGGATCCTTACCGAGTGCATACAATATGGAAGAGAACCCAGTTACAATGAACCAGCAGTCTAGTGAGCAGGCATGTACTAAATTTAATTATCCTTTTTTTTTTAGAAGTTTTTGTTTTAGAATAATTATACATTACTGAACCAACTTAAGTCGGGAAATTTATATGCATGTAAAAGTCTTTTTGTTAGTGCGTTAACTAGCTAGGTCCCAGGTTTAATCCTCCCCTCCTTTCGCGACATTTGATTAATAATATACTACTATATACTTGTATTGAAAAAAGATTAATGCTGGTTGTTTACTATATATATAGATGTATCAAATTTTCCAATGGTTATATTATTATAAATGAATAAAATTGTCATTATATATAATGAGAAAAAAAATAGAAGACCAAGTTTTAATTAGACGTTCTTTTAAAATGACTGAGTTGATTCAAATCAAAAGGTGTGCAATCTAACGGTTATCAGCACTCTATTTATAGCAGTTGTATCCAATAATTTTTATCTAATTTGTTGGTCTTAATTGGTAAAAAGAAGTGTGTTTTTACTATATACATATATGCAGCCATTGAATTTTTATTTACTAATTATATATACCCTGTGGTTCTATAGGCGCCTGTGCAGCAGCTTCATGGTGAAACCACGATGGTACCTAATTTGTGCAGCCTTGGGAGTGAGACAGAAGACTATTTTCCATCATTTGATCCAAGCCTTAGCCAGGCAAGTATATATAACTTTTCTTTTAACTTCTTTTTATTTTAGTGTGCGTCTGGGTGTTTATATAATATAAAAATGTATATGCGTATATAGTGTCTATGAAAGTAGGTCCTAAAAGTGTGGTTGAAAGAGGACAGTTCGCTTTTCGATCAGACAAATTGCATATTTGTATTGATATTTGGTAAATGTTCTGCCAAATCGGAATTCGATCAGTTAGATATATATATGTACAATGCAACACTTGCTTTGTCAGACCACAGAATAGCTTTGGAATAAAATTTTCATATATATGATGTTAAAAAGCAATTAAAATAATGACCTAAAAAATATTTTATTTATGAGAAAATGTTCTTCATTTTAATTTTTGTATAGGACTTTCTATATCTCGGAAATGGCTTGAAGAAGTTTTGTATGCACCTGTCAAGAAATATTAATGTAAAAAACAACTATATGCATTAAAATTCTTATACCTAAATAATTATGGTTGTGGTTGAATCATGTTAACACATCCTCTATCTTAAGAGTCGCGTGTCCAGTCTAAGTATTATATATGTTAGTAATAAAAACTTGAGGCACTTATTATGAAATTAATAAATTTATTTTAAAAGAAATAATAACATCTTTCTAATATCACCAATAATTGTTTATGATTTTGGCAGGAACAAATCCCCGGAGGGTTGTTTGGCTCTAATGTTAACAGCAATCAAGGCATTGGTTTATCTCCTACTGAGGCATGTCTTAATTTGTTTCTATTTCTTTCAATAGCTCAATTAACCTAATTAAATTTGGAATTCACAAATCTTGAAAACTCATAATTAACAAAAAAAACTAAATTTTTTTTTCCATTTTTGTCACAGCGCAACGATGATGATTTCTTGGAGACAATTCTCTGCAATGAACCAGATGGAGTAGGTGATAATTACCTTTTGGGAAAATTTAAAATCCAATAAATAAAATTAACCAAGTTACATGTATTTAGTTAGACTAATAATAATAAGTAAGCATATGTAGAACTATTTACAAACTTTCGTTCTGAAGTTGTTTTGTTTAAGCTTTTATATGTTGTTTGAATAATTGACATATGGTGGTATGGACAGTATTTTATATACATATATAAACATATGAAAAATTTTTAGTAAGGACCAATACTTACGGAGTGGTCTCTTTTACGACGCTTTTGCGTCGTAAAAACACACCCTCAAAAATTTTTAAGACAAAAAAGTATCGTAAAAATGCTTAATCCGTAAGAATTGGACCTTACCAGAAATGCTCTGTATAAACATATAAGGTAATTAAGAGTTTATTTTTCTTTAATTAAATCTCAGTTTGACGTGCTTTGAAATTCTTAACAAGAATCATTCATCAAATAGTACTATAACAAATTCATTTTATATAAGTTGAGTGCCTAGCCAATTTCGAACCAAAAATGGACACAAAGGTTAAAGGTAATTTTATTTCCTAAAGTATAGTGGGCCCTCCTATATCAGTACTACAACTTTTTTTTGTTTTTTTTTTTCTAGAAATGTTGAAAAACTAAACAATTGTATATACAAGGGCTTGGATGAGAATTAATGTGGTTTCAAAGAAAAGAGGGTGAATAGTTTTGTATGATTAATTAAAGAGTTAAACATAATATCCTTTTTGAGTCCCTATTCAATTACATTAATGCTCTTTTACATAATATTCTTTCCCTTTGTAATTCTTAAGGGTTATTTAGTCAATTGTTAGATATTAATTTTTTTTCCTCTAAATTTGGGATTTGAACCGCGATCTCAAGTATTAAGAAAAATTCGTTATCATTGGTTGATTAAATATAATCATATATTTTAAAATTTAAGAAACTACTATATTTTGTTAGAAAAAAATAATGACTATTCTACTGTGGAAAAATTACAAAAAAAAAAACATAAACTGAAATGAATTTATTGATTGAGACTTGTTACGACAAAATCTCCTCAGGTAAAATTGCCTGCTGTACGTGTTAAAGTTGATAACTTGCATAAGCATACCTCTCCCAAGATACAACGATCTAAGTTTCTGCCGGTTACTATAAAATCCCAATTGAAACTCTCAAAGTACCCTAGCGAAAATCAGATAAGGTATAAGAAGAGAAGAATCATTTTTTGTATATCTCCGTGAGGAGATTAACTACACATATATAAATACATATATAAATTGAAAGTAACAAGAAAAAAGAGTTGAGATAAATGCATATTATGCTTTAGGCATAACAACCAACATCCCCAAAAGAATCGGTTAAAACCCTTGTCTCTAACTAATAAATACAAAAAATTAAATAAATTAAATATTTGAATTACATGGAGTCATACATAGAATTTTGTCGTTCTAATTATACATGAAAAAATAAAATATTTAAATAGAAAAAATAATTAAATAAATAATCAAAGACCCTTAATAATAAATGTAGCCAACAAGGCATGAACAATGATATCCAAGCCATATTTTCAAGCCTCTTTCACTTGAGCTACATACTCCAAATTAATTATATTATTCATAACTAGTATATATACAACATGTATAACATTTTACACACATTTTGTGTGCCACATGTTCTAATTTTTAATAGAATAATTGTTTTGTCTTTGTCGTTGGGTACTAGTGGTCCTTTGTTGACAATATGCTTTTCTAACTAGCTTAGTATTATGGACATATTATTCTACGTATTGTTTTATGTAGGGGTGGATTTGGTTCGGTAATCGCATCAAACATGCAATATCAATACCAAACCGAAAATATATTAATGGCTAAATGACTAAAAATGGTAATGTACTTTAGCCTGACTTTTACTTAGGTAAATGAACTTTTTTTTTGACAAATATACCATTAAACTTTTCCCACTATTTCACATAGGTCCAAAATTTAACTTCCATCCAATTCTTCTTAAAGGAATGCTGAGTTAACACAAAAAATCTAACGTGGCACTTTAAAAAAAAAAACAAAAAAAACCAAATGTTGTGACATTTAATCCCTTCTTCCTAACTCATTTTCTTTCTCATCAAACAACTCGCTGGAATCTTTCCCTTTTGTCGGAATCTTCAAATCCCCACTCCATTTCCACCATATACTTATCGAAATCTTCAATTATCCACCCCATTTCTACGGTACATTCGCTGAAATGCTAATCTCAATTTTTGACAAGCTACTTCTCTTTAATTTTTTTATTTCGGCCACTTCATTGATTTTGACCATTACCACCATTTTCTCTGGCCACCTCCATTTTTGCTTAAATTTTTTTTTAAAAATAACCCACACAACTCCTTTCGCCCCCTCTCTCTCTATATATATATATATATATATCTCCATTTCTTTTCTCTCTGAAGAAAAGTAAATCCAAGGAAAAAGAGAAAATGCCGTCAAAATTAAAGGAGGAATTGTTTCCCTCAACCCCGAGAAAATTCAAATTTTTTTGTGCAAACACCGTGTATCGAACTTTCCATTGTTGCTTCGCCTCAACGAGAATAATGTTCTTGTGGGCCTTCTTCCTGATTGCCTTAATTGCCATCATCACCATTTTCTCATGCCACCTCTATTTTTTTCATCTTCTTCCTTCATGAACCCTCTACCCATCTCCTTAATCGCTGACGACTCGCTGGAAATGGGTTTATAATATTAGAAGAATAGAGTAGCGACTAGCCACCTTCATGATTCCAATCATGGAAATGGGGCAATTTTTTTAGAGAGATAAATATATTATATAAAGAGGAGAGAGTGATGCCATGTCATTTGACTAAAAATGACGAGAGAGAGAGAGAGTTGCCACATCATTCTTTTATAAAAAAAAAAGAGCTGCCACATCAGGTTTTTTGTGCCATGTCTAGCAACCACATCAAAGTTCAGTTAAGGAGATTGGACGAAAGTTACAATTTGGATCTAAGTAAAATAACGAGAAAAGTTTAATGGTATGTTTGTCAAAAAAAAAGTTTATTGACCTAGCTAAGTGAAAATTGGGCTAAATTATATTACCATTTTTCGTCAGTTAACCTATATTAATAACCAATTCTTCGATTGCCGATTTTTTCGGTTGGTTTGCTGTAACAATTTCTTTAATATTGAAAATCCCCAAAATCAGTACATTATCTCTATCAAAAGATTCAATTTAGAAGTAGATGAAATGATCGATCATCTAAACTATCAACTAACAAAAATGAACATATGCATCAAAATTTTACCAAACTCATTTCAAGTTTTAATTTCTTATAAAAATTTCGTGGAGATGATATATGCTCATGAGATAATTTTCACCAAATTTTATGAAAAAAATTCATCTATTTAATTATCTAAATGAACATCTATTAAAAGTCACAATTAAAATTAACAAATAAATCTGGTAGCAGGTTTAAAAATGATACTCCTATCTAATTGCGATACAACCCAAAGACATGGTTTTCGATTACGACACCAAAAGTAAGTTTATTTGCCCCCAAGTCCCTAACTTTAATTTAACAAAGCAAAGAGCATGGGTGTAGTAGTAATTTTAGTCTTACTTTCTGACGTCAGGCACCTCCATATGCGACACTTTCTCTTTAACTCACTCCATTTCCTTCGGCTCCTCACCCGATCTCTGTGTAACCATATATTTATTTACGCTCTCTGCTATTTATATTTATATATATTAATATTATAATTATAGGAAAAGAGAGTGTATTTTATAATATTGTTCTTAGAAAAATGATAACATTAAAATTTGAACTGAGTACATTTATTTTGACAAAATATTTAACCAATGAGTCAATACTTATTTAATTTAAAATAGATTGCATGTGTTCATTGAATACATATATCTTACCATTTTATAGCCAAATTATTTACTATAAATCTTTCGTTTTAAATTAAATGATGCTGAGTATAATCAAAAAGTATATATACACATGCATCGCGTATGCTACAAATCTAATATGTGAAATTAAAATCTTATCGACACTTAGCTAGCTACGCAAAATAAGATTTTCGCATATGTATATTTTACAATAGATGAGTAATGTGAAGAGCTAAAAAAATCTAGCAATTTAAAACTTTTAATAAATATATCAAGCTGACGTGGAGGAGTCGCCTTTGAGATTATGTGAAAGACCTAATTTAGATACACGTAAGTTAGCTCATATGATAAATATATGATTACTTTGTCATGTCATATTTACAATAATTAATAGACAAATCATCTCTTTATTTTATTGTCTAATACAAATGAAAAATATTATAGACATTATAGGAAATGACTTAAAATTTAAAGTGTCATAAATCTCTTTTTAATTTGGACAGCGCTAATGGCATATATTGTTTTATTTGGTGCATATTTAGCGAATGAATAAGTATATTCTTGGTGCATATGCTTTAAGCTAGTGTTAAATACAAAAAGAATACATTGATTCAACGCATACTTAACGAGAACATTCATATTCATTATTTGTATACGAGCCAAATGAATAGATGGAGGTGGAATCAAACAAAAATGCGTGCATTGTTAATGACACCCTTTAATTTAGTTTTAATACTTAATAATATGTCGGACCAAATGAGTTTGGGTTGGGTTGATTCGAGTGGAGTTAACACGGTGCCAAGACACCAATCTAGAGTAAAAAGAAGGGGAAGGCGCGCGGGGGGAGGGGGGGGGGATATTTGCACCCCTCGTTTTTGTCGCTAATCCCCCTTGAAAATTTTTGTCTCAAACAAATTAAATTTATCTCTACTATCATCTTTCATCACCCCCTTCACCACTTTCTTCTTTCTCCTTCTCCTATTCTTTTTCTTCAAAATATACATATATACATACATACACACACACACACATATATACATATGAAAAATTTCAAGTAAGGATCAGACCTTATGTATTGGTCTTTTTTATGATGCTTTTGTATCGTAAAAACACACTTCCAAGTATTTTTACGACACAAAAGTGTTGTAAAAAGGCCTAATCCGTAAGGTCTGGACCTTACAAAAAATGCTCTGTATATACATATATTCATATATTCATATATATATATATATAATATATTCATATATATACATACACATATACACACACATACTTTAAAGCGAAAGAAACGTATGAAAAAATGCATATATATATAGATTTTTTTTAAAATAACAAAAAAAATTCATATCCACATATCTGTTCAAGTACCAGATATTCAATATTGAGTGAGTACCAATGAAAATATTCATCCAATGATGGCCGAGCATTATCACACTCATTTATTATAAATTGGACGAGTATATCTCAAAAAATGAACATGAGCCTTAGCCCCTGTTTGGTTGCTCTCTTTTTTTTTTTTATTTCTCAACATTTTAAAAACTCAACTCAAAATCAACTCTACTTACACACTTCCCAAAATTTATTTCACTTTACTTTCTTTCTCTAAATTTTTTTTTAAAACACCATAACTTTAAATTCAAAAATCAAAATTAAATAAAAAAAATATATTTAAAACATACTCCTCGAGATCTATACAATAAGATCAATTGTGACTATTTTTTGAATTTATTTTATGAAATTTTTAGTTGGTTGAAAAAAACTCAAAAAAAAACCAAATTTACTTTTTAACATACTTCAAAATTCTACCAAACACCATATTTTAAAAACTCAACTCAAAATATCAACTTAGTTATTATTCAAGTATTAGATGCCAAATGTCGAGTGAGTGTCAATGAAGATATTCTTTTAATGACGGGAGAGTATTACTACATTCATTCACCATACATTGGACGAGTATATCTCAAAAAATGAACTATAACTTAAGTTAATCATAAAATTTTAGATACTCAATGTCATGCAAATATTAATGAAGATACTCTCAAATAACATGAAAGTATTAACATAATTATATTTCTTAATTTAAGAGGTGATAGAGTGGAGTGTTTGTGTAAAAAAATATAAAAATTTGAAGTGTAAATACGAGGTTAATGATAAACAAAAGGGTGAATTAATCCCAAAATGAAAATAAGATGAAAAAGGGCTGTAAAACTGTCATTGCACTTTTACCCTTATATCCCCAGTTTATAATGTCTCGTAACCCTTTGTTGAGATCAGTTCCAGAGATATTTTCGCTTTCATCGAGTTTCTTTCTTCTTCTCTCTCCCTTTGAAATTAGGGTTTCTGTTTTTCGATCTCGAAAAGGTAACTCACCACCACATAACTAATTTGCACTATATCTGATGCTGGATTTCAACATTTTCTTAATCAATTTTTAGGGATCTTCTTGCTATCAGATCAATAATATATATAGCTTTTTGATTGTTTGTTTGTTTAATTTTGGATCTAATAACTGGTAAAAATCTAAATTTGTGTAGTTAGCAATTGGATCTAGTTGTTCTTTACCTCAATTATGTCTTAAGGGATCTGTGTTTTGTTTATCGTTCGTTTTCATGTTAATTCAATTAGTGCGATGTTATTCATATGATTTTTTTTAAAAAATATATTCTATTTCTTCTGCTAGGGATTTGTGTTTTCTTTCTCGTTTTCTTTTTATGTGAATTCAATTAGTGCGATGTTATTCATATGCAATTACTTCTTCTGCTCCTAACTACGAAATTTATATTTTTCTTGTTAATTTCACAACAATTGTATTTTGATTTGAACGTTATTTTTTGTTTCTGTTTGATGTAAGAGAACTTTATATAATCCTTGAACAAAGAGTCATTTTTTATTTTTGTATTTTAACCTTCTGATTTGTTGTTGACTCGTTGGGAAATCTGGGGGAGAATTAGGAGAATTGTGAGTTTGACTACCTGTAATTAATTTCCACAGAATTAGAGAAACCTTATGCAAAATTGTTGTGGTTTCTCTGGTGGTCATTATAATGAATTGCTTGGTTAGCACATTGCAATTTAATAATTTATTTTACTCTCATTCATTATGTAAGGTGGAATGATTGAACTAGTAAGAGCTAAAAACACGTCTTTTGTATGGTGATTGATCTATGTATTAGTTTCCAGAAGAACCTTGGACTAGATGTAGGAACTTAAAATAGAGTTACTGGGAAAGATCACAATTTGTGCCTTGTTGAGGAGTTATTGTTAAAGGAGAAATGTAAGAGTGCCTCATCATGAATGTTGGTTGGAATTTTATAATGCCTTTGCACTTGATCATTACAAAGGAACTCTTAGGGTTAGTGGAAAAGAATTGAATTCCATGAAATTGTGTTGCGTGGAAGCAAAAACCTAAGGGGAGGTGATTTTGGGATTCTGTGAAAAAGGAATTCCATTTTCCATGGAAAAGAAGTGCAAATGAACACAGCCTTGGATCTTGTTTCGATATTTTCCGTAGTTAATTATTTTCTAATCCATATTTCCTATAAAATGAATCTAGTCTGGGCTCGGGATGTAGTAATATACCTCTTCTAATTGGGCGTATTTATTAATTTGGATTTTTTCTCTCAATTGTTCTCATGTTCTCACAGAAACTGACGTCATGACTATTGCGTTACTGTTCCAATGAGTTGCATTATTCTGCAATTAGTTCGTAGAAGTTCTCTTTTGTTCCATATCCTTTTTTCTTCTTGATTAAAATCTTACGCCAAAATTCATTTTGTTCTTAGTCGAAATGAGGCCTATCTTTTGCGGAAACTTTGACTTTGATGCACGACAGTCTGATCTGGAGAGACTTTTCAGAAGATATGGAAGGGTTGACAGAGTGGATATCAAGTCGGGTAAATTTTCATCCCTTTAATCTGTTCCTTTGGGTATTATTACTTTATTGGCAATTTCTTAACCAAGCAACTGCTTGTTTTGGTTCAATCCTATAGTATTTCTCTTTGGTCCTGGTTCTTCGTATGGTAATTATGACAGTGACACTTGTGCACTTGCCCTACAAGCTACAGTCCACTGGAGGGGGGTAGTTTTCTAGTGAAATCATCAACTCCATTTGTTTTTTGAATTGACAAACGAAGTGAATATTCATTTTAGCAACGACAAAAATATAATTATGTATAGTTGGAAGATAAATTTTATGAAAAAGTGTATCGCCATTTCCATATATTAGTGGGAATTGCCAGCAATCCCAAATCTGATTTGAGTTCCACCGGGTTCTACTTGGAAGAGGAAGGATGTTTAATAACCACAGGAGTCTGAATTTGGGTTTGGTGAGAGTAGATTGAGAGAAATGCAGGCTCTTCATATCTGCTGAGGTTCTCGTTGCTAACCTGATCCCTGCTTTACAAGTATTATGGGTGTAATATGATAAGTGCCTAAGTGGTATGAAGCTCCTGTGATGATATGCTTCAACTCATACTAATTCACTCTATATAATTTATTTGTTTGTTTGACTGTCACTTCTTTTGAGAAGACTCTAAAAGTTGCCTTTAATGTGGCTACTCCAACACGCGGTAAAATAGAAACGCCATATAGAAATGATTTATTCATGTTCCGTATTTCCGATGAGGCTTTTGATTCTACAGCTGCAAGGCCATTCAACTAAGCAGTAGCACACATCCTATTTCCTAAAGCTTACAGCTTCAGATGAAGTATCCACGGCAACATCATCAGATCTCCTGACCGACCAACAGCTAGCCTTCCTCGTTGAGTTAGAGTGGGATGTCAACATATGCTTAAGAAAAAAATATATGTTTTTAAAGTGTAAAAGCAAAACCCCCATAATCAACTAATTCTTTGGCGCAGGATTAATTACCAATTGTCCATACAATTACCGGCTCATGGCGGTCTCTCATGCACACTCCATTTCCTGGCCGTGACGAGCATCATCCTCTTCTTGTGTTCAAGAAGAGCCACCCCTGATTCACTATGACATCACCATCCACACATTTTCCGCAGACACTATTGCCCTATCAATCCACACGACTATTTTCCTGCCTCATTTTCAGACATGTTAGCATCAGATCAGAATATACGGAGAAAGCACATCCTTTTCATTATTCCACCATGAGACAATCCACCTTTGGATTCTTGTTCCTTGACATCACTTAGTTCATCACGCCCAAGGTCGGTTGCTGATTTTACTGGTCACTCATTTCTAGATGTAAGAGAGTAGTCTATTTTATGATGGAAATGTGGCTTTGCTTACTTTTTGGAGGGGATATTCTATCTCGGATGAAAGGATCCTTTCATGGGGGAATTCTTATTTTTCTTTATACTTTTCTTTCCCCCCCTCTTTTTTCGTCTTTACTTATTTCATTTCTTAATTACAGCTGTAAAGATTTATTCTGTTTGGCCTTAGATTCATGTACTTTGTTTGCAGGATTTGCTTTCGTTTATATGGAAGACGAACGAGATGCAGAAGATGCAATTCGAGGACTTGACCGAGTAGAATTTGGTAGAAAGGGACGCCGTCTTCGTGTTGAGTGGACAAAGGTAAATGAGTTACGGTGTGATTTTTTTTAATCCTTTTACTATTTTCCCGTCGTTTTTCTTACTGTTGCTGTTCACTATGTTGCAGCAAGAACGTAACGTTCGAAAGCCTGGGAGTTCTAGAAGAGCTTCATCGAGGCCATCAAAGACTTTGTTTGTTATTAATTTTGATCCATATCACACTAGAACAAGGGATTTGGAGAGGCACTTCGATCCATATGGAAAAATTTTGAACATTAGAATCAGAAGAAACTTCGCGTTTATACAATTTGAAACACAGGAGGATGCCAGCAAAGCCCTTGATGCTACAAACTTGAGGTGTGTTGCAACTTTCCTATGTCATTGACTACCAGGAGAGTTCAATATCTTAATATAAGATCATTGTGAAAATTAAAATCAGAAGGAAAACATATATTTTTACTCTTAGGCATCTCCTTTGAATCTGTTTTCTGCAAGCTAGCTTATAATGATTTGTATTCTCTGTTTCTTCTGTCTTTTTCAGCAAGCTGGTGGATCGAGTTATTTCGGTGGAATATGCCATTAAAGATGACGATGAAAGGAGAGATGGATTTAGCCCTGACAGAAGCCATGAGAGGTCACCTCGGAGGAGGAGTGATGACAGGGGACGATCTCCAAGTCCTTATAGGAGAGAGAGGGCCAGTCCAGACTATGGCCGTGGACGCGGACGTAGCCCCAGCCCTCACCGAAGAGAGCGTGCTAGCCCTGATTATGGTCGCGGTCCACGTGGCCGTAGCCCTAGCCCAAGTCATAATGGAAGGGTGAGAAGTACAGATTACGGCCGCAGCCCTAGCCCGAAACCTCGAAGAGAGAGGCCTAGTCTTGACCATGGCCGTGGACCCAGCCAAAGGGAGAGGCTTAGCCCTGATGATTATCGCCGTAGGCCCAGCCCTAGTCCTCGAAGAGAGAGGCCTAGTCTTGACCATGCCCGTGGACCAAGCCCTAGAGAGAAGCTTAGCCCAGATGATTATCGCCGTATGCCTAGTCCAGACAATGGCCGTGGTCCCAGCTCAAGAGAGAGGCTTAGCCCAGACGATTATCGAAGAGAGAGGGCTAGTCTAGACCATGGCCGTGGGACCAGCCCGAGGGAGAAGCTTAGCCCAGATGATTATCGCCGTGGGCCTAGCCCAAGAGAGAAGCTTAGCCCCGATGATGATTATCGAAGTAGGCCCAGCCCCAGTCCCCAGAGGGAGAGGGTTAGCCCCAATGATTATGGTGGAGGAGATAGCCCAAATTCTAAACTTGAACCCGGAGAGTATGGTACAGCTGACAGCCCAATTCCTGAACAATACGAGAGGTTTGCACCACACATGTAATGATTTCTTAAGAGTCCGTGTGATAAAAAGTTGAAAAATGATCGAAAATTCTAGTAATTTTTATGAGAAATTATTTGGTTAGATATTTTCTTATCCTATTTGTATTTTTTCATGGAAATTTTCTTATCATCCCCCAAAGAATTGGTTTCCATGGAAAAACCAAAATAAGTTGTAGAATATTTGACCAAATCACTCTTTTTCCACCACCTCAAGGCTGTAAACGAGCCGAGTCGAGCTGAACAGAGGGTTGTTTAAGCTTGGTTTGTTAAGTATTTCGAGCTTATAAAATTTTTCAAGCTTGTCTTGGTTAGCTCTCAAGCTGAGCTCAAACGAGCTTTTTACCGAGACGAGCTCAAATAGCTTGATTTTTACACAGTTTACAATGTTTCTGAACTTATTGAGTTGAGCTCATTGGCATATCGAGCTTCAAAAGGTTGGTTTGTGAAACAAATGAATCTCATACAAGCTTCTAATAAAACGATTGCAAATCGAGCTCGAGTACCTTGGCTTGCTTTACAGCCCTAACCACCTCTTAAAAATTAGTAGCGTTTTCAATCCTTTACCAACATGTTATCAAAAGCACCCTTAGATGCATCTAGTTTTGGTGCAGTTTTCTTTTGTTATTGTAAATTGATGATTTTGCTCAGTAGAATGTTTTAGGGTAGGTTCCACTTAGACCTGTGTTTGATTAAAAATCAATTGCACATTTGCACCCCGTGTCTTATGAAGAATACCATCAACCTTGCATGTCTCTTATTTGCTTTGCCATGGCTCACTCACTCTTTTAAACACATTTGTCAGATACCTCCTTTTCTCAAACAAATCAGTTAGACAACAGTGAAATACTTTCTCCAGTGTAGTTGACTATAAAGCAACTGAATATGGTAGTTTCTAATATTCCTGCCGACATTTTTTAATTAAACTATTATAAACAAATCATGTAAATTAAGGGTGTAGCTTGGTATTTGTCTTATTTTTCACGATTTTGTTATTAGAAGTCTTTAGACGTATTCTGGCAAATTGGGGGTATAGTCGCTGACATTTATGCTAAAATCACGGGCGTGATTGAATTATTTTTATCGAAGCAAAGAGGGTGGGACTTGCCCATTATCTAATTAATGTTTTCTGTACTAATGATGCAGCCGATCGCCCATGGCATGTGAGAGATCTGTATCTCGGTCCCGTTCGAGGTCCCAATCTTGATCTTGATTGGCTCAAAAAGTATAAATTGGGATAGAAGACATAAATTGATTCATCATGGAAGAGCTAGATATTATTTTAAGGGTTGAATTGCGGCTAAAAGTGGAATCGAAGCCATGGAAGAGATTATGAATCACCTAGCCTTTTTTTAAGTCTTGTAGCTTTTATGGATTTCAGTTTTTTGAGTTTTGAACCAGGTAATATGTATGCTAGATCCTGTTATTTTGCTTCAACTTGACATCAGTAGTTTCTGGTTTGACTTGTTTTGGTTTGCTTTTCGGAATAAACTATATATTGCAGTTTTTAGTTATATATTTTAGCACCATGAACACGACTTAATGGGATTTTTTTTTTTGTTTTTGTTTTTATTTGACATGAACACAACCTTTTTCAACCAGATATGATCTGTATGGCTAGGGTTAGGCGATCAATTATTTATTAATTTATTTAGAACAAAATTTTTAGGGTGTGTTTGATAATAACTTGAAAAAGAAAAATTAAAATAATTAATTTTTGTGAGAAGTTGAAAATTCAGTTGAGACATGTGGTAAGATATTCTTAATTTGTGATGTTTTCAATGATTTTTGTTTTTGTTATTGAGAAAGAAAATTTTTTTTACAAAAAATAATGAAATATAGAGGATATTTATTCATAAAAAATTAAAAATAAGTATGAGATAGGGAATATTTCATAACATGCTTTAACTCAATTTTCAACTTTTTATACAAATTAAGTGTTTTTTTTATTATTTTTTATGTTGCTATTAAACGGAGCCTAATAGTATGAAATTCAAACTTTATGTACATTTGATAATAAGATAAAAAATAATAGAAAAATAAATTGATTTTTGTGAAAATGTATAAAGAAATTGATGGATATAATGAGATTTTTTCCATCTCGTTTTTATTTTTATGTGTAGATGTCTTTTATGTTTCTTTATTTTTTTTCCACCACCCTAAGAAATGATCACATTTTTTAATTTTTTTTTTCTATAAAAAGCATTTATTTTTTTTTATTATTCTGCTATTTAGCAGAGCCTACGAATTATTAATCAATTATCTTGGTGAGTCGCCCCCTTGGCTGCTTAGATAGGTGAAGTAACACCTAGTGGGAATCTAACCTTGCCATGAAGTGGAGTTTAAATTAAAGTAATATCCATACTAGAATGTGTTAATCGATTAGTGTCTTAAAATATATTAATTAATTATTAATGTATTTAATTAATACCCAGTTGAGGTATTAAACAAGATCGAGTATTGCTTGGCCCCCAATGGGGGCCGCACAAATTAAACACGTGTTCAGTTTCATAATGCGTCGTCTGTTTCAATATTATTTCAATTTTGATATTTGGGAGAAATATAACTTTTTTGTCCTTCAATTCTTTAAATCTGGGACTAACATTATATACGATTGCATATTTGAAAATAAATAAAAAGAAGAATAGGAAAATAAAGCCTGTTTTAAGGAAGGCCAAAACTTTTAAAAAGGAACCTGAATTTAATTAAAGTTAAACAAAACGCTCAATATTCTCAACAAAATATCCAATATAGCTTCACTGAAGAGAACAACTTTTAACCACCCACTACTCCTTTCCGGAGCTTTAGTAATTAGCTATCCTAATATTATTGAATATATAAAGTAAAATTAACCAGAGATGTAATATATTACTAACTTTTACTATATCCATGACTTTTAAGTGAGAGGCTTTTTTTAGGCATTAAAAGAGTAACTTTCTTTAGAATGTATTTATACACAACAAATGAAAAGAGCACCACGTATTAACATCTAATATCTCTTACACAATAAAATGTCAAAAGGAATGAAATGGCAAAATGAGAGAGAGAGAGAGAGAGAGAGGGTGTGGTTGGCTAGGGGAGGGAGGAGCGCGAGCTTTAAGCTCAGCTCATTTTTTTTATAAGAGTCGATTTATTTAATAACAATATAAAAAATGATAGAAAATAAAAATAATTCGAGTTTGAAGTTCTAAAATAAATTGAGATATGTAATGAGATACTCTTTATCTTATACTTATTTTTATGAATATATAGATATCCTTCATTTTTCTCTACATTTTTGTGGAAATTTTTTCTACCACCACCAAAAGAAAAATTTTCTACGCATAAAGACAAAAATGTAAGATTTAATCTCACCACATGTCTCGACTTACTTTCCAATTTCTCAAGCAAATCAACTATTTTTCTTATCATTTTCTATGTTTCTATCAAAAAGAACCTAAAGATTTGAGTACCTGACTTCGATCTTGAGAATAACATTCACCTCGTATTTCTTTTAAATTTTGTTAATGACTAAAGAGAATCTTTTTCTTTTTCTTCTTGGTAATATAATGGACTAAAGAAATCTATATTTTACAAAAAATTACAAAAGAACTTTGTAGATAAGAAAATGTCAAGATAGTCCAATTAATTTTTTTTCTTAATTTAGTATATATATCCATATGTAGTCTTTTTATTATAAATTTAAGATGAGGCTATAGTCACATTGTTACATCTAATCGCATCAAGCTAGATAATAAGGGGAAGAATTGCCTCTTTTATCTCAAATTGATAATCACCGATCAAATTGACAGTCACACAAAATGAATGCTTTAAATTTCAGAAATTTTAAAAAGAACTGTGAATAACTATTGGGTGTATAGAACATTAAAATTTTAGTCCTTGTACTAAATATTTTTGATAAAATTTTCTCAAACTAACTTGTCCGCATGACGAAGATCCTCATTCCAAAATTTACATTTATCAAACTAACTTGTTGCACTTTGAATTGAAAGAATGGGGGAAAAGACAATATTATAATGGTAGTTGCTAATTATTTTATGCTATTTGTCCACTTGGGGAAAGGGGAGGGGGATTAAACTGTTGCGTTCCGTGTAAATTATCACACTGTTAACCACTAAGACAAAGTCTGTATCTAAAAAAAGTAAACTTTTGCGCTCTTTATTTTACGCCAAAAATTATACTTTGCCCTCTTTTTATTTTGATATTTTAATATTGATATTGGTAACTTCTTTTCTAGGACCAAAGCATCATTTCTTGAAATACACAATTATCAAAAAATAAAAATTAATTAGCAATTAAATTTTGGCTATTGTCCACCATTTTTTATTTTGATGTAGCAAAGCATTATTATTATCATTATCATCATCACTTGTGCTATATATATTATGATTTATATTTGAGTTAGAGAATGGAGTTCAAACTGTGGACGTGTAGCGATCTTATCACACCCATTATTGGTCACTTGTAGGCCAAGTAAAGGAATTTATTATTGGTCACTCGTAGGCCAAGTAAAGGAATCTCACATGCAATGTACGTAGTGCACAAATCGCGAGGAGAAACGCACGTATATACGTGAATCAGAGGCTTCGAAAATAACAATTAAAAGAAAAAAAGACAGATCATAATCATATAGTAAAAGGTGAAAAAAAAGACAAACATGCGAAATGAGTCGCCATCAAAATCTGCCAAGCCCCACTACTATTAGTACTTCGCTTCCCTCACCTTAAGACACGTTTCGATGTTTTATGGGCTCCTCCCATGACCAATATAGTCCTTGGATGCTGGTTTAAAAAAGAAACAGGCGAAAGCCTGTAGTGGGTCAAACCAATACGGGTACTCAAGACCCGAACCATAACAGATTTCATCACTTGGCTGAGATGGGCCAATCGAAAGCCCAAGGGAAAACAAAAATGAGAAAAGATAATTCATTCAATTCTAATTCAGTTACTCCAAGATGGAGCAAGCCCTATTTACTTTAATGATTCTCATAGTCCAAACCAAACTAACAATTTAACCATGGTTCCTGTGCAGGTACTAAATAGTCAGCTAAACAGTTACCAAGGAGATTTGGAAAAATATGTGGACAAAAATCTTATTGCCTTGGAAAAGCAAAAAGGACCGGTCACACCTCCCCCACTTAGAGAATTTCAACAATACCAAAATAGGAAGAGTATTCCTATGGAGATTGACAACGGCTCTCAACATATTCCTCTACAATCAGTGATGGATCTACGGGGGGCGTGCGGGGGCGGTCGCCACCCTAAATTTTTTTAAAAATAGATTAGATATAGTAATAATTTTGCATTTATAAAAAAAATATAAAAGCTCGTCCCCTCAAATTATTTTGAAAAGATTAATTAAGTCAATGTGTTTAATGTAACTTACTCACATGAGTAATCAAATGTATATATATATGTGTGTATTTTTTGTAATTGTATATATATTGACATATTAATTTGTTATATTTTTGCGTTAACTTGCTTTATTATTTGATGGTAAAATTTAGGTTGAATAATTTTTGTAATAATTATTTCTTACTGTTGATTCATTTATATTCTCGTCCTCCCAAACCTAAAATCCTGGCTCCGTCCCTGTCTAAAATCCTCTCCCCCTTTAGCCGAAATTCTTCTGCTCCCCCCTCCTCCCCATTCCTCTTACGTTTGACGCCAATACCGCTAAACTTAACCCTAAACGAAACCGTCTAGAGGTTCATAATCCTCCAGTTAAGCATAGTGAAACCATCGTTTGTGCACACACTAGCGAGGAATGCATTGGGAATCTCGATTCTAGCGGAGGAAGAATAATGCATAATTATCAAGGTCTGGTGGAGTGTGAAACAGATCAAAATAAACCAGAACCGTAGCAGTTCAGATGGGAAAGGCCATGGTCGCACACGGTACAGATGGCCGCAACGTCGGCAACAGAAGAATCTCAACTGAGAGTAAAGCTAATAACATGGAGGCCAATGTTTGGACCACTCCCCCTCCTTGAAGAAGTTTCCTCGATGATATGCATGTTTTGGAATTGTCGAGGTGCCGGTTACTTGGAATTTAGAACCGCTATGAAGGATCTCTATGGAGATTATAAACCGGATGTTATTGCGCTATTGGAAACTAAGATTCATTTTGAAAGCATGGGTAACTTTTTCAATCAGTTTGGCTTAACATATAATATTCACATGGACCCGCAGGGCAAAGTCGGAGGGATATGGCTACTGTGGAACCCAAAAGTTATAAATCTAAAAGCTTTTCATGTCTCCCAGCAGTGTATCCACGCTATCGTCACTAGAAACCAGTATAAAGAGTGGCTCATTTCTGTGGTCTATGCGAGCCCCATCCACTCTCTCCGTGATAAGATGTGGACGAACCTTACCATGGTAACTAACAAGTACAGAATACCATTACTTGCAGAAGGTGACTTTAATGACCATGCCAGCAGCAACAAAAAAAAAAAAGAGCCTTCGGGGTGGTATTGATCAACGTAGAGTTGAAAAATTTGTGGATCATATGAATAAGTGCAGGCTGATGGACCTGTGGTGTAGTGGCCCATCGATGACGTGGAGTAATGGAAGATTAGGAATGGCCAACACCATGGTTCGCCTCGACAGAGCCCAAGCTAACTCGGAATGGAGACTGAAATTTCCTGAGGCGGCTGTCACAAATCTTCAACATACAAACTTTGACCACTCCTCTATTTTAGTCTACACTAAAAGTAAAAAAGTCAACCTCATTCTAATTTTACTTCCTAGCTTAAACCTCACCCTTTTCGTTTTCTTGCTAGTTAGCTAGAACATTCTCACTGTCACATGGTTATTGATAATTGTTGGTCTAATGATACTAGTCTCGGGAACAACCTCCTCAACTACACCACTGACATTAATAAATAGAATAAGGAAACTTTTGAAAATATTTTTGAAAAAAAAAAACCTTAAGGCTTGCATTAAAGGTATCCAAATTTCTCAAGAAAATCAATTTTCCCATAACTTAGACCTCCTTAAGCGTAATCTCAAGAATGAACTAGCCCTTGTTTTAAAACAAGAATATATCTTATGGCTTCAAAAGTCTAGGGTCCAGGGGATAAATGGAAGGAGACAGGAATACGAAGTTCTTCCATGTCTCTGCTATTATTCGTCGTAATCGCAGCAAGATTGACAAAATTAAAATTGATGGTGAATGGTGTGTTAATCCCGAGACTATTGCTTCCCACATTAACATATTTTATAACTGTCTATTTGCCCGTGCTACCCTTAATATCGATTGTGATTTTGAACCCCCTATGAGTCCTAAGCTCAACGAGAGAGATAACAACCTGATCACGAGGCCTCTATCTTGGTATGAAGTCAAAAAAGCTATTTTCAGTATCCAACCTCTTAAGGCACCGGGACCAGATGGTTATCAACCAAAGTTCTTCCAATTCTATTGGGAGAAAATTTGTCTTTCGGTCCTTGAATTTGTGAAAAATTGCTTTACTAACTGGACCTTTCATGTGGATCAAAATAAATGTTTCATCACTTTGGTCCCCAAGGTTGACAACCCTGAATCTATCACAAACTTTAGATCTATCACCTTATGTAATGTTATCTATAAGGTGGTTACTAAAATTTTTGTGAATAGACTTAGACCGTTGTTAGAAAAAATTATGGGCCCTTGTCAAGCCAGTTTTCTCCCAGAAAGGAAGGCTTTTGATAATTTTATAATTACCCAAGAGATTCTCCGTGATATCCAAAAAGGAAAAGAAAAGGTTGGTGGTATGATTTTTAAAATTGATTTAGAAAAAGCCTATGATAAAATTTCCTGGGACTTCTTGGAAAAAACCCTCAAAAACTTTAATTTTGATAGTAAATGGATTTCGTTCATTATGAGTTGTGTTACTAAAGGTGAGACAGCTATTCTTTGGAATGGTCATCCCCTTGAGCCCTTTAATACCACGAGGGGTTTAAGGCAGGGTGACCCGCTCTCCCCCTACCTTTTTGTGCTTTGCTTGGAATACCTGTCTAACCTCATTAATGAGGATGTTTCGAAAAATGAGTGAAAAGGCATCAAAATTTCCAGAAATGACCCCACTATATCCCACATGTTCTTTGCGAATGACTTGATGTTATTTACCCAAGCGGATCTGGCCAACACTAACACTATTATTAATACGCTGGAGGAATTATGTGGTGTCTCGGGGCAAATTATCAATTTTCAAAAATAAAAAATCTTTATTTCCCCGAACATCCACAGACACGAGGCTCTTGCTATTAGTTTTAAATGTGGTATGCAGCTAATTATTAACCTCAGAATCTACCTTGGTTTTCCTTTGATCCATGGTAATTTATCCAAAAATAATTTCAACCATATTGTGGAGAAAGTTCAAAAAAAATTTGCTAGATGGAAAACAAAACTTTTATCCCTTGCTGGCAGAGCTACTATGATTCAAGCTGTGTCCAGCACCATCCCTAACCATAACATGCAAGCTCTCAAACTCCCTCATGGCATGTGTGAGAAAATTGATAAATTAAATAGAGATTTCTTATGGGGAGATTCTGAGGAAAAAAAAAGTTCACATTGTTAAGTGGGATGAGGTTTGTAAACCCAAAGCCTTGGGAGGACTTGGGTTGAGGAAATGTAGATACAATAATCAAGTTTTAATTTCTAAACTTGGTTGGAAAATGATAAATGATGACAAGCCGTTATGGGTGAAAGTTCTTAAATGTAAATATAAAGTCGCCTTAAACCCGGGAAATTGGGCTTTAAAAAACTGTCCTTCCCCCATTTGGAAAAGTTTTTTCAACTTTAAAAATATTCTCTTTAAAGGTATAACATGGATTGTGGGTGATGGGAGTACCATTGATACATTTAAAGATACCTGGGTTGGCAACTCGGACCTTGTTTCTCGATTGAAGTTAGAGAATTTCAATCTCCCTGACATTTATGTGAACAATTTCATCACTAATGGTGACACGTGCGATGTGGGAAAGTTGAGAAGTTGGTTCCCTCGAGAAGTAGCTTATGATATTGAATATTCCCCTCCCGCCTTCTCCTAATCGGTCTAACAAACTAGGTTGGAATGAAAGTGGTGCTGGTAAGTTCTCTATTAGAAGCTGCTACTATCTTATTCTTAAGTTAAATGAATTTAAAAAAACTAAGGACAAAGAGTGGCAATGGCTTTGGAAATTGAAGCTTCCAAATAGAGTTATTTACTTCCTTTGGTTACTTAGGCAGGACAAAATTCTTTCAAATGTGGCATGTGCCAAAAGAGGGATAACTCATAATGCCCAATGCAAAAAATGTGGGTGCATTAAGGATGGTAATCACATCTTCAGAACATGTGCCCGTGATAAAAAGGTTTGAGACTTTATTGCTAACAATGTTTACAATAACGCAGGTGTTGTGATAAATTTTAATACTCGCAAGCGCACGAATCAATTTATAATATAGCGTATAAGCGAGGTCGATCCCACAGAGACTCACACAATATATTTTAAATTTTGTCTTGTTAATTTTTTATTAATTCCTAATCTAGCCAAGAGTAATTGATGAGAACCAATTAATTAAATAAAACAAATAAAATAAAATAAAGTAGAGCAAGTAAATTAAATTAAATAAATACTAAATTAAATACTACTAAGCAAGATAATAAAATTAATGAATTAATTGACTAGGGTTTTGGAGTCATATATTTAATATCATCTTCCTAAATATTCATGCGCATAAACTCTACTCTTATCTCGCACTAATTTGGTCTCTCGACTCTATTAGATGCGGAAAATAAAATAATTAAAGTCCAATTAATTTATAAAATCCAATTGTAATTCTTCCACAGCCAAACTAATGTATAAAATCAAAACACTCACTATATCCGTCAATACATACCCTATATCCGCTCTTAACAAATCATAAGGTGAATTCAACAAAAAATAATGAGAATCCAACTTTATTTTTATCAATTAAAACAGGCATCCAATAGGAAGAATTGTGTTTAATATTAAAGCATTAAATTGGTATAGTCAATTGGCATGAATACGTGCAATGGAATCAATTAAATATATTCATCCTAACCCTAGCACAAATTTACGCTAACATAATAAAAATTAAATAACAAATAGAATTAAAAGAAAACTTACTTGACATTCAAATATAAAATTAAATCTTCAATCTTCTAGTCTTCAAAGCAAAAATAAAAGAAAAGAAAAACAAAGAAAAGAGAGGAGAGAAAGAGGGAGGCCACGGCACTGTGCTGCTGCTCTTCATCTAAATATATAAGCATCAATGTATTTCCTAGTGGACTTAGGTTTATAATTGGCAATGGGCTTGAATAAATTAGGCTTGGTCCAATTCTTTGACAAGTGGGTTGACATTTGGTGGCTGAGCTTTTAATGGCTGGTGAGTGTGGGCTTGGTCCTACTAATTTGAATACACTTGAATTTTCGCCCATTTATGCTGCTGCTCTTGCGTCGCAATTTCGGACCTCGAGATGGCTGAATTAGAAAAAGTTCTGAACTGAAAAGTTGTAGCTCTGAAATTCTCTTCATTAGGCTCAAAATCGCATTATTTGGAGTTCCGAGTAAAAAGAATATGCATCCAGAAGTATTGAGCACTTTAGGTGTCTTCATAAGCTTTAATTTCTCTATTTTTTCTATCTTCTTCAAATCTTTTCTAAACCTGCAAAATATAAAAAATATAAATATTAGTAATAATATATGCTCTTCAAATTATAAATTAACATAATATATTATATTAATTCTTTGATACATCAGCAGGCGAGGTTGATTATTTCTCTTGGCTGGATTTTAACCTAAACAAGAAATGTAGTAACTTGGGAGAAACTTACTGGAATATTGTTTTTGCTTCCACCTTATGGAATATATGGAAAATTAGAAATGATCTCCAGTTTAAGGGCATTGGGATGCCCGAAAGCCAAATAGCTTTTAAAAGCATTTACTTCGCCAAAAATATAGTTGATGCTTTTAAAAAAACTTGACTTAGCTCTTGCTATTAAAGATGACACTCTCATTTATTGGTCTTTTCCACTTTCAAGTTCCATTAAGATTAACATGGATGGGAGTTACTTTGGAAACCCGAGTAGAGGGAGCTATGGTGGACTGGCTCGTAGTGATCAAGGAAAATGGATAGAAGGCTTCTGCGGAATCTTAGGAGCTTCCACTCCTATTCAAGTGAAGTTGTGGGGCCTCAGACAAGGACTCCATCTCGCCAAAGAGAAGAAATGGACAGGAATTCTCATCAAAAGTGACTGCCAGGATGCGGTCAATCTGATAAACGAGGAAGACGAGGTGGATAACCATCCGTGCAGGAACCTCATTGAAGACTGCAGAACCATTAAGAGAAAGATGGAACCGATCATTGTCCATGCTCTAAGGGAAGCTAATAGATGGGTAGATAAAAATGGCGAAGTTGAGAAGTATTCAAAATGAAAAACTTGTCAAGATTCTTGTTCCTCCCATGGAAATTATTGATGATCTGATCGCTGATCTAGAGGGGATTGCATGTCCCAGGGGCTACTGACCTTTGTTGCTTTTTTTTTATTCTTTTCGTTTGTTTTCTCTTCCTGTTTTGTTCATTAAAAAAAAGAGTACACTGCACTTATAACATTCACAATGGTTAAACCTTGTAAGGGCAATGGAAAATTTTAATCCCAAAGTTTGGGGTCATTTGCAACTTAAACCCCATTGTTTTAATTTTTTCAATATTAACATTAATGTTTCATTAACTTTGCAATCAAACTCAACCGTTCTCTTATTTTTATATTTAATTAACGATGGCTGATATTGATGTTTGAGTTGGCGCTTATGTGGGTGTGGTTGTTCTTGAGTTAACAAAACTTCACTTTACACAAAAACAAATGACTTTTCTACCAACGTTTGCCACATTTAGGGTTTAACTTGCTATAATTTGGTCTTTTAGTCTCATCTAGAAGCTGTAAATACCGAAGATCTGACAACATTTTAGAAGTCTTAATTTGTTAAGCTCTCAAGCTTAAAGAACAAAAACCCTAATTTCTAAATTGATTTTGGTAAAGGGATTTGTTTTTTGTTTAATGTGCAAATCCCGCTCAATTGCTCTTGTTTCCACATTAGAGCCAACTTAAACATCTACATATGCTACCGTTAGTTGAATATAAACATAAGAGAACATTTGGGTTGGATTGTAAAGCTAATGAAACATTGGTGTTGATATTGAAAAAATTGAAACAAGGGGGTTTAAGTTGCAATTGACCCCAAACTTTGAGGTTAAAATTGTCGATTGCCCAACCTTATAATATAGAAAAATAGTAAAATTGAGTTCAGCTAAGTTCTTTATCATACGCAACAAGAGGAATGATAAAGTTGAGTTCATAGTTAAGTTATTTATCATATGTCGCACCTTGTGGCATTTGGGGGCCGGACACATCATAATGTGTGGTGTTTTGAAGCTAGTAGTCACACATTGCGGCGTCTAGGAGTTCCAGTCACATTTGTGGCGTCTTAGAGTTCCAACCATGCTTTGTTGCGATTGATAACTCCCTCCACAATGTGTGGTGTTGGAGACTGATACACTCAATATCAAAATCGTAAAAAAAAAAAAAAAAACTCCAATCACAATATTGTTAGGTGTCCACCGCCTCTAGCCACGCGGTTGGGTGCGAGTTGTGAAACTTCACAATGTTAGCCTTCCCCCACCAAATGCCACAATGTTGGGCGTGAGTGGTGAGACGCCACAATGTTGGCTGGTGCACCACCCAAACGCCACAATCTTGTCCTTCTCTTAAACCATTATTTCATCACCCATGTGAGTAAGATGAATATCTTAGCTTAACCATACACTAAGTTTTACCATTGTACGTGGATGCTCTTATTTTTGATCTCTAATAATAGTAAGAATATGATCTATTGACACTAAATATATTTTCTAGTATTTCAAATATCTTATTTAGCATTCCAAAATTTATCAAAAGAAAATGTTACTAAAGATTATATTTGAATGCTAACATTCTGTTTGATAGCAACGTAGAAAATAAAAAGAAAACAACTAATTTGGGTGAGAAGATGAAAAAATGAAGAATTTTTGGCTTCTTCCATTAACTCTTGTTAATTTGGGTGAGAAGATTAACTCTTGCTTAATTTTTGGCTTCTTCCATTAAATTTTTTCTTTAAATGGTGGTGAAGAATTTTTTTCTACGAAACATAAAAAATGAAGGATGACGTGTACTAAACAGAATAATATGAGATGAAAAGTATCTTATTATATATATCCATCAACTTAATTATTTTTTATATTCTTACTTAAATTAATTTATTTTTTTTTCATTTTTCATGTTGATATCAAACAAAATCTAAGTTTTCTTCGAAGCGCTAATGCCAAAATACTAATTATCAAGATATTATGTACACGTGAACTTCAATTATATGTGAATTTCATTGCATTCAGTGTACATATAATAAAAACCCGATGAAGCCATGTGATGTGCTTTTGCATGTCAGTCAGTACATGTACGTATGTACTGAATTAATAAATATGCCATGTAAATTATTTGAGTGCATGTATTGAATGTTTTTTCTATAATAACTTCTAAAACTTTATTCAGAACATAGTAAATGTCTTAAAAATGGAAAACGTTTTGCAATAGAAACGTAGGTAGTATAAAGTTGTGAGTGTATATATATATACACTTTTTGACACAGTACAAAGTAATAAGTTATATATATGTATAAACTTTAATTTATTTATATTGAGATACGCGAATTGTGTGATGTAGACTAATAACTCAGAGCTTTCTTTTGTTTATTTAAAATGAGAAATTGGACGTACGGACGCACTATATATTACTTGGCTTAAATGACAAAAAATTGGGGACTTTAATGACACACGCAAGATACATATAAATTGACGAGTGTGTAGAATTTATTAATTTTACATGACTGAACCTTTCAGTTGTATACTGGACATATATATGTATTTCAGTCAAGATCTTGTGCAAGAATTCCAAATTTGAGACCAGTAAGATCCATTAATTCTACTTTAACAAGAGACTGCAATATCTAAGATTCTATATTTTGAGGTCAATAGATGGACGACAAGATGTAGAAAAGGCTGGACTAAGATTGTATATTTTGAGGTCACGGTTAGAACTAAAGCTGAAAATTAAAATTCAACGCTGCTTGCGAGCACAACACAAACTTAACATAAAGTTAGTGATTTCGGGTTGATTCGAGACATACACAACTAATTTGTTTGATAAACGGATCATGTTTAATTATTACATCTAACACGATTAACTCAAAATTGTTCTACAATTAACACGTTAAAAGTTAAAACTAGATAGATTATATACATCACTCATCTAGTACATTAGTTTATTGATTTAGAGAACTTATTTAAAGTGACACGGCCGGCTTGTTTATTAAATGGCATAGTGTCATTTCACGTAACATGGGTCATGTTCAAGTTAACACATTTGACACGATGTGTGAACTGGTGGTTCAGATTTAATATCAATTTTATGTTTTGATCTAACAATACTAAGTTATCATGACATATTTGTAATATAAATGATAATAATGAGTTTTATTTAATTCGCCAACAAAATATAAAGTGTTTAAAACCTATCAAAATTCTTAGTTTAAATTTATTCAATAAATTAAATATTTATTTCTAAAAATAGATTGTTTATATATTTCCAACTTTTATTAAAATGTATTTATACTAATTCAATTATATTTATCAAAAAAATGTAAATTATTTGTACAAAAATCTTATCATATGAAAAATATTTATCTACAATTTATTTTGGGCAATAAATTAGTTATTATCTGTTAACATTTTATTATATGATTATATTTTAAGATTATCAATCCATTTAGTGAAATAAAAAATAAAATATCATATCATATCATACAAATTTGGTGATTAGTGTTTTACTTAATGATAATAAAGTCAATATTATTACACAAATAGGCCGGAAGAACTGTTACACTTGTAATTGGTAAAACTTGAACTTGGAACATTTATATTTTCTTTTGAATTTTTCTTTGACATGATAATGGTAATTATTAAAAATATATGAACACGAGCTTTTAGATTCTACTGAGTATTTTTTAAAAGATCTTTCATATGGTATGGTAATCTTATTCTACCATGTAACTTAATGTATTAGTTGTCAGTATATTAAGTCCTAATATTTTTGAATAGTTGTTGGTAAATTTATTTTATTTTTATGAAAAAACTAAAATATTCACTACAAATTGTCCGGTTATTTTTATCAGATATTTATAGCTCCATCTAAATTAAGTTTATAGAAAACTAAAAAGTAATTTTGAATTACCCTAAATTTTGCTAATTATTAGTCATAAAAGGCTTGAAAAATGCAAAAAAGAGATATAAAAATCCGTATCAAATTAAAATATTATAGGTTGGAGAAGTTCAAAACGAGGCATAAAACGAAGGGTGTAAAAGTTTTTTTTTCTTGATTTTTTTATACAAGCAATGATTAAATAATGCATTTTCTTTATACATAAAATTTTACAATTACTAAAATAAAGGGTATGAACGGGTGTAATACAACTACTACATAAAGTAAATACAACATTTTTTTCTTTTTCTTTTCTTATTTTGAATTATGAAAACAGTAAATTAATAATCTTTGAAGTTCATTTCGCTATGGATATATAGTTATTTATTCTTTCTTTTTTTGTTATTTATGTTTTTAATACTTGCAAGGCCCTATTTTTATTTAAGTAAGTTATTTGATCTGATTGATACATGTTATAAGATTTCTTTTAAATTTATTTTTCAAAACATAAACGAGCATTTTCACTTAAATAAATAAGATACACGTAGTATTTCATTTTAGTTTATTAGAAAAACACATTAGCCTAATTTATTTATTTAAAAAAATATATTATTTGAATAATTTGTGTTACAATGAAAGAGAAATCATTAATTGAAATAATATATAAACAAAAAAGTAAACAAATTTTATGAATGATAGATTTCAAAATAAATTAATACTATTGCAAAATCAAAAAAACTTTGCAATAAACTGTTCATAATGAATAACAAGGGTCTTTTTGAATTATTACGTTAATAATGCCCATAATTTAAGATATTCCTACTTTACGAATCCTTTGAGTTATCCGTCAAACGAACCCCTGGGTGTGGGACGGTGGCGGTTAACTCAAATGATTAGTAAAGCGGGAGTAACTCAAATTATAGATATTATTGAATGAGCAAAATAAAAAATATACTAATAAAAAGTATGAACCATTTGGTTTGGCAAACGTACAAACTACTTTTAAATAGCAATTAAAATAATGAAGAGTCTAGTCTAACGAGTTTACGATCAAACCCTAATGGGTGTATGTTTTAAAATTTTGGTAAATATAAGTAATATAAATATGACTTAGATTTAGTGGAGTTTAGATTCATGTAAGTTTAACCTGTTGAACTCAAACTAAGTAAGTATATATAATTAAGTTTTTTTAAATGCATTTATAATACTATATAATTACAATGTATCGGTACATGTTAAGGTCGGGTGAGTTTATCCATATAATAAATACGAAATTTTTGGATTTTCAAAGTTAGTCTTCTGCATCCCAAAGTTGTGGTCAGATTTATCACAATTTTAGATTGGTCAAGTTTTAGTTTAGATAAACTTGCCTCAAGCATGTCTACTTCCTGTCGCAACATAGTTTTCCCCAAACTAAAATTAAATAATATTTTTCGTACTGTAGGCACAAACATTATTATCTATTAATTAATCAAGTCAGTCCATATATTATGATACTCTCTTAACTTATGTTCTTAAGTGGTGGCTCAGATTTAATTTAAACATTTATATTTTAATCCAAGAGTTCAGAAACTCTCTTAACTTATGTTCTTAATTGGTGGCTGAGATTTAGTTTAAATTTTTATATTTTAATCTAATGGCTCACATATTTCTGTGATAGCTAAACATATATTTATCTAATTAATTTTAATTTATATGATAACCTTCTAATTAAATTTGATTTATGTAACATATTTCTATAATAGCTAAACAAGTATTTATTAATTAAAATCACTATTAAAATAGTTAAAACCTTTAATTAATAAATAATAATCAAATAACTTAAATTAAAATTAGAATCCATTTTGTTCAGAATACAAATACTTTATTACTAAAATGATTTCTTTAATTGTATTTTTTCCTATACCTTATTCAATTATTAGGTATATATATATATATATATATATGTAGTTTTGACTATCAATATTAACTATTCATTAATATTTTAACATTTAGTTATATTAATTTCAATGTAAGTTTCAATTGCTCAAAATTATTTATACTTTCTTAAAATTATTTATATTTTTCTTATTATAATTAGTAAAAATTAATTTTCTGAATGTAAGAATTTTAATTTTTAACATCCCTTTATTTCTAGAAATTAAATATAAATGGCATCATGTCATATATATACATTAACTGCTACATTGTTAATCATTGAAAATTTTAGAACACACTTATTTATTTATTTATTTTTCTCTCAATATTAAATTAGTAATATTTACAATATCAATTTGTTTAAAGAATAAAATATCATTAATTCTCATAAAGGATAAAAAAAATTAAGTTGCCATACCCAAAACTTAGAGCATATCTGATATTATATTTATTATTTTTTAAAATATGTTAATAATAGTTTATTTTATTTGAAAGCTAATTCTAATTTTAAATATTATGTTGATTAAAATGTGAATATATTAATTTAAACTTACATGATATTCTACTGACATACACGTATCATATATGTGAACAAAAATTAATAAATTTTAATAATTCAAAAAGTACTAATGGAAATATATAAATGGGCTCATGTTAGGATTAACATTATTCGTAAGGAACTAACAGTCGAGTTTAGGGTTTTGTCAAATTCGAACTCGATGTATTTAAAAATATGATTACTTGAAATTAAATTTGACTAAAAGTATATTTATTTAAAAAAAAGAAAAAAAACTCTCCCCTGTTTACTGTACTATATGTATAAACCTTAACTCACTCTTCATAGCTTTCTATCGTTGTAATTATATTGTATCATAAGGGTATTTAAAGAAAAAATATTATATTCTAGCAAAGATCAAGTCAACTGGAAAAAATTTATGTGAACTCGAACTTAACATTTAGAACTCATATTTTTTCGGATTGTAAAAGAAAAAAGAAAGAGTCTACCCTATATTAGGGTTTGCTTAGTTGAAAACCCGTTAAATCGGGTCATTTCTCATCCTAATTGTAATGGAAGTGGAATTAGATAAACTTAATTTATTTTACCACTATTTGAATAATATGCATACAATTATATTTTTAAAATGTGGTAATGATTAAAAATTGGGAAATGATATTAGCACTCCACATTTGTACCAAGGCACTCCAAAATCATTTTTAGTGACATAAAAAGTGTCCTAAAAAATCTATATAAGTGTCACTAAAAATGATTTTGGAGTGTTTTAGAACAATTGTGGAATGCTAATATCATTTTTCTAAGATTAAAATTACTATTGTTTGGGAAAATTTAGTTCATTTTGCTTTTAAATTAAGAGTACACTACTACTTTTTTGGGATAATGTTAAAATTAATTTTTCTGAAATAGCAAAATTAGAATAAGAACTCTTAATAAAAGATAAACAAATATTAAAATTCCGAGTAATTATTGAAGGAGCATAAAATTTGGTTAAGGAGAACTGGGCCGGTCCAACCTGCTCAGAGGCCTATACCCTGGGCCAAATTGAAAGGCCATGCCCAAACAAAGAAGAACAACTAGAAGACATGCCAAAGTAAGGGCGACTGAGCATGCCGAGATGGACAGTCGAGACCGAGACCCCCGGGGAAGGATGCACATGCCATAACACGTGTGGAACACATGTCTAATGCGTGAAAAGGATCATATCTAATCGTAAAAATCTGTGTAGAATTATACAGATCTCCACTGCTCCATTACCAACGTATGAATTCAGAAGTTGTTAGTAGTGGATAAAGGAATAAAGGCTGGAGTATTATCCAAATCTTACTCTCTTTAGCCATTTTACTATCAACCCTAACGAGCAAGTGTAACCCTAATTCTATACTTATAAATAAAAGATGGGAGGCTCAGGAAAAAGGGTTTGCTACTGAAGATTGGGGCGAATAGTTGCTAGTTTACTTAATCCGTTTTAGATAGAAAAAGCCTTTAACACCATTGATACTAGCTTAAGAGCTCAATATAGTAACCACACACACACAAACGGAGGACATACTACTGGATCAGCATAAACACTGCCGGGGGAACCTAGTATACCCAAAAAATTCCATTGTCTCATCTTACCTTCTTTTCGATTCACTCAAACTCGTTTCTCAAATCATCTTAGTGGGTTGGGCTATAAAATTTACGCCTACTACAATTAGCGCCGTCTGTGGGAAGCAAGAGAGACAGTCATTTTCTTTTCAAAAAGCTGGTAAATGTGATTTTTCTCTACCGAAAAAAGTAGTACTTGTAAACATGCCTCAAACGAGAGGGGCCACCTCGCGAATTTCGCAGGCACAGCCCACCGAGAGAGATGGCGGATTGCCACCCCTCCAACAACAACAAAACGATGCTCAAAATCTTTCAGTCACCACGAATCGGAGGCTGATCGACAGCAATTATGATGATCCTGGTCTCACTGGTGGGGGTGCCATCAGTAATGTTGCCTTACTTAGGCTGAAGAACCAAACCTTGCATGAACTTTCGAGAAAGTACATGATAAAATTCGCTTCTAGAAATGCGAATGAAGAAGACACAGCGATGTCGACCATTAGGTGACCGCGTAATGACAATGTTGTTACTGAGAATCCAGTACCCGTTTAGACTCAGGTTCAGGGTCGAGATGATAAACAACCACATGGTATACATGTTTCTACTCCAAAAGTTTCGATGGAGGAACCCAGATAGAATGTCTTCGACAGGCTGGTCGAGAAGGATTATGGGCCTAAAGCATGGGCAGAAAATGATTTGAGAAGGTTAATTGGTTCAACAGTGGCCAAAAAATCTATGGCCTACACTCCTAGGGATCTGGCGTAAAAAACTCTGGGAGAACATAATGGCTCGCCATTCACAAGGCACATGGATAAAGCCCCATCGCCCAAAAAATTGCCCCAACCGAAATTCAACATATATAACGGCAAAACTGACCCAGCCAACCATGTGAAGTACTATCAATATGTCATGGCTTACTGGATCTCAGATAACACCGTAATGTGCCGAATGTTTCCCTGCAAGTCTGGGGGAGGTCGCTCTAAGATGGTTTACCCGGTTGCCAGAAGGTCAGATCGATAATTTTTTAGAGCTGGCGGTACAGTTCACGACCAGATTCATAACTAGCAGTAGGATGCTGAAAGGCCCGGAGGCCTTAGTAAACATGAGAGAAAACTTTATTTTTAACATATTTAGGTATGGCTTACCCAAGGACAATAACAGCATATATAATTCCTTGACTCGTAAACCCCCCAGACTTTCGATGAACTAACCTCAAGGATAGGCCAGTACGCCCGCGTCGAGGACGACAAATTGATGATTGGTAACTGGAAGAAGAATATAAACGTTGACACAAAGGAAGGACGAGGCGATAGGGGTTCCAATCGCTCTAAAAAATAAAAAAAATGAGGATTTCTCCCACGTTGGCAATGACGGTTATCGAGGGGTTCAAACTGTTTTCACCAAGCCTATCCATCAAATCATGTACCAGATCAAAGATGAGCCAAACTTTGAATGGCCGAGACCTCTGGGCGAGGATCCAGAACAAAGAAATAAAAAAGTGAGATGCTCATATCACAAGGACCACGGGCATAAAATATAAGAGTGGAAAACCCTCAAGCAGTTTCTAGAGGGTCTGGTAACAAAGGGGCATTTGGCCGAGTTTGTCAAATCTGCCGAGAAAGCAGAAAATAACAACGATGATAAGCATGGTGACAAGGTGGTCCCTAAAATTTTTAGTGGGATAATTAATGTGATTCATAGTTACACCAACCAGAATTATGTCACTAAAAACGCAATGAGAACCTATGTGAAGAGGGCGCAGTGCGTCGAAAAAGCGTTTAGGGCTAAAGTAATGTCCGTCACGGCCTACAGGATGGAAAGGCAAGATAAGTGATCATATAAAATCAAGTTCACTGAAGAAGACATGAGGGGAGTAGACACCCCACATAACGATGCGTGCGCTAGTATTGAAAAAGCGTTCAATACTAAAGTAACGTTAAGAGACGTTGAGCAAGATAAGTGATCATATACAAGTTCAACTGAAGATAATGACATGAGGTAGACATGATTCACTGTAACAGTATATACGTTAAGAGAGTGCTAGTTCATCTGAGAAAGTAACCATAGACATAAAAAAGGGATTCACATGTATTCAAGCTATAGGGTGGTTGAGAATTCCATTGCCTTTCCCTATCATCAGAAACAAGTTCATGCAATCGAGAAAAGCAAAGATGACCCAAATGAATGCCTCCATCATCAGTTTCGAAAAGCGACATGGTAGTTGTTGCAGGGATATTATGTTCGAATTGGCAGTGCAGGGAGCTGCTAACGTTAAGTGCCCGGTTGAACTCGCTCAAGGTTAGGGGCATAGCGCAGAAAGCTAGTGGACCGCTAAGAACCAAGAAAAGAGAAAGGAGACAGAGTTGCCCGAAGCCTCCACTAAGAGGGACAAGGTTCTTAAAAATTGCTAACAATTACAGTCAGGCTAGGCCTTCGAAGGTGGGATGTAAGGGCTGCCAGCAGAGAAAGTGTTTGAAGACGTAATTTAAGTCCCTGCAGTTGAGGGTTCAAATGTGGAGGATAAGTTTTTTCTGATTGGTAGTTCATTGCCAAAGGTGAGGGCCAATATAAATGTATTCGCTTGGCAACCTTCTGAAATGCCGAAAATTAACGCCGAGGTGATGTGTCACAAATTTCACATTAACAAGAACCATAAACCAGTGAAACAGGAGGTTGGCTTCTGAAAAGGCCAAGGCCGTGGAGGATGAGGTGTAAAAACTGTTGGGTGTAGGGGCAATATGGGAGATTGAATTTCCATAATGGATCTCGAACCCCGTCGTTGTCAAAAAGAAGAATGAAAAGTGGCGCGTTTGCGTCGATTTTACCGACCTTAATAAGGCATGCCCCAAAGACAGTTTTTCGCAACCAAAATTTGACTAGTTTGTGGATTCAGCGGCTATACACGAAATGATGAATTTTTTAGATGCATATTCCGGTTATCATCAGATCCCCTTGTTTGGTCCTGACCAGGAAGTGACGGTGTTTATCACAACAATAAACCTGTATTGTTATAAGGTTACGCCTTTTGGCCTCAAGAATGCCACCGCCACGTGCCAAAGGCTTGTCACGAAAATGTTCAAGGAATAGATTGGAAAATTCAAGGAAATTTATGTAAATGATATGCTAGTGAAAAGTAAGAAGGCAGTCGATCATATCTCTGATTTGGAGAAAAATTTTCAATATTAAGACACTATAAGATGAAACTGAACACAGTCAAATGCATATTCGGGGTTAGCTCTGGAAAGTTCTTGGGTTTTCTAGTGAACAGCATGTGTATCGAAGCAAATCCAAAAAAGATATAGGCGTTATAGAACATTAAGGCACCAAAGAACATTAAAGAAATGCAAATCCTAGCTGGTATAATCGCTTCCTTAAACCACTTCATTTCAAAATGTTCAGACATATGTCAACCCGTTTTTAAAGTGCTTAAAAAGACAAAGCATTTCATGTGGGGCAGAGAGTGTGATAAGGCTTTGGCCGATTTGACAGCATACCTGAGTAATCCACCTCTTATATCCATCCCAACTTCCAATGAGCAATTGTTTATGTACTTTTCGCCATCTTCAAATACTGTCAGTGCTGCCTGATTAAAGAGCACGAAAGAATCCAGAAACATGTGTACTACGTTAGTAAGAGTTTGGTGGTAGCCGAAATGAACTACCTGTCGATAGAGAAACTTGTACTTGCTCTCATTACGGTGTCTTGGCGTCTCCGCCATTATTTTGATGCTTACCCAATTAAGGTGTTCACTTCCACACCGATAAAGGCATCTTTGCACCGAGCTGATTCATTTAGGCATATAGAATGTTGGTCGGTAGAACTGGGTTGATTTCACATCGAGTATGAGCCACGCACAGCGATAAAGGGGCAAGTATTAGCCAATTTTATCACCGAATTCACTGATTGCCCGATGACTCCGATCGATCAGCAGTTGAACTCGGCAGTTGCAACAGATAATTCATCATCTATTCCAACTAGGGGGCAGAGTGAACCAGACATAATGGATGTTGATCCTTCAAAAATTCAAACCCTAGAACAAATGGCCAACCAGATCGTCACTTAAAATGCCGAGACATGGACTTTGTTCATTAATGGGTAATCAACCAGAGAATGATCAAGGGTTAGAATCGTATTAAAGTCGCTCGACAATACAATCATATAATAAATTATTCAGTTGGGTTTTCAGCGTCGAACAATGAGGCTGAATTCAAAGCTCTAATTATGGGTTTGAAAAGGGCAAAGACATTGGACGTTAGGAACCTCAATATTCATTATGACTCATAGTTAGTAGCAAGTCATCTAACGAGAGAGTATGCTGCCAGGAATCAAAGGATGAAGGCATACATAAAGTTGGGTCAGAAATTGTTCAAAGAGAATGATTCGGCATATATCGAAAGGTTCTCCAAGAACAAACAACAGTCATGCCGACGCCTTGGCCACTCTTGCTTCAGCGATCAATTCAGACATGAAAAGGGTAATCAAGGCAGAATTCCTGTCAAAATTAAGTACATAAATTGATCAAGCACAGAATATGGTTTTTGTGATAGACGCCGAGTTAGGGGTCTCATGGATGGATCCGATTGTTAGATACCTCAAAACTGGAGGCTTACCGAATCAGGGTTCAAGCCAACCGATATTGGTCATCTCTAAAAGACAAGCTATATAGAAGATCATTTTCCAGTCCCTACCTAAAGTGCATGCATCCGACGCAGGTTCAGCAAATATTGTACCACTTGCATGAGGGTAGTTGTGAGAGTCACATTGGGGACAGATATTTGGCCCACAGAGCGAGAAGCCAAAGTTACTGATGGCCATACATGCAAAAAGATGCACTGGCTTACGCGAAAAAATGCGATAAATGTCAAAAATATACACCGATCATACATATCCTTAGTACCGAACTTTGTCCTATCTCAAGTCTTTGGCCTTTTACCCAGTGGGGTTTAGATATACTTGACCCTTTTTTCAAATGCACCTAGGTCTAGAAGATTCTTACTGGTCGCGACAGATTATTTCACCAAATGGGTGGAAGCAGAACCTCTCATCAACATCGCCGACTCCAATGTAAAGGGTTTCCTATGAAAAAATATTGTTACTCATTTTGGCGTTTCAAAAATCATTTTTGCGGTTAACGACACCAAATTTAAAAGCAAGAAAATCTATAGATTCTGTGAAAAATTGGGCAATCGGCAAAGTTTCTCCAGTGTTGCTCACCCCCAAACAAATGGCCAGGCTGAATCGTCAAACAAGGTCATTCTTAAAGGGCTGAAGAAAATATTAGATGACGCGAAGAAAAACTAGGTGAAAGAGTTACCATCGGTACTTTGGGCATTTAGAACAATGCCGTGGCGGTCTACAAGAGAAACCTTATTCTCTTTGACTTACGATACAGAGGCTGTGATCCCTTTGAAAGTTGGTATCCCAACTCTAAAAACTATGATGGTAGAGTAACGGGAAAACGATGCCGTAATGGAAGAGGCTTTAGATTTTTCTGATAAAAGAAGACAAGCTACTCCTATTAGATTGGCCAGTTATCAATAAAGTTTAGCGAGGTAAAGGGATAACAAAGTGAACCTAGAAAAAATCCAAATCGGAGAACCTGTCATGCTGAAGAACATGGGTTCGATAATTGATCTGACTCATGAGAAATTAGTTGCAAATTAGGAAGGTCCGTATGAGATAACTGGCATGATCGGGACCGGTGTATACTATCTAAAGGATCAAGATAGAAAAGAGAGAACGTCAGTAATTTGAGGACATAATGTCATTAGCTCTTTTGTTTTATTAAAAAAGGCCACGGCAAAGGGCCACTGTCTTTGCTGACTTATTATTCAAATGTAATGATAAGTTTATTTAATTCACTATTGTACAAGCCAAAGACCTCCCATGAGGGCAGATGTTGTAACGGCTAAATTGGCTGAAACGAACATACTGGAAAAGGCAAGGCTGTTTGAGCCAAACCCACAGGTTAATACTTTCGTCGAAAGTATATCGACAATGTTCTCTCATAAGGGAGATTACCATAGGGTAAGCGGCCTTGCAGGCCTATTTAAGTTGGTACAAGTTCCAAGTGCAACACAAGCAATTCATAAATTTCCCAGGCCTGATGAGGTTGTTGTGAATGTTAGTGCCTACGAGGCAGATCAAATGCTGAAACATGCTAATTAAGATAAAATTGATTAAACTGTCATATATTTTTTAAAGTGAAAATCATGATTAATGAGCATTTAACCAAAACTTGGAGTTCTTTAGATTTGACAAGACCAAGAGGAACGTCTTAAAGTTATTATGTATAAGTGTGAAAGTTGCTGTGATTAGCAATTTATTTATAACACGAGAATGTCATAAAATAAAAATTAAACACACTTATATACAGATGTATATTGATTGATAAAATTGTGTACAAGAGAAAATTTTAAAGTCACAAAAAAAAGAGAAAGATAAAAATGGGACGAAGTGAGGCTCAACATCGATGCCTCAACTCCGTTCGCAAGATGTTCCTTTCTAGGATCGCAGCTTTGTACCACTTCTTCAGGGTGTCATGGGCTTCCGCTTGACGCTCATAGAGCCGACGCACAGAGTCCAAAGCCTCTCGTAAGCAAGCAATCTCTGCGGCGGCGTGAGCTCTATCAACGAAGGCTTTATCTAACTTCTGACGAGCGCCCTCCAGTTCGAAGGTACGCTCAGCCAACTCCAGTTGGAGTCGATATATTTTCTCAGAAACCTCGCCAGAACTAACGAAGGGATGAGGACTAGGATATGCGGCATCATTGCCGCCAAATTTTTTGAACAAGCACCGTTGTGTTGACTTGCTATGGAGTTCAGAGCTGTGAAGATGAATCTCTATAATGAAATAATGAACACAAAAAAAGTCAAAAGGGGTTATAGAAGAAGTAAAGGAACTAGAACTCGTATAAATAAAAGTTAAATGTGGCCTAGAGAGACGAAAAGCCACGATTCATTTATGATAAGCCAAGACGGTGTTTCATTTGAAGGTTACGTTGGAAAGGAGTTACGTCGCAATAATTAAAATTGCACGTGAGGCCTCAAACTTGCCCATGGCGGGCCAATCAGGACCTTACACGTGGATTATTTGAGTGGCCATCTCCTTCTACAGGAAGTTCGATAAGCCGAAACCCTAAAACTGAATTTCTTAATAAATTGTGGATCGAAATAATGACTATAAACTGAGTTCAATTACATTTAGTTAAACCTGCTCAAAAATATTCAAACACAAACAATTAATTCATTGGGATTTTAGTTTTGTTGAAATATTGATAAAATCGCAGTAAATGGTTTACAAAAATTACACTATGTTTGAAATCAGGAGATCCTAATTCGAGGTTGTTTGAACCTCAACTTACATGACCAGAACTGATTCATTAAGACACAGAGGTTCCAACCAAAATACGTCGAGAAATTTGTTTAAAAAGGTTAGGATCCGTTTGAAGTAAGATGATCTTGAGTCTAGGTTGTTTGAACCTCGACTGGCACATGCAAAGTGTTTTACTCTATATCAAACAGTGAGAGCATTTTTCCAATTTGTGATTTTATTACGATTTTGTCCATGCTCAACAACATTATTCGGGCTAAAGCTTTATATATTTGGAGTCCGTTCAAAAAAGTTATGGGTCAATGGCAATGATTCAACGATAAGCATTCAAACAATTATAGAGAGAATCGAAAGGACAAATAAAGGCATGTTGAACAAAAAAGTATTCTTTCATTGATGTAAAATATTTTAACGATGGGACTTTGAGGTCCAATTCATAAACAATATGGTAAAGGTGATTTTTTCTTACAAAACTGCTAAAGTATCCTACAACTTCTACCTAAACGGAGAAATCCTAAATAACGGATAGACAGGCAGCCGCGACACTAAGGGCAACTTGTCATAAATTTCAACAACTACTTGAGACTCCTTAAGAACCCTAGATTGACAAGATGAAGCCAATCCAAAAAGAACTCGAAGAGAATGAAAAAGATGAAACTCAACACATTCGGAGGGAGGGGGTAAGAACATATGGAACGGTTGAAGAATAAAAGAGGAAAAAAAACGTATGTTTTGAGATGGTGAACTTTCAACCATCGAAAATATAGAGGTAAACATATATTTTCGATAGGATTAAGGTACGTATTCCCTTATCTCGTTCTTCTTCCTCATACCCAAGTATCTCCTGCAGTTGGTTCCTTTCTGCAGTCACAGCGGCCAAACACCTCTCCAGATCCTGGATGATTCTGACCATTCGAGGGATATCTCTCTCCAGTCTCCGAACCTCTTATTCAAGAAGGGGCATAACATTGCGGGTCGCAGGCGAACGATACGAATTGCTCGCCTCATCTAAATTTATGTCCATATTTTTAATATATGATGTGAGAAGTTATAGAAAGTGAAGAATGACAACTGATGAGATAGAAATGGGCTATTTATAACTAGGTCAGACGACGATTTACGAGGGATATAATTAATTCAAAATAGACATGCACTTTGAAAAATGACACCCGCCGTTCCCAAACCGCCACATGGCGAAACGCACAACCATCTATTAAACCCGCCAACTAATTCGCCCAAAGGATATGTACGTTTATATATGCACGTGCATCTAATGCGCACGAGTAGCATAACTTTCATGAATTGATTGTGTTTTAAGTGCGACGTCGTTTTAGCTGTTTCAGCCACACGTGTGCCCAAGGGGCATTATTTAAAATATTTGGCTGTTTAAATCACAAGTGTCATTTACCA